>CM049812.1:6375206-7008274 GCA_027422405.1 Ptychobarbus kaznakovi
AATATATTTACACATTAACATACCTCATGTCTCTAGCGCACTTATAAAATATACAATATATAATATAAAAATTAAAAAATTATCAGAAACACGAATTCTTTTATATATATTTTTTTTTCTTGTTATATTGTTTATAATGCATATATTGAGGAATAGCCAACTAAGAAAGTTGATGTCTAACTTTAAAAAATAAGGAGGGAGAAGGAAGTGAATAATTCTCCCGGTTGGCTAAAGACATGAGGTAGATATCATTTAAGGCTCTAGATGAGGTAAAAGTTTGTGAACAAACTATGTTGGCCTAGTCTAGAAAGCCTATAGTCATATATCAGAATTAGCTGACCTATTTGCTCACGCACGAACAGATGCGTTTCCTCTCTGGAGACGCGTTCAGTCTTTGCACTTGCAAATTCCGCCGTGTAAATAGCGAATCCGCCATGGCGCAAATGCAACTAGCTCTTAAAGGGAATGGGAGATGAAACTCTGATTGGTTTATTGCATGTTATGCCCAAAATACACCCATTACTAATTAAGAGAATAGGGACAACCCTTTTAGACCATGTGCCGACCGTTTTTCCTGTCGTTAAACTAGCAAAAGTGGATTCGGACACGCCCTAACTGCACCTGTGCCATGCGCTTTAGACCATGTGCTTCGATTGTTAAAATAGGGCGCAACGATTCCCAAAATTCAAATCAAATGTAAAAACAGTGTACCAGTTTTTATGGAAGAGTTCTTAAGTCGCATAGAAACAGTATAGTACATTCAGAATAACACTGTATGTGACTGTGACATAAGGAATAATAATTTTTGGCATCGCTCTCATTGGCATGCATGAGCAACATTGTAAGAATCAAATCTAATTAACAGTCTGTTGTTTGCTGTGAACATGAAAACCATACTGGTGTTTCTGCACTACAATACTCCTAATGACTAATCAAAATGTGATGAATTTCCGGCTGAGATAAAAGGCAATGGAGAGCACGCGATCAGGTTCTTGTATGGATTTCTGATAACTATTCAGAGGCAAAGTGTTTGTAAGATCTACTTAAGTTCTACCATAGGGACATCTCACTTCAGCATCTCACACATACTATGTTCTCACTCTCATCCATAATTGTACTCGTCAACCAGAAGCAGGAAGCTCGACTTCCTCTATTTATTTATTTTTTAATGAGACAATAACAATTATCTAACACAAATATAACTATCTTTGACCACTTCAATAGTTTAGCAGTAAAAAGTGTAAAACATCACAGTATACAGTAGGTGTTTAATTAACATATTTTTCAATGTAGTGCCGTAATTATGTATCTCTCTCTCTAAATATTACGCTTACATAAACATAAGTTTGTGATTTTTTTTATGTTTTTGAAAGATTTTAACTTTTTCTTATATTGTTCCTATTATCAATTTTGAAAACATTTGTACTGTTTTTTTTCAGGATTCTCTGATTAATAGAAAGATATAAATTATTTGCATTGGAGGGGAAAAAGCATCTGAATGAAAGATTAATGTCCAATATAAACAATATGATTTTCCAATGTTAATACTGCTTTCATAGACTCACAATAAAGAACGACAAAAGAATTCAGAGAATTAAAATCTATTTTCCAATACACAATCCTTCAATTAATGTTTTTCTGTCCCACCAGAAAGCCCTTAAATGGATAGGACTTTGCCACAAACCACCAGTGATTGAACCAGTGAAACACGACTCGGTTCTCAAAAAACAGCTGTACACAAGACAAGTGCTAAAAATACAAGCATACTTAATTCAAGCCTGTCGCAACACATCTAATCTAGCTTTCACAATCCGGTCTGTTGCCTATTGCCTTTTGTAAATATTGCCAACACAGTTTTGAGCTTAGCCAAATATTTTCATTAAGTAAATTCACTATTTGGTATAGTTTGAGAAGCATCATTGCAGACACCGAAAAAAATAAATTCACTATATAAAATGACATCTGTGCCCCTTACCTTACTCAAACCCACCAGACACCTCTGAAATAGAGCCCTCTTGCTCTCTCTCAGGTCACCGGCTAACCATGTCCACTAACAATCCTGCTCCTCTCCTCCATACTTTACACAGACAGAAATATTCTCCCCAAGTACATATATGACAATACTTTTTGCTGTTAATTTGGCCCTAACAACAACAACAGCACCTTCTGACACGCTGAGAGGCTGCGAAACGAGCTGAAGTGGATCCAGAACTTTCTGATGAGTTCTCACTCTCTCTGGCTGTGAGAGAAGGCGACATCTTTTTAGCACAAGGCTTTGTTGGCATGTAACGCTGTGAGAAAGTTAGCGCGGCACCCTATTGTGAATCAATGTAAAAACACAGCTTCAGAGTGATATTTCACTTTGTGCGTTTTCCAGGATCTCTTGTCGTGATGTTGTGGACCCTGTGGACAGTTTTAATAAGACGAGGGTGTTTCTTTTTATTGCTCTTATCAGTTTGATGAGACATTTATGTTTCTTGTCATGTTTAGACTAGCTTAATGCATATTTCATGAGTAAAAGTTTAGTTCTCTGAATATATATATATATATATTTATATATTTATTTTTTTTATGAACAGTCTTGGAAAATGTTAAGTTAATACACAGGATATAAACCCCTACCGATCATACATCCTTAATCTGACAGAGTGCAAAGGGGATGCCAGAGTAAATGTTGGTTTGAGTGAGATAAGCAACTGTTTATTTCCCTGTGGTTTAGTAAATGGCAGGCCCGCATGAATATTACAAAAGTACTGCAAAACTTTATAAACTAATGTTATGAGATGAGAATCATCATATTGAGTAGAACATAGGGTTGGTAAATGAACGGTTGGTGCAAGCCCAAAAAGCAGTGGCCCGTGATCCATCAATATTGTGTCACTGTCAGTAAGTTGAAAACTCAAAAAACAGATCAGACTCATGAGTATATAATTTTATTCAGATAATTTAAATCAAATCGTTCTGATTCATGAACAAATCAATCACCACCAGCCTGAACCGTTGAGACAAGGCAGGATGGATCCATGCTTTCATGTTCTTTACGACAAATTCTGACGCTACCATCCGAATGTCGCAGCAGAAATCGACACTCATCAGACCAGCAACGTTTTCTTCAATCTTCTATTGTCAATTTTGGTGAGCCTGTGTGAATTGTAGCCTCCGTTTCCTGTTCTTAGCTGACAGGAGCGCACCGGTGTGGTGTGGTCTTCTGCTGCTGTAGCCCATCTGCTTCAGGGTTCGACGTGTTGTGTGTTCAGAGATGGTATTACTGCATACCTTGGTTGTAACGAGTGGATATTTGAGTTACTGTTGCCTTCCTATCATCTCTAACCAGTCTGCCCATTCTCCTCTGACTCTAACATCAACAAGGCATTTTCATCAACACACAACTGCCGCTTACTGGATGTTTTCTCTTTTTCGGACCATTCTCTGTAAACACTAGAGATGGTTGTGCATGAAAATCCCAGTAGATCAGCAGTTTTTGAAATACTCAGTCCAGCCCGTCTGGCACCAACAACCATTCCACATTCAAAGTCACTTAAATCCCCTTTCTTCCCCATTCTGATGCTCGGTTTGAACTTCAGCAAGTTAACTTCATTAACAATTTGTGTTGCCAAGAGATTGAACAGGTGTACCTAATAAAATGGCCGGTGAGTGTATATATGAAGAGTTCATTTGCAAAAAACGATAAACGCCACTTTAAAAATATTTATTTAATATTTTATATTTATAGCGAGATCTGAACCCTAAATACATTTTGTCAAAAAAACCTGTATTGTCCACTTTCAAAGCATCGCAAATTCACATTTTACTGCAGAAGCCAACAAGCGCCCTTTGTTGTTTTTGAACAGAAGCCGATAAGTAATTTTTTTAATCAGCGCGCTGTATTCAGGTCAGGTGACAAGGCTACTTTCACTTTGAAAAGACGTGCAAGCTGAGAGGAGTTTCGTCAAAGCTGACTAAAAGATGGCTAAAAAGATCAAGATGGATCATTTCGACGAACTTGATGAACCTGTGATGTCTTCTTCAGGGCGTTACAATGGTGAGGGAAAAGCTCTGTGTATTGTGTAATCACATCCATAATCTATGATCACAGCAACAACAACGTTTGTCAGGCATCTACATTGTGGGGTTTTGTACATTTACATTGTAAATGAGTGGGCTTTTTTTTTTTACTATAAAACATCAAATGTGGAGTCATCTGCTTTTGCCAAAAAACAACAGTTGGAGTTATCTGCTTTTGCTATAAAACAAACTTTTAATATGTAAAGAAATAATTGTTTAAATTGCCTGTATTTGTTTAGTTATTATTGCTTAATAAAAAAAACAACTGGAGTTTGATTGATATTACAGAGTTATCTGTTTTTGCAAATTAACTCTTCATAGTTTTGGTCTTTAGGATTGTACCCCTTATAATCCTTAGTCATCTGTCCGTTTTATTCAAGCTGTACTATCTTATAAACTTTACAGATCTCAATTGAATTAAATATGACCAGAACTACATTGCCAGATGGCTACATGGCCAAACCTATAATGCTATTCTGAGAAGCCCGTCTAATCCAGACTTTATACACGGCCTAAAAGCGGGAGAAAAAATATGCCTACGTTTACATTTCAAACCGTTCAAATAATAACGGTAACTTTAATTGTGAATCAGATCACATGCAAAGTTAGGCAAACACATTTCCCTTTGAGCGCTTTTTACACAACTGTTCAAAGCTGCAGAATTCAGGTTAAATCCCTCCATCTTTGACTGAAAGCGCAGTTGTGAAGCATGGCAGCCAGACGGGAAGAAGCAGGGAGAAATGATTGCTGCAGAAAACGTGGCCGCTTCGATTTATTTTTCCTCGCTCACTGTGAATACGATGGTAGATAAAGCTGAGTGGAATAATCCCTCAGAATTGAGCTCTATTAAAACTCTTTGTCAAGAGATGAGCCCAAACTTACTTTCATAAGAATGCTGAGGTTCAGGTAAAGCACAAACTTGGAAAAGCCCCTCTTCTCTGACCCAACTTTTTTCCGCTCTTTGTCTGTCACTGTCATTTGGGTTTTCTTTCTCTCCCTCTAAAACTGCACAACCTGTAACACCTAAACACAGCAATGAAAATTCACACTATAAATTTAGGAATTTGTCGCACACCTTCCCCTGATGAAACCCTTAATGTTGCACCTCTTCTCACACGGTGGTTGCTGCGCAAAAGTCTAAAGTTTGTTTCTCACTACTAAAATGATGTGATTGTCTCAAAATATGTTGGGAACTGAGTTTATGTCCAAATAATTAACCAGTTGTTGTACAGGGCTGTGAAATATGGCAAGTCAAAGACAGCCTTTATCCTTTTAATTAGTCTCATTTATCAGAGGCTAACGTCAGAGCTTCATTTCTGCTCTGGCTCACGCTCCCTCGCCACCTATGAGTAAAGAATTAATTGCGTGTACATCAAAGCAACTTCTGGCATTCACTGTCATATTGCATTTAACAGAATGGAGTGGGGAATGTGACATTTACTGCCTCCCCTTTGCGGAGCAGAGCGATTGTGCTGAATAGATTTATGTCTGAAACGCCAGCGATATCCATGAGGAGAAAAGTGCAATTTCATAATGCCATTTACTTTCAAATAACCTCTATTCACACCTTTCCCTTCATCAGAAAGGCTGAAAGAAGGGACCGTAAACACTCTTCAACGTCACCCCATTTCTAATTACATCAGACCAGTGAATGGCCATTTATACCACCGACACAATGCCCTGAGACTGCAATGGCGAATCATGGAGGCTGCCACATATGATCATGTGAAAAAGACAAAGAAACTGCAATTTATTCATTCTTTTGAATAGTGTTTTTTCCCCTTACAAATTAATATAAAAACTCCACTTTAATTAGTATCTGTCACGGTCCTGCTGGTGTGCCTGGGCTGGCCACCAGATGTCTCTGTGTGTTGAGCACATGGCTTATTGTTTGTTGTTGGTGCCATGTGCTCCCATGTCTATTGTCTGTCCCCTCCCATCTTGTTACCTAATCATTGTTTCAGTGGCTCCACCTGTGTCTCCCTCGTTACCCTCGTTTGTCTCCCTATTTAGCCTCCTGGTGTCTGCAGTCTTGTGCGGATCCGTTGTCTTTCATGTATTTTTGAAACATGAGTGTGTCATGTTTGACTGTGCACCAGTCTTCTGCCTGCCTGCCTGCCTGCCTGCCTGTGCCTTTTCCCCCTCAGGGTGTTTTTTGTTCTTTTGTTTCATTTTATTATTGAAAACCCTGATTCCTCTGCACTTGAGTCCTCGACCTCATCTCTCTCGTGACAGAACGGATCAGCCAAGGTGAGGACTCAGCAGAGGAGGGGTTTGGGTCGCCCACCACCCACCACTATCTCCAGCCCCCTATACCAACGCATCCTCCAGTTCGAGGCCCTGAGCTCCTGCCGTCAGCAGGGCAATGACATGAGGAGGTTTGCCGTGGTGCAGCTGAGGGGTTAGGGTACAATGATGCGGCCCTCAAGGACCTCTTCAACAGTGCCCTGGATGAGCCCCTCAGCTGGTGGAGGATGAGGGGGCTGGACCACTTGAATTTTGGGCAATTTGGCAGCTGAAGTGGCTGGTGTGCCTCAGGTGGTGGGTGATGAAGCTACAGCACCTCCAGTGGCGGCAGATTTGCCCGGGATGCCGAGGCTAGTACGTAAGCTGGAGGATTCACCCATGAGGTCGGTACGGGCAGCCGACATGTCTCCAGTGAACTCTAGCCCGGTGGTCCTGGGGGCCATGGTGGCCATCACAGAGTCCGACTCCTGAGCCGGCTCCGATCCGTGAGCCCACAGAGTCCGCTCCTGAGCCCGCACCGATCCGTGAGCCCACAGAGTCCGCTCCAGAGCCCGCTCCGTTCCGGGAGCCCACGCAGTCCGCTCTATTCCGTTTCAGTCAGTTTGCTCCAAAACACTGATTCATTTGGGACTGAAATAAGTAATAGTCTTTGTAAGTTTTTGAATAATTCACTCAAATGATTAATTCACAAACTGACTGGATCAGGACCAAAACAATCATATTTTTTAGTAAATATAAATTTAATAAATAACATTAAAACAATATTTTGTATTAATATAAAAATATAATAAAAGTTTGCTAATAAATAAACAATTATAATTTGTAATAATAAACATTATTATAAAGGAATATAAATTAAATAGATTTTTTTTATTAATAATAAAATATTAATATATAATTTCAACATTTGGCAGCTGAGAAAATTAAATCATTGGTTCATTCAAATTAGTCAATTAAAAAACTAGCTCAGAAATGAAACACCACTAATGTATTGCTAGATTAGCAATTCTGTTTTTTTTTTTTTTTTTTTTATTTTCATTGGTGAAGTAAATACAGGGCGATATTGTCTTTAAAATTTAAGTCATTCATTAAATTTACTAAAAACAACTCACAACTTACAAACACCACTTGAAAATCGTGGTGTTGTCAGCGTTTTCACACTTCCATTTGTATTAAAGAAGACTAAGCACGTAAGAGGACTGGCAATCATTTAAAGGGTTACTACATCCCAAAATGATTTTTTTTTTCATAGATCACTTACCTCATGTCGTTCCAAACCCGTAAAAGCTTCATTCGTCTTCGGAATACAATAAAAAATATTTTTGATGAAAACCGGGAGGCTTGTGACTGTCTCATTGACTGCCAAGTAAATAACACTGTCAAGGCCCAGAAAAGGATGAAAGACATTGTCAAAATAGTCCATCTGCCACCAGTGGTTCAATCTAAATTTAATGAAGCAACGAGAACACTTTTTCTGCACAAAGAAAACTAAAATAATGACTTTATTCAACTATTTGTCTCCTCCGCAACTCCGTAGCGCCACCGTAACGCCATTTTGGAGAATATCCTCCGGACGCAAATAGTGTACACTGTTCTGTGTCAGCCGCACCACGGGAATACGCTATTTGCGTCCAGCGGATATTCTCCAAAATGGCGCTCCAAAATGTTGAATAAAGCCATTATTTTAGTTTTCTTTGTGCATAAAAAGTATTCTCGTCACTTCATTAAATTCAGATTGAACCACTGATGGCAGATGGAGTATTTTGATGGTGCCTTTCATACTTTTCTGGGCCTTGACAGTGTTATTTACTTGCAATGGGATAATCACAAGCCTCTCGATTTTCATCCAAATTATCTTAAATTGTGTTCCGAAGACAAAGCTTTTACGGGTTTGGAACGACATGGGGTGAGTCATTAATGACAACATTTTCATTTTGGGGTAGAGTAGCCCTTTAACTGCAGTGTGTATTTCGGCAGGCTGCTGATAGACAAAAACACATATGGTTTAATTTGTTATCAGCACTAGAAAAGATCCATTGGGATTTCAGGGCACAGGGTGTCACGATCACTGCCATCCTGGTCCTTCTCACGTCTTCACTCATCCTTCTATCTGTCTCACTCTCCAATCTGATAACAGTTCTCTCAATCCTGTCTGTCTTTCCCTGTTACTCTCCTTCTTTGTGTTGTGCTCTGATTGCAATTTTACACTTGAGATTTCTGATCATTGACACTGTTTACCATGACCTACCTGATCTCATGATAAAAACGTACCAATGGGAACTTTTTCGCCAGATGCGAAATACGTAACAATAAGTACATATCCCTGCAGTTTCCAACAGAAACTAACACTAGAGGCAGTAAAACAATGATCATTTGTAATCGTTTTTGAGAAAAATTGTATTATTACATCTTGGCTTACCTGACTTAACGAGGTTGCTTGGTAGCTCAGCCAGCACGGAATTGGACTTAAGATGTGGAATCCTTGGGTACGAATCCCATGAAAAACATGACCCACGATGAAAGAACTGAAAGATGAGAGATTGAAAAGCAAGCGAAAACGACATGCTTAAGATTACATTTTTTATGACACTTTCGCTTTTGTTCATATTATCATGTAGGTTTGGGGAATCCTTGGGTACTTTAAAACATCATGGAGCATTAAAGTTATAGCGCCACTCAACGGACATTTCAAGTCAGAACTGCGGTGACTTGTACAAAACCAATATCACATAAAACGTATGTTCATCTGTTCCGGGGGGGAAACCAAACACTCATTGGACATTTCACACCGAATATGTCACGAAATGAACATGGTGGTACGTATTTCGCGTCTTGCGAAAAAATTCTCACAGGTACGTTTTCATCATGAGATCAGGGAGACTGTGACAGTGTCCTGTTACGAAATCCTTTCATTTTTTTCAACTTAAAAAAGGCATTTGGTTGCATAATTGTAAAATATGATAGTAAGATAACAACATAAAATCTGCTGTATAATATAAAACATAATAATCACCTGTCTCCTGACCTGTTTGCTTGTATAACCGTGTATTTGGCAACCCTGCTGTCTTGAGTGTGTGTGTGTGTCCTGCCAGACCGGCATAGAAAATTACTGGGCACCCTGCAGAGCGGAGCGGTCCTCCCAAGGCCATGGCGGTCCTGGTGAGGTTACCGCTGCCCTCTTCATCACTGTCATCGCACCTCTGGGGTGGAAAGGATACACTGCCCCAAACACACAAAACGGCCCACTGGAGAGTGACCACAATAAAACCGGATACTGGAACACACAGCCAATGATAAGCACAAAGATTGAAGAAAGAGCAGACTTTTTTAGGAACTGATGAAGATGGATAACATGCAAAATAAATAAATAAATGGATTTTTGCAACTTGCAAATGATGAAATTCTGATAATTTTGATGCTACAGAACAGTGATATGGTATTTATTAAGTGCTATATATCTTATAGAAGCCTAAAGCAAGTATAAATTATATTTTTACATTTTTTCACATTACAATGCATTCAAGAATCTAACCCCAAGTAGCAAAAGTAATATTTTGCACGCATCAGCATTACAAAAAATATTGTCACGTTGCTAGCCATGTGCAAAGATTGGGCACATGGTGGAAGAAAATAACCCTTTGCTCTAGCAGAGCAAAAATAGCATAAAATAATAATGTTCTTGATAACAAGGCTGGCTTCTGAGTAGCATAGTCTATGCAGAAAGTCCATGTAATGTGGCATGGCATGAAGAGGCTGCTCTTCTTCTCTTGACTTTTAGCACATTCATGCAACATTTAATAGTCACCATATAACCTACACACAGCAAAGGGTTTCAATGGGGCTACACTGTCACATACTATCACATTGATCACTAGTAGAACATTCACTTCAAACAAAACAGATTGTGAAGGCAAATGTTGTGTTTCATGTTGTGTTGTGTTAAAAGCACTAGTTTTTCAGGTGTGAATATCCTGAATATCCTAGCAAAGAAATTGCGGACAATAAAAATGCTACGTAAAGTTGTCATTTGTTTTGCAGGTGCAAAATTATGATATAAGCTCAGCTACAGTGTTTTACACACCTTCTTCTGCAAAGAGATTTGTACACAGCACATAATTACTCATTAATGAGTTTTTAATTAGTCTTTTGTGACTTGTTTTCCACTAAAAATATAAATAAATAAATACAGATCATTTTAAAACAGCATCAATTTACTTGAGAAACAACATGAGATATCATATTTTCTCTAGCAGAATTTTCTCTCTCTTTTATAATTAATCTACTTTTGCAACAAAACAAAAGACATTTTTATAAAAAGATTAAAAAAATTGCCCAAGTTTACGATCAAAAGAAGCACAAGTATGAGCAGTCGCGCCATGCTGAATTCACAGCGTGCAAAAACACGGTTGAGGTGTTGGCGTGCACAGCTTTTGTAGCCCAATTAAATTGTGATGATGTAGCAAGCAGACAGGGTTTAAACCTGACATGAAGTGTTCATGTAGACTGATTGTGTCTGCAACAGATTGACTATGGGCTTCACTGCAGAGGTGATTAAGATAGAGGAGAGAGATTTATGGCCTGCTGCTCCTAAGAGAAGGTAATTGAAATCATTCCCATCACCAGAGCTCTCTTCTTTCCTTCTCCCCAGGTCAATGCCGACTAAAGAGTCGTCAGCTCTTGTGCTGTTTACCACATCGAGATCTGCTTCACCTTGCTTTCACATTGCCGCCCGTGCTTGCGTGCGCACATAAGCTCTTTATTTCTGAGGGCGATGGAGGCTGTTATCGCTATCACCCGCTCCTGTAATTAAGACATTAGAGTTTCCTGCACCACTCAGCGCATTAGCGGAGAAGAAAATGGCCGCTCGTGAGACGAAAAAGAAGCAAAGCGCCTGATGGTTTATCTCAAGGGCTAATTAAAAATGGACAGAATCTTTCATTTTCTGCATCTCAGATGGTTAGCGACCTGGAGGCTCCGGCTGATTCTGCTGACTCTCCACGCTCTGGAGTTGCGCAAATAACTTCTCCGCCTGACCCAGAAGAGGAGAAAAGGCAAAAAACAGCCCCTTTCAACTCTACTTGGCAGAACTTCAAACATTCGCAGAGATTTTTGAAGAGAATCGTTACGGGTGACTTCCCCAGTTAGCGCCATCGCTCGTCAAAATAGTTTCTTTTTTTCTCCCCTCTCATATCAAGACCGTCATTTCACAATGTCTGTCCTGTGTGTAATCGAGCTGCGGAGCTATATAATGGAGTATTTGCATTACAAAGCGCGCTGCCAGAGTTAGCGCAGTAACGGAGAGGAGTGTGTCATATGGGGCTTCGAAACAGTCCAGTGGTGCATTAGCCATCAAAGATCTCTCTGATCACTGCCCTTCTCTGAAGCAACCCCCCTGTTGTTCAAGTGTAGATGGAAAAGTGAGTCAGAGATAAACAAGAAATACATGATGCAATTTCAGCCATCTGGACACCCACACTCGCAACAGATTAATAGGAGACTTAGCTCAGTTCTGGCTTCAAGCTGAAAGAGGCGTTAAACAAGCACATTTTTGTGCTGAAAGTGAAGACCACTTTAAGGAAATTCTATTTTTAATTTTTTGGTAGGTTATATATGTGCCTGTCTCCCATTAAGAGGATTAGGGCCATTCAAAGTGTGAAGTATTTAATGTGGCCATTCATCGGCTGAGGATGAAAGCAATTCCGTCTTTGTAGTTCTCAGTTCCACTTTACAGTCATGACATTACGCTAGGCCATTTCTTAAAATGGCTGACAGTTATAAAATAAAAATATTTGAAAATATTACCCATTCGGATGCAATACATGCACATACAGTAGGCTTGATTCAAAATAGCAGCCTGCAAATTCACAGCTACATAGTATGAGATGCTCAGGACATCTTATTCAATCAACTCACTGAACCAGAGCTGTGTTGTTCTGGCACATGGCCAAGACTGAAAAACAACACAGTTTTTACACCTAACTGTGACAATTTAACTGTATGTGCAGCTGTAGTCATTAATCAGTTACAGCAGATGTTGGTTTTACTGGAGTGAAAGCATCATTTGTATGTGAATGGAAACCATGATCGATAAAAAAGATGAATTGGGTATTGGGTAATCAATCAATCGGTTAGATAATTAAGGAATAATTGACGACGGGCCATTTAAAACCTGTTAGCCTGCACGAGGACACTGGCGCTCTGAACGCTCTTTGTTTGCACATGTCATTGTTTACAAATAGATTAAATGAAACGGGACAACATTAATCTTGACAAACAATATATCATTCTGAAGGTCTAAGCCTCAAGCATCGACGATAGATCGCTGTTTTTCGATGGAAAGCTTATAAGGAATGTATTTGCTAAATTTGTGTAAGCAGTACACATCAAAACATCCATAATAAAAACGCAGTAACGTTACATACCAGCTTCGTGTAATATTGAGTCACAAACGCATCCACTGCTGTAAATCCCGGTTTAGTTAGAGAAGTAAGGATCCATGGAACAACATCAGATCGAGTACTTTAGTCCAACGAAGCAATAACGATGTTATATGGACGCATTTTCCTTTGTTTACGTCTCCTTTCTTCAGGGATAGTTATTGAGCTCACGCTCAAAAAACTGCGTCTTTGTTGTAAAAAAATCACATGATTTTGTAGCATACATTGTTACATTTGTTTATTTTAATGCTGGCGCTTTTCTTGCGAGGGCTGTGATGCATGCTGTGACGTACCTGTCATCTGATTGGGGCGGAACTTAGCGATCGGCTTTTTGGACAAAATAAACTTTTTTTTTTTTCCAAAAGTTTTTTTAAAATTGCTGTATAACATAGCGAGACAGACTCATGCAGAGCCGATCCTCCCTATGCGCAGAAAACGCAAGCTGCGTAGGGCCCCCGAAACACCAGGGGCCCCCTTGCTCTCTGTCAGCACAACACTGTCAGCAGCGTACTGGAAATGTCACATGAGCCAGTAAATGCTTCAAAGTGAAAGCTGCATAAATAAGTCAAAGTGTGAAAAAGAGAGGAAATGTGAAAACAAACAGAGAGAAGAAATAAATACCCTCCAAATTAAATGTATGATTTTCATATCTGTGATTACATCCATTTTCTGCCATTGTCATTTACGCCCTACCATCTGCCATTAAAAACCAACTCAAAGAGTGTGAATCATAGAGTGGAAGAAACAGATAGAGAGAAAGCGAGAGAGAGAAATTTCTCTCAATGAACCATGTAGATGGAAAATTTAGTACACATTGTCTGGAAATCAAGGAGAGGAGAAACAGAATTATAATATATCCGCAAAAGAGCAAAAAGTGGGACAGCTGTATATTTAGAATGCCAGAGATGCATAAAAAAGCAAAAGCACACACATTTTGATTTCTGACAAAAAACTTACCCAAATCTGCTGTATTATATAAATACCGTGACATATTTCACAATGTTACTGTTTTTACTGTATTTTTGTATAACTGTCTCAACGTATTCATATTATCAAGAAGCATTGTATTTAACAAGACTTCAGAGACTTTGAATTACTCTATTAAAAATAAAGGACAATGAAAGATGATTGCAGACATTTTGGCATTCATCACTGGTAATCTCAGAGGTTTGATACTTTTGTTTACACACACACACACACACACACACACACACACACACACACACACACACACACACACACACACACACACACACACACAGCCCCACAATGTAGGAAAAAGCTGACCACATCAACACACACACACACACACACTTCAACCAGTTTTTCTTGCTGCCTGGGGGGTTGTCAACAGGTAAGCTCGCCCTTGGCTAATAAACCAGTGATGTCACAGCTGTTATTTTATGTGTGTATAATCATGTTTAATTATGAATCCTGTGAGCTATCATTTCATTACAGTCAATGAGCTTGATTGCCTTTCCTGTGTCATATTTTTGAACTGTCAATGCCACCCAGACTCAGGCTGCGTTTACACTGCAAGTCTTAATGCACAAATCCGATCTTTTGACCATATCCGATTTTTTGGCCCGTCAGTATACATTCACTTTAGGCACGACTGGTATCCGATATCTGTGTTTACATTAATTCCCACCCAAAAGGATTGTCCGCAGTGATCGCTTTACTATGCACATGGTAGACCCTCTGGTTTTAAATGGCCGTGCTATTAAAATTATTTATATAATTCACGTCGAATGGCCATTATTGCCAGCATGGACAACAGCTGTCATGGATGTTTTGCAGCGCAAGATCTGGCTGAATGGATAAAGACTGGAAAATAACGGTAATTTTAATTTGTTAGACTATTTTATCTGCGCTCGTTTGAGGTATAATTCTTTAGTGAAATAAAGATTATATTTATTGAAACTAATTTGAATGAATTAACGAGAGAGAGAGAGAGAGAGAGAGAGAAAGAAGGAACGCATGCACCCACGTGCGAGGGAGCGAGTGATTGTGAAGCATTGCGAACAAGCTTTGTTTTATTTAATTACAAAAACTGCTAAGTTATCACTTCATTGCTAAGAAAAATAATGTAGCTTTTAGCTGTTTTATTTTCAAAATTCACAGGGCAGGGGTTGAAAACCAGCTCCTGAATGTGCAATTTCTTACCTATAAAAAGTTCCCATCTCAATAAAATGCGCGCGCATACAGCACACCGGCATATACGAATATTATTATTATTGTTATTATAAATGTATAATTCTTCAAATCCTATATATAATTACAAATTTATAATATAATATTTAAACAAATGTTTCTGTTTATTTTGCTATGTTTATGTAAATTACTGTTTTCTACTTTCACTGAGGATATTTAAATTATAGGTAGCTTGTGCACTGACAAATTACAGTCCCAAAGTAACACTGATGTGTTGAATGTTTAATTGTACTTTTTTGTAAAGTGTGAGTGTCAAAATCAACAGAAGTGTTAGTATCCCTGCAAAACGCAGATGCTAATGACAGGAAATGTTGCATGCTGAGAGCAGCGTAGCTGCGAGGAACAGAATGGAGTTTGTCTGACCTGTGATCCCTGAATAGGCAACATCACAGAGGAGGCGAACAGCTGGGTAGCTTCACGTGAGATCAAGAAAGTGCTCCTCCATGACAGCCACGCACTCTCCTGTGACCCCCGTGCCAGTCTATGCAAATCTGAGCGGATGGCTACCACTGCGCAGAGTTAATGAGAGAGAGATGAAGAGAAGGAGAGCAAATTAAAACAATCTATTCCAGGGTTCATATACTAGCACCATATGTTCCAGGAGCTAGCGAACAATCCACAACAGTTAAAATTGCTGTGACCTATCACCATACCATGAACCGCTGTCGTCTCAGCCCTAGCATAACAGCCAAATGTTCATCATTTAGAAACTGCGTCTCAACATAATTGGATACGGCACAAGGAAATGGCATGCATTTGGAAACAGAATGCTCTTTGACACAGGCATTGTTGCTGCCATGTTTTTTATCAGCTGTCAGGTTGAAAGTAACAATAGAGCATTAGCATTACAATCTCCATTGGTGATCTCAAAGAGATAAAATACAATTATTTTGCCTCTTTAATCTACTTGAACAGACTTCCGCTGAGGTCCCCGACTGTTGACGGAGGCATGAAGCTTTATGCATTTTAAAGTTTCCTCAATAGGCCTGGTACAGACAGCGCTTTAAAAAAATATATAATTGTTTATCTGCCTGATTCCTGACCCTCTCTAAAAGAACGCCGCACGGTGGAGAAAAAAGTCTGATTTTGTTATTAAATTGGAGATGAGGTGGATGAAAAAACAATTTAACATCAATTTTAGGTGAATGAAAAACATGCAAATAACACGACATAATGGAAAAGGCTGTATCGCACAGAATGAGTGTCTGATGATAGGGAATCACTCAGACAGATAATTGCATTGGCCGCTATCTTAGCCTTGACGAATGTGTTGCCACACAGTCACATGTAAATACACCATCATAATACTTTCGGAAGATGTTCAAATGGTGGTTATGCAGGAACCGAGTTGTTGTTTCACACATTTGCCGGAACATTTTTAGACATGCAAACAAAAGTTCATCTGCTATGCTAAGAGATGCCAATTTAAGTCATTGCACTTTCTGTGTTTGGTACTGTTTTGCGACATCTTCCAAATTGTGTGTGCCTTTTGAGATTGAATAAGTATGCAAAGAAAGTGTTGCTATAAGTGACACCCTTAATCAACACGTATCTACCACTAATAAGCACGTCTTTCATTAGCCAATTAGCCAGCTTGACTATATCAGCTTCACGGTTGCCTCATAACAGCCTATCTTGGCAATACAATCTTTTAAGTAAAACCAAACACATCAAAATAAACGCATCTGAATGAAAGGAAGAAAAAGACGGTAAGAGTAAGAAAATAAGTTAGAAAGAGCAAGAAGAAAATAAACGTAAAGAGAAGAAGTTTACATGAGAAAATGTACAACAAAAACTGTCATTTTGGCTGTTCATTTACACCACGATTGCGTTTTGGGGACCTGAAAATGCAAACTTTTGAAAACAATACCATTATTGTCTCAATGTAAACGAAAGAAATGTGAATTTGTTAAAACAGCGACATCATGCGCAGGTAGTTTTCTTTACAAATTGACATCGCCAAATATTGGCCTGGCAAGCATAATACAGCATTTTTGCCGTTTTCACAGATTTGTGTGAATGGGGATCAATTTGACAATGTGGTCATCTGTACATGAAAAACACAAAAGAAAAACATGTCCGTTTTAGTACATCGTTGTCGTGTAAAAGAAAGATCAATCAATCAATCATTTGGCACATACAAATAATTTTAACGAGTAAGAACTACATTCAATGAAAAGACTAAGAAATCAAACTGCACATGTTTTAATAAATTATACTATATTAAAAAGTGCAGGTGTACAAGTTTGTCAATCATTTTCTCTTTGTTATGCGTTTTGCCCGGGGTTAAAAAAAACATTGTGCACCTGATGGTTCACAGAGCATGTCTACAACATTTCCTAGAGGACCTGTAGTGGACAGAATATGATTTAAACGGTTTAGATCTTGTAGTATGGACTGGGAGATGCTGTGACAGTGTGTCTACAAAGATTTACACAGTGGATGCTAGGTCAGAATCTGGATTTTTTTTTCTGTTCTTCTTTGACAACTCTCCGAGCGGTTATATCAGACAGCGACACTGTCGGTAAGAGTGCTCTCACAGATACACTGGCAGTGCATGCCTCTGAAGACCACAGATGCTTCAAGAATACAGCAAACTCATGACTGGCCCTATACTAGCTGTGTACTGTGTACTGGTTCTCATTGACATTATAAATTATAAAATGTATGACACAATGAATGGACTACTACACATCATACTGAATAACATCAATCTACAAATGTGACTTGCACTTCATTTACCACAAAGTGTCCATTCATTTAGGCCAGAGGAGAACTTAGCTGGGATTTCAAAGACACTTAATATACAGTGATTTCATTGATTTGATGGTACTGAAAACTGAATTGAGTTCATTAACGACATGATTGGCTTCTGAAGAGCTGCTTTATAACCGAATCAAATTCATAATTGACTGATGTTTGTAACAACAACCATGTCATTAAACTGAATTACATAGTGTTCCTGTGGCTCAGTGGTAGAGCATTGCGTTAGCAGCGCAAAAGCTTGCGGGTTCAATTCCCAGGGAACACACACACATACTGACAAAAAATAAATTAAAATGTATAGCCTGAATGTAGAGAGCCGCTTTGGATAAAAGCGTCTGCTAAATGCATAAATGTAAAATCAACATTGAACTGACCTGAGCTGAAAAACGACACTACTGTCTTCAGTTGAGTTGTTCATCAGTGTACTGAACTTGTTCTATATTGCCTCATTTCCACCGAGCGGTACGGGTCAGTGCAGTATGGTATGGTTCGGGACCAAACACCCTGATCCAGCTTGCGTTTGCACTGCCAACAGTACCCTTTACTTGATAGGCGTGGTGCCGGAAAGTAGCAATCGACAATAAAGAGCACAACTCTGCCTTTTTTATGTCAGTTTTAATGAACAATAATAGCCATTATAAAATTATAAGTACAAAGTATAAGAGGAAATAAATACAAAAGCAAACAATTCAGTCAAACGTATGCTACAAAGTCAGCGCAGTAAGTTATTACGGTAAAGTTCAAAATAAATATAAAGTTAAACTTTGTGCTCAGTTAAAAATTACATGACCAGGAACAAATAATAGATTCATGAGACCACAAATGCCTGTTAAATATATACAAAACTATTTGTATTTCATGCTTAATTACTACAGAGACATCAGAGCCAGCGGCAAATGATGGAAGGACTAGCCGAGTGCAAGGCTACTCCAGGCGGATACATGAGCACTGAATGCCCGGTGATTGCCTCGAGCTCTGAAATCGGCATAGCAAATTTTCAAATAGGTGCTACATATTTACATTTACATTTATGCAGACGCTTTTATCCAAAGCGGCTTACAGTGCATTCAGGCTATACAATTTTTGTCAGTATTTGTGACAAATGGAATTGGGAATTGAACCCACAACCTTTTGCGCAGTTAACGCAATGCTCTTCCACTGAGCCACAGGAATAGGATTTATTAATTTATAAATAAACTGCAGATTTGAGTTTTAAACAACTACAATCTCACCTGATAAACTTTTTTAAAACTACATTTCATGACACACAATAACAGTAATATTTTGAAAATTATGCAGGTTTTTGGGCAATGATGTTTCACAAGTCCACAAGAACAGACAAGGACGCATATTGAGAAACGGCTATCCATGCTTTCATGTTCTTTACGCCAAATTCTGACCCTACCATCTGAATGTCGCAGCAGAAATCGAGACTCATCAGACCAGGCAATGTTTTTCCAATCTTCTATTGTCCAATTTTGGTGAGCCTGTGTGAATTGTAGCCTCTGTTTCCTGTTCTTAGCTGACAGGAGCGGCACCCGGTGTGGTCTTCTGCTGCTGTAGCCCATCTGCTTCAGGGTTCGACGTGTTGTGCGTTCAGAGATGGTATTCTGCATACCTTGGTTGTAACGAGTGGTTATTTGAGTTACTGTTGCCTTTCTATCATCTCTAACCAGTCTGCCCATTCTCCTCTGACCTCTGACATCAACAAGGCATTTTCGTCCACACAACTGCTGCTCACTGGATATTTTCTCTTTTTCGGACCATTCTCTGTAAACCCTAGAGATGGTTGTGTGTGAAAATCCCAGTAGATCAGCAGTTTTTGAAATACTCAGACCAGCCCGTCTGGCACCAACAACCATTCCACGTTCAAAGTCACTTAAATCCCCTTTCTTCCCCATTCTGATGCTCGGTTTGAACTTCAGCAAGTCGTCTTCACCACATCTAGATGCCTAAATGCATTGAGTTGCTGCCATGTGATTGGCTGACTAGCAATTTGTGTTACAAGCATTTGAACAGGCGTACCTAATAAAGTGGCTGGTGAGTGTATATATGTGTATACACACACACATATATATATATATATATATATATATATATATATATATATATGAAGAGTTCATTTGCAAAAACACAGTTTTTAACAATTCTCAGAAATCATGTTGTTTCATTGTGCATTCCAATTAATATCAATCAAAATACAGTTGGGTTATTTTAACTAGGTTAAAAAATAATTTTAAAAAAAAAAACGCTAATTAACACAATAAAAACATGATAAAAAACTAACTAGTGCCACAAGAGCCACCAAGTTTTGCACCATTCTAATGAAGTAAAAACTATTTTAAAATTCAAAACGTAAAATAACCAGATGGTTAAATTACTTGGGATGCTAAAATACGTTCTTAAAACTCAAAATAAGACTCACCAACAAAGTGAGTAAAGGATATTTCTATTTGAAGGCATGTTGTAAAACAGTCAAAAACATCATTGTTCACATTTCAAGATAATAAACATGCAGGCCAGTTTTGAGATGGAGAGTCGCAGATTTGCCCCAGCAACATTTTGGTAGAAATCGGGGGAATGTGACACTGTAAGTTGCAACAAAATTGTTTCTCCTTTCACTCTGAAAGAAAGGTCACCAAACAGCAATACGCCAAAGCCTAAGGCGTTCTTTTGTAAATCTGTGACACATCGGAGCCACACACAGAAACCTTACTGAACATAATTTTAGCAATTGAGCAAGTAGTGCATGAATCTAAAAAAAAGACCAGTTCCAACCCCTAAATCAGAATTGCAGCTTTCGGAGAGATGTCACTGTGTTGGCATTCATTTTCTCTTTCTTTGCGCAATGTGGGAGAGCTTTACCGTGACAGTAGGTCAGAGTAGTGTTGAGTGCTCCGACAATAAGAGAAGTGGGTGTGCTACAAAATAATACTTTGTGTAGGCGGTGGAATGCAATTACCCAGAGTGCATCTCTCATCTAAATGTGTATCTACCTTGATAATTATGGGCTTAGGTAAGGCTTTAGTGCATCTTAAATTGTGCTGTGTAACCTCAGTGTTGACAGTCACAGAAACACAAACAATAACGCACCTACATATACACAAGTTTTCTTTTAGCCTAGTGCTACATTAATTCACCCCCACAAAACATCACCTCAAACTAGTTGCTCTCTTGTGCCTGTGTTAAAATTAGACCAAAGACTAGAGGTCACTTGTAAAATGGTGCATTTTTGTCCAGAAATTAACATTTAGCCTCGACGTTTCCCAGAACTGGTGGCACTTCATACCATTTTCCCCCATTGGGCCAATCATATGAAATCATGTCATGATTACAGAGATAATTATTTTAATGGCCAAATGACTCAGCATGCCCACAGCAGCAGAGTACTAATGCATTTGGACACTAAAATGCAAAGCGTAAAGGAAAGAAGCCATGTTCTCGACACCTTGCTGTTGAAAATGAAGGCTAGAAACAGCCCCCATCATCCTTCAGGCTGGAAAAGATGCACTCCCTTCCAAGAAATGGTACAAATAGAGGTGAACGTGCTTTAAATCTTGCAGCCAGTGTCCATTTTAGCCCACTCTGCAGTGGGCCAAGACCATGAAGGTTAAAAAGCTCTTTGTGGGGAAAAGTGAGGAGGGGAGAGCGAGGATGGGCAGCGTGAATGTGAGCCACAGCAGGAGGATTTGGAGCTTTGTTGAGGCAGCCCAGGGCACGGCTGGTACCAGCTGGGTCTGACTCATCTTCACTGGGGAAAAGAAGCTTTCAGTTGTGTTCGGCCTGCATTCCCCTTAAATGGAGATCATGTGGGATGTAATGTAAAGTGAGGGAGTCCATCTGAAATGAAAGTGCAGTAAACCCTCACCCACTGCCATGAAAAAGGAAGTGACAGAATATAGATCAGTACTTCTCAAACTAAGAAAAGTATAAAAATGCTTAGGTAGAATATAAGTAAAAAATAAATAAATATTTATGAGGGAGTATTTTATTTAAAAAAAAAATTTATAAATCAAATGTAAAACAAACACAACTTTAGAATTTTTTCCTCAAATCTATTAAATATATTTAGAAATGTGCACAAATATTAAATATTTCTTATGACAAAGCACAACATTTCTCAATACATAAATATATTATATTCAACATGTAAAATGTATTATTTGATTATAAAAACACCAACATTGCATGAATAAACTTATTAAATCTTATAACAGTTAATTGTACAATTAATAGTAATAGGTACTATTATCTATCTATCTATTTTGTATTATCTATTTTGTATTATCTATTTTTCTATGTATTTTTTATTATCTATCTGTCCAAGTAAGTCTGAAATGATCCAAAATTACAGATTGGTAATAGTGAGGCCATTTCAAAATATGAGGTATAATCTAAGAATTTGCACATCATTTCTAATTATGTAGTTGGGGTTGTTATGTTGTCCGTGTATAGCAGCTGTACGGGAAAAAAAGTTTGAGAAGCACTTTTCTAGATTTATGAAGTGTGCCGTGAGAAAAGAGCAAATGGATGTGAAGTGAGCGAGTGGGATGTGAACCGCTCTCGGTACTGGTGCTCCATTACTATAATGTTACTGTAATATTAAAGTGCTACTCCGTAACGCTGTGTGACTAATACCACGCTGTTAAATCCCATGTGTGGTAGCCAAGATTCAGCGATTCCCATTGATGGCCAGATTGCTATTGTTGGGTCTTCAAACATGTTGCGTTAATGATAAACACGTTAAAAGCCATGTTTTATCCCGAGCGTGAAAGCCCCTACTGATGCCGGCATCATTTGCATCCTTCCGTCCTGACACCCCTCCATGTGTTCATTATCAGATTGCCTGCCAGCTCCGGAACACCTGAAATGATCTATGATTGCTCCTCATATGAATCACAGGAACGTTTCCGGGGCCGACATATATCCACAGTCGCCCATCTACATTAATGTGTCTCTACCTGGAGCTGTGAAGACACCCGGCGAGATCATTAGTGCGCCTCCAGCAGCGCTCATCAGAAGCTATCAGTAAGACTCCTGCGAGGGAAAAACACATTCATATTCAGTGTCATGGACATCCACCACTTCCAGGGGTGCGAGACCTAATTGTACTCAAGTTAAAATATGAATATGGGGTCAAAATTAGACTTAATTAAAATGCAAACTATTTAAACGTTTTAATTATACTCAAGCATTTAAAATTAAGCTATTTATTTGCTTTTCAAATTGACTGATGAAATCAAGACATTAAGTTAAGGGTTATTAGTTAACTAAAACCATTTATTTTTACTTCAGTTACTTTAAATTAGTTAGCTAGTTGTTTATTCGTATTGCCATGTCAGGCTCTAAGGCTATATTCATGACAAAAACTGAATTGGAATAATACAAGATATACAAATACAAAATAAAAAGTAGTTAGGGTTGTTATGTTGTCAAAAATACAGCATATAGCAGCTGTATAAAATCTTAGAAACAAGTTTAGTGAATATCAGTACTTTAAATTAAATAAACAAATAAAAATAAAATGGGAAACCGCTCTCGGTATGGTGCTCCAACTATAATACTGTAAAAAAGTGCTATTTTATTTCTCCGTAACGCTACTAAATCAAAATCATTTTTCATTCAGCAAATTTAAGTTCTAAAACTGGCCAGATTGCTATCGTTGGGTCTTCAAACATGTTGCGTTAAAACAAAAATGCATAAAAACACGTTAAAAGCACGTTTTATTTAAAAAAGTAACAAAGCCCCTACTATGCTTTGATCCTTCCGTCCTGAATGTGTTCTTATCAGATTGCCTGCCAAACACCTAAAATTAAAGTGAAAACAGAAAATATACAAATAATGCGCCTCCAGCAGCGCTTCAAAACTAGGGAAAAACAATTCATATTCAGGACATCCACCACTTCCAGTGTTAATTGTATATTTCAATTAATATTCAAACTATTTAAACGTTTTATGATAAAATGACCGATTTGTGTCATGATAGCAAAATAAATAAATAACCTAAATATTTTTCTTAAAATATATATTCTTTAAGTTGACATATAAAAACATGTAAAATATGTCCAAATATGAAACACAACTTATAACAATGAATTGTGAAAACAGAAAATAGAAATAATATTCAAAACTACAAGTATATAAAATAAGTATTTCAATGTTACTTAAAATATAATTCTTTATACAAATAATAAAAACATTAAAATATATTCATAATTAGAGATACTAATTAATACATAAATATACTGAATATACAATCCATTATTTGACAAAAATGAATAAACAGAATAATCTACTCAATAACAAAGGATTAACTAACTAGTACCAAAATATGTATTATTTGTATAAATGTAGTATATTAATATTATTATAAAAAATTATAATTAAATACAATTAAAGGGAAATAAGCACTGTCTTTGAAAGGTCTAGATTAAATTTTATAAATTTGTAACAAAATACTTTTACTCAATTTTGAATACATTTCTAAGGGGGAAATGTTTTCAATAGTGCTCAAGTCAAGTAATTGTAATACCAAAATAAAAGTTCAGTAATGAAGTACAATTAATCAAGTACTGCACTGCTGATTTCTGAGATTTCAAGCTCCAGCTGCACATCAGTGCAGTTTAAGATGGAAGGAAAAGATGGTACACAGATGTACCGGGTCCGGGACACAACTGGGGCTGGTGGGTGACTGGCAATATCTGGAGGGCAGAAAGGACAAATTATGGCAAAACCATTTCCTCAAGGTACTATATAGAGTCTCTTGATACAATCACAGGGGCTGTATTTGATTAAGGGAACATGATGGTAACCTACAGTGGTCTGGCTATATGGGAATTACAGTCCACTGTGAGACATATGCCAAATGAACTCTCTGCTGAAGGAAAACAATGATGCATTTTGCCAGCAGAAGGTCAAGTTTGTTATTACAGATTTGATTTTCTCTGTGTGATACCTGAGAAAGACCCATGGTCTATTACAGGACACAGCACCGGGTCGACAGTTCAACAGCGTGTGGAGATGGCAATGCAGTCTCATACTGAGCCTTACCACTTTTATTACACAAGAAAGAAGGCATTAGAGCAATGTAATTTAATAAAAGTACTTGAATAATTATTAAATCATTTAATTATTGCAAGATTAAAGGTGGACTATATAGTATATTATCATGTGGAGTCATAACAGTCCAATAGTTCACTTCTGGATCGCCTAATAAGTAGGAATGTCAGAATATTATGGTTTGGAAATAAAAATAAAGCAAACAAATAACATATTGTTGTAGGCATATTAATGAACACAATCATCTCAATATACAAGATATCTGTGGGAATGTATTTGTTTGAAAAAGAATAACTTTGATATGATGTGAAATTTGATATGATGAAATGGATCTCACTGTATTTTCAGCATATTAAAATCATTTCTGAAGGGCCATGTGACACTGAAGGCTGGAGTTATGGTGGCTGAAAATTCAGCTTTGACATAACAGCAGTAAATTGCACATTGGAATGCAAGACACATTGTCTTACATATTGTAATAATATTTCACAATATTGTTGGTGAGCATAAGAGACTTTTCAAAAATGTATTAAATTATTGTCATATAAAAATTATTTTATGTAAGATTGGCAAATAACTTGCATTTCATGGACCAAGGTGGGAAACATTTTATTGTCAATATTTATATCATAAGAATCTTCAAATCAGAAGAAATGTGAAATGTTATCCACAATGTGATTAATTATGACCATTAAAATTGCTCCGTTCTGCGAGTCAGAAATGCAATTCTGTAAAATCCTCTTCCTGTCATTCCAAGTCAACATCCTGTGATGCACAGCAAATTCAAATCAAATTCACACTCTAAACAGAAACTGAGCCAATTCCTAAATCCCCCTGCATTCCAATCAAGTTTGTCATAAGATTTTCAAGGTCAGACCACACAGTTGTTTCTCAATGGCTTATGGCTTAAAACCCAATCTGTCAGCTGTCCACATGTTCTCAGTAGCTACAAAATTGATGTACAGAGGCAGCCATGTTCCTAAATGGCTGGGAGATGATAGAATGCCAACTAACACTAACATGCTACATGCTTCTGCATCGCCGCAGAAATGATGTACACTCAAAATCCTGCAGTCCAATTACTGTCACAGGGGCTCTTCTCAAGATAAATGTCCCCACAGTGGGCCATATCTCTCTCTCTCTCTCACTTTTCCTTCACGCACCTAAAGAGGGGGAAGGCTGATTTCATTGAGTTGTAATGTGACAGACAGACGGTTACGGAAGCCTTTAAGAGCCCTTAAGAGGTGAAGGCACAGGCTAAGAGGACAGCACCCAAGAGCCTAATAACGTAGCCTAAGGATGAGAGGCTAACTGATTGTCCCATTAACACTGCCTATTAGCCAGCCCCCTTGACAACCCTATCGCACAGGATTACGGCCCTCCTCAGTTGACTACATTAGCCTTGCCCCAAAGGGACAGGTAGGACCAAAATCGTGCTGAAGGCGAACCGTCATCTATTATAAGCCATACATTATAACAAGGCCATTGGACCGTCAGAATTCCCTGTACCCATCCTTATCCACAGGCTGAGTGGAGAGGCTGTGTGCCTGCCCTTAATTTTAGCCAGTGCCCCATGAGAGCAGACACTGTCACCTCCTCGAATCTCCTGCAAGTTGCTTGGCAGCGATCTCATTCAGAGACGTAACCTCTGTCCTTAGTGGTGGCTAAATGTTATCTCAAGACAGAACACTAGTGACCCTGCAGACCCAAAGGAAGCCATCAAGTCAATTCAACAATGTATTCTGTCTTATCCATCTATCCAACCATCTGTGAATGACACCTCTCTATCCTTTTTTTCTGAGACATTTGATGATGCATTTTTGCAAAAATTTAAAGGTTGTTAAGATAAAAAAATATATAATATTAACAACTCTCTCTCTATCTCTATCTATACATGAATGAATGTATGTATGTATATATATATATATATATATATATATATATATATATATAATATTATTATTTTGATTATGCATTCTGTAAAATTGCTTTTTTCAGTTCAATTGGTTCTACAATAAAACAAATTGATTTAATTTGAAATTAACTTTACATTAACGTAATGTATTTTAATGCACAATGTCATTTTTATAATAGTAATAATTTTTGATGATGCATTCTCTAAAATGGCTTTTTAATAATAATAATAATAATAATAATAAATAGGTATTTTGTTCATTTTTGTCAGCTCTTCAATAAAACATTTAACTTTAGCTTCTTTAGGTTTGGTAATGTCATAAAAATAAAATAAATAAATAAATAACACCAGAAATAATCATAATAATTAACAATGCAATGCATTTTTCAACCTTGTGATGATTGATTTTCTCTTAAATGTCTTAAAAGGGTCTTCAGATTATTAGTATTATTAGTATTATTTTACATATTATTATTATATTATTATGTATTCATATATATTATTATCTTATGTATTCATATATCTTAGAGGTGTACTTCATCCAAAAATTATCATTTACTTATGCCATTCCAAATCCGTAAGGATTAATCTGCAGGGGTTCAAATGTTAATCTTCAAAATTAAGATATTTAAGATATTAAACAAGATAAATTATGACAATTAAGATATTTTTAATGAATCTTGATGGTTTCTGTCCCATCATAGCAATGTATAACCAAAACTTAAAAGATCCAAAAAGGTTTTGAAGGCATTGTTCATATGCAATTAAAATGTATTATATGCAATTATATACAATTAATTATATGCAATTAAAAGGCTAAATTAAATCTGTTCATCATATAAAGTGATTGAATCTCTTCACATGACTTGCGAATGCTCGGTTCATATGTATTTGTTTTACGACCCCTTTATAACTGTCTGAAGTTTTGGTTACCTGGATGTTCAATGGAAGGACAGAAAGCCCTCGGGTTTTATTAAAAACATCTCAATCTGTGCTTTGAAGATTAACCAAAGTCTTGTGGGTTTGTAACGACAGTAAGTGATGACAGAATTTAAAATTTTTTGGGTGAACTATCCCTCCAACACTCTTTTAATCCATTTACCATACGCCAATTTGAGATCAAACACAGTTGCAGGACCCCCACAGTACCAATCCACTGCTGGCAGTCCGGACCAGTTTGCAAACGAATGATTTGTTCTCAAATCAGACGCTTTTCATGTAATTCAATGTGATGGGAAACTGCTGCACAGCCATTAGAAGACATAACTGCCCTAACATAACTCACATTGAGATTAACACATTATTCACTTAATTTTTATATCTCCAACAGAATCATTGCAAATGTACTGTAACTATTGTATCTTACTAGACTGTCCTGACTCAAAGCAGGAAGCAGACAGGGAGAAACAAATTGAGAAATGATCCTAAAAAGAATATTACAGACAAATAGACAGCGATAAGCAACGAAGGAAGTTTAGAAGAGGGAGAGATAGAGAAGAGAGGAGAGAGATCAGATGTTGGATCTTACAGTGGGAGCGTGCTGAGACAAAGGGAGAGAGCGATAGAGTGGATCTATACAGCCCAGATCAAATGATGCAGATTTGAGGGAGAGGGAATTCAAGTGGAGGTAAAATGACAACACAAGCTTTTTCCATCGACCTTGGGCATGGAAGCCAGGCCATGAGTAGGCAAAAGGAACTAATGTGTCACATAGTATGTGATAAGACATTTTGAGTGTAATCGGACCTTACTCGCAAAGCACTCTGTAGGTCAAAAAATAAGTCAGGCTTGATTAAGACTCCAGCCCCCGGTTTCACAGACAAGGCTCGAGCCTAGTCCCAGACTAAAGTGTAACTCTTAGCTGTTTTAACTGAAAGAAACTTGCACTGACTGATCTTAAAATATATCAGTGCCTTTGTCTGAAGATGCACACCAGTGCCATGTTTTTTTTCTAAGCATGTTTATAAAAATTACTTAAATGTCCTAATTGAACTATGGCCTAATCCTGGCTTAGTCTAAGCCCTGTCTGTAAAACCTGCCCAGAACTAGTGACACACTAAAATCACCTAGAAATCAGCAGTATATGGGCTTCAAATGTCCTTTTCCATGGTACACATATTAAAGCGAACTACACTTTTCTTGGTCCCAAAATACATGATGATCAAAAATGCATTAAATATTCATGGAGCAACTATATATTTAAAGAGAACACAAAGTAACATTTAAGTAGTACTTAAACAGAAAATTGCTGTTCCATTAAATGAAGTGGTTATTTAATCATATTTGGTATTTTAGGTCCTCTTAACTAAGAATTTAATGAATAAACTGTATTTCTCAGATCTGCAATGTTAGTACGTGCATTTTCAACAAATTAATCTTCATTTTCCTAAATACTATTCTTTCACTTAATTACCGTTATAGAAGAACTACTTATTTAATCATATTCAACAAAACCAATTTTTTTTTTTAAAGTGTGATAATTTCAGGGATTCTCATTACATACTTAAATCTGCAATATTATTAATATGAAAGATTTGAAATAATTCAAAGCACACCATCGTCCAACAGGTGATTTGTTATGTGTTTGTCTGCGTTTACTTGATCAAAAAAGGCAGTTAGAAATAAGAATTCTGTATTTTAAAAAAACTATTTTCTATTTTAGTATCTTTAGTGTCACATGATCCTTCAGAAATCATTCTGCACAAGAACATTTCTTATAAGAAATATATTTTTACCAGTGTTAAAAGCAATTGTACATCTTAAGATTTTTGTTGAAACAGTAATGCATTATTTTGCAGGTTCTTTATAGCCTAAATGCACTAAGTCACTTTGGATAAAAGCATCTGCTAAATGCATAAATGTAAATATAGAATGCTCAAAAGGACAGCGTTTCATTTGAAATATAAATATTTTGTGACATTTATAATTGTTTATTCTCTTTTTAATCAATTTAAAGCATCTTTACAGAATAAAAGTATTAATTTCTATAAAAAAATGCACATAGTGTACTTAGCAACAAACAAGTGTTTAGGAAAGTATAACTGTCTTTTTTATTGCTATGTATTGGGAAAGGGAAAAATATATTTTAACCGTCTTAAACACTGCTCTCAACAGAAAGGGGTCATCTATATGCGAGTTAGACACTATAGGTCAGCGCAGTAAATTCAAGGTGACAAATCTTGTGCTATTGCTCAGACCTCACAGAAGTTCTAGATCTGAGATGTTCTGAGAAGATCGGACTAGTTAATTGTTAATATCCGCCCTTTCAATGTTACTGCAGGGAAAACCAGGGTTTGAACTGCATTCCAAGCAGCAACAGTCATGCAAATACAATAGTTGTCATTTACAGGCAAATGACAGCTTTGCCTCGAGGAACCAATCTGTTCGATGCATGAAAAGCAGATTTTTGAGCAGATCGAAAAAAGTGTTGCTGGCAGGCATTGCTCTCAAGACTCATGCAGTGTGTAATTAGAGACTGTACTGACAGCCGTCTAATGGAGAAACATCTCGGAATTGTAGCTATGGAGTGAGGCACAATACGTTCTGAGCAAGTGGCATGATGCAAATATTAGTGTCCTTATCTAACAGCGATATACAGTACACAATCACATATTGCCATTTTAGTAAGAGTAGCCTCCTTAAAATTAAATTTGGTAAACCAAAAGATAGTGTCTGCTGAAGGATAAAGGTCAGTCTCTGCCCTGAAAGCTGCTCTGTGAGTACATCGGTGAGCAAATTTAACTTCTACAGCTTCCGTAAAGTTTCTGACCTTTTTAAAACACCTCATCTGCAGCATTTCCCGGCTCTCACTCAGAAATCTCCGAACGAATTCAGCAGTTAATTTCCATACTCTTTGTTCAGCAGAGTCTTCTTGTGCAAAAAAAATTCATTTATGGTATTTAATAAGGGCAATTAAATGCTACAGACTGTTGCAGCTCACTACTAAGAAAGTCTTTGCCTGTTTAAATGGCAAACTCATTGTCAAAGGATCCTTTCTTAAAAAAATAAGCACTGTATGTGCTGCACGTCATACTCTCATTTTTCTGATTTAATTGTTTAAATATAACTGCTTTGTTATACATTACGATCAGCATAATGTAAATGTTGAATTTAAAAATGCACAGACTGTCTTTAACATGCATAACAGCATAACTTGAGCTACATAAACTCCACAATCTGATGATCATGTGATCCAGTATATGAAGCAAGAACATCTAAAAGTTTAACAATCAATGTCACATATTAGTGACCTAGAAATGGCAGAATCTTAAATATTTCTTCATTTTACATCATAGCATTTGTTTAAATGTTTATTAGAATAAAACTGCCCCAGATTTTCAATGTGGTCTCAGACTTCAGGCTGTATGTGTGTGCATTTAATATTATGAAATCATTCCAAGCATCATAAAAAAACGAATTTCAAATAAAATTGACTACAACTGCTCTGAAATATAGGATGATTAATCCCGATCCGCCACGGCTCCCGAACTGCCGCCACGGCCATCCCGATCCGCCACGGCCACCCAAGGCTCAATCCCGCAACAATCAACAGTGCATGGCCACCCAAAGCTCATCCGCCAGGCCACATCATCGCCGACATGAATTGCCATTTTGCAGTGTTCTGTTGTGATTAAAAGTTCTCACCAGGGTTAATTCGCCTCTCTCAAACAAGACAAGCAGTGTGATATTGGCCAGCTGTGATCTAACTGTGTCTGAGGCTGCTGGAGAGGGTTCTACAAGCTGCTCCTAAAAAAAGAAAAATACAGTAATGTTTTAGCAGATGGCAGTTTTATTAAAAAGCATGCATATAAATGAAATCCAATTTTCTGATTAGCATCTATTTAAATGCATATATCACTGTCTTCAGTGTCATATGATCCTTCGAATTATTCTAATTTGCTGCTCAAAAAACATTTCTTATTATTTGATATGTTCAAAACAACTGAATCATCCAGTTCAGCTGTTGAAAACTGCTTCATATTTTTGTGGAAACCATGTCACATTTTTCAGGATTCTTTAATGAACAGAAAAGTTCAAAAGAAAAGCAGTATTTGAAAACATAACCCGAATTCCAGAAATGTTGAGGACGTTTTTAAATTTGAATAAAATTACAACTAAAAGACTTTTAAATCACATGAGCCAATATTCTATTCACAATAGAACTTAACAAATGTTTAAACTGCTAAATTTTCCGTTTTTATCCACTAAATGAGTTCATTTTTAATTGATGCCTGCTACAGGTCTCAAAAAAGATGGCACGGGGGCAACAAAGGCTGAAAAAGCAAGACATTTTGAAAAGATTCAGCCTGGAGAACATCTAGCAACTAATTAAGTTAATTGACATCAGGTCTGTAACATGATTAGCTATAAAAGGGATGTCTTAGAGAGGCAGAGTCTTTCAGAATTAGGCTCTCCAACCTATGAAAGAGTGCGTAAAAATATTGTGGAATACTTAAAAACAACATTCCTCAACATCAAATTGCAAAGACTTTGCAAATCTCATCATCTACATTGCATAACATCATCAAAAGATTCAGAGAAACTGGAGAAATCTCTGTGCATAAGGGACAAGGCCGAAGAGCATTGTTGGATGCCAGTGGTCTTCAGGCCCTCAGACAACACTGCGTCACTCATCGGCATGATTCTGTCATTGACATTACTAAATGGGCCCAGAATACTTCCAAAAACCACTGTCTGTAAACACAATCTGCCATGCCATCTGCAGATGCCAACTAAATCTCTTTCATGCAATAAGGAAGCCATATGTGAACATGGTATGAAAGAGCCGTCGTGTCCTGTGGGCCAAGGCTCATTTAAAACAGACTGTTTCAAAGTGGAAAGTGTTCTATGGTCAGACGAGTCCAAATTTGCATTCTTGTTGGAAATCACGGACGCCGTGTCCTCCGGTCTAAAGAGGAGGGAGACCTTCCAACGTGTTGTCGGCGTTCAGTTCAAAAGCCAGCATCTCTGATGGTATGGGGGTGCATAAGTGCATATGGTATGGGCAGCTTGCATGTTTTGGAAGGCACTATGAATGCTGAAAGGTGTATATAAAGGTTATAGAGCAACATATGCTCCCCTCCAGATGACGTCTATTTCAGGGAAGTCCTTGTGTATTTCAGCAGGACAATGCAAAACCACATACTGCAGCTATTACAACAGCATGGCTTTGTGGTGTAAGAGTGCGGGTGCTGAATTGGCCTGCCTGCAGTCCAGATCTTTCACCTATAGAGAACATTTGGCCCATCATTAAACGAAAAATACATCAAAGACGATCACAAACTCTTCAGAAGCTGGAAACCAATATCAGGCAAGAATGGGACCAAATTCCAACACCAAAACTGCAGAAACGTATAACCTCAATGCTCAGACATCTTCAAACTGTTTTGAAAAGAAGAGGAGATGCTACAACATGGTAAACATGCCCCCGTCCCAACTATTTTGAGACATGTAGCAGGCATCAAATTTGAAATGAGTTAATTTTGTGCATAAAATTGTAAAAATGCTCAGTTTAAACATTTTTATGTTCTCTATGATCTATTGTGAATAAAATATTTGCTCATGTGATTTGAAATTCTTTTAGTTTTCATTTTATTCAAATTTAAAAAACATCCAAACATTTTCGGAATTCAGGTTGTAGTATTTGATTAATTTTCAAGTATTAATTGATCTTACTTGCTACTAACCTTTGAATGGTAGTGTATCACAGTTTTCACAAACATTAAACCGCACAACTGTTTTCAACATTAATAATAATTAATAAATATTTATTAAACATCAAAACAGGATATTAGAATGTTTTCCGAGGGATCATGTGACACTGAATAATAGAGTAATGGCTCCTGAAAATTCAGCATTGCCATCACAGGAATAAATGACATTAAAATAGAAATTGATTTTACATCGTAAAATTTTCACAATAATACTGTTTTACTGTTTTGGTTAATTAAATGCAACCTTGATGAGCATAAGAGACATCACTAAAAACGTATCAAGATCTTACTGTGTGTGTGTGTGTGTGTGTGTGTGTGTGTGTGTGTGTGTGTGTGTGTGTGTGTGTGTGTGTGTGTGTGTGTGTGTGTGTGTGTGTGTGTGTGTGTGTGTGTGTGTGTGTGTGTGTGTGTGTGTGTGTGTGTGTGTGTGTGTGTGTGTGTGTGTGTGTACTACACAGTATGTACTACACAGTATTACACACACTGTATAATAAATACTTTTGAAATGGCCCACAGTGATTGAGCAGGGGGAAGGGGATTTCAAAATAAAACAACTGTCATTTTGTAATATCGCTGTGTTTAAGTTGTGAGCTGGCCATCTAGATATCCTGACAGGTTTTACAACCAAGCATCGAAAAAATGTCAGGTTTTACAATGGAGTAAACGGTCACTTCAAAAAAAACATGACAAAATCCAGCTTTTCTTTCAAAATCCATTTTCTAAAGATGGTTAAAAACTGACTTAAGAATCCCATCTGTTTGCGTATTCCCACAGCAGTGTGTGGCCATTCCAAAAAAGATTATTTGCTTAGAGAAACTGATTGCAATTCATTCCAAGCCCTACGTGAGTTAAAATGGTGCTTGTGTGGAAGTTTAAAACTGCAGACCTCTTCAGTGGACCCAAAAAAACATTGAGACACCCTCATGAAACTTTTACCTCATAAAGATATAACTAGTACTTTAAAGGTGACGTATCATACAAATCTGACTTTTTCCCTCAGTTTAAGTGCTATAATCTGGTCCCGGTACATCCACCAACCCAGAAAACGTGAAAAATAACAACCCTGTTTTGTTTTTTTGTAAGCCTTTCTCTGCAAGCTTAAGGAAAAAATTGAGTGTGTCAGATTTCACTCCCCTCGTGATGTAGAAAGGGGATCTTATTATAATATTAACTTTTCCAGCCAGAACTGATAAACCAATAATTATTTGTCTAATGGCTAATAAAGACCCAACAAAAATATGCAATATTAAAATCTATTCTTCAGAGACAAATACAATAATATTAGTATAAAAGAAAATTAAAACTAAAAAATACTGTTACATGCAGCAAATCACTCCGACATTAATTATTAACAGGAAAGCACTCTTTAAGAAATAAAAACCCTCCTAATAGACACATTTTATAAAATAATATACTACTATAAAAAAAACAATATTGAAACAAGATAGTAATAAGATCAAATAATCAGGTTGTCATTTTTAATACAAATACTACATTTCATCAGTGATTACTACTGATAGGAAATCATGTGATCTGTGATATTACATGCACCTAAATTACATCAGGACTATATGGTTAACCATAATAGCAAAAAGGGCAAAAAAGTGAAGTCAGTTCAGGCAGAAGTTCAGTGTAATTTGTTTGCAGATGCCACATGGCCACTTTTTTGCCAAGCAATGACATTCATGTTTATTTTTTAATTGCACACAAAGTGTCCAAATATGTGTATATTTGGGGCAACACAACGTGTAATTATCAGAGAAAGAATAAAAGTGGTATTTGTTTAGAGTCATGTTATTACTGTGATGAGCAATTAAACTAGACGGAGCACGTTAAAAATCAAATGATGAATATGTTTCCATGGGAACACTCTTTTCACTGTTCCATGTTGTCTCCCTTTACACCTCTTCACTACCTCTCCCTCTGGCTTTCATGAAACATGAAGACAAAGAGAATGACTAAGTAGATATAAAAATTAATATGCCCAATATTTCCAATGCACTTTCAAATGTAGCGTAGTCTGAATTCAGCTCCTTTCAATCCCAAACTCAACCCATTTCATATCTTCATCTATGCTATATCAGTCCCTTCAGTGTGAGTACCTTTAATATCATATTTGAGGCCTTTTGTGATCTTCATGAATCAAATGTATATCTAGAGACTAAAAAGTGTACTCGCAAACAAATACAGACCCAAACGAACTCTGACTTGCAATCCGTCTGTAAACTGCAATGAATTGTGGTTAGTCAGTAAGTTGGTTTTGGGTGAAGCGGTTTGTGTTCAGAGCACAGGGAACATAATTAGGCAGGCAAGAACAAGAGATAGATTACATTTGTGTGTGAGAGAGAGAGAGAGAGAGAGAGAGATTGCTGACCAAAGGTGCAGAACATTCGCTTTGATAGCAGTGGTTCCTCTGTTGCTGTATTGCTACAAAAGACAGATAAACAGTTTTGACAGCAAAGCTTCGTGTTGTATCACAGGATGATCATGAACTTGGATGCCTGTTTGCTTGCTGTCAGGGACTTTGATACTTTCAAAATGCTCAATTTTTTTTATAAGCACTGCAATGCATCAGATCAGGGTTGCAAAACACTGCAGAAGAAAACTGAGAGAACATGAAGCAGAAGAAAGAACAATTTTCAATGCCGGTAAGGATCAAAGTAATGACATTTCTATCTGAAACATTAAACAGTGCAGAATCTTATGCATTTTCTTCCCATTTTTACCCCAACTAAAAATAAAATTATATTTATAATACATTTAAAATAAATAAGAATAAATACAATTCCAATTTTGGTCCCGTATATACGGTGCCGATCCTAGACTTCTGGGGGGGGGGGGGGGGGAGTTGGCTGTACGACATTCACGTTACACGATTTGACAGATTTTTACGTAGAGAGGGTGACAGTGCACTGCATTAAAATAAATTATCACTCATGTTTTCATAACCTCTGACCAGACTCAAATACGAAACTAAAATTTTAATATCTTTGGGAGCAAGGGGGCCCTACGTAGCTTGCGTATTATGCGTATATAAATAAAAATTAATTAATGTACATTTAATGTATAATGTACATTTCCAAATTTGAACCTATATTTAACTAAAAAAAAATACATTTCAAATATGAGAATGAATAATTAATCGACCCCATTTTTTTTATAAAAATAAATAACATAATACATTAAAAATAAATAATAAATTAAAACAATTCCAATTTGTTGACCCTTATTTATTAACTAAAAATACATAACGAATGCATTTACAATAACAATAAATATACTTTCAATTTTGATCTCATATTTATTAATACTTAAAATATTTACAATATAAATATTAGTAAAAAATAATAAATACAATTCCAATTTTCATCCCATATTTTGCTACAAATAAAAAATTTAATTCCAATTTTGACCCAATATATATATATTTAATATAATATAATTTGAAGTAAATAAGAATACATAAATGTTTTAAATGTGGCTTTTTTTTAATTCTGCCACTGTTGTGTTGTTCAGACTTCACAATTGACCTATCGGTAAGCCCCGCCCCCCTTAGTTACAGTTGCTCCCTCGGACAAACAAACGGAGCTGCTCACTGTCTTTCAATGACAGCTGCAGTGTGAAAACCTTGTCCCACTATGTTTTTGCACAATTTTGGACACAGAAGGCTGCTAAAATGGGAATTAAATATTCCATGGAGGGATTTATACAATATTAAAAAAATAAATACGGTGGGTAGTCTAGTCTGCGTTCGATGACATTTAACCAGTTTAGGGCTTACCGGTTATAGTACAAGTCCGTTATTTTAAGTTTGTACGTTAGCATGAACTAAAAATGAGCAGTCTTAGCTTAAATGCACGAGCAGATGAAAATGCATGTGTATTATGCATGTATTGATTTGTTTTGCTCAATTCAGGAGCTTCAGTGTTACAAGTACCCCAGGCACATATTTTTGAAGCATACACAGCATAATCACCTAAAGATGTCCGAGTTCTGCTCCCCGTGCAACTGATCTCGACTGCCATTGGCTAGAGGGGAGGGGCTTACCGATAGGTCCACTTAAATGCACGTGCATGTTTATGCATGTACTGATTTGTGAAAGCTTGGGTGTATTTGCACACAGCATATTCTCCAGTTTAGGTAAGAGGTTACATCCCTGCAGTTTCCGAATAAATCGGAATTCGACCGCTCTACATTTTGGTAAAATCTAACCTTTTAAATTCCTAAAGAAGTCTTAAGCTTTGTAGATCTCCAGCTGAGCATGTACTGGCAGTACAGAGAGCAGCTCTGTAAAGGTAAACCAGCAAGATACCTCACACACCCCATCAATGAGCTTTCCTACTCATACAATAATTTCCATTTAGCAAACCTCCTTCGAGGTGTCCTGAGGGGTAGAATCCATTACCTCGCTTACACTGTGCAACACCTGATCAGAAGTCAGAGTCAATCCAGAATTCACCCGCTCAGACAGAACAATGAGTGGGCTGCATCCAAAAAAAAGAGGCCTGCTTCTTGATCGTGGTGCTTTTTCGTATGTTGACAGTTTGAAGTTAACATCAGAGCTGGAGTCAGTCTCTTTGATATATAAATATACAAATTGAGAATCTGTTTAGGTGTTTCTCATGAAAAGATGACACGTTATTGAATCTTTTGTTCTGCTCTCGGAGGGATGAGAGTAATTTTGTCCCTTTGAAATGCTGAAAGTGGGTCATATGCTGGGATAAACAGAAAAGGACCCATTTACACTTAGTTATTCCATGAATGTTGATCATTTGGATTGCCATGCAGTTTTCAATCAGCCACATAAACGTGCCTCTGCATCTGCAAAATTGTATCCGATAATTTGTGAAATTTACAAGTCATTTCTGAATGAAAACTGTTCCTAAACCCATTTTTTCAGTGTATATGTTCATACATAAACCATCATATTATATCTATATTCATACATAAAATTAAAGCTTTGTAAAAACCAACATAAAAATATTGAATGTTTAATATGTTATCATACAAAAATAAGCTCATAAAAATAGCAGAGTTAAATGACATTAGACAAGCCATTTATTCATAACATATTTTAGCAATATTTTTCTTTCAAGAGAGAAAAAACTACAATATATTAGCTTTTTTATTGTAGAAATAGGAAACTGCTAATTTCACATAGATATCTTGGAAAATAAAACAAACTTCTGCATTAAATTCCTAGATGTTCAAGCAAATATTCTGGCCTAAAAATGACTATTTGCATGTCCAACTGAGGTTCCACCCAGGCTTCCTAATAGCAAGAGCTTTGCATTGCAGTGGTTCATACTGGTCTATAATTGGCTTTTCACCATCAGCTTAATTAAGTGGGTTGTAATCTGGCTGCATCTTATCAAGCAGAGTGGACGCAGGGGGAAAAACAACCTCTGTGTGACTTTACAGCTATGAGAAAGATGTGTCAACATGGATCCAGATACACATACAGGCTTGCTCATCTGCTCCAGAGTTACAGAACACCAGACACACTCATGCACAAGCACACGCATACTAAGCAGGCATAGACCCTCCAAGCATCCTTAATGATCAACTTTATAGTGTGATAGTTTTTCACATTATATGTAGATGCTAATAAGCTCCAGCCAACAATTTGTGCAATAATTTTTTTAATGCATAAGTTTCAAGGCAAATAAAAAGTAATCCGATGGTTTGCAGCAGATGTAGGCCCAAGTCTCAACTTTCATTTACTCCACAGGTGATCAATTCTAGAGGATTCAATAAATCATCGACTCGTGGCACAGACTAAATGTTCAATACATCCACGGTGACATAAGCCAACTTTAACAAGTATATTTTGAGGGATTTTAATCAATTGGTAGATCCAGTAAACTGCAAACTGACTCACTGAACTAAGAACCGACTTTTTCTGTTCTGAATGAATCATGGCGGGATAACTGAACACGGAGAGTGAACACACTTAAATCAGGGAAATAAAATCAGCATGTGTGTACATCTTGTTTTAGATGTTTAAAGCATGTAATATATTTCACCCCAAGATACGTTATGAAGCAATCACGATGAAGCACAGAACCACCGATTCTTTTGAACCGAGTTGGGCTTTCCATCACTATACATCACATTATTTAAAACGGTAGAATAATTTAGTTTTCCCTTGCAATGAAAAGTAAAAGTTGCCGATTAGAGCTAGACATTGTGGAAACATTATTATGGTATCCATGGAAACAATACCTGAGGCCAATTTCAATGGTAAAGCCAATGGCAAAAAAGTGGATGAGCGAGGATTCACCTTTAATGTGTATGTGTAGCATTTGCAATTAAGCCCTTTTGATTACTTCAGTTAAATCCCAGCATAGCTCAAAGCCCTTTTGAGACTCATTCTGGTGTGCAGCAATCACTGCAGACAGCACAAGCCCTGCTCTTTCATGCCTGGCTGATTTCATTCGTGACTCAGGTAACGTTAAGAGTCGCCCTGGACTTGAGGCTACTTGCTGCCCGAGGACAAACCCGTGGCCAGATGGTCAACTCGTGTCTGCCTTGCTGTTCTCGGCAGGTTTCCTTTCACGTCTCATCAGCTCAGCATACGGTTCCGGGGAAGCTGAATTTAACGATGCACTGCTGCCGTCTACCGGTAAAAGTGGCGTGTGCGCTGAGCGCTACAGCAGGGGAGACCGGAGAGTTACACATTCGTCTGTAACTCAGTGTTTTGCGGAAGTATGTGTCTCAAACATTGTTATAATTTTCCTATATTTATTGTCTTCAAATTTAAGTTGCTTAAAAGTCTACAACTTCTCAATTCATTCTGTAAATTACTGTCGAACAGAAAGACTGTTGTTCTATGATGAGCTGTTTTACAGAAAACGTGGATATTTAAAATACTGTGCATTAAGCTAAAACCAAATTTACTAATTAAAATAAAATAACAAACATGATAAAATAACAGTAATAATTATTAATAATCACAATTTGTATTGTTATTATTGTTGTGTTGTTGTTGTTAACATAATCATAATAATAGTAATAAATATATTTATATGATTAATATATTAGTAGTGGTAGTAATAGTATATTGCATTGCAACAACAAAAAAGTGGATTTTACATCAATGCACATTTTAAATATAGATGTTTTCGATCATGGTTAAAAATATAAGAATAAAATATAATAATTATTTAGTTGTACAAATATTATTATTATCATAATTATCATTATTATTACTATAAATTTGGTTTAAATATCTATGTTTTAATTGGTGTTAGAATAGAATAATAAAATAATATATTTTAATAAATTAAATATATATTAATAGATCATTATTATTTGATCAAATTAATTTGTTTTTGTCGTTTCTTTTTTTTAATAAGGTCAATTTGGTTTTGGCATTACATTTTTTTACTTTTTCTACCATCCAGATATACCACCAGACCTCTACTTAATTTAAAACTTTGTTAAAAGGTGTAAATAATATATACATTTATACATTGCAAAAAAGTGTGTGTGTGTGTGTGTGTGTGTGTGTGTGTGTGTGTGTGTGTGTGTGTGTGTGTGTGTGTGTGTGTGTGTGTGTGTGTGTGTGTGTGTGTGTGTGTGTGTGTGTGTGTGTGTGTGTGTGTGTGTGTGTGTGTGTGTGTGTGTGTGTGTGTGTGTGTGTGTGTGTGTGTGTGTGTGTGTGTGTGTGTGTGTGTGTGTGTGTGTGTGTGTGTGTGTAGGTATGACATAGGTATACGTATTTATGAGGACATTTAGTGTCCCCAAATTCTGCTTATAAATCATACAGAGTAAGTTTTTTGGGGGGAAAGTAGAAATGCACCGTCTCCTGTGAGGGCTAAGTTTAGGTGTAGGGTAGGTGTAGGGCAATAGCACATACAGTTTGTACAGTATAAAAACCATTACGCCTATGGAAAGTCCCCGTAAACCATAAAAACCAACATGTGTGTGTGTGAAACAAAACATGATTGAAAATTTTAACAAATGATTGCAAATCACATTCAGATATTTCCATTCATTATACACAGAAACTACTGTCAGGACGGTGGTGGTCATGTATGACCCTGTAGCTCACTTTTAATTAGTAAAAAAAGAACTCACCCTGTGCACAACACTGTTCGGTCTACAGAACATTTGTTATCATGGAGAGCTCTAAATAAAAGTTATTTCTGTACATGTCTCACAGTCAGTTCCTAACGCTTTAGAATGTGCTGGCAGTGCTGCTTATTAAAAAAAGGCTTTTGTTGTGTTAAAAACACAAGTGCAGCAGAAACCTTTAGGACAAAATCACTGTTAGTAGGGCTTTTATGTTTTGGAAGATTTAAAACAATTTTGAGTTCTAACATCATCCTCAGAATACAAAATGGAAAGATTGCAATGTATTCAAAGCCTGCAGTGATGAATAGGTAGGATAGGTTAGGTAGTATCATAATATGATTTTCTACAAAGGAAAAACTTAATTAACAGAATCACGGCCATCAAAACAGAAGAAGGTAGATATAAAATTCAACAGTCCTATTATCCACAAATCTATTCATTGAAAGTGTACGTCTTTCATTTTCAATATTTAATCAAAACGGACAAAAACACTTGGGAGTCCTTGTGCCTGCAAGCCTGTGCCTAAGACAGCAAAAGAGGACCGTTGACTTTTTAAAAATGTTTTGCTTTATTTGTACCCATTCTCCATGTCTATAACAGAGTGAAGAAAATGCTGAAGAAATTACAGATATATAGACAGAGTCATGTAGGTGTGAACAAACATTCTCAATGCATCTATCCCCCCACATGTCGTGACTTTTCTGAGTACTTTTCTAAGACACTTCACATAATGTTCCCATACTTTCCAAATAGCCTTCCGTTTAAATGTTACCTCAAATACCACTTTATATTGCCTCTAATCCTCTATAGTTAAAAAAGCTCTGTCAAAATTGTATTGACATTCAGTCAGTCGGGTTGTTCTTTCAGAGCCTAGTGCAGTGCTTATCAAAGGCCTCAGTATGGATGGTTTCATGGGCTGAATTAATTCCCGAGCATGTCCCGAGAGCAGCCCAAGGGGGGGAGATGAGGTATAATCGCTGTAATCTTTGAACTACTAACAGATCTCAGAACTAATTTGCCACACTTCAGTTCTCTAATACACTATATATAACTGGAACTTTTACCTTGCGTTTTGTGCCATAACATATTTACACATTAAAGGGATAGTGAATCAGGGCGAGTAAATGATTTTTGGATGAACTCCCTCTATAAGACAGTGAGTCCCAACCCTGTTCCTGGAGGCCCCCCAAAATTGTGCATGTCTCTTTAATTAAGCACAACTGTTTCAGCTCATTAATTAGTAGAGGCTCCTGAAATGCATGCTTCATAGCATAAGGATCCAAAATGTTCTCTTGGGGGCCTCCAGGAACAGGGCTGCAATGTGTTCTTTATTTTCATGATTGTTAACACAATCAATACATTTGGATGCAAGTCAACAGGAGGGAGATCACAGAAGCTATATCCACTATAGGAGAACACAAACTATAAAGCTAACTTAAGAGCATGTATTTAAAAAAAAGATTGTATTTCTTGAATGGAACATTATAGTTTTGTATTCAGTTAAAGCTCACTAAAAGTGCACTGATATTTCAAGCACATCCTTTTACTCCAGGTGTATAATCTTGGCCGTTACAAAAGAGGAAGGTCTAGGTCTCTAATGTCAGACAGCTATTAGATTGTAGTAGAACATAGTTGACACAAAGAACAGTTCATACTTTAAGGACTGGATTTGGGCAGGATTTCTTTATGGGCATTCATTTCATTATACAATGATGACAAAGTCATTAAAATAGACCAGCAGAAAGACAGGCAAACAATTAAAGTGTCAAACACTATGCAAGATATATTGTCAATCTGAAGCTATTTTTTTAGTATGCTGGAAAATACTGGGAGTTCAATGCATTTGTAAGTCATCATTGACAATGGGCACTGGGGGACATACTATATCCCAACAGTCATATCTTCAGTATTTTGCTGCTAAAACGAAATGCTTAAATCGTACTCCTAACCGAATGACTGGTCTTAATGTCTCATACACATAGTCCCTTACAGCATTCATTTTGAATAAAACGATTCATAATGTGCAAAACAATGGAATTTTTAATGCAAGACATGATTTTTATATAAAGCACTGACACAGGCGGCAGGCCATCTCTAAACAAACACCCTTATTAATAATAACTCTAACATTAAACATGAAATATAAAACCAACACATTTATTATGACTAAATGCATCATATTGCACATAATAAACAATTCAGAGAGTCATTACCTTATACCAACAGAAAGGTTTTTGCTAAAAAAAGAAATAAGAAAACATTGAATGTTAATATGTGAGTGATAATGTACAGCCAACAGTCATTATTGTAAAATAAACACCAGCAGGGTGATCGGGGGTGTATTCCAGAAAGCAGGGTTAACATACCATCAGCTAAACCCTGAACTATCGGTGGATTAACCCAAACCTTGCTTACTCTAGGTATGCTGGTTCCAAAAACGCGTCCGTGAGTAAGTTCACTCAACCCAGGCAGATGATACTCGGGACAACTTTTTGAGCAATGAGTCCGTCAATGGGCAACCAGGTGAGACACAGGGCCCACGACCGATCTAAAGTATCCAAATAGAAATTTGCTACCTATTCTCAATGGGAAAATGCCCAAACAACATTGCTCAAAAAGAGTTGCTTGGCAAAATTGCTCAAAAAGTTGCTCCGTGTATCATCAGCCTTAGAATAATATATTACCTTATATTGTACTTGTAATAGTGCTTATAATTAACACATCATATATATATATATATATTAATGCGTGAAGTGAACTAACTGAAACAAACTTCCTGTATAAACGTTTACCAATAAAACAAGCTTATTTTGTCTGACTTGTTTTGAACCAAATCAACTGACAATAAGTCAACTAGAATAAATGGCTTGTGTATGATATATAAATATTACTCATATTATATATAAAAATAATAGCCAAGTATATATAATCTATAATATAAGTCAATTTTGTAAAAATATGTCAAATAAATAACTTTAAAAAATCAATAATGTTGTTACAAAAATTTTTTTAATATATATAATTTTTTATGTTTTACATTATTACTGGTGTAACCTTAGGCTGAGTTGGGACAAAGTCAGATGAAGGTGAAACTCAAAATCGGCAACAGCTACAGTTCTTCATATTCTCTCCATGTCAACTTTGTGGTCGCTTTTGACACCACCGGGCACAGGTAAAACATCTACTATGCTATAAAGAAATGTTTTGCATTTTATAAGTTGCTTGTAAAAAAAAAAAGGTACACAGCTATTTTTGAAAGGCTGTCAGTGGAAACAGGAGCTTTTGCCCACAGAATGGCGTTATTATGACGTCTACCAGCAGGAGTTAGTAGACAAACCTTGACATCTTGCATAGATCAATAAAGATATATTTTTAGAGTTATCTGTCAAGATGATACATATTGGCCTACCTAGAAATACCACAGGAAGAGACTTGAGCGCTGAGACTCAGCCACTCTATTCACCCTGTTTTTGGAAAGATATAACTCAGATTAAGTAACATGTATTAAGCACATGGAAATACCATAGGAACAGATATCAAGAGCTTGTGTTTTGGCAAACATCCACAATGTCATAATGCTGGAGTGTATGAGACTGGTGCCACAAGTCATTGTGTTTCTTGGACAAAAAAAAGTATTATTTAACTTAATTATGAAAATAGAATTTCAGACAGTCCAAGCTTGTGACCATCATGTGGCGCAAATACTTTCCAGAATAAAAAACATCTGCCCTGTGTTTCAGACACTTGCCAAGCTTCACCACTGGTTAAACACCCATATATTTCCACAAACCTAAAATATTCATTTAAAAAAATGTAAGGTAACCATAACCACTCTCATCATGGACTCCATGTTCCAGTCACTGCTTATGAGGCTACGATCCACACGGTGAGGAAATAGTACTAGCGGAAACAATACAGATTCTTGTGCACCAAACCCTAGAGGCCATTTAGAACCAGATTTATATATACTGTATCTGAAGCAGAAGAATCCCTTCCTCCCAGTCCTCACACACACATTCATAACAAAGTCAGACATGAAAAAAGAACAAGACAATTTGTGTGTAAGCGCGATGGGCAGAGATGGAAGGAGGGAAAAAGTTGTAGGAATGCTGTTTTTGGTTTTTTATTGACTGAGGGCGGGACATTCAGAAGCATATATAGGGCCCGAACTCAGCTGGAAAAATTGTACAGGAACACTTACCCAGTATCGGCAGTCTGCCCTTCATCATCATCATCATCACATCAATTAAAACACTCTTTAATCATCATCTTTAAACTATTCTAAGACATTATGGGAAGACAGAAGATGATTCTGGAAAAGATGGCTCGGATCTTTCATATTCGGAATGTGCTGATACAACAGGCACTGGCAGAATGCCTGGGCACTCTCATTCTAGTGGTGAGACATTTCTGTTGTTTTTGTCATCGATGAGTTAGTGAGGATGAGACAAACCGATTTCAGCTATGTTGAAAATACCGTGCAGTCAGATTTAATTAGCGGGAATGTTTCTGAACAATGTTTCTGAACAAAAAAAATGTAAGTAGTGAATAAAAAGTGTTACTATACAGAATTTGGCTAAATATACACAGAAAAAAAGGTTTAAAATTGTACCTTTTGGGTACAACAGCTTGTCGCTAGAGCAGTACCCTTAAAAGGACATATTTGTAACTTTTTTACCCCTAATAGGTACATATTAGTACCTTAAAGGTACGTATTACTACTCTAGGTACTAATATATGCCTATTAGGGGTAAATAATTTTAAACCCTTATTTTTCTGTGTACTGTATGATTTGCAGCTGTTGTGGTTTGCACACATTTTTGTGTTCATAAAGACATTTTCTATCATATTGTTTTCAATTTTTGTAACATTAACATATACAATAGGCTATTCCATATTTAAAAAAAATCAGTAATGTCAGTTTAGTTAATTAGTTTGTGGAAAAAATAATAGTAGCACTTTAATTGTACATAGCTTGATGTATTACTGTCTATGTTTGATGTGGAAATGTGGAATGGATGCATGTATACACGATATCAAACATAAGATGCTTTCATCTGCTGAAAGGGCTGCCGTTTCTAATCAGCTACACCTGAGGGATGTTTTTTCCCCTTATTTTGCAAATGATTCGCTTAGAGAGGTTTGTTGTGTTCTTACCCTTCTTTATAAAATGCATATACTTACACTTTTTGAATGTTTCCCACTTTTAATAAAAATATGTTTTCTCAGCTTTTGCTAATGATATCTATTAAAACATGGAATTAAATGAATGTTCAAAGCTAAAATAAGTTTTGATTTTGTAACTTAATTTGCAGCAAAATGTCTCCTTTGTCGAACACACTGTGAGATACTTGGACTTGAATTCGAGTTGAGTTCTGCTGAGTAGCTGCTTTACTCAAGTTTCTGACTCTGTAGAGTGGGCCATGTCATATTTTAGGTATATTCTTAAGTGAAATGAAGACAATTTAACTAACATACCACCACTCTAATAAGAGTTCCAATGTAATATTAATTGGTCAACCAGGATGGTCACAACATGAATGAACACAGCTAATAACTAGTGATAGAAAATATTGTTTTGTTAGTATCAGACACCTCCGATTATAGCCGTTAATTTGTTGCTCCTCTGCTAAACCTCAAGAGAAAGGTTCTTGCTACCGAGACTAATTTTCACTCCAACAGAACACTACAGACATTACTAGCTTTCTTTGAATTAATGAAATATTCCATGTCATCCCCTGGTAAACACATCTTGTATTGGTGTACACTCTTAAAAATAAAGGTGCTTCAAAAGGTTCTTCAAGCGATGTCATAGAGGAACCATTTTTGGTTCCACAAAGAAACATTCAGTCAAAGGTTCTTTAAAGATCCATCTTTTTCTTACCTTTTTATAATCTGAAGAACCTTCTTTCACCACAAAGAACCTTTTGTGAAACAGAAAGGTTCTTCAGATGTTAAAGGTTCTTTATGGAACCATTTAGACAAAAAGGTTCTTCTATGGCATCGTGAAGCACCTTTATTTTTAGGAGTGTATTTTGACATTTTGTAAAGTCTAAAGTAGCTTATACAACACAATTAGCAGGTAAGCACAAACAACAAGCACTGAGGCACAACAGGGTCTAAGACAGCCCATATCCGGAATAAATTTGACACACCGCAGGGGGACCACAGGTTAAACCATATCTCATCATCTGTTTTCAATGGAAACTAAGACTCTAAAGCAGCAATATCTGGAGAAAATAGAGCTTCCCCAATGCCCATCTGTTGTTTTCTGATGGTACTGTGCGGTCTGCGAACCCCCCATCCAGAGGCAGATCATGCGGCTCAATAACGGCTGCAAACACAGACAGGCTAGAGGGCATTGCACAATGGGAGAGAGAGCAAGTATACACACACAGTCATACACTATCTATCAAATCCACATGGTGCCCATAACATTTCACATTCTTCAAATGCAGTCCTCAAACAAAAAACTGTTACGTGAAGCCAAGGATGTCTAGCTCTGAGAATCATAACGCGTCAAACCAAAACCCGCAATTATTCAGTGAGATTTATTTGATGAATATGCCAGTTATTTAATCTAGAGCTAGTCTCAGAGATAAGCAGTTTGTTAATTGGATGTCTATTCTTAATTTCTCTATTTCTAGATGTTTGGATGTGGTGCTGTCGCCCAGGTGATTCTAAGTGGAGGCTCTCATGGAAGGTTTCTAACGGTGAATTTTGCTTTTGGGTTCGCTGCTACATTGGGAATCCTAGTTTGTGGGCAAGTCTCAGGTAACGCTGATCATAAGCTTCTTAAAACTGTCTTTTTTTTTCTGGGAGAACACAGGAAATTTCAGATGTGGCATTTCACTTCAGTGAGTCACATACAGATCAGAATCAGATATTACATTTTTTCTCCAAACATTCACCAGATGGATTTAAACTGGTAAATTACACTACATTCTTTCCTACTTTTAGAACATTTTATTTTCAGATATTATTGGCTGGAATTAAGGGTTGCCTTGTGGTTAAAGTTCACTCGATGGATGTATTGTATCAAAAAAACATAACAGACAATATCAAATGGCAGTTTTGACTTTAACATTTAAAACAGAGAAATACTGCAAATAAATGAGTGTTTGGGCTATAAGTAAAGTCTTGGACTTTAAGGAAGTGGCAGATGGTTGAAAAACAAAGCTCCCAGACATAGATTAAGCCTAATACATGGCTTAAAAAGGTTATGAAAAGGTTTAAGTTGAAATTTTTGAAGTTTAATCTTGGTTTAGGCTTAATCAGCATGTGCCAAACCAGCCACATCAATGTAAACTGATTATTTATGGTATATACTTCAGTTTTTATTGTGTTCTGCGAAGATTTCATTTCAAATGCACCATTCAACTTATTAAGAAATGCACATTTGTGTTTTGCAGGAGGTCACATAAACCCTACTGTGACCTTTTCCCTTTGTTTGTTGGGGAGAGAGCCCTGGAGGAAATTTCCCGTGTACTTCCTGGCCCAGACTCTGGGGGCTTTTCTTGGCTCAGGAATCATATTTGGCATGTATATTGGTGAGTTTTAGGACTTCATTTTGGTTTTCAGTAATCCACATCCTGGGTCAGTCTGTTGAAGCCAAAAACTAAACTCAGTTTATGAGAACTGTGGTTGTGAACTGGGAGCTTTTGAAGATCTAAAAGAGCGTTTCCCCACTTTATGTTCACTTGATGTTTTGCAGATGCAATTTGGGACTATGGGCACGGTTCTCTAGTTGTTGTAGGGGAAAATGCAACGGCTGGAATCTTTGCTACGTACCCTTCTAAACACCTTACTTTGCTCAATGGCTTCTTTGATCAGGTAAGACAACAAAATTTAGCATTCATTGAAGATATTTTTAAGAATGTCCCAGTGTTGTTTGTCCATACATTGAAAGTGTTGATTTGGACCCCATTGACTTTCGTGAACTAACCAATATTTTTCACAGATGATTGGCACGGCAGCTCTCATAGTTTGTATCCTCGCCATTGTCGACCCTTACAATAACCCCATTCCACAAGGACTGGAGGCCTTTACTGTGGGCTTTGTAGTTCTAGTGATTGGTCAGTCCATGGGTTTTAACTCAGGTTATGCTGTAAACCCAGCCAGAGATTTGGGACCTCGGATCTTCACTGCACTTGCTGGATGGGGCTCAGAGGTGTTCTCGTGAGTCACATTTTCTTTACTGTATACATTTTTGTCATCCATTATAGTATTGACATCATCTCTAACATCGATGTTTGTTCCATCTACCACAGAGCAAACTCTTACTGGTCCTTTGTACCCATCTTTGCCCCATTCATTGGTGCCATGTTTGGTGTGATGGTGTATCAGCTGATGGTAGGATACCACGTGGAAGGAGAAGCAAGAGATAAAAGGGAAACAGAGGAAAAAGAAGAGAAGGAAAGACTCAAACTCTCTGCTGTTTCTGAGAAGGAGACAGCATAAGTCTGAGATCAAATTGAGTTGTTTTTCCACAGTTCCGTTCAGCTTCTAAAATTAAATTTAGCTCTCATGACAATAAAGTAGAAATATTGTGTATTTTGTACCCACATTAAATCAAAGATTTTGACAGTTACCCTTGACATCATGATTAGACTCAAACTAATTAGTTGTACTGTGTGAGCAATTGGTTGATGTCCAAACAATTTAATTAATGAATCATAATTTGCATATCACTTTAATTATCCTGACCAGAACCTCTGTGTTTTATACATAAACGTACTAGTTATCCTTTCAATTTATTGCAAAAAAGCCCAATCATAGCCTAATTAATTCATCCAATCTGCTAACAAGTCAGTTGTTGTCACCCGTTCATTTATCTCTAATACTTCTATCTACATAATGAATAATTATGAATAAGGGATATGATTTATGAAAACCTTCACCCTTATGAATACTGCATCAAAGTCATAAAAGTACCTGTTCCACTAATATTCCGACATTATTATAAGTGAATATTAATGAGTGAAGTGAGAAATCCGCTTCTATTTACATTATGTCGCTTTTTGCCTTTTTGGGAACATATTTGTCGTCCAAGTATATGTTTTGATGTATTACATGCCTGTTTCTGTTCTGGTTTACACTGTTAAGAGTTTACATTGACAATGCATATAATATATTGTGTTCATTTATACTGTGCTCTTTAAAAATAAACTGCATTTTTGGTAAGGCATTAGGATTTTGATGGATCTGTAGTATTTTTTAAATATGAGAAACATCATGCACAAAATTTAATTTTAAAATGACCTGGTCATTTAACAGCAGGGAATGCCTTTGATGCCCATCCATGTACTTGCTCAGTATATATTAGCATTATTCAGTCCAGTAAAACATCAGGGTTTCCAAAGGAGAATCAAGTTTCCTTTGCTATTAAATAACATTGCAGATTAATGCAAATATGTGTATAGATGTATACAAATTCATCTGTGTAAAGTTTGCAGTCACATTTTGGAACAAATCAAGAAGCGTCTGAGAATAAAACCTTGAAACTTGAACCTTAAAGCGTCTGTCCACAAATAGGCGCATACCAAACCTCAGTTCTGTTTTCTTCGGTCTGTAAGAACTGAGTGGGCAGGTTAAGTGAATTGTCACAACTGCTTGGATTCATGGCAATAAAAAATATGAGTAAAAACAAAAGAGCTGTAATTTAGTTTAAAACTGCAGACACGATTTATACTTGCTTGAAATCACACAGTCAACAAACAAACTTTATACAGTATTTGACTCAGACTTACTGGCATTACAGAGCATAAAACTATAAAAGCCCTTTCAAAATAAATTAAATTCTAATTTACCTATTCAGGAAAAAATTTAATTTATTGATGTACATTGAATTAAATGTTTTTAAGCCTGGAGAGGAGGGGTTCTGCCATATACCTAAATTATATCTAACAAAAATAAGTTTAAAACATAATCTAAGCATTCAATACGAATTTTGCAAGTATTTTTGATATTAGTCAACCTCATTGGTGTAAACTGTAGTGGATGTTGCAATCTAATAAAAGGCCTGTATACATTCTCAGGTATATCACGTAAAAGAATGCAAATTGTAAAATCTAATATGCATTGATCACACCTCACTCTCATGTAAATCTTCCATATGGAAAGGAAAGATTGCAGTGCCTGTTTAGCTCAGTGAAGGGGAAAATAGAGAATGAAAATAAGAGATGTGTTTATTGGCATGAGATTGACGGAGATAACCCAGACCATGAATCTTAAATCAATGAGCACACACAGAGTCAGTTCGTAGGTTTGTAGAAAATGAATGCAGACGTTAAGATGAATGTTTGTGGAATTGAGTTTGGGAATTTGGGATGAGATTTGAGGCTAGCTAATCGAGGCTTGTGAAACCATCAAACCAATTTTCTTGTCGTCTTTGGATTTCTGGGTTCGGAACAGCAATAGGCTCCATCCACAAGTATACAAAATTCTTGAGGGTTTTTTGTCAAAGCACAGCTTAAAATGCATGTCATTTTTCCACACCACATATACATTTCACCACACTTCCTAAATGGGGCTTTAGAATGTCCAAAGTATATGAGAATTTAATAAATGTGACTTTGACTAAAATTCATCAGTCACTTTTTAATCATTCAAAACATGAAATCTCTGACTATTATCTTTCTTGAGTTCGAATGAGGTTCCCATGACAACTGTTATTCCTGTTGATTGCATTACTTGTCCATGTCAAGTACACCACACAAGAGACAGCATCATGAAAGGAAACCGATATGAAATTGCTTGTTATGCCCTCAAGCCAGAAATGGAAAATGACTGGCAGTACAAACTGAAACATCTAGATCTGCTTCTCAGATCTGCGCTTGATTAAAATAGAACAGTGTTTGTTGAGTGATGGTACCTTAGTATAGCTACCGTTTATTATGTTTTGCCATTAAAATAGAGGTTGTCTATTATGAGCTTAGTCATTATTGTGATTTTTTGGAGAACACTAAAGCTTTGTGAATTATATTACTCCTGGTTCTGGGTTCATTTTTAGTCGGACAAGACCAGTTTGTTCAGTCTTTGACATATCTTTGTTTTCAAGTGAAACATGATTGATTCTATCTATTGGTTGTTGATTGGAAAGAGGCAGATCTGAATGAGAGCTTGCAGTCTATTGTCAAAAAGTTTTGAATAGTTTTTATTTTGGGTTTCCTCTCAGTAACATGAATACAGTGAGCGATTAGGTGATGTCATTAACAGTTGGATAATTACTTTTATTTAAACTCTTGGCTTCAATAGCTCAAGTAACGTATCCATGTATATTAAAGCATACACGTACAAAAGTCCAAAGGCCTATGGAACATAATTTTTCTTATAGCTACTAACATCAACCAACACTATACCAACACTTATTGTAATTTTTTTTATGTAGGCTATACCGTGTTAACCGTAGATCTGAGATCCTATCTTGTACGGAAACAAAGTCTCAAATGTATGCTTTTTCTTTTTTAGAATTATTTTAGGTGTTTTTGACTTTTATTAGGATATGACAGTATTGTAGATAAGAAGAGAAGTGGGAGAGGGGGGGGCGGGACGTGGAGGCTTTTTTTCAAACATTTATTACCTTTTTTTTGAGAAACGCCCCTGTTGTGGATCTGACTGCAATTACACACACAACGATAATTGGAGGTGTAAAATCTAGGAACATTCTGATCATAGTAGGAAGAAATCACTGTTTCTCGTGCACACAAAGTGTTTCAGAAAGTGCTGGGCTTGACTAACAACTTTATGTCATTCACTTAAGCAATCAGGAAACTACTTGTGGGTGCTTAGCACTGACGATCGTGAAAAAATCGGAGAAATTGTAATCCATATTGTAAATCCTTCACAACCACCATTAGTCAGAATCATTCATATTCTTTCACCACAAACAGCTGTGCAAGAAAAAAAAAAATCTCTCTCAGAGATTTGAACTAAATGTCGGTGGTGACATAAATTGTCGATGAGAAATTGCTTTTCTGGTCCCCACCCACTGCTCAAACTTCAGAGAGGCGCTTGACATTTGGAATTCCTAAACGACATGGCCTTTCAGCGACGTGGATTCCCAAACAGATATAATGTCAATCAAACACCCAGCATCCCAGACCCCCAACCATAGCATTCTGAAAGGGGATATGCTATTGCCTACTGAAGAGGCATGGCTGCTGTTGCCTGACAATAAGGCACACGTTAAAAAATAATTACTAATCAATCCCTCTATGTAAACCAAGTCATGACCTGTAATGCTTGTGACCTGTACATGTAGTGCAGGGAGTACACCAGTTTTGAATTTGCTTTGTTAAACATATAAATCAAAATGTATGGCTTTAAAATCCACAGTTGTGATTAACTAGATGCTTTTCAGCTCCTTTTAGGAACATTCATTTGAGGAGGTTACCCAAAAGTGAACATTCTGTTACCATTTGTTCATCATCATGTTATTATAAACCCAAATGACTCAGTTGATCCAGTTTATATAAATGACTCGTTTGTGAATGAATGATCCAGGTATAGCAGTAACAATCTACTGAAGTGGACATTTTTATTCAATAATGTGGTCTGTTGGACACACAAAGCTATCATGTGAATTTTGAAGAAATAAAATATAGCTCAAAAGTCCCATTTACTTTTACGGCACATTTATCCTTCAGTTCTCATTAAAGGAAAAAAAAATTTTAACAAATGTTTTACATTTAGGAAACTGTTTTACTGCAAAGAAGACTTATCTGTGAAAGAAATCTATGTGAAAATTCATAAATATGTATGCTGAGGCAAAAGGGTTGTCACATGTCAGTCAACGCCAAAGCTCGAGCAAAATCGAATAACTTCAAAAATAACTAAAAATATGCATACATAAAAAAATGTATTTGTATGTCATGAAGCCACACACACACAATGAATCCAGAGAGAGGCTTTGAATCTCTTTGGGAATCAAAGAGCTGAACAAGCAAAACTAATTTTAAATATAAAAATGCTATATATTGTAATTTTGTATTTACCAAGACATTTAAGAGACTTAGAGACATTATAAAGGAGAGAGACAGACCTAGCTGCTTATCTTTTTGTTTTCCTTGAGCACACAGTGACACTATGAGGTCAAAGAGTGAACAAGTAAAATGAGTCAAATACCCTATAGTAAAACTTTCTGGATTCATTTTTTATTTATTATTATCTTTTAATTAATTTGGGTAAACAACAAAGTTTTTCCAAAAATTAAGTAGAACAATAAAAGCTTGTATATAAATTATAAATATGAATAATAAATGATCACCTAAATGTTTTTGCAGATATTTGTTATATTTTAGAAAAAAATAGTCAAATAATCTCTTATTGTTATTGTTATGCCAACCTTGGTTCACACTGTTCTGTCTTTAACCACCTGTTTTGGGGTGAAATGGGGTCTCTGTTTCCTCGCCACAGGACTAAACTGTGGTTGATGAGTCAGTGTTTTAAGGTTAGGAGACTTAAATGAAACTCTTTTTCTTCAGCACTTAAGGGAATTAAGAGCTTGGCAAGCAATGGAAGAAATTATGCCCTTAGAGAATGAGAGGTTTGCTTTCTTTGAGTTTCCTTTGCTTATGTGTGGTTTTTTCATGAAGTCAGACTTTCTCTGGGTCTTGTGAATAATATTTTTGAGACCCGCAGTCTTCTTCGTTCCTCTTTAACCAAAAGCCTTCATGTTCTGGAGCATCACCTCATCTCTAATCAGTAAAGGACGTTCGGGTGTTTCCACTGAGTTATTTCATGCCCACCAAACTGAGAAGGGTATCAACTGGTTTAGGGCAGGGAGTTTGTGTATTAGCAAAATGAATAGTTCACCCAAAAATGTTTATGTTGTCATCATTTACTCACCCTCATGTCACTCCAAACCTATGTGAGTTTCTTTATCAAAAAAGAAGAGATTTTGATGAATGCTGGTCATCAAACAGTTAATGGTCCCCATTGACCTCCGTGGTATTTCTTATATAAATAGACTTATTAATGGTAATAATTCAGCAGGTTTACAGCATGTATCAACATGTATCCTAATGAAGTTAAAATAATAACTAAGCTAATTATAAATAAAGGATTGTTTTTTAGTTGATACATGGAGAATTTGTCAAAAATGTATCTCAGTAACTAAAGGTTTATGTCTAAATCAAACTACTCAAATGCTTGTTTTTTCACTGAGGTTATACTGTGTTTACTATGAGGGCGTTCAAAGGTCCTGTCGTTGGTTTCATTATCATCATTTTTCCTTATGTTGCACTGACACCTAGCGGCGAATCACAAAAGCAAACATTTTCATCCAAAATTATTTCATTTCAAAATCATAGTGTTTTTGTAAAAACTCTCTGGCATAAACTCAACCGAGTGCACATAATAAATGTCAGGTCGATGTAAGTTTCCATATTGTTTTTACTTTTTATATGTTGAAGTTTATACAATTTATTAATTACAATTAATTGTTTTTTTAAATGATTCTGTTTATTTACAACTGTGTCAAAAGACCAAAAAAACATTTATTGATAGGTTCAAATTGCTGACAATTTATAGTTAACATCTGTTAAGAGCTCATACTGAGGATCCTATGAAATAAAATTTACTTCAACCGACCAGAATTAATAGTGCTGCTTGAGCATCCATTCAATAACAGTATGGCCACATCAGCTTGTTTTGGTTGTTCCTCTGTTATGTTCTTCTGACCTCTTGGTGTCAGAATCCTCAGTTTGAATAGTTATTTAGTTGTCCCTGCTATTAGCCATCTGTTTTTCTCTCTTTTCTATCCCTTACACCTGGCTGTATGTAACATTGTCTTTTCACCCAAATATACTTGTTTTGGACTGGTAATTGGCTCTACTTTCTTCTAAAACACTCCTGTTCTATAGCTGTCAGTCAGAGAGAAGCTGAAGCAGAAGAAGATGATCCTGGAATTCTGTAAAATATTAAGGAGAGAGCTGGTTAGTAATGTACATTCTTTATGGCCACGTGTCACAAAGTAATTGACAATGGAAACTACTTCAGAAATGTGTACTTAAAATGAAACACCTATTTTTTTATTTAGGTGTTTTATCTATAACTAAAGCATAAACTCTTTTTCCCTATAAAAAACGCTTCTTGTTTCTCTTCAAAGCAAAGTACTTTTGTTGCTCAACATGAAAGCCCTCCCTTCCATTAGTGAATAGAACGCATCGTATCATCATTAATGATGTCACAATCGAGACCCCCACCACAGTGGTTAAATTCCGATTCTGCAAGATACAAATTGTTAAAGTGACTTGGCAATAGCGAAGCTAAAAGTCTTCGACTTTCAGCCCTTTTTTGATTACAGTTTTGTTTTAAACTCTAGAAAGACTGTAAAGTCTTGCGAAGTCTGTTAAAAGCTGTTAAGCTGAAGTCTTGAACACTGTTTAAGTCATTTAAACAACTTTCTGACCAGATGGATCCTGCAAAAAGTAGGCTATGTTCAAATTAATACTGTATACATTTTTATATTAGAATGTACCATGTAATCTACACATAATTAGTCCTTTATAAGATTAATCTTGATATTAATGAATCAAGTAGGCTAACTGATTGACAACAAGTATCAACCTTCCCCATTGTGCACCCCCTTTCAGGTCTGACACCAACACCTGACCCTGAGCCTGTCCCAGGTCCATCAGGGATGAAAATAGCATCAGGTTCATGTCAAATCGGGCCATCACCTGGCTCAGGTACATTTGAAACATTTGAAGCTTTTTGTTCATTTTTTTAAATATATATATATATATATATATATATATATATATTGATTGTCTTAATGCTGCACTTAGATTCATTATATCCCCTGAGCCATATACTGTATGTGCCGAGTGTGTACAGTACAAAGTAATGTGGATTCTAATTTCAGAATACTTTAATATTAACTGATTTTTATGGCTCATATAACTTTTTTAAACTTACCCATGTTTTTTTATGGATTTTTTATTCTTTCTATTCAGACATAATAAAAATCTTATTTAAATGAACATGTTATTGTATATCTTTCAGTACATTTGAACTATCATATGCTTGATGATCTGGGAAAGGGATCCTATGGTTTCGTCAAGTTAGCAATTCGTATATCAGATCACCGAAAGGTACCACAGCTCTCTCTTTTCTTTTTTGTGTGTGTGTGTGTGTGTGTGTGTGTGTGTGTGTGTGTGTGTGTGTGTGTGTGTGTGTGTGTGTGTGTGTGTGTGTGTGTGTGTGTGTGTGTGTGTGTGTGTGTGTGTGTGTGTGTGTGTGTGTGTGTGTGTGTGTGTGTGTGTGTGTGTGTGTGTGTGTGTGTGTGTGTGTGTGTGTGTGTGTGTGTGTGTGTGTGTGTGTGTGTGTGTGTGTGTGTGTGTGTGTGTGTGTGTGTGTGTGTGTGTGTGTGTGTGTGTGTGTGTGTGTGTGTGTGTGTGTGTGTGTGTGTGCATGCGTAGGTGTGTGTGCATGCGTGCGTGCGTGTGTATACAGATGAGAGACCACTGTGTCCACTGTTTTGATTAAGTTGAAAGTATTGATGTTTATCTTTTCAAAACTACAGGTCGCCATCAAATTTGCTCCTAAACCTGAAACTGAAGACAAGGATTATCTTGTAAGTTTGAAAAACATAATGAATGTATATTCTGAATATTTGAAGCACCAAAAATAACTTTAAAAGATGAATTTACAAACATGTTGATAATATCTAAATATACTATATTGAAATAACGAGATGCTATCAAGCTAACCTACTGTTTATAACTCTTGTTTTAGCCTGGATATCTCTACAGTAGCAAATCAGAAGTGGATCTGATGAATATGATGAAGGAACCTCACAGCCCTCACGTTATAGAGTTGCTCGAGTGGTTTGAAGACCAATATAACGTGATTTTGGTTATGGAGTATCCAGAGCCCTGTGAGACACTCTATTGTTTCATTAAGCACAACAGTGGTCGTCTAGAACACAGTGCTGTGCGGATGCTAATTGTTCAGATTGTCCAGGCTGCAAAGGATTGTATAGACCATGGAGTTTGCCATGGAGACATCCATTCTGGAAACATTCTGGTCAATACAGTATCCTTGAACATCAAGCTGATTGACTTCGGATGTGGACTACGAATCGGTGGCAAGTGTCTTGTTGGTCTTTTATTATTTCCTTAGTGTTTTTGCATATTTTATTGACAAATTCCTTAGTAGACAAAGACTGTAAATTAGTAAGTAAATGTATGGAATGCAGATTTTCTCCACTGAATATATATGATTCACTGTTTGCTTACACTAACTATCCCTTGCTTTCATAACCAGAAGAGTACCCAAACCCTGAAATGACGATATCCCTACGAACGGCCCTTAAAATTACGATCCAGTCTGTGGGCCATGTTCTGAGTGAGGTGGTAAATTTAGCCCACACCAGTGTACCTAAAGGTGAGATAATGGCACTAACAACACAATGGCACTATCATTGCTTGAGTACATGCATGTATGTTTTTTCTGTATTTTCTTTTTCTGTATGATTAACCATATTTTCATACATGGTATTTTCAAACCTGACCAGCTTTCTTCTAAAAATTCATACAGAATTCCAGGAACTTATTAGTTGGTGCGAACATTATGAAAGACAACTTCGTCCCAGAGATATTTTAATGCACCCATGGCTAAGAAAACACTCAGTCTCAGACACAGAAGAAGGAAAAACAGCACAGGCGAAGTCACGGGGACAGTGACACAAGCAATGGTTTAGAGACAAGCTAGGAGCTGAAACCAATGAGAGAAGCAGTCAGTGAAAGCCAGGTGAAAAGAGCACACAGAATGTCAAGACAGACAGCGTATGGTGAGAATCTAGCTTAAAATATAGCAGATACTTTTTTTAAGTATTAATTATTAATTCATTAATTCAAAAAATAAATAAGTAAATAAATAAATCCATAAATACAAGAGCACGGGCTCAGTCACATGGGCTGGTGAGAAAAACTCAGACAGTGGAAAATACAGGCAAGACCATATTCAATGCTGCAAAGGCCCCCACTGTATATATTTTAAGTATTTCTGCAGTAATTGAGATTATGCTGCTTGTTTTCAAGTTTAAGTGTTATTACAAATAATTAACCATGATTCACTTTGTAATTCCAGAAATTTCGGGAACAGTATGTTCTTTAATAAAATAACAAAAGAGTTTTAGCACTCAGAATCAAAGCAGGTGGCAATGGGCACAGACTGGCACACTAATATATCCATACTGCTGCATGCTTAATTAGACTAATAATCCGATGGTTAGTTAAAGTGATATGTTCGTTACATTAATAAGATAGAATGAATGGCGGTTACTTTAAGGGTTTGCAATGGGAAGTGACATTGGCACTTGAATATTTTCACACAGTTCAGTAATGTGAAAAATCTTGACGAGGACAATAAAAGGATAGAATCTTTCTCCACCCTTTGCAGCTATGACAGCTTCCACTCTTCTGCCAAGGCTTTCTGCAAGATTTTGAAGTGTTTCTGTGGGCATTTTTGCCCATTTATCCAGCAGAACATTTGTGAGGTTAGGCTCTGATGCTGAACGAAAAAGCCTGGCTTTCTAATTCTCCATTCCAGTTTATATGTTACCTCCCAACACACGAAGGAGCCATCACCTGAATATTAATAGCCGGGTCTCCCCTCACCTGTCCCGTTTGTGTCATCAGCTTTTGTGTATGTAGCCCTAGCCTGCCAGGGTATCCTTGCAAAGTCTTGTGCATTGTGCATTGTCTTGTGATTTTTTGCATGCAGTTGCTCGACCATTCCATGAAGGTTTGGCCACATAGTTTTTGTGATGATATTAATGCCAGTGGAAGTTTGGAACTCTTCAGCTATTGAATCAGCAGATAATTGGCAACTTTAATACTGCATATGCCTCAGCAATCTGACTTTATGTGGTTCCTAAATGCTTCCACTTTCCAACAATAACACTTACACTTGACTCAAGGATGAAATTTTATGAACTGACATGCAAAGGTGGCATCCTATCACAGTAATACGCTTGAATTAACTAAGCCCATGTCAATCTTTTCGCAAATATTTGTAAATGCATACTGTATGGCTAGGTGCTTGATTTTATACATGTGTGGCAAATGGGCCTGAATGAAAACAAAAAACTAAATTCAAGCATGGTTTTTTTTATTCTTTCTATTCCGACACAACAACAGTCTTACTTAAATTAACATGTTGTCATGTATCTTTCAGTCCCTTTGAAATATGATGTGCATTGTGAGCTGGGAAAGGGACCCTTTGGCTTGTCAATTTGGCAATTCGGAAATCTGGCCGTCCAATAGACCACTTTTTTTCAGTGTGTGAATCAGTGTCAGTGTAGCTCTGTGACCACTGTTTTGACCAAGTTGAAAGAAATCATGGTTGTTAAATGAAACAAGTTTACCTGTTACCTCTCTATCTTGTACACTTCTCACAGCCCTAATTGTGGCCCTATTGACCATATAGGACTATAATCTAGTTGCCAAATAAATAATCTAAGGTTAAGCATGTCACACTTTGTTTAATTTTTGTGTGATTCTTCAAGTGACTGTTAGTCAAAATTGTTTGTTATTTATTTTCACAATTTATTTGCTAATTTATATTAATACTTATCAGTATTTATATTATGTTATAATAGTGTTTAGGACTTTTTTTAGTGCAGGGTGGGGGGGCAGAAATCAAAAATTTTGCCAAGGGCACCAACAGAGCCTGGGTCGGCCCTGACTACAGGTCACCATCAAATTAATTTGTAAAACTGGAACTGAAGACATGGATTGTCTGAAAGTTTGAAAAACAAAGTGAATGTGTATTTAGAATATCTGAGGCACCAAAAACTCATATCATTTCATGAAGTGTACACTAAATACAGTCCTCAAATTTTCATCAGTGACATGTTATGAGATCATAAAATTAAAATATGCATATATGTCTTACTTTCGATTACCTATTTTCTTGCATGGTATTTTCAACTATCAGTGATCAGCATTTTCATTGAAATTCATTCTGAATTCTAGGAAATAATTAACTGGTGCAAAGACACCAAAGAAAGCCAGCATTGTTATCTTAATGCACCCATGGCAGTGAAGACAGTCAGACTCAGACACAAGAGAAGGACATAAAAAACAGACAGGTGCTGTGAATCTGACTCCGGCAATGGTTTAGAGACAAGCTTAGAACTGGTGCCAAGGAACCCGAGAAGAGGACATCTGAAGCATATTTAAATAAATAAACAAAGACAAGAGCACAAGCTCAGTCACAGGGGCTGGTAAGGAAAACTCAGGCATTGGAATATACAGGCAAGAGCACATTGAATGCTGAGACAGATAAGCAAGCAAAAAGGATAATATCAACAGTGGTTAGAACAGTGGTTCTTTTTACTCGAAGGCCACCATTTTTATGTTTCTGCGGTAATTTGCCTATGAGAAAGCTGCTTGTCTTTAAACTTAAGTGAAAAAAACGTGTTTAATAGTCATTCTGTGGCACTAGAAAGTAATTGAACTACATTATGGACAAAAATATTGGGACACCTGACCATACCAGGACTTTAATGACATCACATTCTAAATACATTTTTGACTTACAAATGGGGAATACAGCAAGCAAAAAACAGAAGTGCAGGGAAGAATTAAGGAAACGTGAAAGCAGGAAGATTTTTTAAGCAGAATGAAGTTAAGTGCTGATGGAAGAGATTAGTTTTAGCTGTCTTTGAAATATTGTTAGGGATTCATTTTGTAGATATATTTAACTGGAGTCAACATGTAGGATTGCAACCGCCTCAGTGAGCTTTGCGTTTCAAACGCATCATTATAAACGACATAGCCTACACAGTGACTATATTGGAAGCAGAAACGCTCTTCAGATTCATAATGAAGTGGCTTATCGGCATTGTTAAAATTAAAACATTAAAATTAGTTAAAATTAAAACATTAAAATACAGACGTAGATTAAAATGGCTCATTTGAATTCTGCCGAAGGCATTTATGTGTGCTATAATGACAGTGTCTTTGAGTTCTCAAGCCAGGTAAACAACCGAACATCACAAACTTTAATCTCTTCCCGAATCCCACGAGAAAACTATTTTTTTTCCCTCCCAGTGTTGTTGTTGTTTTGTCGATTGTCAATTACAGCGCAGATCAGATGGAATAAAAACCCAAAATGCTGGCGAAAGCCATTTATTATGCTTTCCAGATTAAATTTCATGTAAATCATCCATTAACACAACGTCTTCTATTTTTTTTTTAGAATTTCACTCTCTATAGTATATTTTTCTATGTGTTTTTTAGATATATTCGAGTTTCAGTTTCTCGTGCTCTAAAGCGCATTTTAAAAGCGCAACGTTTCGTTGTTATTCTGAGCCAAAATAAACGTTCTTTACAGAGAAAGATGTATTAGGCTTTTTATCTGAGACCAAAAATGACGGAGATTTTTAAACCATCTGCAGCAAACGCGCTTCCACACAAACACTTCAATAGGCACATTTCTCTAGTATTTTGAGCGGCATGTAAAGTTGCTACTACATACATCTTTCAGTGAAAAGCCATATTTGAGGTTGATTAATGATAGGTGAGCTGGATGTCCTGCCCGAACACACAGACCAGCCGTTAACAATCTGAGGACTGCGAGCTTCGAAGACTGGCCTTACGAGTCATCCGCGCTAAAATATCATCAGCTTCGTAGTATAGACTCAACCCAACTTTGAGAATAGATTAACTATTTTTTTTACCGTTTCAAACACGCAGCCCACCACTAATTAAATACAGACACACATTTATATACAGACAAAAACAACCGAACGAGTATTTTTTTTAGATTGGCGCCAGATGGCGCTGGCGTTCTTTCCCCTTTCTGAAGTGTGTTGCGTGTTTTTATAAGCATTTATCAGATTTCTCTACCTGGCAACATTTCCTTATCATAAAAACGCGCAGCTACAAAAATCGTCATTTATCGTTTTAAAAAATACTTACTATTAAAACCATACGTCCAGCAGGGGCGTAGTATAGATATTGGGGGGGTCCAAATATTTAGTCGCGGATCTGCAAACGATACCTTTATTTTATTTTCCCGATACCGAAAAGCCCAGTCTGGCGTTTTCTAAAATGAAAATTATAAATATATAATTTATTAGAATATAATCAGAATTATATTAACATTTAAAGGTTTTTTTTAAACATTTCACAGGCCTTTTTTGTTTACACATTAAATACTAAATTGACAGCCCTTTAGCGAGCTAGCGCTGAGTGATTCAGGTGCCCTTTGATACCTCATGTTGGTGTTACACAATAAGTACAAAATGTATTATTATTATTATAAGCTATGGTAAATTTGTGGTTACAGTTTTACTACAAATACTGTGGTAAACTGTATGAAATAAAACAGTGGCTCATTTTTAAATAGACTAAATGAAACTTAATATTTTTTTCTGACATTTATTAACGAATTACAGAACATAACAGAATATTTGAACTCTTTGATATATAAACTATGTATGCTTTTCAGTGTTGTGAAATTTATTTTCTATTTTAATGATATTTTTAAAATATAATTTTAAATGCTTGTTATAATTTTCAGTCATTATTCCAGTGTTAATAATCCTTCAGAAATAAATCTGCTGCTCAATGATTATTATTGCTGCTTCAATTTGTGTACGTTACATTTTCAGTCATTTTATATATAGCAGTAAATGTAATGTAATAATGTGGCAGTTTGCTAGCCTACTGGGAAACGCAGCTCTATTTGAACAAACACTGCTAACGTCCGTAGCGAACGCTGTCTGTGAATGGTTCTGTCTTTCACACTTATGAGCAGGAGAAATTTATATTAACATTTAGTTACAAGTTAAATTTAATAAATAAAATTAGTACAAAAAAATTGGATATTTTTATGTGAGGATCATCCTTTCGTACAACATCAGCAGCCTAAGCACATCAACGAATTAGAGGCTTTCAATGGAAAGTGCGGGAACTCCTTTGTCTGTGACTCCAGCAGTTCATTATTCAGTATTCATTTCACAGTGTCTTTATTCAAAAATTGTTTGTGGCACAACTAGGTGTCTATGTTTAAAAAAAAGGCGAATGTCCAAAGAATGTTTTTTTTTCAAAATGCCGCAAACCGGCGTATCAACCAAGTTACAATCGAGGGGGGGTACTGCCCTTGTTTTTCCTAATAAATATCGGTCCAATTCACAACCAGTTTAAAAGGAGGGCATACATTGAATAGTATTATTGGGGGGGACTTTCAAATTGGGGGGGACGTCCCCCCCAATATATGGTGGTTACGTTGTAAATATTTGATCATTCCCCATGGCGTTTTAAACAGAAGGGTGCAGCAGCGAGCTTTTGAAAACACTATCGTGATACTATATATTTTAAATAGTAAACCAATCTTATATATTCTTTGGCATGCTTTTCAGTGTTGCGATACTTGTTATAGTGTGTTAATGCTGAATGCTCAGCAGCTCTTGCTGTGGCTACATGAAACCCAAGCTTAAAATTTTGTATTGGCACACTAACCATTTTTCAAATATTACTTTGCCTGCTTGTTTGTTAAGTTTAAACCCAAAGAATGTTTTAAAATGTATTTGTACCATAAATATCGGTATTCACATTGAATAGTGCAACCGTTGTCAATGAAATGCAATCAGCTAACATTCAATCCAATTCACCAACCACAATCAGCTAACATTCAATCCAATTTATGTTGTGTTTCCAGTTGATATCACTTTGTTTCAGTCTTTCATCTTTTGTATGTTGTTTTTTTGTTGTGATCATGCATCCACATCCTCTCCCTCACACCCTTCCTCACCCACTGTTCCCCATCCTGACCCCTGCATCGTATTCAGGCTGGTCACAGAGTAAGTGCCTCTCCAGACCTCTCGTGTTGACGGTTTTCTCAGTTTTAGACTAGCGCTTCTGTTTCCTCTGGGCTGCTGGATCCTCTCACCCTCAGTCTTGCTTTCTGTTTGCATTGCTCTGGGTTTACAATGTTCTCCATCAAGTGAAACTAATTTCTGTGATCATCAAGTAGTTCATAATCTGACTATCAGCTTGCAGGGTGATTGAGAATTGAAGAATGCTCTTCCACCTGACCATGTTGAGAATATGTTGTCCTGTTTGAAAGCATTCTACAGGAACTTTTTTTGTGTGTGTTTTGCATAATGCATATTTTATAAACATTGTAAGGTATATATTAAACATTAGGTAAATGGAGTATCATTGAGACTTGGTCAAACATACTGGTCTCATAAGAATATTGGTTTATGTTTGGAATGGGATACTAATGTACTGCATTTATTCTGAGTCTCATTCAATGATATTAAGGTCTCTTTACAAAGCCTGCTCTGTGCCTCCTCCAAATGCAATGAAAAAGACGGAATGCCACATAAAATCCTGACTAAATTATGCCTGCTCGGCCTCTAGTATCAATATATAAAGTTGTAATGCATTTATGTTATCTCTGAGTGTGAGCAGCATTAAATAAACAGTCTGTGTAAAGACACCTAAATAGCATTTCAGAAGCTCGTATGTGCCACCTTTGCAGTGTAAATTTGAGATTTGAAATAAAAACGGTCAATTTGCGTCGAGTTTTGTGTCCAAATGTCATAACTTCAAGCAGTCAAATAACAAAATATTGCATACTGTATACATAAAATGTGCACACTGCATCTCGTATTGCTACATTCTACAGAAATAATAAGACACGTTCTCGGTAGATAGGTGCTTCCTTTGAAAAAATTTTTTTTTAATGCTTAAGCTTTTAAAAAAAAAAGCATGTTCTGTATATGTATATTATGAATGTGTGTAGTGTGAATTTCATCCGGACATAATGAATTTTGCCATTTTGTCATTGTTATGTGGGTACTTTCCGCTTTTTGTTTTCTGAATACTATGGACACACCACTCTTCTCACATTATGTTTTTTTGCCCACTATATTATAGGGAAGGGTGGAGATTTCTGATGCAGTCACAGTGTATGATGTTAGTATGCTATTCCAAACATAGCCCTGTTGTCTTCAAATGTTCAGCTGTGTTTTTTAATGAAAAAATCAAAGTGCATTGCACAAGATCTCAGTTTTCTATAGTACCAAAGATCTGATTCTACTGAACATTTTAAGGCTTTTATGTGAACGGTTTTATTCTCCAGCAAGTTCAACAAAGCTTACAGTCTTAGAATCAGCTCCCTAGAATTGTGCTCAGCTTTGACTTGATTGCTGTCTGAAGAAAATTTGACACATTAATGCTTCCAAATAGATAGGCAAAACATTATCTCTCAAATGTTTAATTTAAAGATTTAATTCAGACAGCAATGCTTTGCTTACGACTCCACTATTCCTTCACTCTCAGTGTCCAACAACTAGGACTTGAACACTAACAAGATTTATTTCGTCATTAGCTGGTCCTTGTGTTAGGTGACCTTCACATTCCCCACCGATGCAACACCTTGCCTGCCAAATTCAAGAAGTTGCTAGTGCCTGGCAAGATTCAACACATCCTCTGTACGGGAAACCTTTGTACAAAGGAGAGCTATGACTACCTGAAAACACTCGCTGGAGACGTGCACATTGTCAGAGGAGACTTCGAAGAGGTTGGATTTTGGTTCCTATTTCTGTTTTTAATAGTTGTTCGTGCACTCTTTTTAACCATTCGCAATTTGGTTGTTTTAAATGACAGAACTTGAATTATCCAGAGCAGAAGGTGGTGACAGTGGGGCAGTTCAAAATCGGTCTGATCCACGGACACCAAGTGATCCCGTGGGGTGACATGGCGAGCTTGGCACTGCTTCAGAGGCAACTAGATGTGGATATCCTCATTTCTGGTCACACACACAAATTTGAGGCTTTTGAGAATGAAAATAAATTTTATATTAACCCTGGATCTGCCACAGGGGCATATAGTCCACTGGAAAGGTATAACATTTACTTTGATATCCTCCACATCATGTTATATGCAATCGATTACATGGATGACTAGTGATTAAATTGTCTCTTTACAGCAACATCACACCATCATTTGTTTTGATGGACATTCAAGCATCTACAGTGGTAACGTATGTCTATCAGCTCATTGGAGACGACGTCAAAGTCGAGAGAATCGAATACAAAAAGTCTTAAAGAGCGTGGATAGAAGAGCTGCCTTCTTTCAGGATGCTAATCTTGTCATTCCCTCACCTGAACGTCACAAATGCTGTATCATAACGTTACACTATATTTTAATGTAATATATAATACTGTTTATATGTCACCAGAATGTCAGCGTTGTGGTTTCAGCAGATGGTTGTTGTGGATGCAATAATGCTGCATTATTTGCCTAATGTTAATGCGATTTAGTCTTCTAAATATGTTATGTGCACTATTAATTTTCCAAGGCCCATGTTAAGTCATCTTTCATAAAATAAAACCCCACATCACATAAGCAGTGTCATTTTGTTTTTTATTATTTTATAAGGAACCACAGAATGCACATTATTGAAATGTCTGGAACAGCTTTTTACTTAAAACTGGGTCGTGTTGGGTATGTTTTAAGAATGTCTTTTTCATAAATGACAAATAAAACATAGATTGATGTGTTAGCTAAGGAATAGAAAGTCCTCATCGTCATCTTCCGATTCATTGATAGACAGGCCACTCATGTGTCCAGCAAGATAAGAGTCCATTTCAGTCGCCTCCCATTCAAAGTCATCTTCCCATGGATGTGATTCTGGAAATGTAAGTCCGTTTTGAATAATGTTTAGCATGAAACATGAACCTAACTTGTTCATAATATCAGGATTGTAAGGAATCCTGTATAACACACTATTTGTAGTCTGTAAAGTATCAACCCTACCCCGTGACGAAGCATGTTTTGTAGTCCTTCTCTTTCTTGACTGCATTGTGTTTGATTTTGCAAATCCAGAGGACATTCTGTGTAGTAGTTGAATATTAGGATCACAGCTATTTCTTTCAACAGTGTTTTAACATTTTTGCAAGTGGCATCATTTTCTTACCTTTGATGCTTGGCAATTTTAGGTAAAGTAGTTTTTTTTTACTTTCTCTGAGGTTTTTCCACTTTCTTTTGTCTTACTCGTAGATGTACTTTGAGAATTTGTCGAGTGCTCTTCTTGTGGGGTGTATTCTGACATCTGCAGCTTCACATTTAGATTCACATTCGCATCTGGCACTAAATATGAAGTATATTAAATCATATGTTACATATTTCATTGTAATGAAAGGTCTTGCTAATACAGGTACATATGCTTATGTTATAAGAGGCGATGGTTCACCTGTCCTGATACAGCGGTGTAATACATTCATATAGTGTTGACATATTAACTGCCGCATGTGCTCATTACTGTAGGCATCTGCGATACTATACAGAAAACGCTTCTGTCCGGGTGTCAGGCCTGGGTGCTGAAAATAAAGTTAATGTGGATTTTGAGTTACTTGGCATAAGTTTCTTAATGGCTGCTGAACCAGTCCTAACATTGCAATTTTATCAGATATATTTATCAATTCATTGCAAAAAAAAAGTCAAAAGTTTTGAATAATTATATTTTTTAATGTTGTTGTAATAAGTCTCTTATGCCCACCAAGGCTGCATATTTTTATACAGTAACAACATCAATATTATGAAATATTATTGTTTTTTAATTGTTTTCGTTTTGAAAATAATTTATTCAAGTGTTGGCAAAGCTACATTTTCGGCAGCCAAAAACTCAGCTTTGCCATCACAGCAATAAAAGACATTTTAAAATATAGTCAAAAAATGTAATTGTAATAATTTCACAATATTACTTTAATTTTAATAAAATAAATAGGCTACTTCAAAAACAACAAAATCTCTAATTATTGCAAACTTTTGACCAGTAGTGTATATTTTCATTAAATACCTGTAAAAATGGAGCAGCAGTTATAATCTTAGGGATATGAATAGTTGTAATGCTCCGATCTTGTTCTGACACTTGTACAGTAGCAGGTCTTTGTATTTTGTGTCCAAATACTGAGTTTGTTTTGCCTGGATAAAGAGAAAAAATTAAGTCCTTTAATTTCATATTTAGTTACAGTTCACAAGACAAATATTAATAAAGTAATAATTCCCACATAATAGTTTGCTACATATATGACAGCTGTTTTTCTTCAGGGGATTTTTTTAGGATGTCTGTTTGGTCCCACTCAATTGGGTCAGAGACTCTGGTTACTCGGTCCAAATTATACAGGTGTAATGTTTCTGTAATTTACACAGATTAAGCTTGCTAGCCGTATGGAAAAAACCTGTCAGGTTGCTAGAGAGATAAAATGGTTGTGTTTTGAGTTCAAACGTACGGTACATGCTATTACAGACTGTATTTGCTGATGTATTTAACAGTAGAGTGCTGTAGAAATACAGTGATGTGATTCAAGAACTAACAATTTTAGGATAGTACAACGTGTAAAATAATGCACAGAAGTTATGTAATTTATACAACATTCCTTTAAAGCGTGTGAATCCGTTTGCTCGTATACGACAATAAAATTACAGAAAGTGAATAATTAGTTTACATATCTTTACAAACTTACTTTTCAAATCATCCCATTGAAGTATGTTTTCAATTAAAATAGTGTGCAGTTTAAACTATAAAACCTACAAAAGCGTTGTAAAATGAATTAAGAGAACTGAGGTTGTATAGTAGGTAAATCTATAGCCCATATTTGCAATTACAGTACAAAGGCTGCAATTGCTAATTTTGACCAATTAATAAATATTTATGGACAAATTTACCAGCTTGCACATGGTTGGGACCAGATGGCCTGTCAAGACATACCATAAGAAATACATAATTAATGTGACAACAACACAAATAAAGTAATTTGCATAGCCGTTGTATGAAATTCTGAGGCTTACCTTAAAGGCAAAAGCGACTTTTTGTGGTACAGACGACTTTTATCGCTGTTTTCAAGGAATTTCACGTGCTTTTTCATGCTGGAGTGTTACTTGAACTGAGACTTGTAGAATATTTACAAGTGATATAAGGCGACCTGTAATCCCATCCGATACTGCGCGTGCGTGCGTTTGCAGTGTTTTGACCTCAGCGGACTTCCGTAGGTGACGGAAAGCAGCATGGCTACTGTAGATATTGTAAGTGGAACACATCGCTGAGGCAAATAACGTTTTTTTGTGTGTGAAATAAGTGAAAACGGCATACCATCTAGTTCTGTTGGAGCAGGAGAATTAACAATGCCTCGATACGCGCAGCTAGTGATAGGTCCTGCCGGAAGTGGAAAGGTAAAGCTAATTCAGTACCAGGAGGACTAAGTTAGGTTAACATACTAATTGATCGTAATAATTATGATTTTATTTTATTGTGTGTATATCTATGCTGTATTGTTAAATATAAAACACCGGTCTGGTCTGCATTGATCGTAATTATTTTAGTACAATACTTGAACCATCAATATCGTTGCTCACTATGAGGTATAACGTTAGTGGTTTCTGTATTAAATCCGAATTATGTCCCTTTTTTCCAGAGTACGTACTGCGCCACAATGTTAGAGCACTGTCAGGCCCTCAACCGATCTGTACAGGTGGTGAATCTGGATCCAGCTGCAGAGCATTTTGAGTATCCTGTCATGGCAGGTCAGGAATCAATATATAGATACACACACACACACCAGAGTAAAATACACTCTCGAACTTCTGAGCAGTTTATATCAGAAGGTTTTTTTGGATCAGTCAAGTGTTTCACTGACAGACTGTAATGTGCAGATTTTATATAACTTTTTAAAATTATAAAAATAGTAATACAATTATTTCAGTATCTGTAATAAAAACATGAAAGAAAATCTAATTATAACAAAGTGACCTTTTAATTAAATATTTCAAAGTATATATATATATATATATATAAATATTTAATATATATATATATATATATATAGAATCATTCACAATAAGATGGATCATGTGTTTAGAAAATAGACAGGAATTTAATTTGGATTTCATTTTAATTCTTTAAAGTTAAGAGGTCAGAGTCTTCAAAACCTTTATAATTAATTCAGAACGCGGCAGCAAGACTAATTTTTAATAAACCCAAAAAAAGCAAATCACACCTTTGTTTATCAATTTGCACTGACTAACAATAGCTGCTCACACAAAATTCAAGGCATTAATGTTTGCCTACAAAACCACCACTGACTCTGCACCTAAATCCTAAATCCAGTACTTCAGACTTGTGTGCCCTCTAGAAGCTTACGTTCTGCAAGTGAACTGAGACTTGTTATAGCACTTGCATATCATTGCTCTTTTGTTGATTTTGATTGCTTCCATTGTCCTCTTCATTTGTAAGTCGCTTTGGATAAAAGCATCTGCTAAATGACTAAATGTAAATAAGTACTTTTAAATTGCATATTTAAAACGTTCAAAAGTCATATAATTTGTATTTGATAAGCAGGGTTGCAACTGCCCCACCTCAAAGCCAAGGTAGTTTTAGCATTTGACATTAAATTAAAAACAAAATCCTACAGATAAAACTGTATGTATGTTTACATACATGAGCTCAATAAATGCCATTTCTGTAACATGCTTATTTCTAAATACATTTAATGTGTTCTGTTACAATTTTCACCGTATACAGACATTCGAGAACTTATCCAGGTAGATGACGTTATGGAGGATGACTCTCTGAGATTCGGCCCCAATGGAGGACTGATCTTTTGTATGGAGTACTTCGTCAACAACTTTGAATGGCTGGAGGAGAGTCTTGGTCATGTGGAGGATGACTACATACTGTTTGATTGCCCTGGTAAGAGGTGATGTATCAGATGTATGGTGCTGTTGTGGATTGGTATGGAACGATACAGAGCATTGTGTCCTCTGGACTGCAGGTCAGATCGAGCTGTACACGCATCTGCCTGTAATGAAGCAGCTTGTGGAGCAATTGCAGCAGTGGGAGTTTCGCGTGTGTGGAGTCTTCCTGGTTGACTCACAGTTCATGGTGGAGACCTTCAAGGTAATGTTTGGCACATGGCGATGACAAAAAATGAATGAAGGAAACGAAGCAAGCATGGGCTGGATTTTTTACGATTTGATTAAGAAATTATTGAAATAGTAAAAACCTCAATTTTATGTTTGTTGTATTTATTTATTTCTAGTTTATCTCTGGAGTTATGGTTGCTTTGAGTGCTATGGTGACATTAGAAATCCCACAAGTCAGCATAATGACCAAAATGGATCTACTCAGTCCACAGGCTAAGAAGGAAATAGAGAAGTATGTTCACATAATGTGATATATTTATAATTCACTTCAACCTAGATTTAGATGACAGACTGTGTTTTTTATTTTATTTGCAGGTATCTGGACCCGGATATGTACTCGAGGATGGAGGACAACTCTGTATCTTTGACAAGCAAGAAATTCAGGAAATTAACCAAGGCCATATGTGGTTTGGTAAGTTACAAATACAAAGATTATGCCTTGAGGCACTGATAAATAGTGTTTTTTTTTTATTAAAAAAACGAGGGATGCACGGATACCACTTTTTCCGGTACTCGCCCAATACCGATACTTTTAGTTTTGGTACTTGCTGGTACCGATACCGATATTTTCATTGCATTTGTACATTTTTTAAATATTGAGTACAGAAACCAAAAGAGTATGTATAATGTTAGTTTGTTAACTTAATTTATCAAATAGATACAGTCAAAGCAAAATTTATTCAGACACCATCAACATTTCTAACATTATCACAGTTTATTCGCTATAGTTTATAAAATGGTAATAAAATATGACAAGAACTCTGAGGTGAAACTGTGTCAGAACAAATTCAGCTTGATAATGTCAGATAACTTTGATAGAAAGGTATGTAATGGATTACAAACATCCAGAAATTATTTGGACCGCTGTTAGTATGACAATATTTACACAACTATCAATACTTTGTCGGGCTGCCCTTAGCCTTAATGACAGCCTGTAGTCTCCTGGGCAGCATATGCTGTCAACCAGGTTCATGCAAACCTACGCTTACAATTTTTCCCAGACTCGGTATGAATAATTTTGGGTCCCAAATTTGTATCAATTTTACTGGTAGTCCACTGTATGAAGAATTTTTGGGTATAATATGTCACAGTTTACTTTATTTTGCTATGCTCACTTACATAAATGAACTATAGTGTCTTGCACCCACTGGTAAAAAAAAATATATGAAAAAGATATCTGGTCTCTGAATAATATTTTGTTTGACTGTATATCCTTCGGTTATTTTCACACTTAATTGTGCCCATTAAAATGTATTTTACAAGTTTTTGTTACTTTCACTGTTCTTTTTTTTTGCTTTATGGTACATTATCTTTAATTAAATAGCATTAGAGCTGCTCCATTGCAGTGGCTTAGTACTGTAATCACACGTTTTGCTGTAATAATGCAGGGAACCACTCGTTAAAAATATCCTAACCAATATTTTCAAAAATAGAAGTAGCGTTTTTTGTTTTTTTTTTCATCTGAAACGTGCTGCGATTTTTATTCCAAAGCCACTCGTATAATGCAGAAACACTCATGAAGCAAGCAAAACACGCGCATGTATTTATACTGGTGCAGATTGAGAGGGACAAGTACAGTACAACCTAGCGCATTTCACACAGGCTGCTAGTTTCACTTCCGCCAGAAAGTCGTGTATGCTTAAGGTTGAAGATAAATGATGTTTATAGTGAATTCCCCTATAAATTGTCTTATATTTATGATTTAGTCTTAATCTAAATCAGTGGTTCCCAACCTGGGGGGCGACCAGAGTTCACAGAGGGGGCGTGGGAGCAGATATACTTTGAGGTAGGGATGGGCGATAAAACGATAACTATTGTTATAGTGATGCAATTTCCTCGATAAAACAAGTTCTATAAATATTCAATTTAGTGTTTATGCAGCAAACGCGGAACAAAACAGCGCTACTCATTTGAACCGTGCCACATGGATCATATCCGCTCGGTTCAAACAGCGGCGCAGAGCGGGCTGACTAGAGATGTTTACTCACCGATCACGCAACCACTAAACAGCGCTGTGAGAAGCGCTTGAATTCAGCGAAGAACACAAATGACTGAAATAAACTAGTATCAGTCGATATCAACTGATATAAACTAGTTTAAATCCAGATAAAACAGCGCTGACAAACAGCAGAAAAACACTGTGTGCAATGATACAGCAGAAGGCTTTTCAATCTACTAATCGCCATCGTTTACCATGGATTTACTTTAGTACCATAGTATCGTGGCAGAAATGTGGGGTATTTATATCAAATGTATTATATTAATGTATACGTGTATTAAAGGAGTAATGGAATGTAATTAATAAAACTCAAACGGAGGAAAAAGGAGGAAGTTATTGCAATTTTTACAGATGTTACTGATTTTGATAATGAACATAAATTTACATCTGCATCCTAACTCAAACTACTACTGTCAACTCAATGTCAAATGTGCATTTCTATGAGACAAATATGATATTATTATTGCATATATATATCAACAAAAGTGCGCACCCCCCCACCATTAAGTAACTTGTGCATTGTTTTACTTACTTGTTTTTGACATATCCGACCGAGCTACACACTTTCCAGTGATATCTGTGAGAAAGCTATAGTCACTCAACAAGCTCGCGCATCTGCGCCGCCGCGCGCTCCGTTAATTCAGCGTGCTTTGTTATCAGCTCGTGCACATCAGCTATACAGGCGTTAATACTTAATGTTTAACATTATATTCATTGCATGCATATACTTCATAGACATCCTTAATCTAACTCCATTCTGCTGTCTGTTGTTCTGTTGTCTGTGTTTCTTTGTCTGAATATGGCACTTATCACTTGCTGTGCGGTATTGGCGTTTGGTATCGGGCATTTGAACAAGTAAGAGTACGAGTACAGGAGCTCAGTATCGGGCCCGATACCAGTATCGGTATCAGTGCATCCCTACTAAAAATTGTGATTACAATAAAAAAAAATGTGATTTAAAAATAGTTTCAGGTTTGCTGTGCTTGTTTGTTGGACTGCACAATTTTGATTATATACCAATATGACTACAAAACGATGATAATAATTATTATTAATAATTAAAAACATTGAACAAAAGAAATATTACTATTTTAATTGTACTAAATCAATGTAAAAAAATACATTATACATAATCATTTTATTTTACAGCACAATACAAAACCACAGGGCGCCCTAAAGCTCTCCTTTGTTGGCTACAGGTTTATAAAAGTTTCTTGTTACAGATCTGCTGAAATACTTTACTCAGAAGCACACAGCATATAAATATTTTATTTAAATCACAGTTTTTGATAATTACACTAAGCCATATAAAAATTTGTTTTTTTATTTTGATTAATTGTTCAGCCCTAGCATCTTTCATAATCACTTCCAATGTCAAGTTTTTTCAGGCTGTCATTCTGTTGTAAATTACTAAGACGGCACTGTTTTCTTTAGATTGATGATTACAGTATGGTTCGTTTCCTGCCCTTTGACCGCACTGATGAGGAGGGCATCAACATTGTCCTGCAGAACATTGATTTTACCATACAGTATGGTGAAGACCTGGAGTTTAAAGAGCCCAAGGTCTGTGCATAAGATTGCTGCCATATGCTATGAACTGATGTTTGATTCAAAGATATATTTAATACAGCTTGTTTATTATTAAAAAAAAATCAGTTGTTTAGACTCAAGTAGTTTTAGATTAAAACAAAATTAGAATTTTGCACAACTGCTCTTTTTTTCCTTTTTTCTCCAGGAAATGGATGGGGAACCCAGTAACACAAACTTTGATGAGTTCTTCCAAGACCGAGCTGATTCTTGAGCAAGGACAGAGATCATACTTCAAAGCCAGCCAAATTTGTTCCACTAATTAAGAGTTTCATTTATTCAAAACTATATTTTGTGTCGCTGTCATTCATAATGTCATTAGCTGAAGGATGCAACCATAACCTGTGCAATGCCTCAAACTTAGCAGAGTTTTATAAAATGTAATCCATTTTTTAGAAGTGCATATTTATTTTTGCAATAAAAATATGGAAAGGACAAATGTGGTGTTTTAATTTTGTTTTAAAAAATTCAGCCATTAGATCTGTCACAACCCAATGGTGTAGAATCCTTAGCCTGATGATACACAGGGCAACATTTTGAGCAATTTTGACAGGGCACTTTCCAATTGAGAATGGGTAACACATTTCTATTTATATATATATATGGTCGTGGGCTCTGTGTCTCAACTTGGTGCCCGTTGATGGCAACATTGCTCAAAAAGTTGACCAATTTATTATCAGCCTTAGAAACACATTGATGGAGACATGTGGAATAGTAGCTTGTCATTATGAGTTATTCGACAGTGGACTTGTTAAACTTATATTTGGCCCCAGTCATCAATATTTGGTTACATCCTAATGCTCTTACTATGTTGTCTTGGTAGGTAGGTACATCAAAATGGTGTGTGGACATTTTTTTAATGGCACATGTAACATATTTAGACTACTTAAAAGAAGTGATATAAAAATCTTTGGAAAAAACGGAACTGAGGCAAAGCTGGTATCCACGCACGGCGCCCCCAGTGGTTATGGCGGGATCTTGTACTGGAAACTTCCTGTATCGGTGTTGGGTGGGACAGCGGAAGCGACGGCTTGCAGCACTGACAGATTCATTTTTGCCTGCTAGATTTGGGACATATTGTACCAAAATGCCGGTAAGAAATCATTAAACGTAGCAATTTAGACGGTGAGTGCAATTATGCAGTTTGTTGTGCCACGTTTCAGAGCAGCGGCGAATTAGAAATGTTTTTTTAGCGTTATTAGCCATAAAGCTAACATAACGTTATACAACTTACTCTGGCCATTTTTATTCAAATGTAACAGTTTTACAAATACGCATTTTATTATGCTTTTGATCTTTATGCATTATTGACATATATGTAAGTGTCAGAAACGTGTTTTTCGAAACGGAATTCGTGCATCTGTCCATGATACAAACAACTGGATTTCCTCATTTGCATTCAGCTCAGTTATCACGGATTTTCTCTAAACATTAGTCATTTTAAAACACGTTTGCTATATTAAATTGATATTACTAAGTAAGTCTTGTATTTTTGTGATGTTCCACTTTCTTCAGGCTTACCACTCAAGCCTGATGGATGCAGACACCAAACTGGTGGGGAATATAGCAATGCTGCCCCTCAAAACACAGTTTAAGGGTCCTGCTGCTAAAGAAAGTAAAAAAGTTTGCTTGATTTCAGACAGTCCTGTGAGATCAGAGTCGTATGTGATTCTTCCTTAAATGGCCATCTCTAGTAAAAGATATTTGACTAATCAACTCTTCCTTCCTGTTTCCATATTCAGCCAAAGACATAGATATTGTCGAAGAGGCCATCTACTACTTCAAAGCCAATGTTTTCTTCAAAAACTATGAAATTAAGGTAAGACGAATGTCAGCATGATGTGCTGGAGCTGAATAAAATGCCTTGCATGTCTAAACATGCACTCATAGTTCTGACCTGAGAGAGAAGAATACATATTCTCACTGAATCCTGATTTAAACTCTTAACATGTGTGTATACACAGTTCTTTTACCTTTCATAATCAGGTTTAATATCATTTTTAGTGTTGAGATTTTGTATTGAAATATTCACTTTCATGCTTTTGGTAGAATGAGGCAGATCGAACTTTGATCTACACCACTCTTTACATCTCTGAATGCCTCAAGAAGCTCCAGAAGGTAACTGTTGAAGAATAAAAGCTTCATTGTATATTTCAAACATTCAGGGATGAATCATTTGTCAGGCGTTGTTCGTTTTTCTCATAGTTTGTGCTTCATACATTATCTAACTACAATCTCTTAAATGGTTTATAGTGCAGTTCAAGGGGTCAAGGAGAGAAGGAGATGTACACGCTGGGAATTACCAACTTTCCCATCCCTGGAGAACCTGGCTTCCCTCTGAATGCCATGTATCTCAAACCCTCTAACAAACAGGAGGAAGGTATGGCACCGTGAAGTCAAAACTTACTTGGGTCTGGTCATTTTGAACATGCACTAAGACCTTCTTTATGATGAGTTTATTAGAAGTTTTTTTGACAATTACAGAATTGGTCTAGATACCGTGTTTTTCTCCTGGACAGAAACGATGAGGGCTTACCTGCAACAAATCCGGCAGGAGACGGGACTGAGATTGTGTGACCGTGTGTTCGACCCTCAGACAGACAAACCAAGCAAGGTGAGGCATATTGAAATATTATTTCATTTTAATGACAATGACAATTAAAAACAATTTTCTCAAGTCTTGTTACTACAATGCAAAAATAAAACTTGATTTTAAGAAGTTTTTTAAACAGGACACATATTTCCTCAAGTCTGTGCAACATATGTTTTATGTTTAAATTATGTAGTTTTTTTAGGGTTTTGTGCATTGTAACATTACATTCATTACATAAACATGTTTCCTCCCAAGTCCTGTTACTGTAATATTACAAATCAAAATATTTATCTTTTTTTTGTTATAATAATATAATTTTTGTTTTATTTTTTTTTTTATACTGTGGCTTTTTTTTAAGACATTTAAGCACATTTTTCCTGTCCTCTTACTGTTACAAGTTATGTTTAGTGATATATTTTTTTTCATTGTGACATTTTTTCATGACAAATAAGCACATTGCTTGGAGACACTGAAATACAACTTGGACATTTCTTATCCATTTTTTGAGATTCACCAAAGCATTGTTAGCGTCTTATGTGAAATGTTTTAAATTCATGATATTAAACTAAATTCAAATGTTGATTATCTATATCTTCTACAGTGGTGGGTGTGTTTTGTGAAGAAACAGTTCATGAACAAAAGTCTGTCTGCACCTGGCCAATAAGAAACCACTCAGGATCTCTCTTGGTGTTTCTGCGTGGGATGTCTGCTTTTTTTTCTTTAATGTGTGTGCGAGTGTGTTTACCCTGAGATTTTTTACTGGTGATTATCAAGTATATTTGATTTCATGCCTGTCATATGAAACAGGAGCCGATCAAATAAAAATCTATCAAAGACAAGCAGCATCTCTCATTTCTATATTTTTCTTGTATTTTATTTCAGCCTTATTTCAATGAACAAAAACAATTTTAATAGTTTAATAACAACACTGCTTGATGTGTAGCGAGTTCATAATTGTTTTTTTGTCCAAACTTATTGAAGAGCATAAATGATTGTAGCAGAAATGTCATTCCTCCATATTAATGCTCAAAAATCAATATTCTACCACACAAACTGGAGAAAAGTGAGTTTCACACCAGTAACACACCACTGAATCAAATCAACACGTGACTGAGACCAACTGGAAATGCATAACTTATTGCTTAAAATAGTTTTAGTCTTTTGAACAATAGAATTACATTTGCATTAGTACACAACACACCTTACAGACAAGATCCTAAAAGATGTGTTGCCAAGAATCGTATGCACCGTTAGAAGTAATTTGAGGTAACCGCTTTTCACACGACTGACAAGACATAAACAAAAAGACAAATGCTAGATATGTAAGACAAATGCAACATTTTAATGAGCAATTACATGATGGGACCTTCGGGGAACAGAAGAGTGAACAGGATACAGTCAAATGTGATTACAAAACTACATGTGGGGGGGAAACGTCACAAACAAATGACTGACAGAGCTATGGTACAATACATTATATTTACATACACAAAAAATACAGCTTTTGAGCTTACCATTTATACAAAAAATATTCTCTCTCATGCAAATATCTAACTTTTTGGTTTGTCCAAAAGAGGATTCCAGCTCAAAAACCGACTAGACATTGAGACGTACTTGACATCACTGAATACAATTTTCCTTTCCGATAGGAGAACAACTTAAGGCAGCAGAGAAAGATATGGCCCTTTGAGAGACATCGGCGGTATTTATCTTTTTTTAAGGGAATAGGGCTGTCAGTGAGAAGGGAAATCAGCATCGATTCTGACCATCAGCCTCTACTAGTAACAAACGCATACAACACGCCAGAATTGCATAAGACTTCAAAATTGATGGCTCAGCGGCAGATAAAAAAAAAAAAAGCGAGTCAAAACACAAGTGTCATGCAGTACATTTCATCATAATTAAGATTATAAATAATTCACACACTAAAGGGTGGAGGATAATCGACATTAATGAAACGTGCTATAACTCACACATTCAGATAAAAAAAAAATATTATTCAACGGTGGCTTTGCTCTGATATCCCTTAATGGTGAAAACCCAAATAACTGGCGACTAAAATAAAGGTGATCGCCTATTAAAGTTTGTAATTGGCATGTCTAGGGGGGCTGGTTAGAATTCAATACATGCAATGAAGCTTTGCCACACATGAATGTGATCCAACACATCAGTTAAACCCATTAAATTGATATGAGCTTGACATGGGTTTTAAAATCAATGCTGAAATAAATCCTCAAAACTGTCTTTGACCTCAAGATATGGAGATGGGAACTGATATGTACTAAACGAAACAGTGATGGGGCATCTAGTCGAATGCCATTTCTTGGCTTTTCCTCACACAGCGGGCGACTTTCCTCTTGAACTCACCGTTGGGATCCTCTCGCCATTCTTTCTGCAAGCCAATCACAAATGTGAGAGTTTCAGTCATGAACGTGCATTTAAAACCCATTTTATTTCAATTAAGTGACATTTTGGAGTGAAATTAAAAAAAAAATGCATGTGGGACTTTATTCATCGTGAATTGGATCTATGATAGTCAATAACGGTACTTTTTAAGGTTATTTTTAATCCAGGATGTAGATGCTTAAATGGAAACGCTTTTTAAAATCACTCATTATTTGCCATTAATGCTGTAACCATTTTTACAATAATAATGCTTGTTATAGTAATGTATTATCCATATGAATACTACTAAAATATGGGAATAACTTTTACTGTACCTTCTCTTCACATCACAAAAAACTGATGTTCATTGTGATTTCATGGCGATTTGTAAAACGTGATTCAGTATCATCACAAATCAGTAAACTTACAGCTGCATCCACATTGGCTGGCGAGTCACCGTTGGGGTCAGCTAACATGGAGATCACACTAATCATGATGGTCTCTACTGTGTGGATGGGCAGCCAACGCTCCTCCGGTTTCTCATAGCCAAATTTGTCCTCTCCTGGCTCATGTAGGATGGAAATGCACACATCCCCGTTCTTTGCGACTGGTTAGAGATGAAGAATAATATCAGTGCCAGCCTCACTAACTAAATCACTGGACAGTGATTTCACCAATATGCACTCACCATTAGGATGCCAAACCTCCGTAATAAACTTCATCTTGGGAGGCCGATGTGGGTAATCATGAGGGAAAATGAGATGCGCCTTAAAAAATCCACCTTCACTGTAAATCAAAAACAGAAACAGTTAGTAAACGGTTTGGTTAGACAACATTTGAGAAGACTAGATTAGTCACCTGGCCATTCTTACAGCTAAACCCAAACACCACATGGCTGGTAACAGGATTGGTTGCTTACAACAGTGTGTCTTGAGGGCCGATCACGACAACCTCCCACTGATAGATATCATCATCATCAATCAGACCAGCAGAAAAACCTTCCACTGGGTGTTTATTGAGCTCTGTAAGATGTAAAACAAAGATATTGTTTTAAAATATAATCTCAATTTAATTTAAAAAACAGTGTTGACAGTGCAAAACATATGTATGTATATATATATATATATGTGTGTGTGTGTGCTTGTAAAATAAGGTCAAATGTTTTAAACAAGTTAGTGAGGTATAAACGTATATTTTTACAAAAAAAATATGTAATTATATATACACGTGTGTGTGTGTGTGTGTGTGTGTGTGTGTGTGTGTGTGTGTGTGTGTGAATATGATATATATTGTAATTTAGAATTTGTATCTGGCAATATTGGATATTAGATTACATTTTCTGCTATGTAATGATGAGTTCAAGTTAATCTAAATGTATATTTTTCATACTATATCTATACTATATTGTGATTACTTGAGGCATTAAAAACGATTCATTTGTAATACGAAATCTAAATGAGTGGCTGTTTTGTTTCCTAATTTGTTCACTGCATATTAACCACTCATTGCCATTATTTTAAAACGTATAAAATATTATGTTTAATAAATAGGTTAGTTTCTTAAATAAAAGGTATAAGCTTTGAGATCAACATGTTTATACCTCACCAACTTATTAAGCGCTAACAGTTAGCATGCTAGCAAAGCCTTCTGACCTTATAACTTTACAAGTGGAGATACGAAGCCCATAAGCTCTTACACAAACACTGACACAGTGGGTTTCGTTACACAATATGTAATTTGGTTAAAAAGTACTGATGGTATGGATAAAAACATAGTTAGTATGGCATAATTTTGTACTACTCACGCTAACAGTTAAGTTAGCCACCTACCTGCTAGCTGTTTTCGCAGAAGCAGGACCGATTGCCCAGTCATTATTTTAACTAATGTTAACTAAATAAATAACGTCTCTAACGAAAATGGGACGAAATAAAGTCAGATAAATTAATGTTGGCAATCAAAGTTATTAGACGAGCAGCACTTCGGCACTGTGCATTTGATATCTACTTCGCATGCGCCGAGAACCGATACATGTGATACTGGCACTGACCTCAAGGCTGTGTATCACTAGGTAGCTGCCTACTACATCCTTTTTGGCCATCTTTATTGGGCACGTACATGCTGCGCGAGCCCGTCCGCCTAAAATGGCCGTCTATGTAGTTGTGTCACTAGGCTTTGAAACACAGCCAAAGTAAATGGGCTCAATTACATTTTGTTGATTATTCTGCTGAAAATATAGGGCATCTATTATCACGAAACAGAAATAAACCTTAAATCGCATATATCAATTGTTTCATTTTTAACAATATAATTTAGAAATATTTTTTTATTTTCGGTAATTTAAATAAAGCTGAAATAAAACTGAATAAAATATAGTAGCCTAGGCTATAGAAATAAGTCAAACTTAAAAATGTATTAGAATGATTAGCATTAGAGATGTTGCCAAGTACCTGAAATAAGTTGAAGTCAATACTAAACTAAACTAAATAATGGAAATAATGGAAATAGGAAAGCTATTAAACGAAATAAAAAAAAACGATTAATAAAAAACGTAGCACAAAAAAATACTAAACCTAAAATGACAAATTTATTTTAATTATAAACAACGAAATAAATAAATAAAATTGTGATAAATATTATAGTATATAAATAATGCTAAGATAACACTGGTATACATTCCCTGTACCTTGTCCATTTTGAAAAAGTGAATTTCAAAGTAAATTTAAAGAGTAAAGACAAGTAATATCTAAGTTCCTAAGTTAATAAATGTATTGCACGGTTGCACCACCTCCAATTAATTTTTAAAAGAGTGTTTAGAATTGTATAGTTAATTTTGTACATTGCTTATGTTTATATATTTTATTGGTTTTAATTTCTGTATGAAATTAAACTGTATGAAAATAACTATAAAATACGGAAAATTAACTTATATATGTTGACTATGTATATAATTATAAATTATTAGTGACAGTGATTGTTAAATGCTGATCTAAAATGTTTCCTGCAATGACAAATTAAGTACACTAGGAGGCAGTCACTGCTTGCGTGAACTTTCTCCCAAAATACCCTTAGTCACTTAGTAGAAGACATATTGTGGTTTAGTTATATTTTTAGATACCAATAAATTGTAAAATTACAATATATGCTTATTAATGGACCCTTTTCACAAGACTGCGATGACGCGTTTAAAGGTCATCAGCATCGTAAATCCTCAAAGTTTTTCGTATTTGTATGTTTTTATGTATGTACATTTATAACACTATTATTTGTATTATATTACCTTTGTATCAAATTAAAAAAAATGTGTTTACGCTAATGCGAGGGTAGGCTACTTCTAATGCAGAGAGGGATGGTAAATTTGACATCGTTCTCTCTTCTGACTGCCGTTATCAGTCTTTCTAAATGTTTTCCCTTTTATTGAAAGTCATGAAAAACACGATCGTGTAGTTTTTATTTTGCTATTTGAGCAAATGGGAATGCAATATATATATATATATATATATATATATATATATATATACTCTCCCATTCACTTTTTTTATTATTATTTACTCTCCCATTCACTGCTCTTCAAGTTAACCCAACTATGACGACTTCCGCTGCTGAAAAACCCGGAAATGTGAAAAAGGTCAATTTGATCAAATATTTTAATATTTCGTATCTGTGTCTTCAGATCAGCCTGAATCCGTGAATCTGAGAGGATTCACAAAGCCTGGCCCATATTTTCTCTTCAGAGCTTTATAATCCTCCTGACATGCCAGAATCGTACATTTGCTTTTTTACAGAACCATAAAAGGCAAACATTTGGCTCCCTTCCCAGAAACTGATACCAAACATAAACTGAATATGGGAAAGAGTTGTTAGCAACTACATTCCACATCCGTGAAACTCAAACAAGGGGATGGGTTCTGAATAAACAGCCGCGCTCAGGTGATAAAAGGAGGACTTTGTGTACTCTTCCTGACGTGTTTCCTCTGATGGCACACGTTGGGGAACGGTATACCTCTCAGGTCTGTCTGTCGCATGGTTACCAGAGATCTGTCTTGTGCCTTATCTTTTGTTGACATGTTTAGCATGCATCTGTTAACCCACTGTATTACACTGAACACAGCACAATCTTACGGAAACATTTGACTCTTCTCATGAACTGTTGGATGCCTTATTGCTGATTTAAACAATCCAACTCATCTTTCTCATCCAACCACCTGCTTAAACCACCAAGGCTACTACACATCGAAAAATGCTAATAGGTGTTAGTTAACCATTCTTAATTCTAGAACAACTATACCTCCTGTATTATTTTAAGAATCTTGTAGCTAATTTGAAGCCATTTCAGATTATCATAAAGTCTTGCAAACAGGTTGGCCCAAACAGCTTAACAATTCAATTGAGATGCTGACCGAGCTGCTCTTTCTATCTCAAGCCTGCTGCTGTGCTGCAGTTAATGTGTCAGTCATGAGGTGTGTGATAAATGGGCTATTACTAGCTCGGCTGACCTTTTAGTGAATGGAGTTGCAATTCAAAAGGGAACATCTTTTGCTTTAGTCTTTATAAATCTTACTGTGAATATTATTGTAGCAGTTTATGTCTATGCTAATTTCATACATTCTTTTTAAAGCAATAGTCCATCCAAAAATAAAAAAATTGCTCATCTCTAGGCCACCCAAGATGTAGATGAGTTTGTTTTTTCTTTGGAATAGATTTGGATTTGTTCACCAATGGATCCTCTGAAGTGAATGGATGCCATCGGAATTAGAATCCAAACATCAGATAAAAACATCACAATAATCCACATGTCATCTGTTTAGATGAAGAAACAAGTCATCTGCATATTGGATGGCCTGAGGGTGAGTACATTTTTATGAAATGTTCATTTTTGGGGATAACTATTTTTTTAAGGTTTACAGATTGTTTTTATATATATATATATATATATATCATATGTTGGGAATGAAAACCTTTTTCCATAATTTTTCTAGTTATTCATGATTTCTGCATAAATAATTTTCAACCGTTTCAGATTCAAAACATTCTATGCCTTGAAATGATTAGCATAACTATATATATATATATAGATATATACAGTATATACAGTATATATATATATATATATATATAGGACTTTTCAGGCCTGGAAACAACTATTTTAAAATTCTCAGATACTTCCATAAATTAAATTACCATGCGAAGTAGATCATATAATTTATTTATTTTAAATATAATATTATAATAATTTGACATGATCATGGTATACATTTTATGTTATAGTTTGAAACTCTACATAGACATAATCAGGAGAACATATCTAAACCACCGTCTCAGCCCTCAGCTTTTCATCTAGAATAAACCAGTACAGAAGTTATGGCATTGAGATATGGGAAAATCACCTTTTACTGCACTGTCAGAGAGATGGGCTGTGAATCTGAGCTGAAAGATTATGCTGATTGCCTTTTTTAGACATTCCTGTTTCCATTAGCCAAATCAACCACAGGGAGGTCAGTGTAATATCATGATTTTTGATTTGTTTGTTTTTTTGCATTCATCTGTCACGGAGGCCACTGGAATCAATTAGTCAATATTTCTTGCCTCTTAATCTTCCAAATAATACTGGAAAGAATGACATTTGACTAGGAGATTTACTTATAAACAAGCGACATAGAAAGCAACATGTCACATCTCCATGACAACCCAGCTTTAGCAAAACTAATTTAGCAGTTTCTTATCTTTTTATCTGAGCCTGTAATGTTGCAAAACAGCTGCAGACCCTGGGTCCAAGTTAATCTTATAATGCCGTTTCAATCATCCTTTTCATCAGTGTGCAGTGAGTGGCCTTTTCTTGTATGTTCAAGTTATAAGCTTTTCTCCAAATGATGCCTGGGTAATGGTGAAAAGCAGTGTGCAACCCAAAGTCCTATGTGAAGAAAATGAAGCTTGCTTTCTACACCAATCTAAAAAAGTAAGAAATATTTAAAGGCAACGGCTATTTGCACTAAGATTCTATTTACACTAAGTGCAAATAGCAGTATTTTTTAACTGAGTGTCTATTTACACTTAGTGCAAATAGCCCGACTTGTTGGCAGAGGCTATTTACACTAACTCCGCCCACCAACGTGTGATAGGGATGCTCATGATTATAAAAAACAGCAAAGAATCATCAGTTCCAGTGGCGCAGATGGTAAAGCATGTGCCGTGGTCTTTTTGACGCGATCGACCTGGGTTGGAGCCCGCCTTTTGCCAAACTTTTTTTTCTCCATTTTCAAATCTCATGTCACATCGTAAAGGAATGTTTTTTTCATTAAAAAATTAAGGAAATAACAAAAAGTTGAAAATAAAGGTCCCCTTGGTCCCCCTCAGCTAGGGGTGGGCGATATGGTGAAAATATCCTTTTTTATATCATGATTCACGATTTTATCACGATTCTTTGTCATGTTGGTTTTCATATTTTAAGTTGTTGATTCATAAGTTGTTTGAGCATTATAACTAATTTCCCTATTATAAAGACAAAGCCTTACAAGTTAACAAAATATAAAAAAGTATGGCGGATATTTAGGCCAAAGTGGGTGAAGATAAAAATTTTCGTTATTTTATCTTTGTTATTACAAAATTAGAGCAAAGATACACATTACAAATACACATAATATACAAATCAAATAAACAGTGTTTTATTTCCAGGTAGGCGACAATAGGTGTATTCAGCAGGAGCATTCAAGAAACAAGTGTAAAAATAAAGGACTATATAGATTGATTCATATTCAAGAAACTGAATGAACAAATATAAAAACAAAGCATATAGATTGATTCCTATTAAAGCAACTGTATTGAAGTTTTTTTATGTATTGAAGGAGTGAGAGATTTTTCTCTTTGTGTTTGATGTTTTATTAACATTAAAGGAATAATTCACCCAAAAATTAAAATAGGCTAGTATTTAATTTTTATACCTTAATTTATTCACTCAAAAGTTGTTTAAAACCTGAACGAGTTTCCTTCTTCTGCTAAACATAAACTCTATTTTAAAGAAGGTGGAAAACCAAACAGTTGCTGGTCAACAGTTTTTTTAAAGTCAATGTGGACCGCAAATGTTTGGTTACCCACATTCTTCAAAATATATTTTTTGTGTGTTCAGCACAATAAAGAAATTAATACAGGTTTGGGACAACATGTGAGTGAATAAATTATGACAGAAATTACATTTTAGGGTGAACTATCCCTTTAATGACAGTCGGCAGCATGTAGTACTGTCCTGCACGCATCTAATATCCAGGAGCGCATCTGCTTTTCTCTCAACAGTTTACTTACATTTTAATTGTATGTGACATTCTGCCCCAACCTGGCGTTAATGAAAAATCGTGACAAAAGCGCACAGTGTAAAATGACAAAAATTACAAACAAAATTACTAAAGCTTTAACTAAAATTAAAATGAAATAGAGGCTAAAAAATGAAAACAAATTCAAAATATTAATAAAAAAAACGATTTAGTATCTTGATAATAAAATAACAGAACAGATTTTTAGACGTTTTTAGATGAGTGATTTAGTAATCATTCACTGTCGCCACCTACCGGCGTAACTATGTACGAGTCGGTGAAGGAATTGTTTTGGTAAATGTGTTCAGAAATTCGAATCACTAGCATGAATAAACACCCCCACCTCTATCCTCTCAATATAGAACATAGGGACATTTCTTTGCTAAACTACACCCTTCTTAATCTGGAGTGACGTCGGCCACGAGGGTCAGCTGATCCACACTGACGTGACGAAGAAAGTCGAAGGAAGGAACGGGATTTCCGGAGTCCGCGCAGCCAATGAGAGCATTCCACATGCGGATCAGGAGAGCGGCACAGCGGAGACACGCGATTGGTGCTGATGGTGCTAGAGCTACGAACACCGGCTGTGTGACGGGAATGAGACGAGGATAGATCCGAAAGACTATTTCAGGGCTTCGTTTGGTTACATAGCACATCATAAGTACACTTGGATTCCCTGCATGTATCGAACAAACTTAAACCAAGAACAACCAGCGAGTTTACGCAACGCGTTGTATAATTTTTGCTTGAATTAGACCGGTTTTGTAACCTTTCTTCTCATTAAACGCCCGAACTACAAAGTTAACAACGGCCTTTATCGTGTACTGTTTATCTTAAGTCACAACGGTTGTTTTGGGATCAAGTTTTTCGTGGGTCCGAAGGTCTTGGGAGTCAGGACTGAAGGCTTCGAAGAAGCCCGTTTGTGGGGGGTTGCGAGTCCGCTCATAATCAGTGCGTCCGTCCGTCCACGATGGAGAACGCACATACGAAAACCGTGGAGGAAGTTTACAGCTTTTTCGCCGTGAACGAGAGCACGGGGCTCGGCCTGGAACAAGTGAAGCGTCAGAAGGAGAAATGGGGACCGAACGGTAAGTGAGCGAACGTGGCCCGGCTAATGCTAACAGAGGAGACTGGGATCGGCTGTACAATAGAAAGCAAAGAGGTTTAGATGATTTCGCAATGTTCATCTAGGGTTAAGAGCATTGTTAGGCCCGTGAGAGAGCGGGCACACGTGCGGTGATGTTCATTTTATCAGCCGGCTTGTGTCCGAAATGAAGGCGCATGACGTCACAGCTGCTCGCCACCAACGAGGATTCTTTTTTAAATGTAGTATTCTTTTTTTTATTGCAAATCAAAAACATTACAATATTTGAGAATTAACATATGGACAACATCACATGTAGATATAAGGGCTACACTAATCAGCATAATATATCACAAATAAATAAATCAAAATAAATATTTAATTTACAGATACCTTACAACAGATTAAAGAATGTTAAATGTTTTATAAGCATTTGAATTCAAAGATTTAGACACATTCTTAAAAGTAAAAAGAGATTTTACATCAGATGAAAACATTCTAAAGTTAGGTTTACACCAGTGAGGATTCTTATTTTACAGATTTGGACAGAAATTAGTGTTTTGTTATGTATTTTATTTTTTCCATTAAAGTTAAAATCTCAGTTGTCTTTTGCTGTGAAGCCTGAATGATGCAGAGCATTTTACTGTACTTGAACTTTCAGGATCTAATGTTACGAATTTCTTTTTTTTTATCCCCCCATGCTGTGAATCTTTGGCTGTCCCACAGAATTGCCTGCGGAAGAGGGTAATCTTTTGTTGTGTATTTTTTTACGGAGCCTTTTATGCATTTCACGCCTTGGCCTTTATTATCATGTATTCACATGCTTTTGTCTTCAGGAAAATCACTGTGGGAATTGGTGGTGGAGCAATTTGAGGATCTTTTAGTGAGGATTCTTCTCTTGGCAGCTTGCATATCTTTTGTAAGTACCTCAATACAGTGTTAATTAGAATACAGTACCTGTTTAGCTTTCCATTTCATGATTTTTCCTAGTTTTATCTGGTTTAGGTTAAATAAGGGTAGATTTGATCAGATTCAACTTTGTCATTGTGCAAAGGACAAGTACATTAATATGTAACCAGAAGATCAACCAGAAGCTTGTAATTTATAGTAAGTAACATACATTTTTTGGAAAAAATGGTTTCCACTGGTTCTAAAAATTACGTTCTAAAACATACCAACACTGTTATATAAAGTGTAATATAGCATATAAATAATAGTGAGGTGCAAATCTTAACCAAACAGGACTTTATGATTCATCTTTGGTTCGTTAAGATTTTTAGATTAATATTTAATCACTATGTGACATGTTAAAAACTGTGACGCAATTGGTAATGGTACCATGCTGAAAGGTATCTGAGTGCTTCATAAATGCTCTGCGTGATATTTTGATCATGATACAAAATGCTGTCATCAGGCTACAAGGTGATGATGTACAGCGGTTCACTCAGTGGTTCATTTATGCTGTCTGGAGTCTTTAACACTTGTCTGTTCTGGATAATGTTTCACTGCTTAGAGTTTCACTGCTTAGAGGCGTCACTGAGAACATGGTGTAAAATACTCTGCTCTGGAGGCTAGGTTACTGTGTTAAACCAACTGTCATCCACTTCCTGTGTTTGGACCTGTGGGAGTGCTGAAAAATCACTGTTTGTTGCATCAACATTGAAGATTATTATTATTACAGTATGCGTGTTTACATGACAAATATATGAAAAGAGGGGGGAAGCAACGTTTCTTACATTCATACGCATTTGTACAGAGTACTGACTGCTTTTTCTCATCTTCGCAACTGGTGTCCAGTGTTGTGACATTGCACAAGTGTTATTGGCAATGTTACTGGAAAGTAGTTCCCCAGAATCGGTCCTGTGTATTGTTTGAGATCTCTCTTAAGCCCCACATAACAGGTCTAAACAAGATTCAAACGTGTTATTCTTGTCCTCACTAACCTATCATAGAGATGCATTTACTTGCTGTTACACTTACCTTGGTTATTCCCACAAGGCAAGGGTGTTATTAAATCAGCACATTGTATCCCGTCAGGACTAAGCACAGCAACTGGAATTTACAACCACAACTATTTCCACAAGAAAATTTTATAATTGAAGTCAGTTGAATGATTTTGAGTGGCATCTCATTAGTGCTGGGCGGTATGACCAAAAATGTATATCACGATTTTTCTAAATTATACCGGTTTCACGGTATTGACGGTATGGACCGGGTGTTAACCACATTTTCTACTGAGAGGAAAAACTGCAGTATTGACTTACAATTCCATATTTTAGAGTCATTTGTATTGTTCCACACTAAATATGTGGAATTAACGTTTAAATATAAAATTTGCTTTTTGATGCACAACGGTTCATGTTACTTTTTTTGGAGCTATTTTCAGATGATATAACAAAATCATGCAGTACTTGTTTATTGATCTTTGTACGTACTAAATAAATATATCACATTTGCAAACTCCCCTTATTTATTAAAAGCTGTCATGGATCGCGATCTGTGCACGCACAGAAATTAAGAGCGCGTGAGTGAGTTCAAGTCAAAAGCACGTGCAAATGTGATAAAAGCGGAATGAGTATAATTATTATTAATAGCACATCTGTTCAAGTAAGAACCCGACAGTGGCGAGCGGCGTTATAGTTGAATTTTTGGTGTGCTACGTTTCCTAATGACAAAACATATTGTGAGCCATAAGAGCTCGGTTAGTATATATAATACATCCCCCTCAAAATGCACCTGAATTTAAGTAATGATATTTTAAAATATTACAATAAATGTGTGCAATATTCAAAATGTTGTGTGTGAAGACGCGGATATTGTATGTATTGTATTTATAAAAATAGTGGATACGTTGAAATGGATAATACACATATATCCTCGTGTGAAATGTTTTTAACAGTTGTCGCGTTGAACGTAATGAATATTTTTTTCATATCATAAGGAAAAAAAAACGGTTTCGGTAAAGAAGCCAGCACTCTTCATTTAATGATGAATTTTGAAGAGTTATTGTGCTTTGTATTTATTTGATCGAAAATAGCGCAAAGACTGTAATATGTTATATCAAATATCATTACAATTTAAAACAACTGTTTTCAATTTTAATATATTTAAACATTTAATTTATTTCTGTGATGGTAAAGCTGAATTTTACACAGCCAATACTTATACCCAATACTTAATATAATAATATTTACAAATGGTTGTGCAGCTTAATATTTTTTGTGGACACAAACAGTATTTAGTTGAAATATAAATATATTGTAATATTAGAAATGCCTTCTGATCAATTAAATGCATCCTTGCTTGAAAAAGTAACATTTTCACTTCAATTAATAAAAACAATCTATCCCAGACTTTTAATAGTAGCATATGCATATTATATTAATCTGTTAGACAATATTATGCAAATGTCTGTATGATGCTCTATAGATCCATGCTGTTCGTTGAGCTAAATTGGGGTAGAGGATGTTACCAGACGCATGTCTATGATTGGACTAATTGATAAAGAACAGTTTGTCAGAGTGAACTAGCTTAGGGATGCAATGTATCATCAAAATGATGACCAATATATGCAAAGGAAACCTCTCATACAATGTCAGGGATTTAATCGAACAGAACTCAAGCTTGTCCTAGAGTACCGTCTAGAAGATAAAACAGGACGTTACTGAAACAATATTCCAGAGACTGTATAGGGAATGCTAAGATTTTTGCCTCACTAGAATATGTGGGTTGGTGTTAAAAGACTCACTTTGGTTTTATGCACAGACTGCACATTGCTTCTGTTTGTGTATTGGTGTTTGCAAAGACACTATTGTTCATACCAGGGTATTAGATTTTGCCATTACATTCTCAAATTGACCAGTGAGACCTCTTGTGTGGCCCAGGTATGCCCTTAGAGTCTAGATTGAAGAAAGCTGGTCTATCTTAATTTGGGCCATATTACATAGTGCTTCAGCATTCACTGGGCCTTGTCTGGACCGTGTCAGCATGCCTGTAAATTCACATAGCTGGCTCGTTAAGTACTTTGTCTCAGTTATACTGCCAAGAAGTGGCATGCATGAAATATAGTCCTGCTTGTGATGTTGCTGACGACAGTCTGTTTCGAGACATGGCATAAAGCCACAACTCCTGCCAAGCCTCATGATATAGAGAGACATGCTTGAGGTACAAAAAAAATGTAAAAACATGACGCACTAAACTGTTTATATGGTGTCTTCACTGGAAGACTCCTTGTTTTTTTGTTTGGTAATGTATGGGTATTTGGCGAACTTCCTCCAAGAAATGAAGGAAATATAAATGTGAATCAAATCCTGATTTTAAAATGACTTCTTTTTTTATATAGGTACTGGCCTGGTTTGAAGAGGGAGAGGAGACCATTACAGCATTTGTGGAGCCTTTTGTAATATTACTTATTCTTATAGCCAACGCCATTGTAGGTGTCTGGCAGGTAAGTTTGGACCACTTTTTCTTGAGCTTTGCCTTATTATCAGAAAAAGTATAAAATGAACACTGAGTGCAAATACAGTAATAGCTGTAAGGTTAAGTTTGCACAGGTCAAAAGAGTGTTTTGATATTGACAGATAGTCTCATTTAAACTGCTTTGAGTCTGCTAAGGACAAGTAATTGTACAATAATGTCCCATATAATCGCTAAATCCTGGTTTTTGCATATTGACGTGCTCTGCCAGATGTTTATGAACAATATTTGAGTAATTTGTTGCATGAGAGATGATCATAAATTACCATTTATGCCCGGATTCACAGACAGGACTTAGACTAAGCCAGGATTAGGCCATAGTCCAATTAGGACATTTAAGTAATTTTATTAACATGCCTTAGAAAAAATATTACTGGTGTGCGTCTTAAGACAAAACAAAGGCACTGATATGTTTTAAGATCAGCCAGTGCAAGTTTATTTCAGTTGAAACAGCTCAGAATTACATTTTAGTCTGGGACTAGTCTTAAGCCTTGTCTGTGAAACCGGGGGTTAAAGTTTGGGGTCAGTAAATTTAAATGATCAAGTGTTAGTGTTAAAATAGAAAAAAAGTGACAGTAACGGTATTTATAAATAATGTTACAAAATACTTATATTTCAAATAAATATATATTTTAAACTTTCTATTCATCGGAGAGTACTGGGGGAAAAAAATCACAATTTCCAACTTTTGTCATTGACTATAATAAGAATATTTCTTGAGCAATATATATTCAGCTTTGCCATCATAAAAATTAATTTCATTATAAATATATTCAAATGGAAAACGGATTTTAAATTGTAATATTATTTCACAATATTACTGTTTTTACTGTATTTTTGATTAAATAAATGCAGCCTTGGTTCAAGTATAATTGGATAGCATTTGTTGTTATAGTCTATATAATGGGATTTAAAGCTTTGCTGTCTTCCAAACCTCAGATTTTTCACTGATAGAGCTCACATGTGTTCTGGCTTTCAGGTTTGTTGTAGACACTTTTATTTTGTGAATGTAGATTTTCTTGTACAGTGTAGTTAGGCTTGTTATAAAAATGAAAACACGTGGCCGTTTTTTCCCTGCCCTTTTCTAAAGATAGCCCTGCTGTCCCAGTGGAATCCAGCGTAGAGCCAAGACCCTATTTTCTCCAGCACCTCTCAGCGGCCCTGAAACTCATGTCCCAGATTTCTCTCTATCATTTTATTTTAGTCACCATTCATTACCCAGACTGCCCTGAGAATCCTCAGCCTTGTCCCCTCCTAGTAGTTTTCTACGTTTTCAAATGGTCTCCTCATGGTCTCCACAGCAGCAACACAGTGTTAAATGCCTTGGGCTGGAGTTTTACTGAGAATATTAGTGTATATAAATGGAAAACTCTTAAAAGAATCCAAAAAAGAGGCTTTAGAGCCTTATAGTCTATGTCTGGTAGCTTTGAGGTCATCTATAAACGATAATGTATTCTTAACTTTTAACAGATAGAAAATGCAGTTTAATCATTCATTTAATGCATTTAGTTCTTTTTTTATGAGAATGTACTTTTTTTTATATATATATACACACTACTGCTCAAAAGTTTGGGGTTAGTAATATTTTTTCAAGAAACTAATACTTTGATTCAGCAAGGGTGCATTAAATTGATCAAAAGTGACCGTAAACACATTTATAATGTGTTTACAAAATATTTTTTCAAATAAGTGGTGTTTTGAACTTTCTGAGTTTTCACCAAAAAAAAAATAGTTTTGCCCATCACAGGAATAAATTACGTTATGTTACGGTATGTTTTTTCCTGTATTTTTGATCAAATAAATGCATTATTAATTAGCAATAATAATCTCCCTACTGTTCCAATGGTAGGTTTTAAACAAAAGGGACAATTTGTCCAATGTTTCCTGCTCCAGCATTTAGTAGGAAATGTTCACCAGGAAAGTAAAACTAGGCTCATCATTTTAGCTGTTTCCTGAGTTGTTGTTGTTCATACAGTTTTGCCTCACAGGTGGCCTACAAGTGTTCCCATTACAGTTCTTTGGTGGATTGCTTCCCTAATGGCAGGTGTAATGTGAGATGCCAGAGAACATATTATCCTCTGGTCTCTATGGCCACTTTTTCAATCAGAGAGGAGAGCAGCAGTTGTTAACCCAGGGCAAACTTAATTTCAGAGAGCACCAGTCCATGCACGTGCTCTGGTAGATTTACAGGCCCATTAAACATCTGCAGTAAAGAACCGAGTCTGATTCGAAGCACTACCATTCAAAAGGTTTGTACTCAACAAGGATTCATTAAATGGTTCAGTAGTGACAGGAATTTTATTTTTTTTTAAAGGGATAGTTCACCCAAAAAGGAAAATTCTGTCAATTACTCGCCCTAGTGTCGTTCTAAACCCGTAAGACCTTTTTTCATCTTCGGAACACAAATGAAGATATTTTTTATAAAATCCGAGAGCTCTCTGACCCTCCCATAGACCGCAAGGTTACTACCACGCTTAAGGTCCAGAAACGTAGTAAGGACGTCGTTTAAAATAGTCCATGTGAAAAAAGTAACCGAATTTTACACCATTGTGGAGAGAGTATCATGACACATGCGTTGTTTACAGGAACCGGAAGTGAGCACATGCTTCATGATACTCTCCCACAATGGCGGCGCACCACTGCAGACGGGATGAGGAGCAGTAGAATTGTTGAATAGTTATTTTTGTTTTATTTGCACACAAAAATAATTATTGTAGCTTCGTGGAATTATAATTGAATCAATGATGTTTTTAGATAAACCAATTTAAATAAATGCTGTTGTTTTCTAAGAATTGAGGAAAAATATTGCAAAAAAGAAATAAATCCTATTAACCCCTCACTTTTGAACGATACAGTACAGTATGTCTGTTTATTTTTGTCAATAATTTTTAGCACTGTAAACAAAATATTCTTTCTTTAGTGGTTTATTTCCTTGCCACGTGGACTTGGAGTACTTATTATATGAATGAAATGCATTTCATTAATTATTTAACTGATTTTAATGTCTCTTGGCAATCGCTTTAATCTAAATCTAAATTTTGGCAGAGCACATTTTGTTGGAAAGACTCCATGCTTGAAAGGAGTGTGTTTTTGAGGCAGCGCGCTCCGCTTCATTGATGTCTGAATCAAAAGTGTTCTTACAGAGTTAGAGTGGCCTTCCTCCTTTCAGTTCTGCTCATTTTAACTGTGAAATGAGAATCGCGAGGCCTCATGGGCCAAATCGTGTGACTTTATCTGCCTTTCCACCCTCTCTGCCTTATTTCTCATCATTAACATGATGCACAGGAGTCATTTCTGTATACTTATTAGCTATCTGAATTTGATCACTGATGCTCATCACTGTGGTTAGAATGATTTTAGCGTGATGTACCTTACTGCAGGGTGCCTGACTTGAAACTCCGCAATTAGTAATCAGTATTTTTTTTTTTTTTAAAGTTGCTTGTTAGTTTGAGTAGCGATACTGATCTGCCTTTTGTGGCATGTGTATTTATAGCTTATTGCCTTAAATGTCTTGGTGACCACAACCCTTCCTCCTTTATTTGTCCGGGTCTGGACCTTCAAACTGTTTTTTTGCCCTTAGGATGCTAGTTCTGTTTGACTTAAGACTTTGTGTTCCCATCATGCAAGTGAAACCACAGGAAGTCTGCTGCCAAATGCCAAGCACTTCAAGCAGGCTACCACTATTAGTAATTGTGTCCCTAGGGTTTAATTGACCCCTTTAATAAAATTGAATTCTTAGGTTTCAGCTCCATTTATCACACATTTGGCAGATTCGATTTGAATATATTTGTTATTGACCATGGTTTTTCAAACTTTATAATGTGAAAGACGTCCAAATACGATTATCCAGTTTGTGAGGAACCCTATCAGTGTGAGAAAACATTTGAATTAAAATATTTTATTTTATTAATTTAATCTGTGACATCATGATCCTTCAGAAATCATACAAATATGCCGAGTTTATGCTCAAGAAACATTTCTTATTATCTGTTGTAAAAATTTGAGCTGCTTATTTTTTTGTGGAAACAGTGATTTTTTTTTCTGGATTCTTTGATTCAAAAGAACAGCATTTATTTCAAATAGACAAGTTACAAAAGATTTCCATCACTTTTGCTCATTTTAATGTGTCTTTGCTGAATAGAAATAACCTATTAAATTATTTATAATTTTTCTTTGAATATTTCTGTGGACCCCCTTGCGGCCCCTTTACCCTAGTTTGAAAACCCCTGTTATTAACAAGTTCTTATGCTTTCTTATGTCTACTAGGATGTCCCAGATATATACAAATGTCTAATTTCCATTCACACTATGCTTGCAGGAGAGAAATGCAGAAAATGCCATTGAGGCCCTCAAGGAGTATGAGCCTGAGATGGGCAAGGTCTATCGCCAGGACAGGAAGACTGTACAGAGGATTAAAGCCAGGGACATCGTACCCGGGGACATTGTGGAAGTTGCTGGTAAGAATTTCAACTAAGTGACTAGTTTCAATGTTAAATTCAGCCTAGGTGAACCGTAGGGGTGGAACGGTTCAACTTTTTCACGGTTAGGTTTGTATCACGGTTTTAGAGTCACGGTTTCAGTACGGCTCGGTATGTTTAGGGAAAAACTATAGCCTACTTTAAAATACAAATAAAGAAAATAAGAATATCTAACTACAAGCAACAGCACAAATAAATACAATAGAGTAAAGATACCTAAAAAAAACTGAAAATCACAGTTTATTCTATTTGTAAGTCTATAGCATTAGTTTTTAGGTGCAGAAATTAAATAACGTAAATTATTACGTAAATGTAAAACAGCATTGCATATTTGACTGTATAAATTAAAGATGAATCTTTATTAAAGTTGCAAAAGCTATTCAATCAAGAACAGTGAGTGATTTCTTTGTTGCTGTTTGATGAATATTAAGAAAGTGCTGTCACTTTAAGAGAATGCTCTGATACTGTATGTTCAGCCGGCTATGTCTGCTATATAGGATACTTACCAAGGTGGGCATTTCGACATCATTTTTGAGTTAATTTGTCCATTTAAACACTACTTCAGAGAGAGCTTAATATTTACGCACGTTCTGAGGAGCGGGTTTGCACGCTTCTGTTGAGTGCACGCACAAATCTTCTCACTGCGCGCGTGAGCTCGTGTCCTCTGGCTCTTAAATGTTTAAACTGGCAAAGCTTACATGAGTTTAGTTTAAAGACAGATATCAACATGTGCGGTTCAGGTCTCACCTGTGCGTGCGCGCGCGCTATCAGCACCCGGTTGATGACGGAATAAATGCTCATATTCCAGCATACACTCGCATTGAACGAGTGAATGGTTTGTCCACTTTAAAAAAAAAAAAATGTATCGCTGTTGTTGTTGTAATGTACTGGGAAGCCAGAATGCACATCCATCAACAGAAACATACATTAGTTGATGTTTTTTTTTACGTGTTATTTATAACAAACCATATTGCAGATGCATTGTCAGATTTAAGTTGAACTGCTGTCCTAGCGTGTGCCAAACCATGTGTGGAGAACCGTACGTTTCAAAAAAAAAATTTTTTTTTTCTGCGACCCGTTCCACCCCTAGTGAACGGTGAAATCTTAGCAGCAGCGGGAACTAAACAGCAACAGGTGTAAAGCAGCCAGTGCCATCATCCATATGGTGGCTGCTTTGTGAACAGGTTGGTTTCCCAGTGGTTTAAGCTTACAGTGACTCTCTCTGAACCTTTGTGTGCGATCACACGGTTGCCTCTAGAGAGATCGTGTTTCATGGGTTATGCAGTAAAGAGTTTCTAGAGAGTACCATTTAGAGCTCTGGCACTACAAGAAAACGCACTGAAGTAACTAATTGCTTTGTCAAGTTCATTCAACTAATTTCCACACATTATTTTTTTCTGAAATGAATGACTGGCGTCACTTTGTATTGTTTGAGAAATAAGAGCTAATGTTGCGTTTGTGTTTCCTTTTATTTTTTTCCCTTTGTGACTTATGTGGTATTTTAATTTAACAATTTTCTGTGTTACCAACGTATTTCCTATTACAGGAAGTTGAGGAGGTACATATTAGAGTAGACTTAGTAATATATTCACAAGTCTGTGTTTATTTTATACAAAATGCAGTAAAAACTAATATTTTTAAATATTAAGATGTAAAATGTTTTATGATTTAAAATGCATTGTATCTGTTATAGTAAAGCTGAATTTTCAGCAGCCATTACTCCAGACTTCGGTGTCACATGATCCTTCAAAAATCATTCTAATATGCTGATTTGCTGCTTAATAAACAGTTCTTATCATCAGGATTCTTTAAATAGAATGTTTAAAAAAACATCTGTTTTTTTGTCTATACTGTCACTTTTGATCAATTTAATGCATCCTTGCTGAATAAAAGTTGTATTTTTGAAAATACCTTAAAAATAAAAAAAACATTTGCTACCATTATTTGTTTGGAAAAAGAAATCGAAGGCTATTTGCCACTATTTCCAGTCAAAGGTAGGAGGGGTTGATGATTTAGGGGGAGGGGACAGTCTCATTTTAGAGGTTTTTTATTATTATTATTAAGCAATAGTTTGTATAATGCAAGAAGAGTCATCAATATTTTAGATTTATTTTCCTGGAAGAGGACGACTGTAAAAGTCATGTACTTAGTAATTTGGTTAACCTTTAGAGTTTCCACGTGAATTAATCTGAGTATGATTATCAGGAGTGCCCCTTGCTCTCTATATTGCGTCACGTACCGACACGTCTCTTTGCTCTCTAGAATAGATCACTAGGCGCTTCCTTATTGCTTCACTCAGTGTTTCACACATTGGGCGGCTGTTAAGACTCTTTCAGCTAGTGTTTAAATAGCAGTTCGCTGTGACTAAACTAACCAAAACTTTTCATCATAAGTGCCTTTTAAGAGAGTTCCATTTCTGGCTCTGGGCCGGCACACTCGGTTTACATTGTGCACATGTGTAACCTTCATATTACTGTCTGTACTGGTCTTTTTGAGTTGTGTGCTCAAAAGATTCAGGTGGAGATAAATAGCTGCTTAGTCACGATGAGGTGAAACGGGTAGTGCTACATGGTGCAGCAAAGCCCCCATCAGCAGGATGAGCGAATGTTCTCGCGGCTCTGACTAATACCCTGCGGTAATGCAACCAGGTGAGTGTACCTGTTACATAATCTGTGAGGGGTGCCTAAACGGACGGGTCATGCAAAATTAAACTCTCCACAGTACTTCTGTGTGGGTGGCGGAGTTGCTAAGGATACATCTAAGGGATGATATTATGGGATTTGAATAAGATGCTTTTTTCGAAGCTGGGCTCCAGACAACAAAAAAATAATATACAAATAAATTTAGGAGCCAAATTACTAAATGACTTTGTTTTTGTCACCCAAAGAAAGTTTCCCTTACTGTTGATTCAACCTTACAATTGGACTTCATATTATTAAATATATGTTAATATTGGTTAAATAACCAATAATAATAATAAAAAGTATCTGTAATAAATGCAACTAAGAAATACGTTACGAAGGGAGTAAAAGCTCAGTGAATCATTGAGCAATTCTAATTCAAACGGCAAATGTAAGGATACATTGTTTTAGACATTTTTGACTGGCTTTTAAAATAAAATAAAAAAATCAGTTCATGAGACATTTTTATGATTTTATGAATAATGTAACAACTCGTGCTGCAGTCATAGTTGCATGCAGGAAGCATATTCTAACATGATTATATTTGATTAAACTTTGCATTTAGGCTTCCTGACAGTTGCCAGTGGTGACTAGATTTTCAGCTAACAACAAAGCAGTTATTTTGCAATCCTTTTAGTCACAGCCCCATTTGCAACAATTTTTTTTCTAAACGAATTTTTCCTTACAGAGCTTAAATCTAAGGCACTTTAGGAAGGAAGGAAGGGGGAAAGTCTTTTCCTGTGTTGCTGGGGTTTAAATACTGCTGTCCTGCGTCACTATACAGCACCGTTTTGTTTGCTGCTGCAGTCAGAGATGGGGAGAGAGAGAACTGCATTCCTTTTTCTCCTGGTGAAGGGGAGAGAGAGGTCATAAAGGGGTCGGATTCTCTAAAACTCCTATATAGGAGGGATAAAGCTGGGTAAATGGATTTCGGTTAACCCTTTGTGCATGGAGGCAAACAGTGTAGCGGATAGACGGTGGTGAAGGGAGCAAAGGAAACAAAGAGGGAGGTAACTGCAGGGGAGAGCGAGTCTCGTGAGTGGAATGTTAAGTGTCCGTCTAGAGGCAGCAGCTCTAGCCGTCGAGCGACACCAGAGCTCACAGCTGATTTTAAGTGCATTTTCAGCATCCGCGTGCATCCTCCAGCCTCTGCTCCGAGGTCACCGAACTGTCCTTCAGCAGATGGTGCAGTGATGTTTGAAAAGCGATGATCCTCTGTTCCCTCGTGAGGTCTGCGTGACGTATGTTTAATCAAACCCGCAGGGCTTGGAATGTGACGCAACCGCATGACGCAGGGAAATACAATTTTTTACATGCGGTTCAATTTCAGTCAAGCTAAGGCAATAATTTGTCCTTCTAAAATATCAAGTGCTTTGGGCTGACTTTGTTTTATATTTTTATTTTTTGGAAGAAATTAATATTTTATTCAGTAAGAATTAATTAAATAATGTAATATATAATGTTTTAAAATATTTTGTCATTGTCATTTTTTTGCCGTTTTGATTGAATAAATGTCATACCGACCAAAGTTTTATATAGCAGTGTAACTGTATATCAACTTGCCGAGTTGCGTTGCTTAAACTGTCAATCATATTTAAAATTATGTATTTGAACATGCTTCTAACTTTCAATTATTAAACCTCAACATTTTTTGTGCTAGAGTCATAGGTCACACCTTAAATCCTCCAGCAATCTGAGAACAGTAACAGCTGATCTAAATCCTAGCATAGCAGCACTGAAGCCCCATCCCTTGGTCCCGTTACCCAGTCAACATCTGCATCATCTTGCTAAATAGGTGTAGTAGAGGTAGCAACAGATTGCTTGTAGATTTATATCTTTGCAGGTTTGTTCTTTTTCTTATTTAAATTTTTTTTTTGCCATCCTCGTCTCTTTAGAAGGTGAGTCATAAACTCTGGTCCATGTAGCTGCTTTTGTTTCACTTTACTCTCATGGAAGAATGACCTTGCAGGCCTTTGCTGGAGATGGCCGCCTCTCATAATATCCATGTCATTATCGGCGTATTTTGTATATCAGCGGGCTGATAGCATCTAAAATGATGCCATCATGCTGCCTCAAATTTCAAACATCTGATCTGTTGGGCCTAGGAGGCGTATTCTGTCATCTGCAGACCAGCAGATAATTGACCGTTTAGTTGTGCGTATATCCTATTTCAAAATGCAGTGAAAGCTCTTTGTTTCAGAGCTTTGTTGCTAATGCTGAACTGAATGGATTTTTAAAAGTCTTAAATTCGTCCTCCATTATGCCTTTTTTTTAAGCACTTCTGCTTTGAGAACATGTTGTTGTCTTCATAGGGAGCTCCAGAAATGGTTAGTTACAGGAAATTGAATCAATTTATGAATTGGAATGGATTCCTGTTATCTTTCTTCAGGCACTGCAATTAATAGGGCTGCAACAACTAATCGATAAAATTTATTATTATCGATAATGAAAATCATCGACAACGATTCTCATTATGATTAGTCGGGTCTGTCCACAGTGCACGTCCAACTTCAGCCGGTTGCTCAAATTACAGCACTGAATAACGCATTTCTATCGGACAAAATGCATCTAAAAATAGTGGAGGAAACAGAATGAGATGACGCGGGAGAAGTACGTGATCCAAGCTGCCCAAAACATGAATTCTTTATTTTGAGCTTTAAGTTAATGCATTAGTGTAAAGGCTTGCCCTGTCAGGCGCTGTGACACATGCGTGTGCGTCCTCCGTGCAAAAAACATTCAGTTTACGGTCATATCCTTATCTATAAATGTCACAAATTCACGCGAGCATTTCCATTTTTGCATAAAGGTCCGTCCTGACAGCTTGTTAAGTTTAAAATACAGAGTGAGCACCGGCGCGACGTGCGCGTGCACGCGCGTCAGACAGACAAAACACAGAGAGGGAGACAATTAACAGGATATGCAGTGAAAAATATCCATTGTGCTGAATTATCTGTTGTTGAAAGTTAATTTAAGGTTTAAAAGTCAACATGCAGTGTGAATATTTTATGAGAGTAGGAACTTTAAAGGGATAACAGCATGTAATTGTCTGAATATAAATATGAGACGCTCCATAACCGCCTTTTACAGGATAAAGAAATGACAGTAAGACATGACTGTGCTCAAAGTGTGTTCCTGCAGAACATTAATCTCACCTGTTGGTTAACACGGAGTCTTTGTTATCTTTATTATTATTTACATTTTCAAAAGAGATTTAAACTATATTCACTATTACAGTGCTTAACAAATTTATGTAAGGTTTGTGCCACTGCTGCTCTAAACTAACAGCATTGGTGATTACCAAAATCATGTTTTAGCTTTCTGTATTGGTTAGTCCTCCAAAATGCATAAGCTCTTTAGTAACAGTAGTAGGCTATTTCTAATGCTATAATATAATTATTGCTGTTATCTATGAAAGAAAGGCAGAGCACTTTATAGTGTTTTTTTTCAGATACCCAATTACAGTCAAAAAGTACATAAACAATGCAAGCAAGAATGCAAGCTGTTATGAGGCCATGTTTGTTATTTTAAATACTAATTAGTTGTTTCTGTTTGTAATTTGCCCAATAAATGACAATAACATTTTTAGAATTCTTTTTTTTTGTTGATAGATTCCTGAAGTATTTGTTTTCTCTTTATGACAGGTGGTCTAATAAATTAAGCACTGTATGTTTTCATAGCATTCAGTTTGTTTGAAGGACATTGAGCAGAATGTGGAATAGTGTGTTTTTTGTCAATAAAATATGTGTATTTAATCCGATTAATCGAAAGAATAATCGGCCAACTAATCGATTATCAAAATAATCATTAGTTGCAGCCCTAACTGCAAAGCACTTTAAAAAATGTTTATATTTTTGACTTGGTTTCCAATGAAGATATTTCTAGAAATGGTTAAAATAAGATAATTATGATATAATGTATATATTACAAATCAGGGTTGCCAAGTTTGCTTTTTTCACTCTGTGGCTTAAAGGTTTGACATTGCATAATTTATTTTATCTTTTTGGAAAACAGACAGTTTATGATTACTACTGTATGGTGATTATCCATTTAACATAGTGTGTAATGCTAATGCATAATGGTGACTGTGAAATATTTATTTTGTATATTTCAAATTTTGATATTAGTTTTGTGCTACTTTTGATGGGCAATGGGCTGGTTTTGTTACCAAGATCTGGCTATTTTATTTTTTACGGCACTGGCAGATTTTCTTCTTGTTTTAACTTAATACTTAATACAAATGGACAAAATCTAGCAGTTCAGTAAGACAAAATACATGTGTGAAAGCTACATTCTATGAAACAGGCTTTATCTTATGCAGTGTTGCTTCTCAAGAAAATTGATCTTCAAGAATTTTAGAAGTTTAACCTGGAAAATTTGGATTTTTCTTTTTGCAGTGTAAAAGCCTCTTTGAAGAACTATTGTAGGCTAGTAAACTGATGATAGATTAGAAAATATGTCACTACTTCTCTTAAATTAAATTCTGTATTCTCTCTTGAAACAGACAATTAAACTAGAAACTTGAAACATTTAACTACAAGTGCTTTGTGTCAAAGAGAGCTAAAATTTATGAAATCTAATATTTTACTATGACTGCACATTAACATTTGATGATCTCAACCTCTGAATCGGTCACATTTAGGTGTTGCCTCTTGACTTTTTCTCTCTCACTCTTCTCTTAATCGAGGCCTCATCTTGAGGGACATCAGTGTAGTGAGACATTAGCCAAGGAGAATAATCGCAGGAGGAGGCTGGGGGATGGGGACAAGTGTAGATCAAATCCCTGTTTGACGCAAAGGAATACAGTAAAGCCAGGGCTTAATTTGTGCCAGGAACAAGCCGGACCCGGCACCTCCGAAATCCAATCCCGCACCTCATTTTGGCAGATGCCCCTCACTCGCCAATGAAAGACGTTTGTGCTGTTGACCTATAGCGTGCATATATTTCATGCAAAAATCTTATTATGAGCGTGCTTGCCGCACATGTACATTTGAAATAACAAACTTAAGCGCGCAAAAGACGCGACGTGAACGGCTGCTCACATGAGGCTTCTCTCACAAGACCGAATGCACGGATCCATGTTATATGCATTTTCTTTCTCAACCGTCTTCATTTAGGAACCTACTGTGCTAAAGAGGATACTCGCCAGGAAGGCCATTTAGACGTCATTTTACTAAAAATAACTCTTATAATACTCGCGAGGCGGCTTACCACCCCGTCCAGGTGGAGAGCGAGCAAGAGCGTGAATGAAGGACAGAGAAAGGATGTTTCATGTTTTGAGTCGACTAGATTTGACGAGATAACCAGTGGCTGCTTTTTTTTTTTTGCTGCTGTTTGAAGTCCTCTCTTGCTGTCCACACATTCGGTCCCATCGGCTACAGTGGGAACAGGCTTTTGGAGGACGAGTTGTCTGTATGACGGGGAGCATATCCGGCCCTGTGTGTTTACGTGATCGGGTCTTCGCTGCACTTGCAGCCTCTCTGTGTCGGTTCCCTTGAAGAGCCCCAAGGGAGCTCCAGCAAATTAAGACTGCTGGGAGGGAGCATTCTTTTTATGCAAACCAGCCAAAGGCAATCATGGACATTGCAAGTAACTGTTAATGCTCCCTTTGAAGAAGGGATTAGACCTCACTAAAGTTTGCTTACTAACATGCTAGCGGCCAATATGTCCCTTACATTTTCCCAAGAAAATATGAGCTATGTCAAACAGTGATGAATGCTTGCTTAATGGAGTAGTTCACTTCCAGAATGAGAATTTCCTGATCATTTACTCACCCCATGTCACCAAAGATGTTCATTAGGGCTGCAACTAACGATTATTTTGATAATTGATTAGTTGGCCGATAATTTTTTCGATTAATCGGATTTAAAAAAAGCCTAATTTTCTTTTTTTTTTTATTGACAAAAAACACTTCTTCTGTTTGTATGGCTTGATCATCCAAAGGAGAATATCTTGTGGAGTTAAGACCACATGGTTTACCAGTGAATAACTTTCACTTGGAATTGCTGCAGCTGGTATCACAACCTAAATAAGGCCCCTATGCGGTTTCTCAGGAAGAGGAAGTAGCTGAAGCGTTCCTTTAAGTCATTGAGGAGTGTTTGACAGTTCGTTTCCAACCCCATTAGCAGCAAATACGACACAACCACTTGCTCTCTGTTAGCTTTTTAACTTCCTTAATTTGAGTGAAAGTGACCTTGATGTTTGTGTTTTGGGTTGGTACTTGTCTCTCTGAGCACCATTAGATGAAATCATCAAGGGATCGATAATAAAACTCTAAGCTTTATGGCATAGCTAGCCTTTGAAGATGTTTTTGAGCATTCTTTTAATTAAAAGGCCTGAGGCTTGTGCAATTTTTAACTCTTGCCATTAACTGGTGTTATAAAAATAATATGAAATGCTCCAAAAATGATTTTTCTACGATCTATTCTTACAAGACTTCCTCTCCTTGTCTACCTAGAAGTAGGTTACCCTGTTACATGACCTTTTTCTAACTTGGGCTATATATCAGGATTATGTTCCACATTCTTTAGTTTAGTTTAGGGGCATTTTGAATGTGTATATTAAAAAATTGGATCATAGTTTTTATTTTTAATATCTAGAGCCCTCTTAGAGCAACACTGAGTGCACTTCACAGTCTAAGTTTGTGGTGAATAAATCTGATTAAGAATATTCAGTGGCAATACATGTAATATATATTACACAAAATGTGATATGTCAGCTATATATAGTTTGTAAGTATCTCTACATTCTATGCACTAATAGTCTCATCTCAAACAAAATCTGTTAATGTTGAGTGTTCGCTTGACCGTGCACCATAGTTCATATCAAAATAGCTTTTCCATTTTAGGACTGGTGTTGGTTGTTGTTCTGATACAACCCGTCATGTCTTCCACTCCATTAAAAGGGGCATAGTGGCCTATCAGTGCGCTTGCATGTTGGTGAAAACTTAGTCCAGAAAAGGCAAAGCATCCAGGACTTTATCCTCAGGTTATTTGAAGTTCTTTCCACCTAGAACATCCTGTGAAAAGATTCTCCGTCATTGCTTGGCCTAAGCAGCAGATTCAAACTGACGCCATCTCAAATGACTAATAAACGTCAAGTGTTTTAGCAAGCTCAAGTATCCGCCGTCTTACTCATTAAGAGATTTGTTTGGAAAAGATTAAGGTATTTACATTTGCTCTTTTCCTAGTAGAAATTACTAAACCCCCCTCTGTTTGTGGAAAGAGTGAAGCGGAGTCTATTTTTGTCCTCGTCCAAGTCGAACAAGAACATTTCAAAGCTTTTGATGCTGTTTATTAACCTCTTCAGTGTAGGTCCTGTCCAGAAAAATTGTTGGAAGCTTTTCTCGAGTATAGGTACCAAGTGCTGGGATCTGCAGATTCACAACAGTATCTGTAGATGCTGAGATTATCCTACTGTGTGACTTAAAAAAGCCTGGATGAGATGAAGCATTGCCATAATTCTTGTGATATTTTGTTTTGTAAAGCTTGCTTAAGAACTTGGGAAGTGCGCTTAAGTTTTTTTTTTTAAACTGTTGAAATTTTAACCCAAACACTCCATGATAACATGGTTTGTACGGCTTTCTTTTTAGAGGAGTGATGTATTTTTGGCTTTCATTTCATCCTTTGAAAGCACAATCCATTATCGTCAATTGTCAAGCCATTAGGTGTAAAGCCGATACTTGAGATTCAAGAGGTTCTTTCTTTTTGGTTCAAGGTTTTATCTTGACATTTAAAAGTGTAGTGGCACCTTTGCTGTCATCGGTGGTACCGCTGTCTTGCTTTGCTTGTACCTTTCTTCTGAAGTGTTCTGGCTCTTTTATTACTGTTTGATATTCTTATAAATTTGGAACGGCATGACAGTGTTATTTTGGTTGGCCTTGTACACTTCAAGCACTGGATTTATCTCCATCTAACAGCATGTTTTCGTTTCCTTTTAGTGGGTGACAAAGTTCCTGCTGACATTCGCTTGACTTCAATCAAGTCAACGACCCTGAGGGTGGACCAGTCCATTCTAACAGGTGAGAACAATGGTTTTACTAATCCAAGTTGACTTTTTGAAGGTGACACGGGTGAAAATACTAATAGTTTTATCCGCTACAGGATATGATATCACACTCTAGTGAATCTGTTTTTAATCAATAACGAATCCCATGTAGCATTAAATAAATTCAAAATGTTTAAATACTACAATTTCTGAATTCAAAATGTTGAATGTATTTCACTTTTCTCTAGCAGTCTATATGGGACTTTGAAATTGGTATTCTTAGTTTGTACTGCGCTGAGAGGTTAATATATGATGTTGTGGTCAAATATCCTTTCATAATGCGAATATCTGCCTAGAGTTCACTAGACTTCGTAAAAGGCATGCATACAACTCATGTGCTTGTATTTCTCCTGGATTCGCATGAACATGAATAGAAGAAAGTGGAGTGCATATAGCATTTGTTGTTTTTGTGTGTCCATTTTAGACTTTGTGTCAAAGTAAATGTTACCTTATGACAGTATTTTTCTACCCTGGTCTAATTTTTGCAGCCTTTATAATACTGCATGTTGTTCAGCGAAGACAACACAATCAAAGATGTTTAGTCTATTTTTTATTTTTATTTTTTTATAATTCCACAGTATGTTTATCTAATCACAAAACTTTGGTTAAATAAAGTTTATATTGTTGCGTTAAATTCAGCAGCGCAGACATTCCATTGAACAGCGGTGCAGGAACTATCGCCACAGTAAGCCACCTTATAAAGTCAGTTCAGTAGTTGATATGAGGTGGAAAATTAGTTTAGTCTTTTTTCTGAGAAGTGCTTCTTATTTTAAAGGGAGGTCAGCTGTGCTCAGTTTCTGCAGTCCAGTAAGGGGGAAAGACAGAAAGGAATTGCTCTTGTAGGAGTCAGGTCTTGCTTCACTGCCTTAATTGGTAACGGCTTGTTCGACTTCTCCACATCTTTTAGCTGCCCCATCCATGGCTTTTTTTTTTTGGGGGGGATTCTTTGCCATCCTGACCTGTACTGGACCGTTTAAGCAATTACACAAATGCCCATCAAGGACTTAAATGAAGCCTCCTGCCTGATGAACTACTAACCTGATCCTCTTGTACTACTCTAAGCTTAGTGGGCAGTCAGGTAGTAGTAGAATTTAGATTTCACCAACTTGTCATCTGTTTCTTCACAGGAGAATCTGTGTCAGTAATCAAGCATACAGACCCTGTCCCTGACCCTCGTGCTGTGAACCAGGACAAGAAGAACATGCTCTTCTGTGTAAGTCACACCTCTGATGACTGTTGTCAGCTTATTTTTTGTGGTGTCTGATAATGCAGTTCTTGTTATTATTTTTGCTGACATTTAGAGTTAGTTTTTTTTCCCTTCCAAAATTTCAAGTACGGTATTGTTTTAAGATTTGGGCTTGGTAGGATTTATTTAATGTCTTTAAAATAAGTCTCTAATGCTTACCAAGACAGTATTTATTAGAAAAAAAACTATTTTTTGTATTTTAAAATGTCATTTATTCCTGTGATGGGAAAAGCTGAATTTTCAGTAGCCATTACTCCAGTCTTCAGTGTCACATGATCCTTACAGAAATCATTCTAATGATTCTGATTAATCATTTTGATTTGCTGCTCAAGAAACATTTCTTTACGGTCATTAATTTTGAAATTTGATGTGCTGCTTAATATTTTAGTGGAAAATTTTAAATTTTTTCAGCATTATTTGATGAATGAATAAAAAGTTGAAAAGATATTCTTTTATTTGAAAAAAATTATTTAAGAAACTTTTGTAGCATTATAAAAGTGTTTACTGTTAAGTTTGAAATTTGTCATCCTTGCTGAATAAAATTATGAATTTTACTAATACTAATATTAATAAGCTGGTGTGTGGTGGGCGTTCTGGCGCAATATGGCTGCCGTCGCATCATCCAGGTGGATGCTGCACACTGGTGGTGGTTGAGGAGATCCCCCCCCCCCCCTTCTATTTAAAGCGCTTTGAGTACACAGAAAAGCGCTATATAAATGTAACAAATTATTATTAAATTAAGTTCCTAGTAGTAAACTTAAAGGTTGTTTATATTGAATATGATCATAACATATACCTTTAAAACTCACTTTGGCCTTATGTTTACAGGGTACCAACATCGCTGCAGGCAAAGCAGTAGGCGTAGTGGTCGCCACAGGTGTGCACACCGAAATCGGCAAAATCCGTGACGAGATGGCATCCACGGAGCAGGAGCGCACGCCACTGCAGCAGAAACTGGACGAGTTTGGCGAGCAGCTTTCCAAAGTCATCTCGCTCATCTGCATCGCTGTGTGGATCATCAACATCGGACACTTCAACGATCCCGTTCACGGCGGCTCGTGGATCCGTGGGGCCGTGTACTACTTCAAGATCGCTGTCGCACTGGCTGTGGCCGCCATCCCCGAAGGCCTGCCCGCCGTCATCACCACCTGTCCTGGCTCTGGGTACCCGTCGCATGGCCAAGAAGAACGCCATCGTACGCTCTCTGCCCTCGGTGGAGACCCTCGGCTGCACCTCCGTCATCTGCTCGGACAAGACCGGCACCCTGACCACCAACCAGATGTCCGTTTGCAGGGTAAGAGTGCTCGGAATATTCTAGCCGATGGAAGTGAGCAGCTTCAGGGCTCATTAAAGGGGAAATAATAACTTACAACCCCCGGCTATTACAAATTCTGTTTAGCCCATAATTTCAATCCTTGGCAACAGTGAGTCTGTTATTGTTTAGAAATTTGGGGGCTGGGGTTCAGCCAAAAACCGAGAGCAATTGGCTGCAGACAATTGGCTGAAAATACTCATGAATAAAAAAAGACGCGTTCGTAATGGTATTGATTTAGCATCAGTATGTGCCTCAAATGAGAGTTGTGCAGCTTTGATATTGGCATGATTAATAATTTTGTTTTATCTTGGTGTTCCTCATGACCTTGTGTTGGACCACCCCAGTTTGCCTCTGGATTTCCTTTTGTTGTTTTTTCTGTTTGACAGGATTCAAAAGACGACATGGTTTATTTTATTATCTCCCCCTCATCTTGTACATTTCTCCTCTGGACTTTTGTCTTCCCCCTCATCTGTTCTTCTCTCTCTGTTCTTTTCCGCCTTTACTGTGAGAGCTGATCAGTATGCGGTAGTCAGTTACTTGCAGTAGTGTTGCATAACTGACCTTGTGTGTGAGATCTGTCTGTGATCCACAGCAGCTCCTTCGCTGTGGGCTGTACTGTACATGCATACAAACCAAATGTGTGGCGCTGCTGATTTCAATCTCTTTTATGCCTTATAACGGTTGAAGTTAGTACCAGGCTTGTTTTTATTCGTAATAGAGATGATTTCTGTGAATGCTCAGGATGTGGTTAAACCAAAATTATTTTTACCCTAAATGTTCCGTTTGCCTCCACGGTCTAAAATAATACTATATGGGAAGGGTTTATCTAAAATTAGCCACATTTCAACAGAAGGAATGTAATCTTGTTAACCCTATCCCGAAGCATTAAACTTGTACTTGTGTCAAACATGTAAGTCATCCTGCACCGTTTCCGCTACAGACACACACGATTCCACTAATATTGCATCTTATTGAGGCGCCATTACGTTCACCCCATATGGATTTTTGATATAATGCTGAGAGCAGGGTGGCTGATATATGATATACATTTCATTTTAAACACATGCTACAATTAAAATTATATTTATTTTACATCATATTTACTAAAGAAAACGATTGAAAATGAATTGGTATAAAAAAAATCATTTGAAAATATAGTAAATTGTCAAGAAGTAAAATTTACAAGCGTATTTTACACTGTAATCCTATTAGTGTATTTTCACAAATACTTTGTTATAAACATAAAATAGAAAGGAAGTAAACACAGAAAGCAACTGTGCAAAAAAATGCTTTTGGCGCTGTCAGAGTAAAAGTTCCAGTGCTGTCAAAATAACAGACCTAGTTCAGCAAAACAGGAAAAAATGTGGAGAATGGCAAGAATAATAATAATAAAAAAAAGTAATGCAAAATATTGGCTGATACATCAGCCTTGGTAGATTTTCCAAACTTGTATTTACATTTCTAGTTGTATTCAGATACAATATTTCTATTTTCATGGAGTTCTAAAATACTTGGCGGGTTGTGTAAAATGTGGTTTAGAGTCACAGAAATATTAGATTTTTTAGCGAATTGTTCTTCTGTTTCTATCAGGGAATCGTTCAAACCAGTTTTGGGTTCAAAATGGCCTGAATGATTCATTAGTGACTCAGTTCTCATCTGGTTAAATGAACTTTCATGTACATGTCAAGGAAATGTGTATATATATATATTTTTTAAAGTGCATGGAAACATGCTAAAAACCACATGCCAACACCATGGTATCAGCGTGTTTAGCCACCCAAGCACCTCTAGCCTTTTCTTGAGAAAGTATTTACTAGTTTGTTTTTCAATCACATTTTCCCCTTGTTTCTCACTATCTGAAAGCTTTGATATGTTTTTTCTGCTAATCATGCCTTTATTTTCAGCAGTGCTCAGCGCCTTAGAGATGAATGCCTGTCTCGTTCTCTCTCCCCCCACACACACACACACACACACGTCTGTCTTCATCTTTCGACTGTTGTCCGCTGGGTTTAGCACTACAGCAGGAGCGCTGTTCCACTTTACCATCCCACTCGCTCTCATCTCTTTTATTCTCTTCTCTTTCTTGACAAATCCGGGGGGATTTGATTGTCCTCTTGTGCTTAAAAATATCCTTAATGCTCATTTGCTTATGTTTCAGGATTTTTGGAGGGGTTTTAAAGCCCCTCTGAACTCAGGTTCACTCGTAAGTGGGTGTCATATAAAGTGTTTACATCTGTAGTGCTGGTAAATCCAGGTCAGGTGGAGTAGGGATGTTTTCAAACATCAGACATGTTCTGTAGCGGATTGTTCTGCCCCCTGCTGGTAGAGATTTTGTTTGATTTTAATGTTTTTTTGTTGCAGATGTTCATTGTTGATCAGGCAAATGGAAACAGCTGCTCTCTCAAAGAGTTCACCATTACTGGCTCCACATACGCCCCTGATGGACAAGTGTGAGTTTTACTGCCCCACGTGCACACTGGTAACTCAAAGTGCATTAGTCGCCTCTGTTGATCATCCTCTTTTTTTCACGCTCCAGGTTTCATGACGGTAAACCAGTACGATGCTCCCAGTATGATGGTCTGGTTGAAATGGCCACCATCTGTGCTCTGTGCAATGACTCGTCTCTGGATTACAATGAGGTTTGTAATTAACATGTTCTGGTAAATGCAGCACCCCTGTTGTGCTGAAATACACAATGTAGTAACAGCTATGATGTAAAACACCTATTCACACACAGAAGATAGGAACTAATGTCTAGAACTGTTTGTTTTAACAGATGAATGTGACTTAATGAATGAAGTGTCTTTAAAATAATGTTTTAATACAATTGTCTTCTGTTTGACATTTTTCAGTATTTTTTTTAGTATCTAGTATTTAGTAGTTTTATAGAAGCCTCTATAAGTCACTTGATTAAAGAAATACAGTTTGTGATTTATTTTTAATATATAATTAATATAAATAACAAATATTAATTTATAATATATATGTATTGTTGGCTGATGTAGTATATTAATGACCTTTTCCGCTGACTAATGGTCACATTTAATTTAATAATGCTGTTTTGCAAATCACAAAAGGTCTGTATTTCATGCAGTACATTAGTGTTGTGATCACTTGAAGCAAAAAAATTTTTATTTTTTTATTTTATATATATTTTTTTTTTTATAGAATCTTTGGTCACACTTTATTTTATGGTCCAATTCTCGCTATTAGCAAACTATTAACTATGACGTTTGCCTCAAACTTAATAAGCACTATAAACAGCCAATATGTTAATAATAGGAATGCTAATAAGCAACTAGTTAATACTGAGAATTGTTCTCTTTATTAAAGTGCTACCAGAACTTTTTGTATAATTAATACAAATATTCATATATTATTTTAATCGAATTAATGTTAATAGCGGTGTATCCCTAGTGCTTGCATTTAATTATCAAACAGCATTTTTGAAACGTTTGTAAATAATTTCTTTCTATGTCAGGCCAAAGGTGTGTACGAGAAGGTGGGTGAAGCCACAGAGACCGCTCTCACCTGCCTGGCGGAGAAAATGAACGTGTTTGACACACAACTGAAGGGCCTTTCCAAGGTTGAGAAGGCGAACGCTTGCAACTCGGTAAGTTAAAAAAAAAAAATAAAGTTTTTTTTTTTTATAACCGAAGATTTTGAGTTGGTTGCGCGGTTGTGGAAGCACATTTATTTCCAAAATGGTTTCTGGTGTTTGATGTCATGGCAGCTCTAATATCAGAGTATTTTGTTGATCTTGATCTCAGGTCATCAAGCAACTGATGAAGAAGGAATTCACTCTGGAGTTCTCCCGAGACAGGAAGTCCATGTCGGTCTATTGCACTCCCAACAAAGCTCACTCCTCCATTGGCAAGATGTTTGTTAAGGTAAAATCACACAATTCACTCCAGTGTTTCATTTATCTGTTCCATACAGGTCTGCTTTATGTTTGAGATGTGTTGGGGTGCAACAAAGTGCGTGCAACTTCCTTAAACTCATTATTTCTGGGTGCAGGGTGCTCCAGAGGGAGTGATTGACAGATGCACGCACATTCGTGTAGGTGGGAATAAGGTTGCACTGACAGCAGGCATTAAAGAGAAGATCATGTCTGTGATCCGTGAGTACGGTACAGGACGTGACACACTGCGCTGTCTGGCTCTGGCCACCCGTGATAACCCACAGAGTAAAGAAAGCATGGTACTGGAGGACTCAAACAGATTCATTGAGTATGAGGTGAGAAGAGAATCTCTGCTATAGCATGCAAGTAATTAATTCTAAATATTTATTTATTAATAGTCTGCTATCATAATTGCTGCTTTTCCTTTAGACTGATTTGACCTTTGTGGGATGTGTGGGCATGCTGGATCCGCCCAGAGCTGAGGTGGCAGCTTCCATCAAACTTTGTCGTCAAGCGGGCATCCGAGTCATCATGATCACGGGCGACAACAAGGGCACGGCCATCGCCATCTGCAGACGGATTGGAATCTTTGGAGAGGATGAGGATGTGTCACGAATGGCCTACACTGGCCGAGAGTTCGACGATCTGTCTGCTGCCACCCAGCGTGAGGCAGTGCTCACTGCCCGTTGCTTTGCCCGTGTCGAGCCATCTCATAAATCCAAGATTGTGGAGTTTCTGCAGTCCTGCGATGAGATCACTGCCATGGTAAACTAGAATCCAGTGAAATCATTACACATACTCATTGAATGATTTTATATGTGCCCTCCAAAAGTATTGGAACAGTAAAGACAAAATAGTCAAGACATTTATTTTTGTGGGTGATTCTAGATGTTTTACCAGCTAAGAAGTTCAGCACTTGAGTTTCATATCATTAAGTTTTTTGCCTCACAAAGTGATCAGCTTGTTCATTAATAGGTATTAAATCAATCAGTTATAATTATATTTGAATTTGCATTCGATGAAATTAATTTGTAATATTTAACAAAATAACATTTAATGATAAAAATATTTAAATAAAAAGATTCTATATGAAATGACTATATATGGATTTCTTCTAATGACTTTATAAACATGTGGAATTTCTTCAACATGGTCATATTGTTGAATCAACTCTCCATTGACCTGCCTTGTGTGAACATATCTCAGACTGAAAATGAATGATGCACCTGCTCTGAAAAAGGCTGAAATTGGCATTGCTATGGGGTCAGGCACAGCCGTGAAGACTGCTCTGGTGGGGACTTTTACCCACCATTGTGGCAAGCTGTGGAAGAGCTCGAGCGATTTAACAAACAACATGAAAGAATTCATCCGACTACCTCTGGTCGTTGGAGACTGGTAAGGATCTTAACCTTTTGCTAACGTTTCAGGAATGCATTCTGTATTTTCATGGGCACCTCCAAACTAAACTTATGACTCTGATTTAAAATTGCTCGTTCAATCCATTTTACTTGTAGACGTAATCTGATGTATTTATTTACAGACTTGAGGTAAGATTTTAATAAATGTTTTTGAAAAGAGCTTCTTATGCACACAAAGAAAAAAAGGTTAATGTGCCCTTGCTGAATAAAAAAAAAAAAAAATCTTACTTTCCCAAACCTTTGAATGGTAGAGTTTAAACAGGGTTTTCAATGAGAAGACCCTGGGTGTTACATACCAGAGTGATTTTTATTCAAAATATTTGTTATATTATGCTCCACACTAAATTGTTTAATCAAGGTTTATTAAACCTTGATTTTGATTCATTTTGAAACCTTGTTTGATTCCTCCTATATGTGCCAGAATGGCACAATTTAGTCTCCATCCTAAAAGTAATACTATAAAAATGGCAACACAGTGAAATGTATTCCTTGAGCAGACTCCGATCGCTGCCAAGGTCTTTTTGACATCGCTCCAGTTGTTATCTAATCCCATAACTCACAGTGTGTTTTCTCTCTTGCAGTATTTTCTTAACGGCGGCTCTGGGCTTCCCCGAGGCTCTGATTCCAGTTCAGCTTCTGTGGGTGAATCTGGTGACCGACGGTCTGCCTGCGACCGCACTGGGCTTCAACCCACCCGACCTGGACATCATGAGCAAATCCCCTCGCAATGCCAGAGAACCCCTCATCTCTGGATGGCTCTTCTTCAGATACCTGGCCATTGGCTGTGAGTGCATCACAAGGATTTATTTTTTTTAACCTTAGTTTTTACATTTTTAACTTAGTTTGTTACTATTTTTTTTTTGGCTAAAGAAAGTGAGATTTGACACATTGTTCTCTGTCACCCTGTAGGTTATGTGGGTGCTGCTACTGTAGGTGCTGCTACGTGGTGGTTCATTGCTGCTGAAGATGGGCCCAGAATCACCATCTATCAACTGGTTAGAAACTCCCTTACATTTCAATACACAATTTTTTCTCAAACAAATGCATTCTGATGTTTAAATTTTCCTCTGTCATTTTTTTGAATCCCAGAGTCACTTCCTTCAGTGTGCACCAGACAACCCTGAGTTTGAGGGTCTGAAGTGTGAAGTGTTCGAGTCTCCCTATCCCATGACCATGGCGCTGTCTGTACTAGTCACCATTGAGATGTGCAACGCCCTCAACAGGTCAGTATCGGAAGTGCGCTGCAATAAAGGAACAGTTTATCCCTGAAAATGCCCCAATTGACCTGCAAAAGCCCGCCCTCCTTAGTTACTGTTGCTATGTCTGACAAGCCATGCCTCTCTCACACTACACGTCATGTTCTCACGCAGTAAAAAATACATCGCGGAGCAAAGAGGAAACTGACAACATGCCGACAGACAAGACAGAGCAGGTTACTTGTATGAAACGAATCAAATTTAAAAATAAAATTGTCTTTTTTTTAAAGAAATTCAAACAATAAATACCATATCGTGGCTCTTTAATGTGTCGTGACAGATCGCTGTATTGCCTCAGTTCTAGCGGCACACGTGAACTGATCGTATTTTCATATTAACTCAAATCATGAAATAAACATGAATGAACATCATAACGTTGTTATTTAAACCATGGAAAGATGTCAATACACACAATTCATTAAGTTGAAGTCCACCAAAGTGAATCTACTCTCATGTCTGATTTGTTTGTCGGGCAAGATGGCGGATTCGGCTTTATGATCGGTCAGATCGTCTGTCAATCAAGCTTTTTGCGAACAGTCAATTAAGTTCCTATTTACATCTGCTATTAAGATTAATCCGATCACAAAGAACGAGACAATGCTGTTTTCACCTGGAAGTAACATTTTTGTAACAATATATGGTCAGATTTTAAAGGGAGTTTTTTTTCTCTCTGCATAAATTACTTTTTTCCATTTAACAATTTTGATAAAGCATTTTATTATATTTAGTTGAAGTTATTTGTATAGCGCTTTTCACAATACATTGTCTTAAAACAGCTTTACAGAAAATGCTTTTTTTCAATGGTGCAAGTATTCTGTTATCAGAAACATGAGTGTATCAAATAATTTAATAAAGGATAAATTAGGGATAATATTAGACAGTTGTAATTTTTATTTGATCAAAAGTGACAAAAAGACATTTATGTTACAAATGCTGTTTTTTGATGAGGGACAATACTTTTAAACCCCATTTACACTTGTATTTAGCTATCAGCTGAAATGGATTTTAATACCAGGTGTTAACAGCATACGTGGTGGATTATATAAATATTCAGTCTCTTAAATTCACAATGCAATCTTGTTGATGTCCTGTCATAGTGTTTCTGAGAACCAGTCTCTGCTTCGCATGCCCCCCTGGGAGAACGTGTGGCTGCTTGGAGCCATCTGCCTCTCCATGTCCCTCCACTTCCTTATCCTTTATGTGGAGCCCCTGCCGGTAAGATCAATAAGATGAACATTTTTCTGTGTGTTGGTTCTTTTACTCTGTTTTGCAGTATTTGTAGAATTTAATGTCTTTTTTTCATTCCAATTTTTAACCTTTTTAACAGTTCTGAGTGAATTTATGCATTTATATTCTTTTGCGATCAAACTGTTCTGAGTTTAGTAAATTGTCCATTTATTATTTACTCTATATAATAGTAAAAATCACTCTACACTGCGTTTTCTCTACAGATAATCTTCCAGATCACCCCACTAAACTTGATCCAGTGGCTTATGGTGTTAAAGATGTCCCTGCCTGTCATCTTGCTGGACGAAGTGCTGAAGTTTGTGGCCAGAAACTACCTGGAAAAGCCCAAAGACCTGGACAGTCCCAAGGACAAGGCCTGCATGCTCAGCACCTGCATGGAGGGCATTTCCTGGCCTTTCGTGGCTCTCTCACTCCCCCTGGTGCTGTGGCTCTACAGCATTGACACTAACTTGGCCGAAATGTTCTGGTCTTGACTGAAATGAGCACAGATGTGTGTAGATCGTGTGTACGTGTCTGTGTGTGTGGATGTGCGTTTAAAGTGTGCCTCCGCAACAGAGAATGTGTACAAGAAGGACAGGATTAACTCAAAATAACCGTGATATAGAAATATAACCTTTTTTTTAACATGTCCAGTGGGTATTGAGGAGACCATCCAGACCTGTAGTCTTCATGTTAGTGACCATTGGTTTCTTTTTGTTATTGAATTTTTAATCATTTGTTTAACGTCTCATTTCAAACCAGTATCAATTATGATGATATACAATTTGTTTTGGCCCTAAATTATGTTTAAATGGCTGAATGAAAAAAAAAGTGCTTGTGTACAGACATTTAACACTATTTAATGCAATTGTTCATTTGTTGTTATTTGTTCAATTTGCTAACAGAGCGCAGAGTGGGTAGGGTAGAAAGAGAGAGAGAGAACAAGACAGAACTGTTTACTTATGTTTACCTTTGTGTCTTCGATGTGAACATCGCCCAGAGCCAATGGACAAGCATGGTGTTTCAAAGCAGCATGGGAAAGAGTGCGGGACTGAATGGTTGAATGCCTCACGGTCAAATCCTCTGATGAAAGCTGCATGTTCTGTATTTTGCATGCATTTTTGTGTTGTTTTTCATTTATGATTTGTACCTGTATGTCTTTCCTATGTGTGATAACTTCCATTGTAATGGGCATACATTGTGTTTCCACTATTACCTGACACTTTTGATTAGCAAAGCCAGTTTTTCTGCACTAGGCAGAGTACAGCTACCTCAGGACTGTCAGATTAGACTCTCTCTGGTTGCTTCCCCCCCACTTAGCTTTACACCGCTTGTACACATTAATGCATGAGGTTTGCCTCTATTTGATGATAAACAGAACTCCGATTCTTTTGGACCCTAATTAATCTGTTTTATGTTTTTTTGTATTTTTGTTTTCACTGTATTGAATGAACTTGCATTAACTTAATTTAGAGATTTTGTTTTGGGGAGGGGTGGGTTGGACAAAAGATGTAAATGTTACCATTTAATGAGTAAGGCCTGAGACAAAGGAGTAGACAATTTAACCATTAAAGGTTTAGGTGTTGCATTCAAAATATTAATTTTAAATGCAAAACCAAAATGTTTCAAGCTACTTTTTTTTCTACTTTTAAGAAAATACACTCATGAACCATTTGAATTAAAATGCTGTCTTCATTTTTACTAGCTGGTCTGTTCCTGTGATGCAACAAGGCAAGTTTTAGGAGTAAATATACTTGAATAAATGAAATTAGTGTACAGAGATTTAGTTGCATAGCTGAGCACAAGATTGACAGCTGGGAGGGGCTTCCTTACGAAGCGGGTTCCTGTTTGGCCCTCACCAGCCAGTCTGGTAGTGGCCTGTATATTTGTACACATGCAGCACATATATCTAAAAGGTACAAATAGTTTGTTCTTTTTATGAAATAGAGCTTTCTGCCGTTTAGTTGTCCATTGCATCACACTAATTATTGCTTGCTAAAATGGATGCATGTCCCTGACTATGCCTTTTGTGTGGAATTTCAGTATTTTTCTAACCTGCACATTCCCTTAGCCTTCATTGGACTTGCATTTAAGTGAGTGTCACTGACATTGCTGCCACACATTTCTCTGTTCCTTTTCACCATGTTACGACAATGTCCTGAAGCCTCAAGTTTTCTGACAATGGACCAACCCCTGCTAATATGTAAATCTGTTAAATTCTCACTACGACTACTGTAGCTGTGTATAGCTGCATTTAACACATGGACATATCAGCTTGATTACATTCCACTGCAATATATGCTGTTTTTAAGAAATATATAATATATTGTAAAGGTTTGGTCAAATTACTTGCGTGATTGTTTTCTTTAACACATATAATTTCAATCTTGTCTCTAAATGAAATGAATAAACCATTAGTTTATTAGAATGGTCTGTACACTGTGGTCTGTCTTGCTCAGGAACTGAACTTGGATGTTGGCATAAATGACTCAAATGAAAACACTATTGCCATTAGAAACATGTTGCAGTCTCTTTTTTTGTATTAATTAATCATACAATTATTTTCCTCTGTCATACTTGCTTATATGCTAAATATGTATTTAATAGTGCACTTAAGCATTTCAGTTTCATTATAAAACATTCAAAAAATATTTTTATTTAATTTTTATGGGCAGTTATTGCTTCTGACCCTGCTTGTGTTGGGAAACCTCAGGCTTCTGTGTTGTGCATGTCGGGTTTAAATAGCTTCATTCAGCTGATATCAGAACTTGCATGTTAAATGTGCAGTTCAGAGAAAATAGCCACCATTGCACTGCCATATCACATGTAAGAGTGGACTCAATAATAAAAACTATTCACTAGTAATAATAAATGACAGAAATAAGTATAATGAGTGTGTATGGAAGCAAGCAGCATCATCAGCATCATTTTCTACCCTGCATGACAATGTCTACATTGCCTAATGCTGATGCAAGGAGAGTTTGCTGTATTTTTTTCTGTGTAAATTGTCATAGTTTTATATACATTTATTATATAGTATAATGCATGTCTTCAGTTGTAATTAGCCAAATAATTTGATCTATATTTATATAGCAACTTGCTGTGTATGTTGCTGCTAAATGGTATATGATTAAACACATCATTTTACAAATAAAGTCTACAGTTGATTTTACCAATGCTGACGTTCATGCTGTGTGCCTCTCTGTGTTAGAAAAAAGCCATTTAATAAATGTAATTATACATAAAATGATTCAGTCTGTTACCTGAATCAGTGTCGTTGGTCACTAGAAAGAACAAACTCAAAAGTGGCCAATATGTGCTTCTTGTTATTGTCCCTAAAATAAACAATAAAGCCGTGAGTTCATTAATCAAAAACAATAAGTACGTGTTTGTTGAAGATGTTTAAGTATAAAGATGTCCTGGGCTGTCCTTACGGCTGTAATGTCTAATATTGAACACTTGAAGGCGACAGAGACTATATTTGGCGCTAAAATACGGTCCAATTTCAATGACATCATCTAAGTTCACATTTAAACACAGCTGCATCTTTTATGTAACCAGTGGCCAAAATCAGTTAAATTGACAATAGCATAAATGAAGCCTGTCACAACGGAATGCAATTTTTCAGTGCCAGTTTTATATTTGCAAATTATGTTATTGTACACAATGTTAGATTGTTATTTATTTATATCTAAGAAAGCAACTGAAACAAAAAAAAAAAAATATTTAGTGCAATCAGGACATTACAAAAATATTTATTCCACGGTGTTGTGTGTTCTCATTCTCTCACAGTTAAAACGAACTGAACGAGCATGTAAACGCGACTCAGTTCAAACAAAACAGACTGAATTACCCTAACACGCATAAAAAGTTTGATATTTAAACCACACCACGCTTACTACAAGCTCCCTGACCTTTGCGGCGAAGCAGACTGTCGCTTTAAATCGAACCCATGCTGGGAGAGCTGTCCATCATGTCCCTTAGTCCCGCCCCTTCCTGCAGCAGCAGCAGCAGCGGTGTCTAGTGCTTTTCATACAGAGGCATTACGTACAGCACACACGCAAAATCTGCACAGTCTAATTATCAGCGACAAAATGGGATAATCGTGAGCGTCTTTAGAGAATTTCTTCAACGGGAACTAAACGACCAAACAAGGAGAGTGATTTTTTTTATTACATTTTTTTATTTCCAGTCTACACAGACGTAAACACAAAGGGCTTTGGGGATAATTGTGATAAAAAAATACATCACATTATGAACGCAGGACAATTGGAATACATCGCCACAGACACGACCGGACCGTATAATTTGTTTATGGCGACAAGTTAATTTTTAAAGCATTCTATGGAGTATATTGTTCATCTCGTGCGACCTGGTGGAGAACAGATGCTGTCATTGTGCTGGGGACCGAGATTTGTGCGCGTGATATTCTGCAAGTGGTCTCGTCGGAATGGTGCGCGAGATGAGACTGCGCGTGCCTTTATTGTTTCCGCGCGACATGCTCAATAACGGTCGTTCTGTCGTTGAACAACTCGAGCCCAACGACGACTATTTTGGTACGGAAAGACTAAGTGACAATTTCAGGGAAAGCATGAACGAAGTGTTTTGTAAACGTTTGTATTAAGTTTTATCGAAAAAATATCCTTTATAATGAACGGGCACTGCCGACTTTTCATACTTTCCTCAATTTTCCTTTTCTTCAGCTAAATTCCACTTAGTTGGAGATACTTGACCGTGTGTTTCTGACCAATTTGGTATTTTCAAATAGCCTGAGCAAACACAATGGTGGAGCCTGTGGGTTTCATTGAAGCCTGGAAAGCACAGTTTCCAGAGTCCGAGCGCCTCCGAAGATGGAGCTGAGGTCTGTTGGGGGGATTGAACAAGAACTGGAGAAGTGCAAAGCGTCCATAAGATGCTTGGAAATGGAGGTGAACAAAGAACGCTTCCGGATGATCTACCTTCAAACGCTGCTGGCCAAGGAACGAAAGAGCTATGACCGGCAGAGATGGGGTTTCAGGAAGCCACCTCACATGACCGAAGGGGACCCCCAAGCTGTTGGGGACGATTCTCAGCATCTCCATGCACAGGAGCAGGGACAGCCAGAGCGCAGCAGGTTTCAGCCTGTGGGGGAGTCCAGAGCGAAACCACGACCACCCCCTGCCAGGAAGTCAGCCTCCCACGGTGATGGATTGGAGCTACATTCCTCATTCGAGGCGCACCAGGCAGGGCCGGTCAGTGAGACCGATGGGCTCTCGCCATCCACACAGAGGGGTGGAGTTTCCCCTCGCAGACCACATCCACCACCTGACAAGGAGTTGCCCTCAGATCTGTCCCTCAAAGACAAGCAGGCCATGGGGCTCGGGGTGGCTGCCTTACGTTCAAACTTTGAGAGAATCAAACGGGCCAGCTCACAGTCAGCCAGTGATGGAAAATCAGGCCAAGAGAAACCATTCTATGCCAACGTTGAGTTCCATCACGACAGGGGCCTGGTAAAAGTCAACGACCGTGAGGTCTCTGACAAAATTAGCTCTCTTGGGAACCAAGCCATGCAGATGGAGCGCAAAAGGTCACTTCATTCACTTCCAGGCAACCTTGCTACAGGTGATCTTCGCCCCAGGCCTGTCTATAGGGGACGCTCTACCGAAAGCACTTGCGGATACGACGCCGAGTATGAAGATGGCGAACCCAGTCCTCGCTACAGCACTGCGAGACCAAACGGGGCCAAACCACCACCGCCGCCATGGCAGCCATCAGATTTCCAGCCATACACTAGTGTTTACGTCGGAGGGATAATGTCAGGAGAAGGTGGCGACGGTAGGGTCACTATGAGAGACCATGGAGGAAGTGACGACCATCTTCTCACCTGGCCCAGGAGGTCATACTCGCCTGGAAGTTTCGAGGATGTGGGAGGTGGAGGAGGCGGATACACGCCAGACTGCAGCTCCAATGAGAACCTGACGTCCAGCGAGGAAGACTTCTCCTCGGGACAGTCCAGTCACGTGTCGCCCAGCCCTACAACAGCCTACCGCCGCCCACTCCGAGAGAAGAGTCGCTCACCTTCTCAGAATTCCCAGAATTCTCAGCACTCGTTTGACAGCAACAGTCCCCCTACACCGCAGACACAGAAAAGACACCGGCAGCAACATGTCGTGGTGTCTGAGGCCACCATTGTGGGCGTAAGGAAAACAGGACAAATCTGGCCCCATGATGGAGACCCTATTGCCTCCAGTCGGGCTTCCCATAATAACAGTCACCATGGAGATCTAGGTAAGTCATGATTATGTTGTTGTTGTTCTGTTTTTCTTATCACAGGTGAAGAGGTTCCTAAGTTACAAATTCCATGTGTAGCGAAAATGAATGGCTTTAGATAAGCAAAATTGGTTGCTGCTGTAAGACTGTAAATGAGACGTGACATCACTGATGACATCATTGTCAAGCTGATACACTGGGTAGCAATGTGCAGCATGGCTGAATAATTGCAAATCAAAGCTTTTGGCCAGACACAGTCTTCTTACAGTGATAAGTGGGCATTTTGTGTTTTTCTTCTACTCTGCCTGCTTGATCAGTCAACTTTTCAGTTTTTTCTCCTTTTATATTTTGTTGTTCTTCCATGAAATCCCTCCTCTGTCAGCTTCTGTGCTTCCCGTCCCAAGCTATTGTCCACTTTTGTTTCACGCTCTGTCTGTATCGGTCAGATACCGTGGCGACTGCTTGATGCGGTTGGTTAGTCCGGTCTGATGAGACTCGTTTATGAGGAGTAATTAACTGGACAAGCTTATTTATGATCATGAGGTCAAGATGTGCGTGTCAGAGTTTATTTCTTTATGCAGGAGAGGAGCCGAGGAGCTTTCACTCAGGTCACATGCTGCTGTGGGAATCTCCCAAGCAGGACAAAGACCCAATGAATGAGTGTAAATTGTCATAGATATTCGCATTCATTTTTACGGTAGCCAACTAACTATATGTTAATACCATGAATAATAGACTAATAGATAGTTTATGTGATTGTTTCAGTGGAGTAAAGTCAGTGGAGCTCGTGTGATCCATCTCTTGTGAAATGCTGCAGTTTAGTGTTGGCAAAAGAGGGACAATTAATTATTTCACTTTTCTAATTGATGTCCATGTTTGATAATCATGTGATAATCTTATGTGTTGTGCACTTCTGCAGTTTACATATGTTTTTTCCTGCATGATGTTATTTTTAGCAGCAAAAATCCCTTATTTTGTAGAGGGCCATGGAAAATGTTGAGAGGGCAAGTAAACTACTGGTCTACTTTAGGTTACCATCCATGAAATCAGTGATCAAAATGAAATCAAAAAGCATAAAATTAATGATTAATGGTCACTTGGGCATTTTTATTTTATCATTTATTCTGTGTATAAAATTAATGACAGCATTTAATATAGTTATGCACTGTGATTATTTTGCAATCAGTATAGTCCTTGAATTTGATTCCAAGTGAAATGGTAAAATGTTTGTGAAGTGACCTACTTTTGATTAATTCATCCAAACTTTGTATGAACACATTCCGTGACAGAGATTCCGCGTTAAAATACTGTAATCGCGATTTGATTTAAGTGTAATGACCTACTTTTGATTAATTCATCCAAACTTTGACACATTCCGTGACATTCCGCGTTAAACTGTAAATTCCGTTTTTATGACTGGATTCTGCGATTCCGTCCACGTTTTCTGCATCGTGGAAATCATAGGGCCCTACATTACTTCAGTCTTTGTCATTTGATCCTTCAGAAATAATTATAATATGCTTTTGTGGCGCCCTTCTCTTTTCTTTGTTTTCTTTTTTTAACAATTGTACTACTTAATCATTTTTTTTAATCAATGGTGTATATTTTTTATGTTTTATTAATAGTTCAAGAATTTATTTAGTTTTTTTGTAATATTATAAATGTCTACTGTCACTTTTTTCAATTTAATGTGTCCTCAATGCTGTCCTTATGGTATGAAGTATGAATTTCTTCCCAAAAAACAAATGAAAACCTTACTGACCCCATGTTAGTGCACTTTGACTAAATTCACAAATTTTTGCTGGGAGACATGTGATACATAACATTAGTGATTGGTTTGTAGTTTTCAGCTAAATTTTGTTGATGCTTTCAAGACTATCACAAGTCATTTTTACAATTTCAACAAAATCTCATTAGCTAGATAACAAACATTCTACAGAATTTTTTAGCAATGTAAATTACATCTCAGAAAACCAAAAATTTGATGGTATTAAAATGAATGTACATAATCAATGAACACTAAACTTCCAGCAGTGACTATTCTTTCAACTAGCCTCAAACTTTTACTGGCTCCAGGCTAGTGAGCAGTTCTTATTGTTGAGCCCTGCAGAAGTAGGAACTCTTACTGGCCAAAAGTACAGCACTGTTACCTAAGAAGCAGGTGTCTGGAAGATTCAGCCAGAGAGACCAAATATCCATGAGTGTGACTCGCCAGACTGCTATTTCCATGGTCAGACAGTCTTTTTTTTGTAAGCATTCCAAACTTTGAACTGCATTGGTTTACTTGTTTTATCCAGTTTTTATCTTGTTTCTCGCCAATAATCAGAATGACATCAGCTATCAGAATGACTACAGAGGGGAGGCAGTGTCATGTGGCACGCTTGGCTTGAAACCCAAGGCTTTGAGCTGATGAGGTGTATTTCACTTTGGTGTGAAGCAGACAGACCCGGAGGGCGTTGGCACGGCCCGTCCATTCAAATGCCAGGAAGATTCTCTTTGTGCAAGAGTGAGATAACACAGAGGGCAGACGAAGATAGATAGATACCAGCTGAGCACAGTCCAGTAAGCTCCAGGTTCTTTTGTCCTCATACTGACTTAAAATCAATGTGAATAAGTTTGAAAACCACCTCACTTATTTTTAACAGTAAGCATGGCTTGATATAACCAGGTGGCATTGTAGTAAAGGTCTGTAGATCTTTAACCGGATGAAATTATTTTCTACTTTAATATGCAACCAGTTATCTGTTTAATCAATTTACATTATAGTTTGAGATGATTTGCACATTTGTTCCTCTTAAACAGGGAATCAAGCCAGTCAGAATTAAATCAATAGAGCGACCATTCATCTAATGAAAAACGCCTTTGCAGGCCATGCAGGTTACCATTAGTGTGACAGTATGCAACTTATCTTGCCAAGAAAGAGATGCTATCTCTTATGATCTTGCCTGACTTTTTATTTTGTTGACTTGCTGCTTAGAAGCATGATATTTTTAAAGGACACTGCCAAGGAGAGGAATGAAATACAGCGGCCCAAAACCACAATGCTGTAAGAGAAGAGGGAGGCAGGAGGACATAGCGTGTGCTGAACTGCTGTCTCTCGCCTCAGTGGACATGTAAAGATGTGGGAGCTGCTGAGACACAGATAGGAAAGTCTCTCATTGCATAATGATGTGAACAGTCCCACTCATGCATGTGTGCGTATGCATTTGTGATTTTGATGAATGCATGCATTTATTACATATTCGAGCCTTTGCAATAAAAGTCGATAGTGTTCTAATTGCCAGCCTAACCCTGTCATCCTTTGAAATTTGCAATTCAGAAGTATTTGAATAAAAGCATTATTTCAGCACACAGAATCAAGCCCATCTGCTGAGGTTTCTGCATCTCTTGTTTCCTCGTACTCCTCAGGGACTGTTCCCACAGTCAATGTCCCCCTTGTAAACAACAATTGTAATTGTTTCGCGATGGTCCTCTGGCGTTTTGAAGCGGGCATCCAGGCAGAAATGTCTTTCTGTGGTTTACAGTTCAGTAGCAGTATCCTTTGGGGTGAAGAGCGAGTGAGTCACGGAGAAAACAAGAGGCAGGGGATGACAGAAAACAGAAAGTTCTCAGACCAACACCCAGGAAAACATCTGTCATTCAATAAAAAGATCAGGCAGCTGCTGTGCTCTGTGTTCAATATGTTTGTATAAGTCACAAAAGACGTTTACAGTGACGCTGACATTTCAGGTAATTGGAAAAGGACTGACGGTTGTGTGGAAACTCTTGCAGTACACAGGGGAAAATTATCTCTTTTTTTCCTCACTGCATGAACATGAGTACTCAGCTTTTCAAATGGTGTCATGTGGGAGCATATGCTAATAAAAATAAAATTAAAATGTATAAATTGAAAAACTGGGCCTAGATGTCAGATATAATGTGACTCTAAGGATGGAATTTGCAAGAATTTTGTGATCAAGATTCCTCTTAAATATTCTTCCACAGTACGTTAAAATAAGAACATTGTGGTACTCTTGTGAAAGTGCGCCGAAGACTGACATGGAAGAGAAGAAATTGTTGAATAAAGTTATTATTTTTGTTTTCTTTGCGGAAAAAAAGTATTCACATAGCTTTATAAAATTAAGGTTGAACCACTGATGTCACATGGACAATTTGAATAATGTCCTTCCTACCTTTCTGGGCCTTGAATGTGCCAGTTGCATGGCTGTCTATGCAGGGTCAGAAAGCTCTTGGATTTCCTCAAAAATATCTTACTTTTTTGTTCCGAAGATGAACCCGTCTTACGGGTTTGGAACGGCATGAGGGTGATTAATGACAGAATTTTCTTTTTTAGTGTGTGAACTAGCCCTTTAATTGGTCCAGTAATTTTTTTCAAATTTTGCATTGTAATCTTGGAAATTTGGATACAGCCGTTGTTCTATAATTTTCTATTTGCTGAAAAGAACTGATTCATAAGTCATTTATACAGCAACCGGACTATATTCATTGGGCTGCATGGTTTTGATTTACTACAAGGATCCTGTTCTGCTGCTCCTTCATAGGAAATATTTTCCCCTATTATATAAGATTTGTCATGAGGTTTCATGAAAAGTGTTATCCTTGTCACATATGAATGCCTTTACAAGGGTGAGATTGAGAGAGAAGGTGTGGACAGGAATGGAGTTGTGCGTTCAGTTCAATGCTTGTATTGTCCAGCAGCACCATGTTGAGGTCAGGCTGTCCAGTCGCTTATTTTTAGACAGATACTCCAGAACCACAGAAGTGTGCTTTCTGGTGTCAAGTGAAGACCAAGAACAAAATGCACACCGAGTATGTGGAAACGATGACTGTGGTTTTCCCACTTGTTTTTTTTGTGTTTAGGCAAACCCAGAATATTTGGCTAATCCACATGTCTCCGCTGGTATGTTTTGTAATCTTTGCCGATTTTTGTGAATGCACAGTATTACAGAAAAGATTTCCACTCTAAAATAGCTGTTTGTTGGGTTTTCTAAATAGAAATTAAAATGCAAGACTAGCAGAAAAAATGGCAAAGCATTTGTGGGGGATATATGTGGGAAAATAACACAAGGTCTTGTTGTGAGAAAATCACATGGACATGAGCAGGAAAACTTTAATTAATGCCAATGCTGCCTCCCAGTGTGTTTGGAAAGAGAGAGTGAGAGCTTGTTCTCTGAGGACTTTCTGCCAAATAGCAGTAAAGACAAACTTTTCACAGCCCCTTCTGGCTTCCTTCTCTCCTGGTGAGGAATAAAAAGGGAATGAAAAGGGGCGCACTTTACTCCTCTAATGATTGGTGTTATTAACACTCAAAGTGACAGATAAACTGTTTAGCAGAACATTTGATCAACCGCATTCGTTTTGGTTAGGTAAATCCTTTATGCAAGTACAAATCATCAGTTATTTTTTGTGAATCAAAAATATCCTAAAACAAATTACTTTTGTTGCAGTGTTTATTATAATGAATAGTTAAAAAATACAAGGCACCAGTTTGAACACTACCCTGTGTAATTTCCTGCATTGACAGATACATCATAAATACATTTAATCCAAATTCAATTGGAAAATCTGAATTGTTCCCCAATCAGGAGTTCGTCGAAGTTGGTTTGAAGGCTAGAATACACTACATGACTTTAGAAAAGATTTCTGCAGTCTGGACGAGTATATAAAACATGGTTTGACATTTCAAGCTAATTTTAGAACACATATTGTTTTCATGAGGGAGTTTGTTGTTAAATCAGAACAACTTGAAAGTGTATGATCCCTAGTCGATCCTTAATGTATGTTGCCCAGTTTTTCTCTGTAATCATTTACAAAGGATGGCAAGTCTGTGATGCCTAGTGTTTTAAAATATGTGTATTCCAGACTTTAGTTGAAGTTCTATAAACTGCTGAAATGTTTAATGGCTCGTAAGTGTCTAACTTAAGACTTTACACTTTAGACGGTATTTGGATTTGCTTAGTGACTGTAAAGCTCTCAGAATTTTTTCATAATTTAAGTCTGTGTTGTTTCGCTTGTAGTTTCATTATGCATATTATGAACACAAATCTTACATGGCATTACTGCCCACTCGAGCTGTTGATGTATGGCTGGCGTTGCAGCTGTAGATCTGGGCATAACCGGCGATGTGAGAGGTGTACGGCAGTTGGCCAAGCTGATACACTAGGCAAGGCACAGATGGCCAAACCCCTGCAGAGCGTTTCCTAGTGCGGGGCACTGCTCTGGCTGGCATGAGTTCTGTACAGGCCCAGGAACGCGGCGTGAACAGTGACCCCACCCACTGAGGAAGAGCTACCCAACATCACCCCATAACCCTGCCGGACTCCACCCAGACCGCGGCTTCGTCACCTTTCCAGACCATGCACAAGCACGCGTGTGGAGGTTTTAGCGTGTGTCGGTGGGGCTACATGTGCCAAGTGCTCAAACACAGGGTTTTTTGTCACCGCACAGATGCAGCCATTCCAATGGACAGCACATGGAGAAAAAAAATCAGGAAAAGCTGGCATTCCAGAGGCCCACCCTGCACAGATTTACTGCTTATGTAAACTACGGCTGTTCTGTTTGCTGGCCTTTTCTGACAGCGGGTCCATTGTTGCGATCACAGTTTACGTTCAAGATGTATGAGTCAGACAAGAGAAGACTACTTGGATCAGCATTGGAAGTGACTTATGTCACACTTCAGATTACAACGCAAATCCATGTTTTCATACAAATACGGTGTATAATCTCAAATCCTGTTTAAGTCACGAGAAGAACAGTCATTTTAATCTGTGTTTCATTCATTATGTTGAATATAAGACACCAAATGGCCCTTACAAAAATAGCAAATGGTTCTTGTCTTATTTACTGTCAATTTATGAAAATTGTCTTTTTTGCATGGTCAGTACCTTTTGTTTTTGGCCTTCCTGCAATTGTACTTTGTGGCATGACATAAATCAACCTTAATCCCCCCTCTGCTGATAAAACTAAGACATTCCAGATTGTTCTTTCTTGTGGTTTAATGAAGCATTCGTTTATTTCAGCTAGAACTGCTCCCTCATGTAGTCTGGACAGCTGCTTTGAATCTAGACTGCTTGCAGCCAATTATTACACTTGCACCTTTGTGATGTGCCTCTGGGTTTTTGACCAAACAAGGGGAAATCCAGGAAGAGATCAAAGCGTTGGCCCCAGAGGACACTGGGGGTCCCCTCATAACTGAATTATTTTAAAGAGCAGAGGGGGGACCCATGCCAAAGGTTGCTCTTGCCAAGCAATCCATGCAAAATAATGCAGGCTTTCTGTGTTCTCCACATTCATGTTTCTCTTATTTCCTTCCTCACTCCAAGTAAGGTATTAACATGGATAATTGACCAAAAAATGAAAAAGCTTTCATTTACTCCTATTGAATTGAACATTCTTCTAATTTTTTGTGTTGCACTTTGTTTTGGGCCAACTATAACTTCAATGTAGAGGTCTTCACGGAGGACCTGGGATCCGACCTGGGACCCATACGGGTTCGGGTCTATATTTTAAATGGTCAGTCGGTCCCGGGTTGGGTCCCAATCTATTTCTTTGTGTGTAATACCCGAGTCGATCAGAGAACACCGCACCTGCCAGAGATCTGCGTCAGTCAGAATGGATGTGTGTACCTTGCAGTTTGTAAAATTAGGATGAGAAGAGTGTGAGCGGGGAAATAAGGTGGAAGAAAAAAAAACACGCGTTACCTCAGCTGCCAGAAACAGAGCGTGGGCAGAGTTAATGTAGTACTGAAAGCGGACGGTGATCATGGATTCCTTCATGAGTGATGTGAAAAAAAAGCTGAAGAGTGTTATTGAACACACATGCAGTAAAGTGTAACGAACTTCTAATTCTGTGCATTTTTTGCTGAAAAGAAATCGTTATTGTAGTTCAAAAGGGTAACTACAATAACATTCGAATTTGACTCAAGATGGAAAAAAAAAAACTGCAAAGTTGCATTAGTCATCCTTCTCCGTGACAGCAAGTAGACTTTTAAAGCTGGAATAATGAGTGGATTAAGACGGCTCTTTCAGTCGGCAAGAGAGAGGAACAGCCTAACATGGATGGAAATTTATTGGCAAAGAGGATTTTATGCATCGCAGTCAGGGAGAGGGCTACTAACAGTAGTTAAGGCAAAATTTATCTTTTTTTTCGCAACTTGTTTATTGACTTAATAGCATTTGCTGTGTAATATGTTCTGATCGGGACGGGTGCAGTCAGGTCTGTGTCTTCCCAGCCGGGATCGGGTCCAAATTTCGAATAATGGTTGGGTCCGCGTCGGGTCCGGGTTGTACATTTAAGGCATTTCTCGGGATTGCACGGGTTTGGGTCCCACTTTCAAATAAAATACGGGTCTGGGTCGGTTCCGTGCAGTATATTTACTGGTCTCTTCGTGTTCGGGTACTGGACAGTGTTCTATTAGCCTGCCTGAAAGTAATAGGATCTGTCACCCTCGCCAGCCACACGTGGCCTTCTTCCATGCTCAGGATCGAGATTTTCTATTTTCTTGAGGCTTCACAATACTCTCTTCCATTCCCCAGCTGTCAAACTCAACCATCAGACTATTCAAGAGACAAAAAACAAACATCTAATGACAGTGTGGTCTGTACTCTAGGCAAGAAATGGATTGTGTATCATGACAGATCAAAACGCCAGTCTATTGAGGCTTGAAAAACTTTTATCTTATGTTTGACATCAAAAAAGTTGCATTTTTTATTTTTTACTGTTTTTTTCATTTAACTACTGATAGTGCTGGATATTTTTATATAATTTTTTCCCAAGCATTCATTGACTTTGTTCTGCGACAAATTTTTCGCTCACACTACCGCACGACTGTAAAGGATTAGGGTCAGGGATGTGGCGAAGAGTGTTATGACTGTAACACCATAATAGGGCTAAAGTGGCTTTTAGAGGAAAGGGTAATATGAATGATGCATTTATATAGGTTGTTGTGTATTGTGGTACACCCAAGCGCTTTACAATCATATGGTGGGGGGGGGGTCTCTCCTCAACCACCACCAGTGTGCAGCATCCACTTGGGAGTGCGACGGCTGCCAAGGACAACGGCCAGTGCGGCACACCACTAACACCAGTACAGATGGAGAGGATAGAGAGAGTATAGAGCCAATAAGTGTGATGGGGATTATTAGGAGGCCATGTTGACAAGGGCCAGTTGGGGAATTTGGCAGGACCCGGGGTTAACCATTACTCTTTACGGAAGTGCCATGGGATTTTTAATGCAAAGAGTCAGGACCTCGGTTTAAGTCTCATCCGAAAGAACGGTGCTTGTTGAACAGTATAGTTCCCCATCACTTTACTGGGGTTTAGGACCCACACAGACCACAGGGTGAGCACCCCCTGCTGCTAGGCCTCACTAACACCTCTTCCAGCAGCACCCTAGTTTTTCCAGGAGGGTCTCCCACCAGTACTGCCAGGCTCAACTCTGTTAGCTTCAGTGGGCAACCAGCCTGGGCTGCAGGGTGAATGGCTGCCATTAAACTCAGGTTATGCCAGAGTAAAGGGTGAGGATTAGACTAAGCGTTTTTCACCAATGGTTTATGCAAATTATCTTTATATTTAGTTGGGTCTATGTGCCATTATGACGTTGAAGTCACTGAAAATTAAACGATACAGATGCTGTTTCATGTTGTTTCAGCTATACTTTAGTTGTTTCTGTTCCTTAGGTATTCTTGTCCCATTTTCATTTTCTGCTTCTCTCTTTTCTCCTCATTTTCTTATCTCTGTTTCTTGTTTAATTCCCTCTGGCTCTTTGTAGTAGGATTTATATTAGTGAGACTCATCAGGGAGAGTTTTCAGAATAAACTGCTGTTGGGTCGGAGGGGAATTTTGGTTATAATAATAATAACTACACATTATCAGATTAATGAGCGAGACTGATGTCTAGTGGCCAGCTGCACTTGTATCTAGCAGTCTGGGCTGCTCGTTCCTCTCTGCCTCCACCCTCCTTTTGAAGGCAGGTGGGCCGGTTCTGATTTAAGGCTCAGAGGACAGGCAGAGCGCCACGGTGCAGCTGGCTTCAACTCTGAGCCGCGATGTCGTCTCCTCCTCGTCAGCCAGAATACAAATCAGCCAAGAACACAGCTGAGGAACACAAGCGTTTGACAGAAGAGGACCGAATATTTAGGGGAAAAGAGGCGTTTGAGGATGTCTTAAACTCTGGGCTTGTATTGAGTTGGAGGAAGCTGTGGTTTCATCTGTCCATCTGTGCTTGTCTATGTATCTGCTCTTGTTCTCCAGGCGGTAGTGTATCAAGGTTTGGCCACCTTCTGGTCTCTCCCCCTGCGATCTCCAATGGAAAATGTTAAAATGGGATTTTAATGCATTGGCTCCAGTGCGGTCTAGATATGCAATAAAACTCAAGCTGAGGTTGGCCTTACTTCACTTGTTTTATTTTTTTATTTACTCTTTTCTTTTCAATTGTTTTTTTATTTATATTTTTAGTTTCCTTTTTAATTCTTTCTTTTTCTTTTTTTATGTGTATTTTTAAATTTATGTACATTGGATTTCATTGTTCATGGTTATTGGCCATAAACTGATAACATTTATTGGCTCTCAGCTAGAATTTTTGATTCTCTTCTCTTCTCTTCTCTTCTCTTCTCTTCTCTTCTCTTCTCTTCTCTTCTCTTCTCTTCTCTTCTCTTCTCTTCTCTTCTCTTCTTCTTTCATTCCAGGCTTTTTAACTGCATTAAGGCCACAGATTAGCCCAAATAGTATGGCCACAAGTCCACAACCTGACACTGCAGCTGTTACACAGTTAAGTTCCATAGAAAATTGGTCACCATTACAAACAAAGACTTATGACAGCACTCCCCACGCCACAGTGTCCTTCTGAACAAACACGCTCTGGCCCAAATGGCAAAGTTTATCTTCACTTCTGTTTTCTTTTATTTACACTCTACTATCCTACTTCACAATGTCTTCTCCCGAGGGGCCAGGCATGTGCTGGTGACTGTTATTGATGCTGGTTCTCTTTTCCTGCCCCACCAACTACTGCTGTGAGGGAGTTTTCATGTTTTCAAACATTTTGATAGCAAGGACCCCCAAATATGATGATTTCCTTCCCAAAATATAAAGGCAGCTTTATAATTGTATGTATAAAGATTGATTGGTAATATGTGTGAAAAAAATTAAGCTTGATTTTATCCGCATCGCAGGCTTTGCGATTAGCAAATCTCAACGTCTCAAATCACGATTGCAATTCGATTTCGATTAATCGCACAGCCCTAATTTCAACAGAATGAAGATGTGTATATTTATATTGTTTTGCATAAATATCATATTTTTTCATTTAGTACTGCCCTTCAGAAGCTACAGAAAATACTTAAATGTTTTCCAGAAGACAAATGAAGTTAAATTTACCTTGATCTTCAAATTCACAAAGTTTTATGAAAGGTCAACAATAGTAGTTGTAGTATCACGTACATTCTTCTCAATAATAGTAATATAGCCTATTTCTGGCACAATGTCTTTGATAAGTTAAACCGAACTTTTATTTTGATGGGTTGCCGTGAATACCTTTAAAGTTCTGTGTGTATATGATATGACGCTAGTTTTACTCAAATGAAATGGTAAAATGTTCGTGAAGTGACTCTCAGAACAGTTCTGGAGCTATTGTTCATATATGTATGTCCTCATTGAGACTGCAGATGAGCGACACACGCGCTGTGTATGTAACGTTAGTAAACAAAACCGTGCTTCTGCTCCATTCATACAGAGATGCGCAGAACATGCAGGATTCATATTTAAATCGACTTTTGCGGCGTAAGGTTTACAAATACTACTAGTCCATATCGCGATTTGATTTAAGTGTAATGACCTACTTTTTATTAATTCATCCAAACTTTGACACATTCCGTGACATTCCACGTTAAACTGTAAATTCCGTTTTTATGACTGGATCCCGCGATTCTGTCCGCGTTTTCTGCATCGCAGAAATCATAGGGCCTTACTAATTTTAAGCCCTGTTTTTGTTTTAAATTATTGCATCATAAATGCTTTCTGTTGCCTGGTTATGTTTTTGTGTCCTCAGTTCAACTTTACCCAGTGTCATCAGTTTTGCCTCCGCTTCCTTCTTCAATACAAAGTACCAGACACCTACACACCTCTGCTAAAATGCTGTACGTTCTTCCTTGCTGCCACTGCAGTTGTGTTATCCGATAGGAAAGATCTCCCTTAGCGAGGCGTGAAATATTCTTGCTGATATGGTAAAAGAGAAGGAGTGAGTGAGCGAGCAAGGGAGGGTGAAATGGAGGAGGGGAACTGTGCTCAAGGTGACCTTGCGTGTAGACACAGAACAAGAGACGATGTTTGATGTCGCCGTATCCAGGAAGCTCAACCCACTGAAAACAGCCATTGAGGGACCAACTCACTGAACTAAAATTATGAATTTTAGTCTTGTGGCAGTAAGGACAACACAAAAACTTTCAGCGAGTAAAGTAACGTGATTACACGCAATAAATTGAATTATGCTCTGAGGTAAAATGGCTTCAGCTGAGAGTACAGTAAACATAATTGAATACAATTTGATGCGGCTTAAATTCAGACCACCTTGAATTGCAGCCAGTACAGGCGAAATATAAACAGCTAATATTGGGTCGGGGGAAGGGCCGATTCCTTGGATTTGCTGTGCTGTGTACGGTTTTTGTCTCTAGCCTTAAAGGTGTCAGTCTTATTTGCTTCTTTTGTTTCACCTGGCATTATTCATTAAACACTAGCAACTTGTAACTAAAAAGAAAACCAGTTAGATTGGTGCAAAGAAAGTGTATTGGGGAAGGAAACACTTTAGTTTTCTAGACGCCCCCAGTTGAGACCTAGTGGCTGTATGGTGTTCTCTTAGATAGCTTTGGCCTGGCTTTGAACCTTCTTTTCTTCATCTGTGTTTCTGTTTCCTCCCTGTTGACACTTATTAGCATTTCCCTTCAGAGCTATTCTGTCCTGCGGTGTACTGTCTGTCAGACCACTCACAGACCTTCTGTGTGTGTGTTTGTACTATTTTCCGTATAGAAATGGTATTTGACTTATAGGGGACATTACTGTCAAAAAGCACCGTCCTTCGGATGTGAGATGTTAAACCGAGGTCCTGACTCTTGGGTTCATTAAAACTCCCAGATGTCCTTCGAAAAAGAGTAGGGTTAACCGGCATCCTGGCCAAATTTTCCCGATTGACCTCTGACACTGGCCTCCTAATCGTCCCCATACACTAGGGGTTTGCAAATATTGACTTCATGCTCTGCCATACGCTTTAAGCTTGAAAATGCAGATTTCAATGAATAGGAATGGCTTACCTACACTAAATAGAAATATTCCATTCTGATATTTTACATTCTTCATTGAGTCATTTATGTCAACCTCTTTATTCAGTTTTTTATTTCAATAATGGAGCTCGCATATGGTCCTCGTTTTGCCATCACAATTTTAAATCTAGCCAAATTTACAGACCCCGTTCCACACTTTTCTCCCATTCCCAATCACTTGAAGGCAAAAGACCAAAAATAGACAATAAAAAGAAATCTAGATGACTAATTTTATAGGCAAAGGGCTAAAATATGGGTTGTGGCAGACAGTATGTTTTATGTGTGATATCTGTATTGTTCTCAAGCACAATGCCTGAATGGTAGACCTATTTTACATTTGTCTCTCCATTCTACCCCGCCCACACACCAGCATCACAAATCTTCGGGTTTTATGTGTGTGCTTTGGCTCCAGATTGGAGCAATTACCAGGACGTGACCCCCATCCCACACACACACACTCCACCTCTTACAGTGTGCCAATGCGGCCACCCAGAGCTATTTAAACTTTCTAATTATAAGGCAGATTACTGACCCAAGAGAGCTGTAATTATTGGTGCTAATTTTGGGTAATCAGACACCATTTTGACGTGATTGTGGTAACTGTGTTATATTTTAGAATGATAAATGGTGGTTCCTACTGTAAAACCTAATCTGCAGCTTTGCGTCTACCGTAATACATAGGCAGCTGACTTTAAGGCAGCATACTAACTGAAATTGTACCTCATAAGTAGGGCTGGGCGATATGAACCAAAAAATTATCACGGATAATTTTTTCATATCAGTCGATAATGGTAATTATCACGATAAATGTCAAATCTTTATTTCTTTCAAGTTTAAAGCCAGATTTTTGCTCCAAAGTGAAAGTTGTAGAAACCAGACCATTAATTTTCCTTAACACAATAAATATCTAAATAAATAAAAAAAAGATTCTTAGTTTCTGCATGTGATATTGTTTCAAATCAAGAAACAGGTTTGGGTTGCCTCATAATATTATTATAATATTATAATAATAATAATATCACATTTTTTGTCTCTTATAAATGCACATTTGATAGTAACTTGAGTTAGGATGCAGAGGTAATTTTTTGTCCTTTATCAAAGTCAGTAAAAATTATAGCAACCTCAGTTTTATATGGTAATACAATTTCTGACCAATGTTTTTTTAAAAAAAAATTTATTAAGCATTGGTCCCCCATAGTAGCATACATTTACTTCATGATAAACAGTTAAAACCACACATATAGCACCTCAATAACATGGTAAAAATATAACTATATATTTTTTTTTTAGGTAGCCTATTTGTATGAAAAACAGTAGTCTAAAACCATTCAGCATAAATGCACACATGCTATAGCTGCCTTAACCACACATACGTACTATAATTATATACCATTACTCCTGTAATAAAATTCAATGTGAATATCCCACATTTCTGCCACAATACCATAGTGCAGTGAGTGTTACTACAGTAAATCCATGGTAAATAATGGCGATGTGTAGATTGAAAAGCAAGATTGAAAAATTGTGAATATTTCACAATATTACTAGCTATTTTTCCATACACCTATTTTTATGTGCATTTTGGGATATTGCTTAAAAAAAGTTGAATGGAAGCACCAAGCTGCGCATAAATTCTTAAAATGTATATAAAAAAACGTATGCACTCAACTAAGTAGATACATTTCTTATCCGTTAAGAAAACATGCACATAAACTACGATGGAAACACTTATACTGAATAGGCCTAAATTCCTTAATGCGCATCAAAAAAGGCATGTGACTTTGCGATTGAACAGCATACCTGGAGCACCAACCAATGGACCGATCTCATTGCACAGCATCTGAAATGGTAGTCTTGTCTAAAATGCTTGAGCAAAGTTTTGTCAAAGTGCTTTGTTAGAATTAATTCCCAGAACTTCGTTCCCAAACAGCAGGCTCCAAACATAAGATAACATGACCGTGTTTGGTCTGCACGCTCTAAAGCTCTTAATTCATTGTATACAAAAATTATTATATACAGTGCCTTCTCCTACTGCAGCAAATAACATTTTTCTTCGTGATATTTTGCGGAAGTTAATCAGGAAGTGACTATTTTATTCTCTTCAACTCACTGGATGGAAACAGTGCTTTATTCACAAATGTTTTGTGCGATATTCCGCAGCAGCCATATCACCCTGCAGCCCAAGACTGGTTGCCCACTGAAGCTAAGCAGGGTTGAGTCTGGTCAGTACCTGGATGGGAGACCTCCTGGGAAAACTAGGTTGCTGCTGGAGGAGGTGTTAGTGAGGCCAGCAGGGGGTGCTCACCCTGCGGTCTGTGTGGGTCCTAATGCCCCAGTATAGTGACGGGGACACTATACCGTCAAAAAGCACCGTCCTTCGGATGAGATGTTAAACCGAGGTCCTGACTCTCTGTGGTCATAAAAAATCCCAGGATGTCCTTCGAAAAAGAGTAGGGTGTAACCCCGGCATCCTGGCCAAATTTCCCGATTGACCTCTGACCATCATGGCCTCCTAATCATCCCCATACACTAGGGGTTGCACAGACTAGTCGACTTCAGTGCTCTGCCATGACACTTTAAGCTTGAAGTCGACTAGTCGCTGGTCCTATAGAGGGCGCAATAGGATAATAAATCCACATTTACACTCCGTTTCCAAACAGTTAAAATTACAAACTAATTCATACTCTGAATGCGCTCCACAAGACATGTGTGATTATATTACTGGATGCTCGAAATTGAATGGCAGAATGCACGTTTTAAACAGCTTATTGTACAGGTAAGCTAATCACGTTCTAATCTAATGCGCTGCTGCACTACTGTAACGCACACGCATAGGCTACAGACAGTAGCGCGTACAATACATTACGCGCAGATCGCGCGCACAGAATCATTCAGCGCGAAAATGTATTGTCAACACTGTTCTGTGATTTCTCTGTAAAATAGCTTAGAAACTGAAAAGTTCAAGCATATATTTCTTAATAACTAAATCCCACAGCTTCACTACTTGTAGAGAGACACTGTCAGGTAGAATTAATTCACACACGCAACCACACTCATTAATGCATTCATTCATATGAATGTAATCTATACTGTACTACTTATCTGTATCTGATTTAGAACGAGCAGGAATCTGTGAGAAATATAACGACCCAAAGACTAAAGAACTGATAAAAATAAGCTGTTATAGGTGCAATAGTCATGTGGGCAGTGCTGTTTGCAATCCAGACTTATTTGTTCATTAATGACATCATCCGGGACTAGTCGACTTCGACTTGACTTTCATTTCATAAAAGTCTTTCAGAAGCCTCTTACGACCCCAAACTTTTGAACGGTAGTGTATTAGTTTTCATATTTACCTTGGCCTTTTTAGAGCAAGTTCTTGATTTAAGGTCATGTTGAATTTTCCACTGCCCTGACATGAGGCTTTATGTCACTGTCAAACATTGTGTTCCACTCGACCGGGACTTTAATGGGCAAAAACAACTAAACAAATCATTGTGTTTACGATAAATTGCCTTGCTTGGCACGTTACTGAACTGGATACAGTACTGGATTTGTGTGCTGTTTTTTTCCCCTAAGATCTAAGTCGTAATTTACTCTGTGTTACAATTTGGTGAGAAATCATATCAGCCGTGCACATCAGAAGACTCACAGACACGTTTAACTTGAATAAAACGCTGGATTAAAATGACAAAGAAGACACATCCTCAGCTGGGACTAGATACCTCCAGACATGGTATGCTTTCCATGAGCTCAGCAAGTTTTAAATAGCTCTTCCAGTCTTTTTTAAAAGGATAAGAGATTTAAGATGGCTTAAGAAAATAACTCTCAAGGAACTTTTTAAGATATTTGAAGTCATGGATTATGCACTTTTTTAGCACTAAGTGCTGCAGTTATATTACACGCTCAGATGTCCTAGTACTGTCATTTGTGCTTGAACATTTAACCACCATTATCATTTCAGGTATTATTTTTATTTTCAAGGTTGGATTTAAAACTTTCTTTATTAAGTTAGTGCTAATGTCAAAATGCAGTCCTAGATTTTAGTGTAGCTCATTGAATTAAAATTGACATGGAGGTTTTTATATCCGTAGCCAGACGCCGGAGCTGTCGATAGCCCATTAACTGAATTTTTGATGCATGCAGACTTCAAATGCTGTACAAGTTGCAAATGACTCATTTTTGTACTTGAGAGTACAAAAGTAAAAGAGGATAATGCAAATGTGATGATTGCACTTATCTATCAGACTGTATTTACCTTTACATCACATTTACACCATACTGCTAGATGTGAAGTTTGGCCAATTCACATTTTGGCGCATACTGGTGCATGCTGTATGCACACTACTTATCAAAATTTTGAGGTCAGCAACATTTCTTAAAAAAAAAAAAAAGGACCCATTTAGTTTATCAAAAGTGACAGTGACAGACGGAGAGAGTAACATATTTGTAATGTTACAAAATATTTTTATTTCAAATAAATGCTCTTTGAGAATATTAAAACTGTGTTCGCCATTGATTAATAATAAGAAATGTTCATTGAATGGGAATTGAGCAGCATATTAGAATGATTTCTGAAGGATCATGTGACACTCTGTGCCATTACAGGAATATTTTTTTTTTTTAAATGTATTAAAATAGAAAACACCAATTTTAAATTGTAATAATATTTCACAATATTACTGTTGTTTTGTTTTTTGATTAAATAAATGCAGGCTTGGTGAGCATAAGAAACTTCTTTCAAAAACATTAAAAAAATCTTACTGAGTCTGACCCCAAAGTTTTGAATTGTTGTGTGCGTGTGTAGGGGTCAAAAAATGTCTAAAACATCATTGCTATGAGCTATAAAGAGGGAGAGACAAAGATGTTGACAGGGATGACGAGGACTGGAGAGACAGAGACACACGCTCTGCAGGGGTCAGACTGCTGGAGCCTTTCCTGTCTCCTTCTCTCCCGGGAATGGGAAAAGAATAAGCTTCAGGAGTGCCACGGTGCCCTAAGGAATGCAAAAGCTACATACAGCCTGTCAGAACACTCAGGATTTATGATGGTTATTAAAGAATTCGATTATAAACCTATTGGTGGTGTGAGTGCGTGAGTGTTTGTGTTGCACCCATAGTGTAGTGTGTGTTTATAGGTGTGCTTTATTGCTCATGAGAGGCTGTAGTACATGAGAATGAGAGTGTGTGTGTATGTGTACGTGTGTTGATGTCATGTGACAGCTCTCTTCTCACCTTGATAAACTGTTCCTATAGGAGGTAACCAATCACAGCAGCTGTACAGCAGATACTCTGTCACATTGCCCTCTCAAGACTCCAAATTGCCTTTTTGGAAGATCTAAATGTGAAGTGTATCATTTTTGTGCCACCAGCATCATCTAACAGAATTGTGGCAATATTAATTGTAGGGATGGGCATTTCAAGCAAAAGTAATATTCGAAATTTGCTAGGAATTATTTGATTATTATTCGATTATTCTAAAATAGCACCCTTTCCCTGGATGCATGCATGCATGCATGTCACGTTATTAGGCTAGTGTTACACACCTGTAAACAGAGAGAGAGAGAGAGAGAGAGAGAGAGAGAGAGACCATTCACGCTTTTAATCGGTATGATAACAAACTGTTTAATTTATTTAAAGATAGGCTATCTTAACTCAAGCCATATAATGATTGTAACATGCTGAAACATTAATACAATAAACGTAACAGAAATGACAGCACTTATTAACATAGCAGTCCATCCATTAGCATAAATCAACTGCTCGTAAGGTATTAAACTGCTCAAAAAATATATTCCAATACTTTCTCTCACAATTATATCGTTGGGTAATTATACTGTATATTAACTGCAGGCATCAGTGAGCCGCTATTAATATGCGGGGCATTGAAAACGCTTTTGAATGTGCACGCAGATGTTTTACTTTCAATTTGGAGTTTCGTGATCACATGTTTATACTATGGAGCGGCAGAACTTACTACACACTTTACAAGATTAGATGTTTGTCTGGTGGTGCTCAGGATCTTCAAATCATTCGTCATCGTCCTACTCTGTTGCTGGTAAGTGAAACTGCATACTGTATTCTAACAGGCTATCGCTAGCATGCGGCTAACCTTATGTCCCTTTAGTGGCTGATTTCTGATCATCCTCCATAATGCGGTGGCTATTTACGCTAGGGCTGTCAAATTGGCTGAAAAACTAAATTCCAATTTTTTACTAAAATATTTTCAAAATTCGAATTATATTAGAATTTAAAAGGCATAAATTCAGTTAGGAAAAAAAAAGCTTTTGGCTTCTCTCCTGAGGCCACAAGAGGGCGCATTGAGCTAAATATTACCAAATGCACGTTTCTTCAAAGTAGGGCTGGGCAATATGAGCAAAAATTCATATCTCTGTATTTTTTGGCTGATTTGCGGTATACGGTACATATCTCAGTATTTTGTATTTGGATTAAACAAACAAATAAAGTGAATGTAACCATGTAGGCATATATAATGTGCAAAAATGGTTAAAACTACATTCTAACATTGTAACATTGCGATCTAAAAACAAAAATAATGCTTTTGAATCAAAGTTAAATTTACTAAACAAAAAAATGAAAAAGCACAGACTAGGCTAATTGAGTAAAAAGGCTATTTTGATTACCCCATTACAGTCACTTTACAGTTAGTGCTATCATACAAATACACTTTAAAATGTCCAACTACAAACATTCCAGCAAAATGTATATTTTAGTGAGAGTTATTGCGCTCCTATTTCATTGCGCTCTGTCTGTTTGGCGCACATTCAGAACCAAGTCTGTGAAGTTTTGCGGAGAATCGCAAGATGGAAATATTTCCATGGCTTTCTAACATTTACAGATGGAGAATATACCTGTGAAATGTGAGTAGCCTAATGCATTTAGGAAAACAGCACATAGCTCAAAACAGCGCGTCTCTGTCTTCTGTGTCTGTCTTTCTGTCAGAGCCGCTTTAAACTCAAAGATTTATCATTGCTGATACATGTAATTTAATAACATTTAATCATATGATCGCAAGGTTCATGTTTACACTGTTAATATGCACGTTAGCTAGCAAGCTAGTTTCTTAATCTAGTAATTAAGCTACATGTTTTTGTTAAAGTTGAACTTACATGAATTTTACATGGCTTTGGGCTCTCTTGTGTGAGACGCGAGTGCAACGATGATAGATGTCCCTCTAGAAAATGCAATAAATATGCGTTCTGTGTGAACGGCTTGGTTTCAGTTTTGAGGTGAACAACATCTTCTCCACATTGTTGTTCTCTTTTTCCGCAATATTTTAAATGTGCAGCACCGCATCGAGTGGTTTCAACTGGACAGTTAAAAAAAAAAATGCTTTAAAATGCAACGACACCTCGTCATCGCATTTTGTGTGCCAAGCTGCCTGACGGACACCTAAAATTTGAATGCAGCGTTTTGCATTCGAATGTGGATTTTTATTTTAAAATCAACGAATATTCGAAATTCAAATTTTTTTGACAGCCCTAATTTACACCTCATATCATATGCAAACACTTGTTACCACGGCAACGACTGACGCATTTGAATTGCATTCCAAAGAGATCTGTTATCAGCCCCGCAGTGGAAAACTAAACATAACTGTACCGGCCGGATCGGAATGGAACGTTATGCAAAGAGAACCGTTCAGCACGATGGTGGAAAAGCGGCTATAGTTTTAGTCACTTCGCGCCTGGGCGTAACATTTCCGTCACAAGCTTGAGGTATTCGGCCAATCACAACGCACTGATAGAGCACAATCAGAGCACACCTCGCTTCTCAGAATGATGAGCTTTGTAAAAATCGCCGTGTTTCAGAAAGACGTAGCATAGAGGAACAACAATAATGTACAGTATGTGGAAAATGTGTTTTTTGAACCTCGAATCACGTAAACACATTGCATTACACCAAATACACAAAATAATTGCAACATCATATGACCCCTCTAAAAAGTATTCTATCTATCTATCTATCTATCTATCTATCATTTTTTGACATGATTTAAGGACACAAGGATATAAGGACTAAGGACCCCCACCCCCCGACATTTTGCATTTTTATTAAATGCATGTTCACCATAGATGAGGTGTATTTAGGTTATTGTATGTATGCATTGCATTTCGAATGCATTTTCAATACTTTAATAAATAGGGCAAAAAAAGTGCATCATCATTGCAAACATTGATCTGTTTAAATTTTTTGAGGGAAATTAACCTACTAAATTACGTATAGTATTATCTGCGTATTTAGCTGGGATAGGATGATTTTTACAAAATTAAACACTTTAGATTTAACGCGCTTAAAACACACATACACATTTCTCCCTGTGCTGTCGTCTCTAGATCAGCTGACACACTCTCATTCGAAGGTGTTGAGACACTGATGAGGAGACCAGGTTTAGCTGGGAACATGTTGATGGATCGAGTTGTTTCAAGAGGCGTGAAAGAGCTAGTGATTTGTGCAGTGGGGTATGGAAGAGAGAGAATGAAAATAGGTCAGCAGTGAGATATTGAAGCCTGAACTTAGAGTTTCTGAATAAAACAGATGGTGACTTCCTGTCCAAACCTGCTTGTTTAGATAAACTATGTGATCCCTGACACTCAGACCACCGCCCCCCCTTCATGACTGGTAGTTAAGGGGCAGAATAAGGTCATGGGTTATCTTCAGTGGTGCAAAGAGTACTGAAAAAACATACTCAAGTAAAAGTACCATTACCTTCCAAAAATGTAGTGTGAGTAGAGTAAAAGTACTTGTCCAAAAAACTACTTGAGTAAGAGTAAAAGAGTAGCCTATTTAAAAGTACTCATGAGTATTGAGTAGTGAATACTGAGCTGTGGATTCTACCCCGTCATAATAAACGCTGAACACTGCTTTTTTTTTTTTAAAACATTGTACATTCTGTAATTCACATTATCTTGTTTATCATAAAGAATGAAGAATATCTATCATCCAGCAGTTTTATTTTTGACTGTGAACTCTTTTAATACATCAAAACAGCACAGAAACCGTATTCAGTTGAAGAAAATATGAAAGTTATTCTCAGTACAATTATCCCAATAAATTTTTTTTTTTAAAAGCATGTGTAAGGCCACTGAGACAGCATGCTGTTGTAGCACATAAAATATTAATGTTTAAAACAGTGCAAATAAAAATTCATAGTTCACTATCACACATGATATGGGTTAAAATGAGAGCCCATTTCTCCAAAACGGTGTCATTTTTAGCGTTTTGCAATAAAGAATAAGATAACTAAACTTGGATAATTTGTTACAATTTAAAAATAAATGCACATTGTTCTATAAGGATGACATCATGCCATACCTTTTACACATTTACTCGAATTGTTATGCTGATAAAACAATGTGTAAGGAAAAATGCATTAAATAGTATTTCTGGGGAAACATTTTCAAAAGAAAGCAAAAGCACGTCTCTACGGCGGTCTCGGTGAATCAGCAGCATCCACAACTGAATGGAACAAAAAGTGTTTATTCACGAGTGCACTTGCTAAATGAAGGCGGATTGTATAAAATGGATTAAACAAAAAAGATGTATTAACGAGCTGCAGTTTTATTACATCACACGCTAACACAGATGCAGTAGCCTATGTTAATGCCACGGGTCATCAATAAGGTGCATATTGGTCCTCCGTTTGAATACATTATTTCCAAGTGTTTTAGTGTTTCCAAAACACTTTTTCACAGTGCGCATCACGCGCTCAAACTCATCAAAAGTCAACAAGCACCAACGAGTTATCCAAGTGACTGCTGCAGAACGCATGCGAGGGAGAGACGAGGCAGCGCACATCGCGCGTCTCTAAGTGAGTGGGAATTATACCGAACGTGGCACTTGCGGGACTGTACGCAATACCCGCAACCTCAAAAATGTCAGGCCTTGTAGATAGGCAAGCATATATACAAATCATTTAGTAAGCAGAAATCCGAAATTTACCTTCACATATTAGAAGAAGATGCTGATAACTCGACTGAATTGATGCCTGAAGAATGCACTTCCAGCAGCCATGATAAAAAGCAGTTGGCGGTTAATGTTTTCTATGCATAATTTGATTTGATGAAAGTCACGAGACCGATTACTCTCTCTCTTTCCAATCACGTTGCTTGATAAAAATAATTAAAATAAACATGTAACGACCACAAAAGGAGGAAAATAGCGGAGTAAAAGTACCGATACATCACTTAAAATGTACTCAAGTAAAAGTACACAATTTTTAAACTACTCAAAAAAGTATAATTACTGATAAAACTACTTAATTACTGTAACGTGAGTATTTGTAATTCGTTACGTCACACCCCTGGTTATCTTGTTTTAATGGGCAGCCTTGTGTCTGGTGTCCTGACGCCCCACAGACAGCCAGAGCCCAGGGGATGAAGATGGGAGGGCATCGCTGGGAATGTAAAGACGTTGACATAGAAGAATTAACTTGTTTTGGGAGAGGAGGAGAAAGGGAGTGCGAACACGTGCTGGGTTCCCACACTCTCTTCCTCCTCTTTTCTAATGCTCATTTTTCTTGGGGTCAGCGATTAAGGATTGTGACATCCCCTCCACACACACACTTACGATGAATTCTGGCATGACTGGGTACCCTGTTTTGCCCACTATGGCCACACCACTCCATTGCATCTGATTGGTCAACCAAAGAGAGCATGAGGTCACGTGGTCACCCTGAATCCCTCTAGAGCTTTTGTTCAGCTACATTAGTGTGTGACTTCCTTAGTGCTTTTTAATGAGTTCCTCTTCTGTCTTTTGTTTGTTTTGTCAAGTATTTGGGAGCGGATATTTATAAAAGGCCTCTCTGAGAGACATTTTTAGGCTCGCATGCACTGACTGACACATTCAGTGTGTGACTGTATTGTACAAGAACTGAAATGATTTGATGTAGCTATGCACTAAATAATTCAGATAAACTAAACTCTAGAACCAGTGCACTAAACAGTTGCAAAATCTGTTCTTATTCACTAACCAAACACAATTCAGTTTAACAGTTTGGCACAGTTCATATTTTTTGTATCATAATCACCTTTAGAGCATCTTATAATTAAGTTATTTTGATGGAAATGACATGTACAGTGGAGCATAATACCTTTTGACTTCATTGAAAGCACTGTAAATTTCACTCAGATGCTGTCCGCAATAGAGATTTTGTGAGAGCAGCACTTAAAGTGGATCGATTTGTTTTGGAATATTATGATGCTGATTGATAACTCAGTAGTGCAAGCCAAGGCCTTGCTGTCTCATTAGGCCCTGGTGAGCGGCCCATTAGTCGTCTCTGTTGTATCTTAAAAAGATGGATGCATACGGTATGGCTTTAGGCTCATGTATCAGGGTGGGTTTTTAGGTGTCTGATGGAGAGGCTGTTCATTAATCATTGATGGCTGTTGGTTAGGGTTGTCTGTCCGTTTTACACACAGACACACACACTGAGCTCACAGGTTGTACATAAGCAAACGGCCTCTGTATTCAGACATAATCAGAAACTCATGAAAAAGTAATGGGGCAGCTGAAATTCCCAAACTGAAAAGCATTATCGATACTTTGCACGTTACAGTAGGCCCTCATACATTAACTCTTCAGATTGCACTTTTTCCCTTTAATAGTTGCATCATGTACATTGGTGTTAGTATGAATTTTGTCTGTTCTGTGGACACAAAGATAATTTTTGGATAAATGTCCTGGCCACACTTTTTAATAGAATGAAAGGACTGAGGACTGAAATATGGCAAGCTGTATAATAATGAAAAAATTATACATGAAATGCCATTTATTGAAAAATTGACATCTTCCCTAGCTGTCTTTTAGACTTTTTTCATTATATTACATATAAATTATCATCCTTTAACACTCAGTTAATCTGTAACACTAGTATGTAGTATTTAGTATTTAGAATTTAGATGTAGTATTTATAATATTATAAATATATATTATTTTAATATCAACCATTTATTAGTTATTGTCCATATGAAAGTAATTCATATTTTATACATTGTATTAAATGTCATCTTGTCATTATAGGCCAGCAAATCAATTGAAACAACTTTTATTGTACTTTTGAAGCTTGAAACTTCCAGCTCCAAAATGTATTGTAATATTTACAATGTCACTTGACAGAGAGCATTACAGTATTCGATATTTACACTTACACTTAACTATACACTTAACATTTAATCCTCCCCTGCTATGCATTATTTGTTTCTTAACCAACAGATATCAGATATATAAGAAAAAAAAGCTTAGAAGAACTTGTATTTTGCCATTTTTATTCAAGACACGGGGCAGTTCTCTTTGAGTAAATGTACTGTACAGATCACAGACCCACATGAAAAACATCTTTACATGACATCACCACTCACTTTGATATGTGACAGTCTGCCGCCTCTGCCCTGAGGTTGTTCTGGGAGCCCTTGTGGATATCACAGCGTCATTTTATTTTCAGTAACACACCTCAGGATTCCCTTCTCCACATTTCTCCTCCACAAAGCGGCCAGTTACCCAACAAAAACCTTCCTACTGAAAGATTACTGGAGCAAGCAAGGTTCTCGGTGGACTGTTTATGGTCAGACTTTGAATTACCCCTCTGTTGATCTACGCCTGCATGTGGGAGAGTCTCAGAATAAGATCATAGAAGATTGCAGATGAATGCTGGTGAGTTGCATCTCTTGTAAACCACCGGAGGTGAACCCATTACATCATTCACTGCATGGAAGGATCCAACATAGTGTTGCCATGACACCGCATCGGCCTTGTCGTCTGATTGGTTGGTTAAGAGCCTGGATGCTCCCACTCCAGTCCTGTTTGCCTTGTTGTGTTGTTCTTTGTGGTTGAAACAAGCTAAATATAGGCATTTTATGAATTTCCAAATATAAAAAAATATTAAGGAAGTGAATTAAATAAATGCTTGCATTAGGTAAACAGGTGTTTTCTGTTATAACATGAATTTTAACGCATCTGTAATGATGTATTGATCAGCATCTAGGACCAGAATAATGAATTTTATATTAACAGTAATCAATGTTTACCTTTTTAAACACTCGTGTGCTGGTTGGTTGTTTGACATTGATTAAGAGGCTACTCAACCTGCAGTATTAGAACATTTTCTCTCTCAACGGCACATGTAGCAAAAACACTCATGGTTCTAGATAAACACTCCTTTTAAATTTAGATAACTTTTCTACTATAACTAGGGCCCTATGATTTTTACGAAGTGGAAAACGTGGATCGAATCACGGAATCCAATCATAAAAATAGAAGTTTGTGTATAATGCGAAATGTCTCGGAATTTGCCAAATTTTGGATGAATAAATCAAAAGTAGGCAAGTACACTTAAAGCTTGATATGTAGGGTTGGGTACCGTTCACATTTTAACCGGTAAAAATTGTGAATATTCCTTTTAAAAAGTTTTCAAAATAGTTGTATTTTTTTCTAAAATTAAGTGTTTAATGTGGATGTAATAATTATTTATCATGTAATTGTTTTATTTAAATTTGACAGTAAATTGAATATATAAAGATGTACATTATAGTGTACAAAAGTAATACAAGAGTAATATATTTCTGTTACGTGTTAAACCACACTTTTATTTTGACAGGTTGCCATGAAGTTTTTGTGTGTATACAGTGTGATATGATGCTAGTTTTCTCAAATGAAATGGTAAAATTCTCATGAAGTGACTCACAGCCTGTAAGTTCATGTGTTCATGTAGTGAGATGCAGAGGCCGAAAATCACCGCGAGTTCATCACGTGTGCTTCAGTATTTGTGTAGTAAATAAAACCATGTAAACTGTAAATACACAACATAGTATTTCTGATAGAGAGATAAATAAATAAATTAGTTTTTTTATAAATAAAATCAATTATTTAGAGATGCTTTTGATTATTCAAAATCTAATGAAACCTTTAAAATTGAATCCAGACAATTAATGGAAAACATAGAATTTGGTAAAAAAAAAAAACTATATATATTTTATTGGGCCTTAAAAGTTCATTTTTTTGTTAAACTTTGAATAAATTGCTGTTAAATTGTGTGATTTCAGTTCATTAGACATGCTTTTTGATTAATGCAATTTAAAGTCTAGAAAAATTAAAACGAAAAACAAACTGAATCCAGAAAACAAAATGTGAAAAAAATGAATTTGGGAAAACATAAAACTGATTTCATAAGGCCCTAGTTACTGTAACTTACTTGATTATGTAGTCATATGAGAACAGAATGAATTAGGTAACATTTAATGAACTATCTTTGATATCTTCTTGAATTATGTTCTTGTGTGCTGAATTAGACCCCTCTCTCCATTTCTGTGTAGTTGACCGCTCCTGTTGAGAGGTTTGCTGCATGGATGGATGACCTGTGGTACTTCCTGTTGGTCAGCTAGTGCTGGTCGCAGTGGAGTTGACTTCCAGTACCTATCTGTGCTGTCTGCATAGAGATCCAGTGTTGTTATTGTTAACTAAATCTCTTAAAAAAAATTCTTAATTGAATTAAAGCTGAAATAAGATAAAATTATAAATATGAAAATGTAAAATTGAAGTACTAAAATGAGTAAATCTGAAATAAAAATAAAATAGAAATAAAGCAAAACGAATACAATTGACAGAAGCACATAATTAGTATAACTTAAACTGAAACGATGAAAATAAAAATTTTGAAATGTGCTAAACATAGACTACTACACTCGTCCTGGTAACTGAACTATAATCAAATTAGACCAAAAATGATGAATGACGAGCAGTCAAATTCTGTGAATCTTTGGCAGGCAAGTTGAATGCTCTTGACAATCTGCTCTACTGCTTCAGTCTCACTGTGCTCAGAGACAAGACAACAGACAGACAAAAAGAAAAGGAAGTCAGTGCATCAGTCATGCCTCGGAAGTTGTTTTTCATTCCTTTTATGGACCTTTTAAGTGTAGTCCTTTTATCAGTCAGAGAAGGAAAACTGCATGTCAACCTGGATGAAGTATTGACAGCATGATGTCTGTCGTAGTGACACATACATCCTCTGCCTACACTCTGTGTGCCTGAAAACCATCTGTCTGTGGTAACATCATGAAGGACAGGTTTATGGGATATTTAGATACCTTTGTGTATTGTGCTTTTCCTTCCCCCTTTGGGCAGTTTTGCTCTCTGTACTCTTAATGGGATCTTTGTGGAGGGTGTCCAGTGCCATTGGGGATAATTCTCTGGAAATGATGCTATTTTATAGCATTTGAGTTCGCTATGATATATATCTGAAAGTGGCTATTTTTCGATTGTGGTCCAGCTGAAGTGGTCTGTGTGTGTTGATCTGTGGAAGAGCCTATCGTGGCTTGAGGGTTGTTTTTGAAGTCTCAGGGGAATAGGCCACATTCAATTTGTGCTATTGAATGGCAGCTTCTGTGAATCCTCCCCAAATGTATTGATTTTTCCCAGTGTCTCATGTCACAATGATGACTGAACGCAGCCTTCTTTTGTTCTTCTAGGATGACACATGCTGCATTTTGCCCCTCCTTCTCATGATCTCGCTCTTTTCATCCCTTTCTCTTATTTATTCCTTCTTTCTCTCTTATTCTTTATGATCTACTTCTTTGCTTAGTGTTATGGATTTACTGTACATGCTATGTTGTTTTCTCTGGTCGGACAGGATCATATCCATCTCACTGCCATGTGTATTTGTGCAAACATTATACCTGTCACTTTGACCTTGATGTGTTTTATAAATTCTGTTTGTGTGTACACACTCCCTGTGCCCTTGATATACTGTATTGTGTGTGGCATCTGTGTGCACATCTGGTAGGTGTAGTGATGCACTGCAGAGGTTTTGTAGCACCACCTCCCTGTTATCCCTTTCTCTTTTTCCTCCCTCCCCCAACCCGCCTTCTACTCTCTCATCTCAGGCCTAGACCCCCAGCACGCACACAGAGGTCTTTTCCACATCATTTTAGGACACGTGCTCTACTGGGAAATCTCCTTTGTTTGACAGAGGCCTGGCTCTGCTTTGGCATTGGAAAGATATTACATCTCAAAGAAAGCATTCACTAGCAGGTGGATGACATGAAACATGTGATTTATTGTTTTTGGAAGGGTTAGCAAATTCGATTTTATGAGATTACATTTTAGTGGAATTTGGAATTTTGTAAAAATTCGAATTGTTGTAAGAACAAGATTTTTGTGTAATGCGATTTCTTTTAAAGTATAAAATAATGTTTCATAAGAATGACAATCTTGCACATTTTCTTACACTACTTTCTTACACAATGTTTGTTTTAATATGTTTTGTAATATAATTAATTCCTGTGATGGCAAAGCTGAATATTCAGCAGCAATTCAGTAGCCATCCAAAGATTCAAATTTAACTTGTGCGCAAAATTGGAATATCACATAAAACATTTGCGAATAAATCAGCGTTTCTATCCAACGAGTCAAAGAGAACAAAATTGTCATTTCCTGATAAACTGGCACTAAGTATCTCCAAAAAAGTAGTAGAAGCCACTTAATATACAGGTGCATCTCAATAAATTAGAATATCGTGGAAAAGTTCATTTATTTCAGTAATTCAACTGAAATTTTGAAACTCGTGTATTAAATAAATTCAATGCACACAGACTGAAGTAGTTTAAGTCTTTGGTTCTTTTAATTGTGATGATTTTGGCTCACATTTAACAAAAACCCACCAACATTAAAGGATGTTTCCTCTTCGCTTTTTATATTGTGGAAGGGGTTGCACACACACATACACAAACAATCAATCACACATAGATGCACACATGGCAAAAATAGTGAAGCAGCAGTAGTGACGTTAATGAGATGTTATAGGAACAGATAAAAAAAACATAATTTGTTGACCCTCATGTTGTTCTACAATGCAATTTTCTTTCTTCCACGAAATGAAAAAGGATCTGTTTGCAGTGATAAAAGAAAGTCATACAGGTTTGGGATTAAATGAGGGTCAGTAAATAATGACAGGATGTAGTGTGTGTATGGGAGAGTGTAAAAAAAATCCCAGAAAGAAACCGATTGAGAAGGGTTAATTGAGGCTAAATCTTTGTTTTATTGCTAGATTTTTATGAAATAAATATACAATTTTAAGGTGGTGTATTTTAGTCTAGGAGTCTGAATCTCTCAATTATAGGCTGGGAGTAAAACTCAGAGAGTTGCTTTAATCCTTCGATCCCCACGCTTTTAAATCGCGAGTCAAGCGAGAGTTTTCACTTTAAATATGCTCTTTTAGCCCAAATTGAATATATTAGTTCCTCCCGAAGGAGCAGGAAGGAAATATCTTGTCTCCAGAGCAGCTGGAGGATGTAATAATGTGCGTTACAGTGGGACGTATCTTTAGATCTCGCCGTGCGCTGTTGTTTTGACAAAGTGAAGAACCATATTGATGTGACATGAGCGATGAAGGATGAATGAACAAGGTGTTGCTCAAAAAAAGCCTAACAAGATCATTTGGAGAGCGAGAGAGACGACTCTGATAAAAATGTACATGTGTAGACCTGCACTGTGACCTACTGTATCTCAAAGTACATTTTTGTTACTCTCATCAATTTAAAACCAAGAGCCTCTAATTACAATATCTTTTAACAGTCTTTTAGGTTCGCCAGGTTTATTTGCATTTATTTGAGCAAAAAAATAAAAACAGTACTATTGTGAAATATCATTACAATTTATTTAAAATAACTGTTTTCTATTTGAATATATTATAAAATAAAATGTATTCCGGTAATGACAAAGCTGATTTTTTTCAGCAGCCATTTCTTGAGTCTTCAGTGTCACACGGTCCTTCAGAAATCATTCTAATATGCTGATTTGCTGCTCAAGGAAGATTTATTTTTAATATCAGTGTTTTATTATCAACATTTTTTTTTTTTTACTATGAATTTTTTCCAGGATTCTTTTATAAATATAAATTAAGAAATTAATACTTTCATTCAACAATAATGCATTAAATTGATCAACCAGTTTAATTTGTTTAAAAAAAATAAAAAAAATTACTGACCCCACGCTTTTGAACAGTGTATGTGATTTCTAATAAATACAATGGATAGTCAGAAGACTAGAAAAATTACCAAACTCACAGATCCACCTCCTTTGTCATCCAGCTCACAGGTAGCAGCCAGTCAAAACTGGATGTGTCAACCTCTCAGTTTTCATTGGTTACCTTGGCTACTTCTCCACATTAGGTTACAAATCTTTCAGCTCGGGTTCTAAAAAGAGCTAATGCCACAGTGACAGGGGTCTGATATTGGGCATCTGTTTAACAACAGATTAAGTGAGATTTGCCCCTTTGCCAGAGAATGCTGTTTGCTAATGATAAGAGACAGAACTCTGCGGCTGTATTTCGGGACGGCACTGACAATTTTGCTCCTGCTGGGCTCAGTACGTATGTGTATTTCGGCTTAGTCAACCTGAGAATAAGAGAAGAAATGTGGAGATGTGCATTAAGAGTACAGTACAGTATAGCTCTCTTTTGGGATATGTTCTGCTTCAGTTGGAGCCTGACCCATTTTTTTCCTAACAATGTGATCATCATAGATTTTAGGTAGAAACCACTTAACATCGACAGAATACATTTTTGACCCTTCTACTCACCTACTACAGAAAGAATACAGAGATGGGAAGTGGAATGAGAGACACACAGAGAGCACCGAGGTGGAAAAGAGCATGTGGTTTTCCAGTGCTAATATTCAGGGCTGACTCAGATTTTTCAGACTTCTCCTTGGTGACCTGCACTGAGAGCCATATGTCGTTTGAAACCCGAGATACATGAGCACACAACAGGCCACCTTTAACCTTTATCCCTGCTGCTGACCTGACACACCCCTGTACAATTCTTTGTAAAAGCTATTTTTGAGTGAAACACACTTGTTTGGTGACACAAGTGGTGGATGAAAGGACCCGTGGAGGCTTAGAATAGATTTAACACCATACTGATCTGAGATTTTGTTTTTGTTTTTATAAATAAGCCCGTTTTATTCATCCATAAAATTCTCTTCTGCATTCTATAGCCTTCCTCAGACGAGGAGGAACATTTAATGTAAGCTAGATGAGGGCTGTAAAACACAAGGTAATGCATAGATATAAATTAATGAGGTTCCGCTCCAGATCCAGGATATCACACAGTACTAATGGTGCATTAGGAGGAAGCGCTCATGTGTTTAAGAGTATCTTGAAGATTTAGAGCTTCATCTTAACCTGCCGAATACTTGGCACATTGTGTTTTCAAATGCACAATTTCTATTGGTTAAGCAAACAGGACAGAAGATAATAAAGAACACTTATTTAATTGGTAGTGTTTAAGACAGGCATCAATGTTGATTTGCAGGCTGCATGTACAGTGTGACCAGTGTAGTCTGATTCACAATCAAATGACTCTTATGAACTGGTTCTTTTTAGTGGATTGGTTACACACAGCATGGCCAATGTAATCTAATTCACAAACAGTTGACTCTTGTGAACCGGTTCTTTTTTGTGAGTCAAAAACATACAGCACAAGCAGTGTAATCTGATTCACAGACAAATTACACTTCTTAACCATTTTTTGTAAATCAGTAACATAAAGCGTGATGAGTGTAATCCAGTTCACAAACATTTGACTCTTATGAACCAGTCTTTTTTTCACTAAATCAGAAACATGTAACCAGTACAACCTAATTTACAGACAATGGCTCTTATGAACCTTTTATTATTAATCGTGAATCGAAACCTAACAGCGCAACCAGTTTAATCTGAACAACAAACTAATTATTATTATGAACTGGTTCTTTTTAGTGAATCAATCATGATACTTATCAACCAGTTTTGTGAATCAATGGTATACACTGTGACCAGTATTGTCTCATTTACAAATGACTCTTTTAAACTGGTTCTTTTTGTTAGTGAATCCAGCACAGCTTAAATATACATTAAAAAATCTAGTATGTTAACTAATACTGTCATTAGATCCTTTATGTAATATATACCGGCCATCTCTGGTCATGCTCTTCAATTAGGCCTGACGGCATGATTGCCCACTTGTCTCAAAGATTTCGATGGTTGTCGAATTCGTAACAAGTTGCACAGTATCAAAGTCATGCAGATGACAGGACTTGTTAATTAATGGAGTCATTAGAAGAGTCTGCAGAGAGAAGTATGCTCCTGCGTCTACACTGATCAAACAGTTGGCAGGAAGTCGCCTCACTGGGCCACCCTCCGTCTGCCGTGCGGTTCTAGGGGGATATAAACCATGTGGAGTTGGTAAGTCTGACATCAGTGCAAATTGTGTAAAGCCATAATAAGTTGTGACATAATCGCAGTTGTTATCATCAAGTTTCCCTGCCGAGGCAGCCAACTCCTTAAAACGGATGCTAGTTTTTCATGTTTAGCACTCTCTCTTCATCTCAGTTTTTGTTTTCTCTTCAACTGGTATGATAAGTCATGAAAGTAGATTGGTAAACAGAACAACCTTTGGGATGAGTGCTAGATAAGACGGTCCCTGTTGTGCTTGCTTTTTAGACGCATCTGGGAATTTCCTCAGACTTTACTGAATTAGTCATGATTCAATCAAAGGGAACTATTTCTGACGACTTCAATCTCTCTCACTCTGTTCTGCAACAGCACCTCCCTCCAGCAAGCACAGCACACATCTTTCTTTGTTTACATAACAGGACAGACATAGTTGGCAGGAATATAGACCTCAATTCAGCCAGATAGCATTCAATTTTTTGCCATTTAAATACTATATTTTCCAAATCACTTGAATGTTTGGAAATGGAAGTGTAACAGATCTCAGCTTTTTCGACAAAAAACAATCTGCAAAAGTGGTTGCTAGCATACACACAAACATGCATTGAGACGTTGATTTGAGTGTGACAAATCCGTGTTTAAATCATTCACATAAACCTGTAACAGAGGAAGGACTCAGGGGGGAATTTGTGGCAGCATGTTGGACACATTTTAATCTGATTCTGCTGCCAGGCTTTTAAGTATGGTCAGAGCAAACCGAAAGAGGGTTTGGTGGAGGATGGCAGCTTGGTTGTAGTGTTGATTGCAGGGTGGCTCACTGTGTTGGTGTGTTGTGATTCACTCTTCCTCTTGCTGGGACAAAGGCTGATTTACTCACACTAGGGTGCTTCCCTGTGCGATCGCAACACACCAGATTTGGCTGCTTTCCTGGATTCAACCCAGTCACTTCTTATGTTTATTTCTTTGTAGATAAACATGCCACTTGGATAAGCGATAACCACACGAAAATCTAACGGGCCTGTTTTACTCAAGGCACATATTTGGAATAATCTGAAATGAGCTTTATTGTACTCTAGACCCTCAAATTCAAGGGTTGGGGTTAGTCTGCAGTAATTTTCTTTAAAATGTATTGTTCAAGGTGGTGACTTTTATAAAAGTGGTGCTTAGATGGTTGTGGCAGTGGTACTTTAGATGGGACACATTTAGAAACTTCTCACTGTTTATACTGTCAGCATGCTAAAACCATTTCTGTGAAGTGAAGTCACATCTCTAAATTCAGAGTGTTGTAATCAACATTGAACAGAAAAAGGATAACAAATCTAGCTGACCTCATATTGATTTCCTTTTGTAATTTTTTTTAACCTGTACTTAAAGTTACACAAATGCACACCTGATTAAGTTTTTGGTTTTATATTTTTAAATGGATTTTTTTTCATCTGTGCAGACAGGTAAAGTCTGCAAAAGTAATATCAGCCAACATAGGCTGTATTCTTTTATTTTATCCCCTTAAAACCTCTCATCAAATTAGCTTCTCTGTGCAATCCCTGTTTGATTAATTTGTGGCCTGAGGCGGTGCTTTACTCATTTCTGTTTAATTTTCACCTCCCCTTTTGCGTTCTTCATATTCATTTCTTTTCAGTGCATGTGATTGTTAGGGGTGGGGGTATTAAATTGCCCGGAAATTGGATATTTAGGGAAACCGACTGTGGGGAAGAAAATGGAGTTACTTCTTTATCCCTGATGTGTCATTTTCCATCTCTTTTCCCAGTTTTTTTTCTCCTCCCTAGAGGCCGGTCACTCATGGGTACCACACATACACGTTTTTCTGCACTCTTATTTCCAGACTTTAATGGAACATGTGACACGTGGGAGGAGGAAGGCGTGTCTTTAATTTATCTGGCAGATGCAGAACTCTCACCTCTCCGTCCAAAGAGCCCTGAAGGAGACGTCGGCTCTCACAGAAACATTAGCACCCCAGTTCCTCCCACAAATTCTTTCCTTTTCATTCGAACCTAAATGATAGGATTATCTGAAGCCCTTTGGCACACATGCTGATGAGATTTTGGCAGTTTTGCAGCAGTTCACCTTCCAGGCTTCCCCACTTCCCATAAACCCGTTGGCCGCTGAGGGACGACATGCTGTATGTTTCAATCTGCTCTTCATCCTGCAGGGAATAACCCTCTGTTAACAGAGATATCCTGGGATTTACTCCCCATGAGTAGGCCCACAGATTTCTGTAGAATTTGAAAACCCATGCTTTTTTATTAAGTATTTTGTTTCGCTATCATGACTGTTCACAATTTATATAGAATTCTTGTTTGTCATTACGGTACAAGTGTGTGTAGATTTCATAAAGAGGATGGAAGTGCCGTCTTATTTTGTTTATAATGATGGTGATGATGATGATTTTTCCAGATGTGCTTGGCATGCTTCTCCTTCAGCCAAATAGCAGCAGACATCTGCGGGAAGCCAGAGGAAGGGATGAGAAAGAGTGTAGGAAAAGGAGAGAGAGAGATGACAGAGGCAAAAGTGGGAGGATGAACGCTGAGGCAATGACAAGGCAGTGTGACTCAGAGTCAGCTAGAGCTGTTTCATGCTCATCTGGCTTTACGCATAAACACAGTGGGTCTCATTCCATTGCAGTCTATACGGCTATATTTATACGTACAATTTTTGTCAATTTTTTAACACAGGTGTTATAATTAATTAATAACTTGGAATTTAATTTATTCTAACTTAAAGCTACAATTTAGAAGAAAAAAATTGTGAGTACTGTGCACTGAGTTTTGGGGTCAGTAAGGTTTTTTATTACTATTTATTTGTTTTGGATAGAAACTACTTTTATTTAGTATGTGCACCTTAAATTTATCAAAAGCATAGTAAGTAATGATTTTACCATTTCAAATAAATGCTTCTCTTAAACCATTAATCTATTCATCAAATAATCTTGAAAAGGTGTATCACATATGAAGCAGCTCTTTTTAACCCTGATATAATAATAAGAAATGTTTCTAGAGCTGCAAATCAGCATGTTATAATCATTTCTGAAGGATCATGTGATACTGAGAACTGGAGTAATGGCTGCTGAAATTCAGCTTTGCCATCTTAGAAATAAATACAATTTTTAAATGTTTTCAAATAGAAAACAGGTATTTTAAATTGTAATAATATTTCACAGTATTACTGTTTTTACTGTGTTTTGATCAAATAAATGCTGCTTTGGTGTGCATAAAATACTTCTTTCAAAAACATCCCAAACGCCACATTTTTGGATGGTAGTGCGTATAGTCTTTATTAATATTATAATATTTATTTTTAGAAATGTAATAGCTCAGTGACTCTTCAATAAGTTTTATTTCATAGTAAGCAAAATGATCAATGTTCATACATGTTAGTAAAGAAGTTGTGCAATTAGCAAACTGCATGAAAGTCTATGAAAACCTGTTTTCCATATCAAGTAAATACTCACATTGACAATCCTTTCTGTGTGTGCGTGGTGTAAGAAAAAGCCTTTTCTCTGGTTTTAGAACTGCAGGAGTTTTCCCACCTGCCAATAGAAAAAAAATATTTATTGTGCTGAACGCAAAAGAAGACACTTTAAAGAATGTGGCTAACCAAACAATTGATGGTCCCCATTGACTTGCATAGTATTTTCATACTAGTGAAATTAAAGGGGACCAGCAACTGTTTTGGTTACCCACATTCTTCAAAAATATAATATTTGTGTTGTGCAGAAGAAAGAAATTCACATTGGTTTGCAACAACTTACCCTTTAATGTCCTGCATATTCCTTCCGGAGGGAAGCAGAGGTGCTTGTCTTATATGATGGCAAAACAGTTCAGTTTTAACTGAGAGCTTGTGTTGAATAAATATGAGATCCTCTGGTGCGGCTGCCAGCAGCTTAATGGCCAAACCGGTTCAGAGAGAGGGAACTTGGGCTGCTCTTCTACAGGAGTGAGAGCGTTTGTCTTCCTCTATGTCTCTTCCTCTGGTGAGGGAAACTCTTTAATCCATAAAGTTATTTGTGATCTTAATGTATACAGAAAGTTCTGGCCTGTCTGCATTAATACCAAAACTTAAAACCCACTTCAGACATAATCTCATTGTTCTTTAAGAGCTCTAGGCTAATGTTAGACTGCCACTTAAACTGAATCAATTGAACACTGAGAATTTGAAACACTCTCTTAGCTGATGACATTAAGACATGGGACATGAACTCTGATTACCAATCAGTAACTTTATTTCTGTGCAGTTCATTCTAGTAAGCATGGTTCAAAAGATATTTTATGCTCCATAAAATATGATGCTGTAATGATGCGTATTCTTTTTTTTCCCCTAATTTTCGCAGATGGTCCTTTTACAGGCACTCCGCCCACCTACGGTTATGACGCGGATCGAGCGGAGGAGCAGCGCCGACACCATGACATTCTGCCCTACATCGACGACTCCCCCTCCTCCTCCCCTCACCTCAGCTCCAAGAGCCGCAGCAGTCGAGACACTCTCTCCTCCGGCTCGATCGAGTCCTCCAAGTCTGTAAGTCACCTCCTTGCCAGCCAGACAGTGATGAATCTGACATTTGGATTTTTTGGCCTTTGAATAATTACGTTTATTTTACAAATACAAAATAATTGATTAAACAAATATTTGACTGCAGAATGCCACAAATGACGAGTCATACTCATCATATTTTGTTGGGAATAGAGAGACAAATGCTTTTTGGTGGTGTGCAAAGGTGAAGAGTACGCATTAGAGATTTCTTTATGCATGCATGGATCCATGATAGGAATCCACCAAGTATATGCCATCTGTGAAGCACTCCATTATGAATAATTTTGCCAGTAAACCCACATATATTTATAGCCTCAATGGTAATGGTACACAACAAAACCAGTGAGCTGAGAAATTTGGCAGATTTCAAAGCTTGCAGATTCAGAAGTGCTGAGTCTGCATAGTACAATTCTAATTGAACATTTAGTGCTTATCGCAGCTTAATAAATATTATATAGCTCGGCACTGTGCAGAAGAGTCTCACATCGTTCATTGCATGCAATCATGCGTGATCTAAAGAAATTCTTTCTAGTTTCTATTGTTATCAACTATGGTTTAAAATTATAATGGCTTTCATTTCAGAGCCTCAGGAAACTGTCTTCATCATGCATAGTGGCCATTAAATTAAATTACTGATTGTAAAACAGAGCTTTCTTACTTCATTGACAGCCATTGGCTGTCAGATTGATTGATGTCCCTCCCTGCCAATATCAGGCCCTGAGGCAAGCAGTTTATTTGGCCCCTTATGACCTCTGTGTTTAGCTTCCACATGGATTTTAATCAATACAGAGTAGATACTCACCTGCACACACTCATGCACCCTTCCCCAGTAACACCTAAATGCTTTACTTGCTTACCCAACATACACACAGCCAGGAATTTGAAATATGGATGGATTCAAAGAGGGATTTGCAATGCAAACGTTTTGAATTGAGCTGCAAATAAACCTGCAATTGACACAACAGGGGTGGTCACCCATTTTTCAGACACCTCAAACACAGAACCAGATTTGACTTTAATGAGTGCAAATTGCATATTTAAGAATAGTCTTGTGTCTTGTCATGCCGTCACAAAGAGCTGTTTTAGACTCTATTCAAATTATGCTAAAGAAAATCTAATGTGCTTTATTGAAATTCCAAAAGATTTAATTTGGACTTCTCTATAAGCATATTATTGTGTTTAAGAAATCTCTTTAACTTTATATTGAAAGTTATACCTTTTCTGTATGTTGGCCTCATAATGTAGCAAAGCTATTTTTTATTAGGTCGCATTTCAAAGTACAGTATAAGACAAATGAAAATCCTAAAGTGGGGAAACTTCCATTAGCTTCCAGAAAAATAGGTATTGTAAAAGTTAATGTGAATCAAACAAGTTTATAATAATTAATTTATTATATACTCTGTTTAAAATATAATCTGACTACACGATTAAATATTTTACATTTGTAACTTTATCTATATATTCCTAGTTGTTATTGATATACTGTACTGTGTATGTTCTTTAAACCAATTAGCTTCTTTCTCGTCAGAGCCGTTTGTAATTTTTGCCTGTTGTGTGTATGATGAGAAATACTTTCTCGGCCTTGCGTTTTCAGTAAGCGAGGGTTACTGTTTGAGCATCTGAGATGAGCTCATCTCATTCTCATCCGCTGGAACGCCGACATGCTTTGATTAATAAATATGTGGATGAATAAAAGATGGTGGTCTAGAGATACAGGGGTGCCCCCTGGGGTGAGGCGTCTAGCACCCAAGAGTTCATGAATAAAACCTTGATTTCCACCTTCCCCCTGCTTGAAGGTTTCAGTGGCGGGATTTACTCTGTCACCAGGTGGGGTTTTACATCTAATAACTGTTGGTGAGATTAGAATAAATGTATGCAGTGAAAGCATTTTAACATCACCAAATCAAGCCAGTATAGTCTACAGTGATATAACACAGTCATGAAGCAGATGGATGTTTTATTCTAAAACCTGGACTGGAACGTCTCATGAGACTATCACAAACATCTGTGGTTTCCATTATCTGTGCTGTGGCCATGGAAACCAACATTTCAGGTCCAGTTAGCCATCATCAGCACTCGATAACCCTACACACGACACAAAATAGATATGCCTTGCTTTTGGATGGATTCTAGGTCTGTAGTATCTCTAATACTTTACTCAGGGCTTTGTGAATAGTGTAGACTACATAAAGGCCTTATTCAGTTCAAAGGTGTTATGAGTTTCCCATGATTCTCATGTAGCCAAGACCGTTATTATAAGACCATAAAGCAGCTCCATTGAATCAGTGCCAAATCGCTTTTTATAGCTCTTTTCAACATTGCCAGTATGTAATTTAATGTCATGTGATTTAAGAGTGTTGTTCAGAAGTGTGTGAGCTCTTTCTGTGTTCATGCAGGCGGAGTTGGACCTGGAGAAGGGATTGGAGATGAGGAAAAGGGTGTTGTCTGGAATCCTGGCCAGTGAAGAGACCTACCTCAGCCATCTGGAGGCGCTGTTACTGGTAAATGTGCCTCAAGTTTGATTATGCTAACAGTGCGTGATTAAATTTGCACAAGGAGTCTTAAGTGAGACGTGTCAGTCAGCTGAGTGATTATTCCACTGATCTTAAAATTACATGATCTTACCCATCATCTTCAACAGGAAATTCATACATTTAAAAACATAAATATGTGCAGACTCTAACTGATATTTAGTATATGGAGTCCAAGGAAGGTCATACATACATTTGCTTACACGCTACTGTTTGGGGTCATTTAAGATTTTTTTTAAGAAACTGCTACTCTTTTTAAGGACACATTAAATTAATCAAAAGTGAGTTTAAAGACATTTATAATGCTACAAAAGATTTCTGTCATATAAATGCTCTTATTTTGAACTTTCTGTTCATTAAATATTCCTGAAAAAGGTTTTTTTATTATGGTTTCTCAACATTTGTAATAATCTTTATAATATTTTTATAATTCATTTAGTTTTTGGACCACCAAATCAGCACGTTAGAATTATTTCTAAAGAATCACGTGACACTGAAGACTGGAGTAATGGCTGCTAAAAATTCAGCTTTGCTTTCACAGGAATAAATTACATTTTAAAATATATATAAAGCTGGAAAACTGTTATTTTAAATTGTAAAAATATTTTACAGTATTACTGTTTTTGATGGAATAAATAGTCTTGATGTGCATACGAGATTTCTTACCAAACCAGCCTCAAAATTTTGAACAGTAGTGTATAGTTGATAAGATTGTCACTAAAATGTTCAAATGTCTGTTCCTGCTCCTTTGTCAGCCCATGAAGCCCCTGAAAGCAGCAGCCACCACCTCCCAGCCTGTCCTGACTGTTCAACAGATCGAAACCATCTTCTTTAAAGTGCCTGAACTCTACGAGATCCACAAAGAATTCTATGATAGCCTTTTACCCAGAGTGCAGCAGTGGAGTCACCACCAATGTGTGGGAGACCTTTTCCAAAAACAAGTGAGTAAAATTCTCTAAACAGACCCCTTTTCAGGTTAAACACAACATAAAATTGAAATAGACCATTTTTGTCAGCAAATTGTAATAACTTGCTTAGGTCATCATTTTTAAACTCCTCCCACCAAATCCCCAACTCCATTTTTAGTATGCACCACCCGCTTTATCACCATAATCTTGATGGATAATGTCCTGTCCTCCTTTTTGTACATATAATATGTAGTGTTTCACTCTAAAGCAAACAGCATTTAATGTTGACTTAAAAAGATGTATGTGTAATCAGAATCTGCTTTTTAATTTAATTGTAATTTAATTTAATTTAATTGAGAATCTGATTTAGAGTAAAGAATTTTATTCTGATCATAGTGGAACGCTTCAGCTGTCTAGTTTCTTTCCACTTTTGTGCCCCATGAGGCTGAATAAGAATGAACATTTATCTCCAAATCAAGGAATCCTAAATTAATAATTTCTGCCCCTAGAGCGACACCGACACTCTCTCTGCAGTCACACAATGTCTTTGTAACGCCTGTGTAACGTTGAAAATCACATCTCAATGCTGCCTTTTTTCACCCAGCCACTTGGGCAGATTCTACAGTGTGTGCTTTGTGTCTCAAGGAGAGGCTATTAATAGTGCCATTCGAAGATTGTGTTCTCTATCTCTGATTCCCCCCCCCCCCCCCCCCGTTTTTTTCCATTATGTTCTTTCCTCACGTGACTCTGCTGACTGTTAGGGGGAGATAAATCCCACCTCGGTCTGTCCGGCCAGCTCACTGAGGAGTCGTATTCCACATTTATTTATCTTTCCATTTTCCCCTTCATTGTTCCCCACTTTCCCCATTCCACGCTTAATAAACGGAAGCTACAGTGGCCAAGTTGTGTTTTCTCCCAGAAGGTGCTGGGCTTTCCTCAGACAGTCAGTCAGGCAGTAATTTTGACCGGAGGCTATTTGTCACTGATCCCCTCACCCTCTCCCACGTCTATTAACAAGAATCCGGAGGCAAGAGCTGGGGCTGCACGATTATGACAAAAATCATAATTGTCGATTATTCCCTTGAGATTGTAATTGCGATTATTAATGATGATTATTTTGAACCGATTTATGCCATTGTTTGAAGCTGCATGCCAAATATATATATATATATATATATATACAAAAAAAGGCTGAAAACACTTTTCCTGAACGTTTATTACTTTTTATTTGTAAAAAAATTGTAGCCTAACTATATGTTTTATATGGTGTTTGCACTGAAAAACAGTAGCCTAAAGACATTCAGTCAATTACAAATCCACATCAACTGATAGAATAATTAACAAAATAATGTAATTATATTCCATTACTCCTTTAACATATTTACCCTGTACCATTGTTATCTTGGTAAATGTGGGTGATTTGTGGATTGAAACGTCTTTTAACTGGATCGTTGTTGCACTGTTTCTGTTGCTTTCTGCATCAGTGTTGATGAGAAAAGCAGCTCCGATTTATTTGGCTTTAAACTAGTTTAAATTAAAGAGGCGTGATTTGTACTGGAGAACTCTGCGCTGAACTCGAGTGCTTCTTACTGGATTTCACAGCGTTGTTTAGTGCGTGATCGCGACTGGTCACTCTAATAAACGCAGACGCACTAAGCTCGCGCTGTGCTGTTTTCTTTTGTGGCGAACGGATCAAAGCTCAGTGAGGCGTGCAGTTCAAACGAGTACCGCTATTTCGTTCCGCTTTTGACACGTTTGGCATTTAACATATATATCATGCACAACAGATGGACAACAACTATCAGTTAAAGACAAAATGTCTTTTATCCAGTGTGTTTGAGTTTGTTAAACCCTGCGCTGCAAACACCTCTTAAGCACACAGAATAATGCAAGTGGGCATTTTTAATTGTTTATTTATTTTTTTAATTGCGGGTTTGAACGATTATGTAATCGTGGCATCCATAATCGTAATCGCGATTATAAATTCGATTAATTGTGCAGCCCTAGCAGGAGGCGAGGCAGTGCTCGAGGAGGAAGCCTTCCTAAAAAGACACTTGCTCGCAGCAGGAGAGACAAGAAGATGAATGAACGTGAGAGATATAGTCAAAGTCGGTGATAGAAATGTCTCCTGCAGTTTGTGTTGTTTCTTCCTTCCCGACAGCTCATGTTGAGTAAGAAAACGCAATGCAAATCATGAGCAAAGTCATTACGGGAGTCTGCATGTCTAAGGTGATGTTCGATGTCCTTTTCCGCTGTGAGAGAGATGCTAATGTTCCTGCTCACTTGCATTAAATGTTTACGCCTGTCACTGACACATGTATGTAAATTCTCTGGAGACTGTTCTCCTAGCAGCCAGAAATTCTGACATTCCCATCTTTTCTGTGACCTACTTAAACATCGTTAAATGCACAGAGCAGGGGAACATGCCTTCATCTTCAGCTGGGCCTGACATATGGTCATGTCATAACGAGGAAGTGTGTCGAGGCTGAGAGGATGTGAACACTGCTGTGCTGAAGTCTCTGTCAATCTGTCTCAACCAGCTGACGTATCAACTTTTTAGTTTGTCTGTCATGTTTAGATGCATCTCAACCTTCTCAAAACAGCCTTCGCATACAACTTTTTGTATTTTATAAATGACGATAAAAAACCTATTCTAAAACCTGTCTGTCTGTCCATCTATCGGTCTGTCCATCCATTCATTCAAGCTCAAAAAAAATTATATTCCACCTTCAGACCTCAAACCTACTGTACTATAAACAGGAATATCCTTAAAAATTGGCGAGCCAAATGGGATCAGTATAGTACAAATAAACTTCACCAAAACAATCCTGTGGTTGGTGGAAATGTTATGTGCATTTTTAAAATTGGTAGGACCAAATTATCAGTACCCGCTGTCAAACAGGCCATTCCAGACCTAGGTTTTGGTTAATGAATGAATATCCTCTTTAATGCCCCTTATGCCAAAGTCCATTATCCTGTGATGTCTTGAATTCCTCTGGGACCCGTTACTTTGCAGTTGATTCTTATAATGAGGTTAGACCAGATGTAGTTTTAGATAAAAAAAAAAAAAATAAAAAATTATTTTTATAATCAGATTGAAATTTAATAATTTTTTTTACTTTTTTCTATTTTTCATTTGTTTCTCTAAGTTTCTTTTTCAGTGGTTTCTTGTCTGAATGATTCACGCACAGTACACAACATTATGAACAATTTGTGTCCTTCAAATGAAATGGGCATCATTTATCAATCTAACATAGAAAGGAGTGCAGATATATTAACTTTGTAACTGCAAACAATTACATTAATTTATATGTATATTAAATGCTTGTAAATGCAAGGAAACCTTTACAAACATAAACATTATTTAGCCTATTTAATTCCTTTCACTCCACAACAAATTCTTTACATTTAATGGTATTACAGAACAAGAATGACAAAATAAACAGCTATAAAATTAAACTATAATATAAAAAGCACACTGTATGCTAATGACTTTTATTATAAACAGTACACAAACGTCAAGCAAAACTGAAACAGCATTGGGCTCACTAGCCTTTCTCATTTGACAAGTATCCAAATGTTTCAATTTTTGCCATATATGCAACATGTCTTAACTAGGGATGGGTCACGATTTTCGAATATTTGATTAGTCGATTTAATTATAGAATATCGATTAGGTTGTGCGATTTATTTTCTAAAGGTGTACTCACACTGGGTGTTTTGAACCGTGCCTGAGCCCGTCTGCGCCCCAAAGCCCTGTTCGTTTGACTAATGTTATCGCTCCGTGCCGCGCTCGGGCGCAGTTTGTTTAGCGGGCCCTGGCTTGGTTGTAAGAGGTGGCCAGGAGCGGTTCAGTTGGAGGAACTTCTGATACGTGCAGCCTGATTGCGTGAACAATAGACCTGTTAAGCAATATATTGTGAGAGGGCCGTTTGTTACAGCATCCCAAACATCTCAAAATAATATACCAGTTAACTAGTTAACTAAATAAAGTTAACAAAACGATGCACTCCACTGTGCTGAGCGAGAGCGCTTCTCTACCGCCTTCACGTGGTATCAGAAACGTCCTGTTTCCCACTTATGAAATCGTGATTATGAGCTCGATGCATTCAAATTATTAGTTTTTTGTTGAAAGAATAAAATGCAATATTCCACTGGTTGATAACCATTCATGTTAAATTTGAAGAATGACAGGTTGGATGCCACAGACTTTTTTTTTTTGGCGGAGTATACAGGTGTAATTTTCACTTTAACTCCACGCAATGTAACATGATTTTATTATCGTAATTTTGACTTTATTCTTATAATATTATGACGTTAATCTTATTTATTTGTAAACAGATACTTGCGCTGGCCGCTTGGTATTTAAAAAAACTAAAACTTGAATTTAACAAACATAAAATGTTCCAATCATATTTCTGTTTAATATAGAAACAAAACAAAATAATGACCTTTCATAAAAACCAAAACGGAACTATTTTAATGGCTGCAACAGCAGCTGTGTAATGGGGAGGAGAGATAGAGAGAGAAGACACATTCTGAGTGCAGGGCTCTACTCTGTTTCAATTAAAAGTTGCCCACTTTTCTGTCATACGTTTATTTCATAAATGAGGCCCATAGTGTCTACTCTGACTACGGTCTCTTAGTTTAGTTGGTTTCGTAGGTTCTAAACACATTTGATTGAAGTTACTTCAGTCTGTTTACATTTCTAAATTTTCAGTTTCTTAAGCTTAACACATCCCTTTACAGCGCTCAGCCACGGTTTGACTCGATCCCGCATGTGTTGTCATTGCTTTATTACGGTCATCATCCCTCTCCACGCTGTAATGAGGTTGTCTCAGAGTAAATTCCCGTCCGCCACGCTGTAGATAGATTCTGGCCCGGAGCGGCTGTTTCTGCTCAGTATGGAGAGGATTGCACACACTGTGAAAATGACTTCACTTATGGTCTCCTTGGCCTGTGCAAAATAAAAGATTTATCCTCGGATGTACTACCAAACCTGGACGGGTACCAATGGGGTCACTTGGGGTTGTGAGGTGAAACTGAAGTATAACTAAAGTCATACAGGTATGGAATGACATGAAGATGAATAAATCGCCACTTTGGAATTATACGGTTCTATCTGCATTCTGAGCAGTTTTGAAATATTGAGCTTCAGAGTTTTTGCTTTCCATATACTTTATACTTCTTTTTTTTTGAGCTGACAGGGAGTGAAGTGGGAGAGAGAGGGGGCGGGATCAGTAAGGGTCCTCGAGTAGGGATTTGAACTCGGGATGCCTGTAGAGCAGCAGCACTGTATGTCGACACGCTGCCCACGAGGCTATAGATGCTGACTGAACTTTTTGTTTTCTAAAAAAAAAAATCTGAAAATAAATACTCGACTAAGAATAAGTCACAGAATAAGAATATGTGAATAACTCATTTCTAAAGTAACAAAAACATAGGGTCATAAGTGCAAAAACTTGGTAGAAAATCTAATCTAAAGCTAATAAAATGAAAGCGTTAAGCTAAATTACTACATATTATGACTGTTTGAAGAAATCAAAAACATATTCTACAGTATGATTGAATATGTACTCTTAAACTGTCAAATCCTCATGGTCAGTCCAGGCAGACAAATGTTTTAGCTAGCTCAGTTCCAGCGTATTTATTATCATGCATGTACACCCACACAACTCCTTTATCATCTAATGCATGTTTGTGTTTTTGAGAGATTGATTGAGCTGTTTCCAGAGAGAGTTTTTCATCTCTAACATGATGGCTATTGAGTTTGGATGGGATAAATCAGATTTTCAAATGTGCTTTTTACAAGCACCAGCCGCACGCATTAATTGCTCACTGTAGAGTTGGCTTCTGCTGCCATGGCAACCACTGTATGCTCTATAGCCACGCACAGCAACGGCCCAGCTGCTCCTGCGGTGATGACACTGTCCCGTCTGTCCGCCCCATGTCACCACGGCGAGTCCATGCGTGCGTCTCACTCATTACTGATAGTGTCGCTGTTAGCCAGAAGCGGGAACTGTCATCTTGGATATGCTCATAAATCTCAACAGTTTGAATCCTACTGTTCTAAAGTCCACCATAGATGGGCAACAAAAACAAAAAGATGCATGAGTGAATATGACTGACTTTGTTTTCTCTTCCTGCAGGCTAGCCAGCTTGGAGTGTACAGGGCCTTTGTGGATAATTACGAACTCGCCGTGGAGACCGCAGAGAAGTGCTGTCAAGCAAACACACAGTTTGCAGAGATCTCTGAGGTAATGGCTACTGGAGTGCTCAAGGTCTTGTTATTCTAATGCGGGAACAGATACCTCTACCCCAAATCCCCAGCTTAGAAGGAATAGAATTAGTACCCTATTAAATCAGTTTTATTTTTTCCCAAATTCTGTTAATGCCATTTTAATATTTCTAGACTTTGTTTTAATTGTTATATTAAATTTTGTTAATCAAAAAGCATGTCTAATTAATTGAAATCATGAAACTTACACAATTTAACAGCAATTTAATAAAAGTTTAACAAAGGCCCTAAGAAATTGTTTATTGTGTCGTATTTATTTTTATTTTGATCAATTTCTGTTTTTAATTTTCTGGATTCTGTTTTAATAGTTTCATTACATTTTAATGCAATCTTTAAATAATTGTTTTTATAAAAAACTAATTTATTTATTTATTCAGAAATTCTGTGTTGTGTATTTCAATGTTCTGGTAAATATTCCTTAAAAATAATGTTTTAATAATAATTGTATTATCATTACATGAAGTAGCCTAATATATTCCTGTTACAGTTCCTTTAAGTTAAACCGAACTTTTCATTTTGACGGGTTGTTAAGACCTTTAAGTTTCTCTTGTTTATATGATATGACCATAGTTTTTCTCAAAAGAAACGGCAAAATGCTCATGAAGTGACTCTCCGAGCAATTCCAGGGATTATGTTCATGTGTTCATATATTGAGGCGGTAGAGACTGAAAACACGCACGCACGTAATGTTACGTGCACATAAACGAAACTGCGCGTCTGTGCCATTCATTCACACATGCAGAACATGCAGGATTCATATTTTAAAAGTATTTTGCTGATTAATATTCACACTAGTCTGTGTCATGTTTTGTTTTAAGTTAACAGACATACTTTTGATTTATTCATCCAAAATGTGGTCAATTCCATGACATTCCACTTTATTCGGTAAATTCCATTTTTGTGAATGGATTCCACAATTTTGTCCTCATTTTCCAAATCACGGAAATCATAGGGCCCTAGCCACCTTATTTTTCAATGCGGAAGTAAGCTGTTTTCTGTCAATGTGTGAGACTTTTGGTTCATCAACCGCTGTAGGGAAATAACGAGAAGAATAACAAAGTGCAGTAAATGGGGAAATGGTTTGCACTACAAACCAGTGTGTTCATAATTAGGATAATACGTTCAAATAATACGGTAAGACACACCAGTTTTAATATCAAGCCGCACAAAAAATGCTGGAAGTGGGTGACACAGGAAGCCAGACACATAAAATAAAAAAATGTACCGCTCTTATAGGAAAAATAAGGTGGATAGAATCCTGTATCATAGTTGATGCTGAAATGTAATGATTCTTGAAACCAATTTTGATAACAAAGCCAAAACTATTTTTTTGTTATGGACAAAGTACCAGTATTTTTATCACCCTGAATTCAGGCTTATTGTATTGGTTTAAAGTTAGAAAACAAGAAAGTGGAATTGTTGCTTCCACAACTTCCAATCAGATTTACTGTGATGCATCCTGCCATCAAAGAACGAGTAATTTCCAGCTTTTATGCTGGCTTTACCTGCCGCACTCCTCCATGGGGTCACTCAAAATGACTGATTAACCAGAGAGACCAGGATAGCAAATCTAAAAGTGGCGCTCAACGCTCTTCAGAGTTCAGCGGGAGATTTTATGCCTTGCTAAATGTTTTGAAGAGAGGGTGTCTGGAATAAATTCTACATGATGATACTCACCTCGTCCCACTTTATTCCCCCTACCAGCCGTTGTCATGCCAACTTCTCTTTACACTTTGGAAATTCCTCCCTTCTTCTAGCACGACCAAAAGTGAACATTAGGATAATTGTTTGTTCGCATTGGCGGGGGTGGACAATTTCTAGTGGGTTCTAGAGCGTATTGCCACCAGTGTAAAGCTTGCAATAGGAAACATTTACTTAGTGCCTACCGTATGTAGATCAAATGTGACAAGCTAATTTATTTGTTTAGTATCTCCCGAAAGAGATTATTTCAATATACAGAGAATAGAGGAGAGAGGAGTTGAATATGCACCATAACAGAATAAGTACACAGTCAAGTATTTAACAGCAAGTTTTATTTATTTTTACATGTAATGTTTGGACTATCATGTGCTATTTACAAGTCTGATAAGCTGTACAATCTATATAGCAATCCATCTACATAACCAGCTATCATTTGTCAGGAGAATATCTGCTGTAATATGGCGAAAATAGTTGTTCTGTAATAGTAATCTGATGTTCTTTATGAGATCACATTTACCAGCTCTGCATGATGGTGTGCACTTCACAGGTTTATTGATCCTGAGTTTGTCTCTGATATCTCTGCAGAGTCTCAAGGTCAGGAGCACCAAGGAGTGCAAGGACCTGACAGCCAAATGCTCACTGGAAAGTAAGAAACAACAGGATTGCATTTATTGTTTTCATATAATATGGTCATTATATTATCTGTAGTATTTTCATTGAGCTTAAGTGTTGCACATTTTGCTCTCAGCATGTCATGTCGTTGCTTTTTTTAATTCAGTTGCATTAAACCCATTGAGTGGGTGGATTAGATAAGGTTTCAAACATCGGCATTTGAGCCTGCAGGAAAAAAAAAGAAAAATGAAAGTGGCTCTTGTGAATAATCGCCCACTGTGTGTGTTCTCTTCTGTCTTGTCTTTGCCAGCTCTGCTCTATAAACCAGTGGACAGAGTGACCCGGAGTACGCTTGTTTTACATGTGAGTCAAGTTTATCATATTTTCTTTATGCATTAGATAAATGTTTATGTTTATCACTTGTACTATTGCTCATATTTAGGATACGTTCCAATCGCAAGATAGTGCCTTGGGAAGTTTACTTTCCACGGCCATCTTAAGTGAGATTCCATGTTGGAGTGTACTTAGTCCAAAGGGCACTGTAAACAACATAGGGAGCAAATGTATATCGGTGCATCTACCAACCCAGAAAACGTGAAAAAGCCTCTCTCTGCAAGCTTGTGAAAAAACGAGCAGCTCAGATTTCGCTCCCCCTGTTACGTAGAAAGGGGAACTTATTATAATATTATGGCCCCTTAATCTGCAAGTTTCCACTCACGGTGCCGCCGTTGTGTTTTCACAAGTGACAACACTGTGTACCAGTTCTAACACCATTATGAAAGTTCGAGCAAAGCATGCTAACTGTTCTGTCTTTGGCTGCACTGACTAGCACAGAACCTTGTTTGGAGTCCCAGCCTCACAGGAGCCAGCAGAGCAGTGGATTGATTGATTTATTTACTGTATATTATGCTGCTGCCACACAGACAGGGCCGGCGCCAGGCGTGCAATGGTTTTCGTATGCACACTATTTGTTTCGGATTTCACTTTCCAACACATTCAACACTTTCCAACACGTGACCTCTTGACGCCTGCCCTGGAACAATGTAGAACAATTTTTTGTGTGTAAATTCACTTTTTTACCAATACACAATACGCTATAGCATTAATATGAAAAGAGTTTGTAACCCTAGTAAAGCACGGGATGAAATACAGTCAGTGAGTCTGGTAAATCGTGAATTTGCTGTCATCATCAGAGCTCGTTTAGCCAGCCGCGCTGGAGAAACTGCGATGACCGTAACCCACGTCTGCTTGCGAATCGCTCTTGCGGCAGCATACTTTGATAGGCTACACTAGTGTTTAGGAAACAAGTCAGATGCTGATTGATCTGCTCAAATCGAACACAACTTTATGCGCTCTGCAGACGGTGTGCCCATGCTCCTCCAATTAATTCTCCATTAACGGTTTAAACAAATAAGTTCGTTAAGAAAACTGAGGGGGCACAAATTCTTTCTGAGGGGGCAATGCCCCCTTTTGCCACCCCTGGCCTGCACACAGATCAAATATAAACATGCAATTTCTTTCCCAGCTGTTTACCTTCCGACATAACTGACTTTTTTTGTAACTTGTGTGTTTTTCGCATAAACTTGTGTGTATTTGACTGCTTTAAGCACAATAAGACATGAAAGAGAACTTAGTTTCGTACTCACATGCTGTGTGACAGCCATTTTCTGTGTGTGTAAGCTTCGGATGTGTGCGCTCAGAAAACCATATATCAGAATTTTAAACTAATATGGTTAAAAATGCATGATTTCAGCGTGATAGACATGATCATCAAAACCAAACAGAAGATTTTTAGCAGATTATCTGAGGAACCAACTGTAAAGACAGCCATATTCTGCAAAAGAGGGCAGGGAGCAGCAGCTCATTTGCATTTAAAGAGATGTGTGGTCTTTTGAGCTGAAACTTCACAGACACATTCTGGGGACACCTGAGACTTATGTCTTGTAAAAAGGGGAAATAATAGATCTCCTTTAAATCTGTTTTTTGGTTGAATGTTTGTGTTTATTTTTATACAGGATCTTCTGAAGCACACACCTTCCAGTCACCCAGATTACCCCCTCCTCCAGGACGCCCTCCGCATCTCACAGAACTTCCTGTCTAGCATTAACGAAGAGAGCACGCCGCGTCGCCAGTCCATGACAGTGAAGAAGGGAGAGGTGAGTGCAGAAACCCATCATTCCTTTCATCTTACCCCTCTCTCTCTCTCACAAGTCCTCCATCTTGTTTACGATGGAAAGTGTTTGTCAAAAACATATTTTTAAAGGGCACAGAAATGTCAAAATTCCAGGTCGCACATAGTGCAGGTGCCCTGAAGCCATCCAGCCAATGAGCTCCCATCAGGATATACAGCCAGTCATTTCCATCCATCTCAGAGCCGGCCCACCCTCTGCTCTCCGCACAACCTATCCTTGGGCGAATCTACCTTCTCTCTATTTTACACTAGCATATACTCTCCATCTCCACAGAGGGTTTATGCTATAAATAAAACATCCTCTGTTTGTTACTGAACTCTTTGCTGCATTTGAGTTGTTTGTGCTCAGATCTAGTGGGATTTATTTTTAATCATCTCTTCGGTATATGCTTACTAATGCTCTTGAGTCATGATCATGTCATACGTTAAAGGCGGTAAGAAAGCGCATAACCCTCGCTGACCCTTAAAGTGAATTTTCTTGGAAGATACAATTTTGTTTTCGACACAGAGAGACTCTCTGTACCGCCCCCTTCATTCCAGCAATGTGGCCTCAGGAGAGAAGCAGATGAATTGTTGCTGTGTGTGATTGATGGCAAGCAGCGCTTGCGTGTAATTTGCCTTAATGAGCCACCTCGCTCTGACTCGCAACTCATTGATTATTCATAAAAGGCCATCTTGTGTGGAGCAGGCTCCGCCTACTTCGAGTAAAGAGTTTGCTTCCACTCTCTACACTCCTCCCGCCTTCCTCCCTCGGGCGCATGCGGACGGACCAACTGATCAAATATTGATAGTGTGTACATGAAAGGAACTCATGGAAATCAATGTGTTGTTGTGGAGCTTATTGTCTTTCAGTCCGGTCTAAGAAAACACAAGCCTTAGTTTACTTTCCTGTTGTTTTTATAGTTTATTGACAATTTAATAACCGTGATTTCTTTATTAGCTCAGGCCTGCATCACTAATAGTATTTCTCATACTTCAGGGATTTAAAGAGACCATGATTATTAAACTTTGGTATGTAGCATCCGGTACTGTTTAGCTTGTAGCATTTAAAGCGTATCTATTTTGTTTCCTTATAGTTTTTTTGGTATAGCATTTTTTACTTATTTACACAAAATAGTATAGTTTTTAGCCATTTATTGGTTTCCTGCAATAACTTAAAAATAATTACTGGCTGATTGGTGTTGAGCTGCAATTTTTATATCAGTGTACTTCTTATTGTTTCATTAATTTGTTTAATTTAGTTATTCTAGAGATGCCTCTAGCTTGAGTGGAGAGGTACAGTATGGTGCCCTAAGCTTACTTCTTTGGTTGATGCCAATGAACAATGATCTCATTATTTAAGAGTAACTTCAGAACTGATATCAGTGGGCAGCTAGAAGCATTAGCATGATTGTTCAGGTCATGGTTGCGTTGATTAGCTATGGGCTTCTAGTGTTACCCGTGCTGGAAACTGGAGGTATGCGGGTGAGAGAGAGAGAGGGAGAGAGAGAAGAGATTCAGGGTGGCCCCAGAGGCCTGCACTAGCTGGGTCGAAGCCACTTAATTAAAATGCAAATGAACCTGCCGATTTCACAAAGCAGCTTTCCGTGTCTGCGATAGATGTGCCACAGCGATGTGTGATGGGCTTTGTATGTAGCTGCACACATGTGTCATTTGCAGACCGTGTACGTACACACACACTCATTCACAATGTAAATGTGTTTATGAAGTGTCTGCACTTATGCACAAAACACACATAAATGCACAGAAGCAATCCAAACATGCTAATGCCTGAATATACACATCAAATGTATATGCATACACAACCTGATGACCTTGGGTTCATCAAAGCCACCTGCTCTGTTCAAAAGACCATCACAAATGTATGCACATCAACATATACCACACACAGACATGTGATGAGCATTTTGCTTCTCACTGTACATTTAGGACAGAGGTAATTTAAGCACATAAATGCTAAACACATAAACACATTTAATGCTGTCAGGGATTTGCCCGTAATACTAATAAAAGTAATAATTTTAAGTAGCTTGTTATGTTAAGAAGGCTAAAAATGTGCAACCCAGAGGGCTTTCTGTCTTTACCACACAAACACAAACTGTATGAGCCGCTCTGTTTTTCATTTTGAATGGCTGTGTTTAATTTTCAGTGGTTTCAGTCTGTTTGTAGTGGGTGATTATGAGATATTGCTATTGTCATGTTTGTACTGGAGGCAAACTGTTGGAAAATGTCATCGGATGTGCTGAGACAGCTCATTTGAGCGTGCATGTGTGTGTGCATGTGTGTGTCTCTTACAGGGTGAAGAAGAAATAGAGAGGAAGAGAGGCTTTGCATTTCGCCTACAGTGAGATTGTTCTAGAAATGCCAGTCATGTAAATGCTGATATATAGTGGTCTTTGAAGGAAACACAGTTTAGTGTCTGCTGCTGGGTGCATGTTTTATTGTATTGTAAAGTTAACAGCTCACTGGCCTTTTAGAGGATATTTCTGCACTGTGTGTTTTAGCCTGAGTTATTTAGCCTGAAATATTGTTTCACTACCTCTGTGCCAGTGGTGCCTGCAGGTGTACGGCTGTACGCACTGTGCGTACCATGAGAGCTCAGACCCGAGATTTGCCTCGCAAACATTTCAGCAGTTAGTACAGCTGTTCTCAATTCCAGTCCTCGCATGCGTGAAGACGTTGCGCAGCGCAAATCCATGAATAAATGTTCCGAAGTGAAGTAAACTTCAACGGATATCCCCTGCTCAGGGAGTAGGGAGCAATGGACACTGTGTAGGGAGCATGTCAATCGGAACGGAGTTCATGCATGGAGCGCACTTCTAACGAGCTGATTATCTGAACCAGGTGTGTTAACTAAGAGAGACATGCTAAATATGGGGGGGGGGGGGCACGAGGACTGGAATTGAGAACCGTTGAGTTAGTAGCTCTATGTGTCCTGTATCTCTGTCAACTGAACAGCCATGCCATTAATTATGAATTGATCAGTCTTTTGCACGCCAAAGTCAATTTCTACATATGAATATCATGCCAAATAATAGAAACTCGTGCTATACGCATCTTTATCATAAGATCGGGTTAGCCTACAATAATTAATTAGGCTAGCTATTTTACAAATGGGAATACAACAAATTCACGACAATGTTTTACATTCAAGCTAGGCTACCCGTAAAATTTATCGTGAAAAGTTCTTTAAAAGCATCTGGAATGCAATAAAGTAACTTTTAAAGCTGTTTTAAAGCATTTGCGGCATGGATAAAAAAAATAGGCTAAATAATTCACATCAGACAAGTTGCAGCAAATCTTTTACATTTTAAGGTATTCAGAACAGATTAATACAATCTGAAAATATAAGCAGCTATACAATTATAGGCTTAACTTGTAGATTTTTAAGGAGTAAGTTACGTGACTTTCACAAACTGTTTTAATTACGGTGTAAATGCTTGGAAATTATATTTAACGTTTTCAAGTCTATTCATTGCACGCAAGACCCAATAATCGCAATAAGCTTAGTGTGTATTTTTTATTATAACACAAAGTTTAATCTTTCTGTAAATTTTGAGATCGAATACAAACAATAAATGTGTTTTGCGCTCTTTTATTTGTAGTGAGGTAACTACATACGCCTCAGTGTAATTTTCACATTCATTTTTGGAAGGTAAGTGGTTGCAATCAATGTATTTTAGCTACATTTAAACAAAGAAATTAGGTTGACTTTCAACATTTTATTTATTTATTTAGGCTAAATATAGCTAAAATAAAGTGTTTGCAACCACTTACCTTATAAATGTATGATCTTTTTTTCAGTGTGTCCCCCAGTGTGTCATCCCATCATCACCCATCAGAAATCCTGTAACAAATAAACTAATACACACAAACATCATTATCATAATTATAATAATAATAACAAATACCAATAATAATTTTTACCATGATTATATATTTTTTTATAAATTACATATTTTTCACTATAGTAATTGTATTATATTTTTCAAAATATATAATATAATATTTTTTTCAATAATAATTATAATATTTGTTTATTTATATACATTTAGATTACTACCTAATGCTCTTAAAGCATTTTTTAAGGCATTCAATAATGCTTTTAAATGTAATCTTTAGCAAACCTCAAAATGAATATCCATTTTTCATACTGTACATTGTAATGTTGTGATGCCTAAATTACCTTGTAGCATTTAAAATGATTAATTTTAGTTTTTAGTGATTTATTTATATATTTTAGATTTTATTTTTTTTTTGTTTTCTGCCATAACATGAAAATAATTACTGCTCATTGTTATTTCCCTAGAATAAAGCTCTCTGCTGTTTATACCAGCCCCTGGAGGGCTGAGTGAATTACCAGCGGGACAAGAATCATAAATATGTACAGAGTGCCTCATCTTCCCTTTGATTAATAGCTTGTGGCAAAGTGAGATCTGCGAAAGCTCCTTCACTCACAGTTATGTCACTAGACACTATTGTTTTCTGTAAACATGTTGCCCTCCCTTCTTTTTCTTCTTCTCTCGTATGAAGAGTTCAGCAAGCAAGTTTTAGATAACCTCTTTGGAAGTGGCATGTGCTTTCTGCATGATTCCCCTTTGAAACAGGACCAATATAATCTTGGTGGTGTGGGAGCATTTGGGAACATTGTGTTTCCCAGGATCCCGTTTCAGTATTGCTGAGTGCGATCTTTTGAGCACAAACAGCTCTTTGAGTCTCTGCATTCACTACTGGATTCATCTATCCCATTTCAAGACAGTAACCATCTACTTACACAAGACCCCGCACATTAATTACTGCCAAAACGGCTGAGCTGAGGAGAAATAGGCACCGTTAACCGCTGATTGAACTGTTTGCATTGACTAAATTATGTAATTGCTCTTCTTGTTGGTAGAGATGTGGAAAGAGGCTCTTTTCTCTGCCACTGCATTTCTTTATGCAGAAAATGAAGCCATGTGGAATAAGAATCTCATTTTTGGCGGTGCCATAAGCTGAAATCAAGCCATTACACTTTGTTCTGGAAATGCAATGACGCACAACATGGCTGGCATGCTGGGAGTTTTGGAAGGAGTATGCGGTGACTCTTCCATCTCTTCTGTGTCCCCAGCTACAGACAGCACATCCCACACACACACACACACAGTCAACAGCAGTGATGTTGTTGCATCAAGAATGAGTTATCTTGGAATGTGGAGGTGAGTGGAGCCAGGTTAGAGCGTCTCATTGGAAGAGATGCTTGTGATATCATCTTTTGTTTCCCCACTGCAGAGGTGACGTGTTGTTGTGGGAGCACTGATGCGTGACGTGTGTCCGGGGGCTGTGTTATGCGCGAATGTGTGTTTTAACACGTTACCCGTTGCTTAGGCTCGCGGGACTATCACTTAGCATATGATCTGTGGTCGGGGTTACCTGTTTCAAAATGTCCTCCCAATTTTCTCATTTCATAAACACAAAGAAGACTCAACAACACCAGCTCACTGCTCTTTTCTGAGAGTTGATGCCATGTTTATGGAAACAGAGTGGGACTGCCCCCTAGTGGCACTTCTCACCAAAACAAGTCAAAATTGTTCTGTTATATTTGACTGTATTACTTTAGCATTACATTATATTTTGAACTAAATAAATATTTGAAATGTATACTTTTATTCAGCAAAAATTCAACTGAGCAAAAATGATTCTAGGTTTCTTTAACCTTCTGTTTATCAAAGAAAATGGTAAAAAAAAAAGTATGACAGTATGATTTTTGTGTATGACAGAACCGTCAGCTGTTGAAGGACAGCTTCATGGTGGAGCTTGTGGAAGGGGCTCGGAAATTACGCCATGTTTTTCTCTTCACTGACCTCCTGCTCTGTGCCAAACTGAAGAAGCCGTTTGGAGGGTAAGCAAAATCTCTTTGTTTTCTCTCTCCCATCTTCTCCTTTCATTTCTATCTTTCCTTGAATCTGTCTGCTCTGTCATCTCATTCTCTTCCTATTTTTAAAAATGGACCACTTCAACTCTCATTTACCATATTAGTATTGTTGAGTCAGATAGACTTGTATTATTTTCACAACCTGAGCCTAACATCCTGGCTCTTTAGACATGTGGGCCCAGTCTGCACCAACATCAGTGCTCTATAATCAGATTCCAGGATGTATTTTTGCCTGGATATTAAATTATTTTCCCCATCACCCCATTTCTCCCTTGTGCTGCCTGTCTGCAGGAAAAGCCAGCAGTATGACTCCAAGTGGTACATTCCTCTCTCAGACCTCACCTTCCAAACGGCAGAAGAGTCTGAGCCCCTGCCTATCCCACAAGCCCCTGATGAGGAGCTGGATGCCATTAAGATCAAAATCTCATCCCTGAGGAGTGAGACCCAGAGAGAGAGGGTACAGAATATTTTAGGCAACTTTTCTCTCAAATTTTCATGGTGATGATATAATTTGTAATCATTTATGAAATTAGAAAAATTGTGCAAAACAAATGTTCTCAGACTTACAGACCTCACTGTGTATTAATAGTTTTATAGTCATAAATGTAAAACAAATGAACAATTTTAAATGCTTGCTGTTATTTTTAACATATATATTTGGCAACACAACTTTTTTTCAACATTGATAATAATAAGGAATATTTCTTAAGCAGCAAATCAGCATATTATAATGATTTCAGAAGGATCATGTGACGCTGAAGACTGCTTTGCCATCACAGGAATAAATTACTTTTTAAAACATATTGGGGGGGTGTTATATATATATATATATATAGTATAAGGATACGATATTGATACATATGAAGCAGCTAGCGATACGATTCAACCCTATTACGATGCAGTGCGATTCAATTTCGATTCGATTCAACACAATGCGATTCGATGCAATATAAAAATATGATCCCTTTTATTTCTTTGGTTCAGACAGACAGCAAATCATAAATTAACTTATGTGTCTTCTGACTTCTAATGCCTCGAGGCCTGTTTCATAAAACCAGCTTACCAAATAGGTCAGGCTTATTTCAGTTAGTCTGACTCACTGTCAAATGATTTGGTTCCATAAAGCAAATTTAACAAAGATCAACCTCAGTCACTGTGGCTATTATGCTGGAAAGCTAACCTGGTTCAGGGCAGGCAAAATGTCAGGCTAAGCTGAGCTCATTGACCAATACGAATGCAATATTATATCATACTATCATAGCCATGCAGGCTTTCTCTCTGGTTTTATAGCAGCTGTACCTTTTATAGTTAGAACAGATAGCATTAGAACATTACAATATAACATTGCTTTTTAAAGCATTAACAATCACTAAACTAAAAGTTAAAATCACTAAATTAAAACAACATTTTAACTGCTATAAGAAACACACGTTAACTCGTCTGAGCTTAGTAATTATGACTGCATTAGCTTACATTTTATTTACCTTTACATTACTGCTATCATAAAATGCATATTTGACTGAGAATTATTGCACTCCGTCTGTTTAGCGCGCAGCAGCGCTCGTCCACTCACGTAAGCCCACTCCTGACAGCAAAATGGATATATTTGCATGACTTTCTAACATTTACAGATGAAAAATATACTTGTGACGCACAATGTCTCAAATGCATTAAACAGCACAAATATATTCACTGTTGTCATGGTGGAGCGATTAGATCCATGATCGACATTAAGGGCTGCTTAAGAATAAGCGTGCACAAATTAGTTAGATTGTGTGAACTTACATTGTCCTTTATACCCGCTTTAGCCCCAATCGATTTGTTAAGTTATTTCAAGTCAGGTTTTGGACTTAAATCCCCGCTTTTCCTCAGGTATCCGTAGCTTTTCCTCAGGTATCCGTAGCTTTTCCTCAGGTATCCGTAGCTTTTCCTCAGGTATCCGTAGCTTTTCCTCATTCGTCATATTCACGCACAGTGGTGATGAAAGAACGCGTTTGAGACAGTTTTGAGAGGAGAAATCAATCTACATATAAAATATTAGTCACAGATTATTGGTCACTTTCTAAACAATAAAAGTGTAGCGCATCCACTAGTAATTATATATAAATAAATCGTTTTTTACCAATGCAAATATGTTATAAACGATGCATCGCGATACAAATGCCAACTTGTAACCGATGCACACTTTTTTTGCCGATGCACCGAGCGAATCGAGGAATCTTCCCATTTCTAATACATATATAGTTAAAACTGTTCATTTAAATTGTAATAATATTTCAAAATTTTTGATCAATTTGAGCCTTGGTGAACATGAGACTTTTATATACATTGAAAAATCTTACCAATGCTAAATTTGTGAACAAAATACCTTTTATTGTGTATTTTTGACTGTAAAAAGCTGTCTCACAAAACCTTCTGACCTGGACATCATTTTTTGGGCAACATACATGCATTCAGAAGTTCATGAGACAGCTCACTAGATTTTAAGATTAGTTTTTGCTTCTTGCCTCAACAGAGGGCCAACAAAGGGTCAAAGGTCATGGAGAGGCTGAAAAAGAAGCTGTCGGAACAGGAATCGCTACTGCTGCTGAACTCTCCTAACATGCCCCTCAGAGTACACAACCGCAATGGAAAGGTAAGCATCAGTGAATCACAGCCTTTCTGTCGTATCTGATTCTCATCCTCACACTCTTCTTCAACATTCCTGCTCATGCTCACAGTCCATGTTGGTTATGCATTTCAGAGCTACGGGTTTCTGATCTCATCGGACTACGAGCGTGCCGAGTGGAAGGAAGTGATCCGAGAACAGCAAAAGAAATGTAAGTGGCATTGTCACTGAAATCAGCAGTAGATCAGGTGGTAGTGTTTTTGTTTTTTCAACTGAATGCTTGCTTATTTCCCAGGCTTTAAGACCTTCAGCCTGACGTCCATGGAGCTTCAGATGCTCACCAATTCATGTGTCAAACTCCAGACGGTCCATCAATTACCCCTCACTGTCAATAAAGACGGTAAGAAAGTTGCACAGGTCTTACAGAAAATATGAAATCAAAACGGTTTACAATCTTATCAGATTGTCCAGGATTTCTTTTGCTTGATTCTTCAGGTTAAATCAAGATTAAACTGATATTTTTTCCACATCTTACAACAAACTTTTCTTTTCAATAATGGCATGTCTTATTCATAGCAAACTAATCAAATTACAGAAAAAATCTAGAGGATATTATTTTTATTTAATATAATTATTTAATGACCTTTTTGTTATTATTGTGATTTTGTTGTTTTTTATTTCAATATTATTATTATTTTTAATTCTAGACATGTTTTGAACAGTTTTCTCTTTTTTTCTCCACTTTCAGAGGATGAATCTACTGGACTGTACGGATTCTTGAATGTAATTGTCCATTCTGCCTCTGGACTTAAACAGAGCTTAAGTATGTGTCTCTTTCCTTCTTCCTCTCTGTGCTCATCAAAGGTCATGTACACATTTGCTTAGCCTGTCCTAACACCCTGTAAAGAGCCAGTATCTTACAGATCCTCTTACCGCTTCCTCTCTTTAGATCTGTATTGCACATTAGAGGTGGACTCCTTCGGCATCTTCGTGAATAAAGCCAAAACAAGAGTGTACAGATACACCACAGAACCCAAGTGGAATGAGGTAATCCCTGTCTATACACCATCGATACCAAAAAACCTGCCTGCTGAAATGCTCTTGAGACATTAAATCTTAATTAAGAGCAGCAGAAGTGAGGTCATGTGGAATATGAAGACCTCCTGGACTAATTTTATTACATTTTAATTAAGAGCAATTACCATCCACAAAAGTAAAGGGGAGGAAATTAGGAAATGAGGCATGGCAGGTGCTAAGTCTTATTATTAATAATAATGTTTTTGCTATTATTATTCTTTTTATTTCTTTATTTACTTTAAATTATAAAAAAAGATGTTCTCAAGGTAGCTATGTATACATGTGTATTTGTTGTATATATTCTGGGTAATGTAGTTCTTCTGTATTGTTTCTGCCTCAGGAGTTTGAGATCGAGTTGGAGGGCTCCCAGACATTACGTCTACTGTGTTACGAGAAGAGCTACAACAAAGCGAAGATGAACAAGGAGGATGGAGAAAGCACGGACAGAATTATGGGAAAAGGACAAATCGCGGTATGATCTTCACTGCATAAACACTATAACTAATGTTTAAAACTATAACTATAGTTTTATGAATTTTGTTATATGCTTTTGTCACTTTTATAAATTATTCTTATATTTCCGTTTAGATTTATTTTAGTTTTAGTTAAAGTTTAAACTTTAATTTTAATAAAGGCAACATTTTTTATTTTCTTTTAAGTTTTTCATCTAGTATTTATATTTTATTTCAGCCTTACTGCAATAAGCAAATTCATTTTTTATAGTTTTAGTTTTAGTTAACAATAACGACATTGGTTGTTACCGTGTTGACTTGACTTTAAATTAGGCTATTCATACCAGACTTACTAATGATGCACACAACCGACTTACTAGTCGTTTTTACAAATCCTTACAGGTTAATGGGTTGTGAGCATAAATTTGCTTTGCTCTCATGTGAGCTATTGTGTGCTAAGTGTCATTCTCCATCTGGGCCTTCAGTGAGTCCGGTCAAAGGTATATCTGCTCTTATGAGAGACACGGTCCCAGATGGGGACTGGCCTTTATACTCCAGACATTTAATCTGCTTTTTAATAGGTAGGGTGTTAGTCACTCTGCCCTGGCTTTTAACGCATCAAATCATCCATAATTCATGTGTCCTGTCTGAAAATGTCACACTCAAAACAACGTCAGATCAGCTGACCTATCAGTCCCCTCCCCAGAGAGGTTTGTGGGGTCATGCAAACAGCGCTAAATTCTCTTGCGTTGGTTGGTGTATCATGGGGGGGGGGGGTTAGGGGGCTGTGATATGATCCCTCTGTAGCTCCCCTATCAGCCAGCTGTGACTTTGGTAAACTCTGCTGTAGTCCCCAAGTCATAAAATGCGTTTTTGTGGGGATCATTTTTCTTTTGTGTATTTAAGTAATGTGGTCTTTGTAAAATCAAATAATTTTCTTCTTAAATATTATGATTATTTATTGCTTTGCTGTTTGGTTTTTAGTTGTCCTTATTCCCAAGAGCACTTAGCAGTGGTCTGCCAAAAAATAAACAATGAAAATAAAGCTGGACTTCTCTATAGATGTGTGCCATTGGAAATATAATGGGTAGATTTAAAGACATAAAATTAAAGTGTTATTCATTTTTTTTAAGTAATTTCAATTTTATTTTCGATTTTCAATTTATTTGAATTAAGTTTATAGTTAATTTTGTTTAGTTCATTTTAAACTGTTGTTTTTAATTTATTACTTAATTTATTTTTATATTTTCATTTTAGAATATTAGGGCTTGAAATGTGTTTACTAATATTATTTAAATGTTACATTTCTTATAGGCATTGTGTAATGTATCACTACATAGTGCCATTTTAATGTTTATAATTTATTAAATTCAGGGTCTAAAACTAAAATTAAGCTATTTTTAAATCATGAAACATTAATAATTAATTAATCTATACTTCAGTTTTTTATGATAACAATAGTGCATGGCAGCAGAATAAACCTATAAGAGATGCTCTGATTGGTGCACTGGGCTGTAGTGGCTGTAGATGGGTGCATGGGTTGGGGCAGGGCAGCTTACTCAGACTGAGGTAAGTCAAGGGATCTTCTATTACGAGCTGGAGGTGCGGAAAGAGCAAGTTATGCAGATTTACAAAAGGAAACAGTGTCGAGACTGTAAAGAAGGAAATAGGGGCAAAATAGATATTAAAGTGAACTGCAACAGATTTTAGGATTCTTAGAGAATCTGGATGAACCATCAATGTCAGCATTTGCAGGAGCATAGTAATTGGATCTCTGTAGCTTGCACCGGACCAAGGATTTATATTGTTAAAAGAGCTACTTAAACACTTCATCTGAAATGGAAGACCCTCTGAATTATTTGAATGGAAGACATCTGCAGTAGCCATGGATTATTTGGGAACACTATATAACCCTAAGGATGTACAAGATCCATATCACACCACATCCTAAGGGATTTCCAATTCCAGCCAAAGATCTCTGCTCAGGTTTTGCACAGTCATATACTGTACAGGAAGGAGATGAGTGAAGATGAGGTGGCAGGACTGGAAGAGGAGAGCAGGAGCTGCTCTCCACCCGTCGAGGACTGTGATGTGGGGTTGGTGAAGGCTGTGGCCGTAGACATTTCCACACAAACTGTTCCGACAGGCAAAGCAACAAGGTTATGGGGCCGTGTACAAAATGTCTTGCACGGACAAAAGGTAAATCAAGGGAAAATATGGTTGTGTATGGGTAACTGGTTCAGTAGTGACAGCAGTGTATTGTGTGACATGCAATTTCTCTTTATTTAAATATATTTATATATTATAACTATTATATATGATGCTCGCCACTCATGTCAGTGTTCTACTTCACGTTGAGATGTTGCATATAAAAATATACGGTAGTAGTAATATAGGTTAATTAAATATTGCATTTTTGTTGGTGTGGGTGGGTTTTCCTATGCCAGTGGAGCTCTAATGACCTAAGCTGGCATTGGTGTGTGGTAAAAGCCCCAGTTCTCACTCTTTCTCTCTCCCTGCCCCGTTGACAGACAAGTTGTAATGACTGAGATAATGAGATTAGATAGCAGATCAGGATCAGGCCTCACACAAGACCATATGGAGATTAGGCCAGGATGAGGGAAAGGAACACGCTGAAATCGGCCCACTCCAGATGGCCGAACGTTTGCTTAGAGGGGTCAGAGAAATTGGCTGGTGATGTGCAAAACTGCTGTATAACATAAGGAGAAGTGGCAGTATGAGAAATGTCCACATCACTTCAAACCCTTCATAACATCTGTGGTGTTAATAATGGATGTGTAGCCGATCCAAAAGCCCTCTAGATCTCAGAAAAGACAAATTTTCTGTGTCTGTGTTGGAAATCCCATTGTATTTTATGGGTCATTTTCTGTTTTTTTTTTTATCCAGTTGGATCCTCAGATGCTCCAGGTTAAAGACTGGCAGAGAACAGTCATCCCTATGAATGGGGTAAGTGTATCCACATCTGCTCCTCTTCTGTAATCCTACCATCTAACACTAATTACACATTTTTCTGAAGATTGAGGTGAAGATATCCATGAAGTTCACCAGCCGGGAGTTCAGCCTGAAGAGAATGCCCCCACGGAAGCCCATGGGTGTGTTTGGAGTAAACATCTCCACGGTGACAAAGTGAGTCAGCACACATTTTATATGAGGATAGACGTACTCAGAAAATTATTTGGTCTTTTTTTACAAAAATACGCTGCAAGTTATCATGCTTTTTCAGGCATTCATTGCGTCAAAGAAAATTAGAACATTCAGTATAGAAAATTATAGGCTTCATAGAATTCTGCCCTTTCTGTGCAGTGTTTGTGGTCGGATTTGATTGACAGTAATGAGGATTGCCTGTAATGAGCTTCCTAATGGGTTTAAGGGCAGAACCAATTAATAATATAAAGACAATATGACAACACCATTACAGATGCTCAGACACAAACATGTGCATCAAAAGTCTCTACATTAGCAACACCTACCACTGATTAATGAGAAATGTAAAGGCATTAATCTACTTAATCTCGTTTTCATACAATGAAAATGTACAGTGAACACAGGCTGTCAATTTCGAAAAACACAGAACCAACGTGTCTGAAGCTGCATGATAGCTTTATTTGAGAAACAGACACAGTCAAACAAATTTAAACCATACTTTTCTAATCTTATTTGCATATACACTATTGTTTTTATTTTATAAATTAATACTTTTATTCAAGAAAGATGCATTATATTATAAAAAAATGACAGAAAAGAGATTTGTTAGAAGTTTTCTGTTTCAAATAAATGCTGTTCTGTTGTATGCATCTTGGTTTCCACAAAAATATTAAGCAGCACAACTTTGTTCAACATTGATGAATCTAAGAAATGTAATCAGCATATCAGAATGATTTCTGAAGGATCATGTGACACTGAAGCCTGGCGTAATAGCTGCTGAAAATACAGTTTTGCCATAACAGGAATAAACAACATTTTTAAATAAAAAAACTATTATTTTAAGTTTTTCATCAAATAAATGCAGCCTTGGTGAGCATAATGGTAGCGTTGTGTATTTAACAGTAACTCATCTAATATTTTAATAGTAATAGTATGGAATGGTAAATAGTAATGGTAGCTTTAAGATCTAAATTAATTGCTTAAAATTATGCATTTTTTGTTGTATATCCTATTTTTGCTGAATATAAGTAAAATAAAAATGGTAGTCATTACTTGTTCATTAAATCAAAGGGCTGGTTTCATGATGCTGGTATTATTTCTTGTCTCAGACGGGAGCGCTCTAAAGTGCCCTACATCGTCAGACAGTGTCTAGAGGAAATCGAGAGAAGAGGAGTGGAGGAAGTGGGCATCTACCGTGTCTCAGGAGTGGCCACTGACATCCAGGCACTGAAGACTGCCTTTGACACCAGTGAGTGTCCATCAAACTTGTGTTTTTTTACATAGAGTTATGTCAGACACATCCAGTCAGCCAGTTTAGTTGCTGATCTCTCTCTCTCTCTTTGTCTCTTCTCTGTAACAGATAATAAAGACGTGTCAGTAATGATGAGCGAGATGGATGTGAACGCCATTGCTGGAACGCTCAAGCTGTACTTCAGGGAGCTTCCTGAGCCCCTGTTCACTGACGACCTCTACCCTAACTTTGCAGGAGGCATTGGTGCGTCAATTGTTTTTACTTGGAAAACATTGCTAAGTATTGAGCAGGCTTGGCTTTGTGAAGGTATAACTATGTTGATTATGTCCTCAGCTCTTTCAGACAGCGTAGCTAAGGAGAGCTGTATGCTGAACCTCCTACTGTCTCTACCAGAGCCCAACCTGGTCACCTTCCTCTTCCTGCTGGATCATCTCAAGAGGTAGACAAGATTCTGATGACTTTGACAGTGTTCTAAGAGGCTTAACAACAAGAAAGATGTATTTCTGGGTCAACATGACTGATGTATAATAGAGAACATAATATATAGATCGGTGGTCAATATCCATTGTTTCTGGAACATTCATTTGAAGAAATCAAGGGTTAGGGTTAAGGCTATGATTGGCTGATAGAAACGTTCCTGAAACATGGTCTAATCGCATGGTGCTTCACTAAGTGCTGCTGGCATCACGATCAAAAAGTTTAGTTGTGTGAATCTTACCATCAACACATTTCAGTTTTCACCCCCCAAAAAATATAGCTTTCCTTAAGAAATATTAAGCTTAATAAAAACATTACCCTCAAATTCTCGATTTAAAAAAGAAAAACATTCTCATTTCTGTATAACATCCTGTCTAGGCACATTTATTTATTTATTTTAATGTTTTCATTCACTACAACTAGTGCCACCAAATTGTAAAAATATATATATTTAAAATAATAAAGTGATAATTTATTATTATTATAAAAAATAAAATAATTAGAGGTCGAGAAATTTAATTTATTGTAGTTATTTTACGTTTTGTAATAGCAAACTGTTCATACACTGATCATCTTTATTTCCTGTCTTCCTGCTCTTTCTCTTTTTGTTTCTAGGATTGCAGAAAAGGAGAGTGTAAACAAGATGTCTCTTCACAATCTGGCCACCGTGTTTGGCCCGACCCTGCTACGACCTGCTGAGAAGGACAGCAAAATCCCCACTAACCCCACGCAGCCTATCACGATGGGGGACAGCTGGTCACTGGAAGTCATGTCACAGGTACACGATAAAACCGCGATTAACTGACTATTTACAATATAAGGACTGTGGACGTGATACCAAGCACCACTGAAAATCATTGAAATGTGTCTGTGTTTGTACAAACAATGGAAAACACATTTACAGTAATGCACTTATGTTTTATCCATTACTCGACTCCTGATAGGTGCATAACGCGTCTCCTTTGCTTCTGTAGGTGCAAGTTTTGCTGTATTTCCTTCAGCTGGAGACCATCCCGACGCCAGACAGTAAGAGACAGAGTATCCTGTTTTCCACAGAGGTCTAAAGGAATCATTATTCCCATTGTAAGTCTCAAAGCGGTGGGAGAGGGATCAAGCGAGCATGTCCACCCACTGGGTATAACGGACACTGGAATACACAAGAGCAACTCCTCCTGGGCAAAAGCAGGAGTGCTTCGCCTTTCGCTCATTTTCTAGCTGTCGCCACTAGGGGGTGCTTTTAAACGTTAAAGAGCTGGACTTGCTCGGAGCACATCTTGGATATTACTGAACTCTCCGTCTATTTTCCTCTGAATCAGTGTCCGTTCAGCACCTTCGCTCTTCATTTTGTGACTCGTATCCCTGAGCATGCTCTTGCGTCCTGTGCGTGGGTCTCTACTGGTCATTCATGTCAGCTGGTGACAGTGAATTCTGTCTCTTCTGGATCTTTGTGTTTGTCCTCATTTGGGCTCTCCCCACTGGTCACTGATGCTCTTTCTGTGCTGCTACAATTCAGTATCCAGCTCCAAACCGTTCCAGATTTAGGATCCTTTTATACGATAGATAATTACACGGCAGTTCAACGTAGTTCTTATTGCAGACTCTTAAAAGTCAAATGAATAGCTACTGTTAGTGTATGTCATTCATTACAAGAGCTTCATTTAGTAGGATTTCTGTGTAGAAGATGGTGTTTGGTTCAGTTATTGTCAGTGTTGGTGTGATTCTAAGGTAAGATAACATCGAGAAACAAACATAAAATGAGAAAAATCTCGCTATTATTTATTTTTCCTCTTTTTTTTGTCCCATACCTCTCTATCAAGCAATATTTAAGCATTCATGAGTGTTATACATGATACATGTTTCATTTGCTTTCGTAGTTGAGATTTTGGGAGAGAGAAGTACATTACCAAAAGGGTCAATATATTTTTCTTTATTCAGATTTTTTTAATGGAATACATATAGAAGGATTATTATTTATTTGGGGACAGATATCAAAGTACATCTACGTTTATCGCTAACTGAAGTGTGTTATGAAGTACTGTCGATTCCTTACATATCCTTTTAATTTTCCTGTCTTTTTGGACCCGTGAAAATGCTCAGAGGATAGCACACAACATTAGCGTTTCCCCTGCCGTATTTCTAGTGTTGAGAGATGACCAAACAGAGAGGTTTTTAACTCTACCCTGTCTTTCACATCCGCTTTCTCTCTAGCTTCACAGCACACTGTGTTTTATGTCTCGCTGAGAAACATACAGCAGTGCATCTCTGTCTCATCGTAAGACATTAAGGTTAAAAACAACGCTGTATATAGCACAATCTCTTATCCTCGAATCCAGTCAGATTGTTTAATGAAGGGAGGGTTAATAATGGATGCAGTACAGGAACAATACAGGTATTCTGTCTTCATAGCAATTCTGTTCATTATATCAGTAAAAATGAATGCTCTTAAGTTTATTAGTTCAGTTAACGGTGCTTTAGTTACTTTATTTAACATGCAGGCATGTTTTTTTATTTAAAGTGTTTTTTATGTTTGTTTTGTTTTTTGTGTTGTGCGTTTGAGTTGTAACGTTAAACCAAATTCTAGCTACTGTAGAAGAGTTTTTGAAGACTTTATCATGCTTACAAAAAGGGGTGCAGCAATTAAAAATGAATTTCTGTTAATCCACCATCTGAAGTCGTTTGTTTTTCGTTAACGTGTGCAGTAAAGGTGCGTCTGAGACTTCATCTTGTCTGTCCTCTTTCTTGATTGTCGGCACTAAATTTCCTGTATCTTGCACCTGTCTGATCACATGTGGGTTTCTTCCCGCTTTTTTTTTTTTTTTTTTGTAATATGAAACTCTTGACACAAATCAAACTGTGATCTATTGCTATCAGAAGGCATTGGGGGATTCAAAGCATTCCTGTTGTGTTAATTGCTTATTTAATGTGCTTTTAATAGATTGTTGAATGTTACCGGGTTAGGACATATGCTCCGGTTCACTGGGAGTGATACAGCGCATGATGTTTGAGAAGAGATTTCTTTGCACTTCACATAGTTTAAAGGCTCGTCTACAAACAAATTCATGAAAGCTTGCATTATGACATTATAACCTCCAGATTTATTTGTTTTCACAAATTATAACAGTTTTGAATTGATTGGTCATGAAAGCACTGCAAGGGTCCATCTGTGTCATCCATTATAATGTTCTGATGATTTATGCTGAAACCTTGCCTTTAAACACATGAAGACATGCTGGACAGCCACTGGGACAGGCTGTGGATGCCCTCCCCTTTTCCTCTTAAGGTTTTTGTCACTATTTATTCTTGCTAATATCTTAATGTTCTGGTTATAGGACTGTACAAATAGATAATGAATTCTGCAGACTGAAACATTTGGAAGGCATTTGCGGCCTATGTTTATACACAAAATGTTGAATAAAACCTCCTGTATATGAATACCTGCTGTTTCATGGTGTTTTTTTCTAAAACTATTTCATTGTATTACACAGTGGGAATTTTTTTTACATATTCTGGATACTACAGTGGTTTGATTTAAATTTAGTAAATGTATTCGTTAATTTACTTTATAGTGCATGTTTATTGAAGAACATGTTTTGAAACGCTGTATTACACTATTGTGATGTAGCTATGTGTCCACATGGGGGCAGCACGGCCTTGCTCCATGTTCATTTATTTTATTTGTATAAAGTATGATATAATTTATTTGTCTTTTTTTGGGGGGGGGGGGACACGCTTAATTTATGACTGAAATACCTGTCTTCAGATACAACAATCGACCAATAGCAGACGAGGGGCAGAGTGAGGTAATTTGGATATAGTTCATTCTAGCCTTACTCATTTGACGTGCTGCTTTTTTGCATACAATATAGAGAAACACGTACGTTTCGACAACAATGCCGTTAATTTGTCTATTTCTACCTCTCCCTTTCCTCCAGTTTCTTCCTCTTTTGTGTATTTAGCATGTATTGTATATTTCTCGTGAGATTTACCTCAATGACGTTTTTTAAAGTCTATAACGTCGTTTCCATCGATGTTTACATGCTAGATGTTGTCTATATGGCACTGTTCGGTATAGATTAAGTGAAAAACACTTTTCAGATCACATGACTATTCAAAAACACTATAAAATTGTATTTAATGTACCGTGTAACACTGCAAATGCAGGAAAACTGATGTTGATATAACAATATGATTATATATTACTTGAATTATTTTCCCGTTTCTGTAACTGTATTTCGTTACAGAGAGCATTCTTCCTTATTTAAAAGTATCCATCAATATGTCATGATGACATTAGGAAAGACGGCAGCTTCCTCTGAGAGCAGACTAACGTTAGTAGCTTTATTTTTGGTGCTTTATGTCTAGTCCTTTGCTTTCGCAGAGGCCACACAGTCCTTCAGTGGTCCGATAAGAAGTTCTGTTTCCTGTTCATAATATGAGACTGAGCTTTTAGAAACCGGAGGGATGGACTGAGTTAAAATACAGACTGACATTCTGTCATAGAGCTGTTACGGGAGCGAGCGAGAAGGAGTGTCATGTCGTCTGTTTGTCTCTGATTACTCGTGTCCACAGTTCTATCTCTCTCCTCCGGCTGTCGCTCCTCCCTCAGCAGGCCATGAATGCTCTGACCGTTACAGGGTGGATGGGGTCAGATAAGACGATTCCGCTCCCATCACAGCCCTGCCTGCACCGAGAGGCCTGCTCCCTTCAGGTTTCACCAACTCTTGTTCTGTTCCTCCTCTCCCACTTCATTTCCATGTTTGCTGACTTCAAATGTGTTGTTTTTGTTTGCTCAATCTGTCGCCTCGTCTTGCAGGCTGGTTTGTTGATCCTTGTTGTGTCTGAGTCAGTTTTGCTCTTGGCTGGTAACCAAACGTGTTCAAACCCACCCACCCTTCATGTCTGGTATCTGTCAATCACTCAGTATCACTAGTTTGCCATTACTGCATGTGAACCGATGCACGTTTCCTGCGTGCACAGTAAGAAAGATATACTGCCTTAATCTTGTGAGGGAACTTTTGTATTGAGCCGTGTGTTGTAAAAAAAAATGTAATGTGCAAAAGTAGTGATTTATGTTGTGATGGTTATTTTCTTCATATGATCTATTAATTTATTCAGAAATGCATTCAAAATGCTATTCTTACATGGATTTGAATACATTTGAATTGTTAATTAAATATTATAAATAAAAATAAAACAAGTAGGTAGAATAGAAAAAAGTAGAGAATGCTAGTTAGAGGGACTTTTTTAAGTAAAAATAAAATGAATCAAAAGAATAGAGAATGTTAGTGTTAGAGGGTCATTTTTTATAATTAGTTAAAATAAATAAAAAGGAGTTTGTATAGAAATAGAATGGAGAGTACAATTTAGATACCAATTAGAGGGAATATTTTTTTAAAGAATTCTAATTATATTTAATATTGATTTTAATTATGTTAATATTTTATTTTATTCAGATTGTGACATGATTCCTCCGAAAATTAATATTTTTAAATTAGTAAGTCTTTATATATGAAAAATAAATAAATATTAAAATGTATTAACTGATTATAAGATAATTTTCCTTTTTATGATGAGGGAAGGCTAGATCAGGTTGTAAAATGCAACTTCCCCAAAATATATTCATTTGTTTCTATATTTTTAGTAATAATAATATATTTTTTTAACCTTAGAAAATGTGTGTGTGTGTGTGTGTGTGTGTGTGTGTGTGTGTGTGTGTGTGTGTGTGTGTGTGTGTGTGTGTGTGTGTGTGGTGGGTGTGTGCGTGCGTGCGTGCGTGCGTGCGTGTGCGTGTGCGTGCGTGCGTGCGTGCGTGCGTGTGTGAAGAGTTAAATTGCAAAAACAGATAACTCCGTTTTTAACAATATTTTAAAAATCACGTTTTTTCATTGTGCACTCCAATTAATTTCAATAAAACTGCAGTTGGGTTATTTTGATTAGGGACAAAATTACAAAAAAATACAGCTAACTAACACAATAAAACACAATAGCATAATACAAAATTATTTTTGAAAATAAAAAAAACGTAGTTATCTATTTTTGCAAATAAACTCTTCATATTTAAATATAGATGTGTGTGTGTGTGTGTGTGTGTGTGTGTGTGTGTGTGTGTGCGTGCGTGCGTGCGTGCGTGCGTGCGTGCGTGCGTGTATGCATAATTAATTATTAAGGTTTAATCATTTATTAAAATTTAATAAAATAATTTCAATGAAAGGAAATATGTTTAAAACTTTTAGTTTTTAATCACTAAACTGAAACTTCTTCGAAATGGTATTGGAAAATTCTGAACCAAATCAAACCAATATAAATATTTCCTATTCTTTTTATAATTAGATCACTCCTGATCAATTTTTTTTAAGTGCACTGTTCCCTCAAATTCATCTGAGTTATGAAACGCAGCAATGCACAAGAACAAAAACTAACATCAGGACACTATTTTAATAAAAACATTAATTTAGTTCCCATATATATTTGGTTTCTTAGCACTACGGGCACATGCATAATCCTCTGAGAGGATTTAAATAATGATTGCCCCTTATCTGGCGTCCCACTCTAATCAGTGTGGTTCGGGCCTTGCTGTGTCATCGCTCTGCTCTTGGCGTGACGTGCCAGCTGTCTATCTGCATCTTCTCCTCATCTCCAAACCCATAAAACTCACTGACAGGCCCTTTGTTTGAGACACGCCAGTTGCACTTTTAAATATGTGGACTGAGGTCTCGTAAGAAATAACCTGCTCATCTTTTTATGCATGACAGCATATGCAAGCAAAAAATATCACTTGTAAATATACTCTTACGCTCAAACACATGATTTCCATATACTGTAGAAAGACTTAAAATAAATATAATTTTTTGCTTCTGTAACAAGATGAGAGACTCAACCAAACATGTTTTAAAGTAAACACGTTTCTCTGCACGATTTGATTTCTGTGTTTGTTTTATGTATACTTTTACAGTCTTCAAAAACCTACTGTTAAGGACCTTTTCTTGCTTTTGGAAACAAATGCATTTCTAAAAATACATGAAAAAGCAGCGTATAAAAGTACATTTGAAAAATACAAAGAAGGTTTTTCTAAAGCGATCATTTTGTCATGCTCTGCTGCACAATCAGCGTTTAATAGAAAGCTCATGTCTTTATTTTCTAATGTGAGCATTTTCATTTTTGATAGTCCTGTCTGTGATAAGGTCTCTGCTTTGGCTCACACAGTCGCCTGCTACTTTGCCTCAGGCAAGCACAGAGTGTTTTGCATATCTGCTCATTTGTTAAGCAAATCTCTTTTTTCTCTATCCCTCTCTGTTTTCTCCCTTTCGCTCTACCACTCTGCTTTTGTAATCTTGAAAGATGTTCTCGTCATTTTTTGGTTCATATAGGATTTATCTGTATTTGTGTGGTATTGGTGTTATGTCGTGCTGATGCATTGGTTCAGTGGCTGTGTAAGCATTGTTTACATGTGTGGACTGATGTACACTAAAGATAAAATTTCTCTTTTTGCCTGCAGGCTTTAACAGCTTTTGGCAGCAGACCCACTTAAAGTGTATTATATGATGATGGCCTATCCAAATATCTGAAAGTACATCTCTTTCTTGTTCCTCACAATTAATTATAAATCAACTGTATCTACAAATACAAAACAGCTGCCAAAGCTGAGTTAATTTAACATATGGTATGTATGATTCGTTGGAATATATTAAAAGATTAAAATCTAACTTCAGACATGCTTAACTGAATTTGTTTCTCGTGATCTTAAAAACTATTTGATGTGAAGATCAATGCGTAAAAGGCATGAAATCAGTTTTGTAGACAGATATATGTTGTGCCTATGTATGAAATGCATAAGTTGATTAGTGAAGGAAATGAAGCCAACGAATGTTTACTGTTGCTCCTTGAAAGCGAATAGTTCTGATCCTGACTTCTGATTGGTTAATAGCTGTCACACGAAACACAGTAGCGCTTCTACAGCGCCATGTTGAAAACATCAAATTTGATCAGAGTTGTGATTGGAAGTTTGCTGTCTGTATCTTAACCTTATTTGATCAAATCAAAAGACAATGTATCGCAAAATAATATCAACCACGTCTTATTAGTGAGCTGTCCTCGTGCATAAAAATAAACATACTGCGGGAACAAATGTTTGTTAAAGGGGTCATGAACTGAGAAACCAAAACATCCTGTAATGCAGGGTACACACTAAAAGATTTTAAAATCTTATAAGATCTTCAAAATGTGAGAGACCACACACATGAGGACAAAAAAATCCTAGATATAACCGTTTTGCTCCTATAGTGTGTGGTGTGCTGCGATGTGACGAAGACAGCACACCACACACCAACAGATTTTCAACCAGAGAACACGTGAACACGGGAAATCTCACAGAATCTCTCGAGACTTGAGGCGCCTCCGACGTTCTATCGAGCGGATTCTGTCACTCTTAACGCACCTGACACCACAGAAAAATCTGAGAAGATCATCTTTAGAACCACCAAGATAATCGGGACATTAACTAGGATTGTCGGAAGGGGAGAAATCATCCCAAAATCAGCCCGATTATCTTGTGGTGTGTACCAAGCAGAAGTTTCAGAACCCACAAACTTTCTCTTTAAACAGCTTATATTGAAGGCAGTCTGCCAAATCTACAGCTTCTAGAATGTTCTACTCTATGATTTAATGGTGTTATATATATGGTGATATATAGCACCAAAAGTGGTTCCCCTATAATTACGAGCCGCAAGAACCACTTTAAGTGCTATATAGCAGCATATCTTGAAAGGTGCTATACAGCACCATTGTCAAATGGTGCTATGTAGAACCATAAAATGTGCATATTGCACTGTATGTCTTATAACAAAAATGGTGCTAAACAGCACCTACAGTGGTTCTTTGGTTCGTAAAGAACCTTTAGAGAGGCTTAAGGCAAGACAAGTTTATTCAAGTGTATTCAAACCTCTCTCTCTCTCTCTCTCTCTCTATATATACTGTATATATTTATATATATATTAAACAAAACATTTTTTTAACATTGATAATAAAGAATGTTTCTTGAGCACAAATTCAGTGTATTTGAATGATTTTTACTGAAGACTGGAGCGATGGCTGCTGAAAATTCAGCTATTCCATCTCAGGAATAAATTAAATTTTATAGTATATTAAAATAGAAAACTTATTTATTACGTTTTAAAACTTATTTTTTGTTTTGTAATAATATTTTCGGGTCAAATATATTCAGCCGTATTGAAATAATGAGTAGGTGTGTCTCCGCACTTTTGATGAACAGTGTATGCAGTTATGTAAGATATTAAACTGGAGCAGTAGCTTCTAAAACCAGTTTAATTTTCATAATCAGAAACTACTGTTATTGCACTGTTGCATGAATGGTGGACAAACAGTTTTCTGATTTACAAAATCATGCAAAATCAACACACGCAACAGAAAAAGAGGAAGTGGAACTCAGGTGTGCGCTTGCCCCTTCATTTCCCCTTTCTCCCTTCAAGCCTACACGTCACCCCACCCTCTTGTCTTAGTCCTAAAATCCTGTTTGCTCATACATTGTCTGTCATCCAAATCTGCCACCGATTGGCTCCCTGAGCAAGATTGTGATTTGCTGTTGGATTTACTGTCTCGTTCCAGGATGTGGCTGTAACTGTCCTCAGCGTGACTCAGACCCCGTTGCTGAGGTAATAAAATAATCATTTGCATGGGCACCACAGATTTGTTTACCAACTGTTACTAGAGATGCACTGTCTGTTTCCACCCTGATGTGAACACTGATTTCTATTCCTAACTTTATCGACAGGTGAGCAGGTGTGCAGGGCGCAGATGGGGAACAGGTCAGCAGTGGAAGTGATGAGATTTCTGACCAACTTTCTTCAGCTTTTTTCTCAATAAGTTCCTCTTCGCTGAATAACCGCACTTACCTGTTCTGACCCTGTTTTGTGATTATAGCTGCTGCCAGCGTTCTGAGGGAACCACATGTGAGGTGTGCAATGTGTGGTTTATGATACAGTACACTGTAGACTGATTGGATTTTCCTAACTGTCTGTTTTGTTTGAGAGGGGCGGTGTGTGCAAAGCTGTGTCAGTAGGAATTTGTTTGGCAAAGCAGCTTGATCTCCGCTGATGGGAGTGACCTGTGAAGCAGACGTCAGTAAATCTCTAAGTTTTCTTAGTCAAAATGTTTGCACAACTAAGACTAAGGAGTCCCAGTTGGTCAAAGTTTAATCACAGGAATCATTGCATTCATTAATATCAATTTCTTTGTTTCGCTGCTTTGCCTTTCTCCGCCAAGCTCGGGCCTAGAAGGTCCGTTCAATCAGCCGCGTGAAGTTTACAAACCTGCCAGGCAGGAGATTTGCATGTGGAGCTCCAGGTACCTATTTGACTGAAGCTTTATCTCCAGTCACACCAGAGATTTCACACAGCCTCTGGCAGTGTGCAGAACCATCAGCAAGGCCAACGGAACTGTGTATCCGGATCCTCGACAGGGCGGAGACACAAGAAGACAAACACAGCAAAGCCGTGTTTGCTGACTCTTCTCGTTTTTCACTGTACCGGGACTGATTTTTTACACATTTACAGTACGTGCACCCCTCCCCCTTCTCTTTATCTCACAACTACATTTAAAAATGCACTTTTATGAATGATTGATCAAGCAGGACTTTCAAACAGGAGTATTTATTGTGAGACAAGAGTTTCTATAAATAACACAAAATCAGAGATCAATCTAAACACTAACATTTTCACTGCATTTAAAAAGCAAGTTTAGAAATAAAAGAAATATGTTTGGACTCCTTCATGAGGCACTAACTGACATATGGTTATGATTTAATAGTTAAAAGGACATTTGCTAGACTTTTTGTGTGTCAGATTACAGTTTTAATGAATTGCTGGATAGAATAAAGAAAGATATTTTGAGGTCAATTAAAAGGTCTTAAAGAAAATCATTTACTCACCTCAAGTTGTTCCAAACCTGTATGACTTTGTTTCTTCTGTGGAGCACAAAATCTGATATTTAAAAAATGCCTCAATGTCATTTGAGACCCCTTTGACTTTCATTGCATTTTATATTATATAGTATTTTTTGAAGTATAGCTTTTACTTTTATGATTTTTTTAGCTTTTTTAAAATTATATTTCTATTATCTCTTAAATTTATTTTTAAGTTTTAGTTTTAATTTTAGTACTTCAGTTGGTTACCATGCCAATATTTAAATTTTTTTTATTAACTTATGTGTTTTTATGTAGTTTTTAAAAAGCTTTTCATTTTTATTTATTTAGTTATTTCAAACATTAGTTTTAATGATACTCTTAGTTTTAACTTAATAACAACACTGTTTGGAACAACATGAGGGTGAGTAAATGATGATAGAATAGTCATTTTTAGTGTGAGCTATCCCTTTAACATGAGTCTACTTTAAAGAATCACGTTCCTCTGAAGCAACAGTCTTTTTTCCAGCCATCGGTGGTCTTCATTTCCTCCCCGCTGTCTGCGATGCCATAGGCAACCTCTGTTATTTAAGGCTGTGCTGGCTCTCGTGGTGTCTGCGAAGATCTACCTTCCTCTGGAAGCCTTTGGAACAGATATCACAGCCGAACGGCTTGAATCCGGTGTGTTTGCGGCTGTGTGTGATGAGGTTAGAGCTCTGGCTAAAGGCCTTGCCACACACCTGGCATTTGTGAGGTTTCTCACCTGTAAACAAACATAAGATTTGTCAATTGAAGCCCATGTTAATCTGTATAAAAATACTGGAGAATCTTTGCTTTAAAACCAGCTTGGATTTGCGTGCCACCCAGATTTGTTCTGTTTTCCAACACAGGAGTGGCTGTCTGCTACATGCAAAACAAACTTTCCACGAGGCATCGGAAAAGCAGGAAGACCAGCTATGCAAATCAAGACAACATTTGTTTAATTTTCTTTTCTTGATTTATCTGTAGCTGTGCCACTCTTGGAAACACACCCTAGAAAGCCAACTTCAGCATCGAAGGTGAATATATCTGTTCAAAGTATTTCCAAATAATACGGCAAGGGTTTTGGGGAAACTGTTATTGAGGTGGCATCAACCGCATGTGCTCTTTATCACTGCCACAGATCTCTTTTCAACCCCGACATAACAAACACGCAGTCACACACCATGGCGTCTCACCTGTGTGGATGTAGGTGTGTTTCTTCATATCGGATTTCTGGTGGAATCTCTTGCCGCAGTAGTGGCAGGGGTACGGCCGTGTGTCCGAGTGGATCAGCAGGTGAGTGGACAGCGTTGAGGAGCGTTTGAAGGTCTTTCCGCACATCTTGCACTCAAAACTTCTTTCCTTTAAACACAAAACACCAACACAATGAATTTCTTTGACAGTCCAAATGCCAGCTAAGGATGATAGTGTGTGATAATGCAGTGGCTAACTGGATCAGCGTGGTTTGTTCTCACCTGAGAGTGGACGTTCATGTGTTGCTCTAAGCTGACAGCGTGGCCAAAGCTCTTTCTGCAGATGCTGCATCCATAGGGACGTGTGCCACTGTGAGAACGTCTGACGTGAACCTCCAGCCCATGAGGGGTGGAAAACACCTGGAGAAGAGGACAGGAAACAGCAATGAAATTGAGATAATGTTTATTTATTATTGCATCTATAAAAAAATATTTAGGTAAAATATAACATTTATATTATATTTATATTCACATTTTAACATATATTTTTTGTTAATTTAGATTTTTTTTTTATTACAAATTAATTTTATAATTTTGATTTTATTTCGAAATTAGATTATTTTAAAAGAACTTTAAGAATCACACACATATATATATATATGTATGCATAATTTATTAGAAGCCGAGACTATATTTATGTTACTATTTATAAACAAATAGATATTTGTTAGCTATACAATTTTATTTAATTCAATCATTCTATTATCTATTTTCTTATCATTTTAATTAAAATGTAATTTAATCATTTTTACTATAAAAATGTGATTAATATATAATAAAATTTGTAATAAAAATGTATTATAAATCAAATAGAAAAAATAAATTAAATAAAAATGTATCATAAATAAAATCGATAAATTATTTGGTAACAATCACATTTAATTGAATTCAATAATATTTTCCTCAAAATAATCATTATTATTACTAATAAATATATTAATTAATATTATGAATGTATATTAATAAAAATAATATAAATTGAATGTTAATAATAATAATAATAACAGATAAAAAAATAGTAAAACATAAAAATATAACAACATATAACATAAAAAGAATCATCAAAATAAAATAAGAAATATACATAAAAAATAAATCTGTTGTTTTGATAGGTAATTAAAGATATATTTCACCTTTTCACAGGTAATGCAGTGGAAGGTGTTAGACGTGGGGGAGTAGTGTGTGCTGCAGTCCAGTGGTTGTTGAGGCTCAGAGCTCTGCTTCAGATGAGCTCCGTACAGACTGCTGGCGTGCTGCAGGAGCGATGGAGAGAAGCCCATCTGCCTGAAGTCATATGTTGTGGGAACATGATCCCAGGTATAAGCTCTCTTGTAGTAAGGAGGGAACTCTGCCAGCTGGGGCTCTGTTGGAGGCAGAGCAGAAACATTAAGATTATTATTGTAATTGTGTCTAAATCTGCCCTAGAGATGTTACATGATGATAATAGAAGAACGCGTTCAGATATTTATGTCAGTGCTCAGACTCTCACCAGATAAGTAAAATGGCCGTCTGGTTGTGACAGGCAGCTCAGGTAGAGATGGCATTGGGCAGGCGGGCTCTCGCTCACACTTGATGAAGTCATACGGGTCTCTGTGGGACGGCCGAGTGACCGAATCTACCTGGGGCCGCTCTGGGGACTTACATTCTTTTGGTTCCACAGGGACCAGCACTGGGACTAAAAAATATTACATCACAAGATTGAAAAATGCATGTGGTCCAATGGAGCACAACAGATATCAGCCTGAAATTAATTTGAATAAAATAACATGCACTCTTAGAAATAACATTTTCAAAAAAGGGCTTAGAACAAACATATTTGGTTCCTCAAAGAACCTTTCAGTAGAAGAATTTTTTCTTGGTGTGAAGAACATCTAAAGAAGAACCCTTTTAAACTATAAAGAACCTTTTGGGCAATGGAAAGGTTCCATGGATGTTAAAAGTTCTTTGAGGAACCATAGTAAAAAAAAACATAATGTCAATGCATTAGAAAACAGCCTTTGTTTTGCTTCAAATGTAAGCATGTGCTATCTGTCTTCAAAAAGAAATACCCTTTGGTTTTATGGTTCTATGGTTTTTAATGCAAAGACGTTATGATGTAAAAACATTCATATATATTTCAACTGTCGCTTAACTATCCAAATCATTTTTATGGCCATTTTATTCACCCAGGCAGCTCCTTTCTAATGTAAAAGAGATAAAGTATGAACATTTAAATAAACTATTTATGTAATTAAATGGAAGTGTGCACATGAAAAGCTTTGACAGCATCAAACAGACAGATCTGAGATTGTTCCTCACACTTAATTACACAATTACATTTTCTCCAAATGAACCCGATAAAGAGCAGTTATATCCAGTCACAATACTGCTCTCTTGTTTGAATAAGGCTAGTTTGCATATTCGTAACATCCAGCCTAACTGCTCGACAGCTTACGGACTTCCATGGAATGGAACCTATTGAGCTACCTTTGTAAACAGCACATGAGGCCCACGCTGCTGTCTTAAGTAAGCAGTTATCAAGGTTTTAGACACAGCCCTGTAATCATATAACAGTCAGCCTGAGGCTGAGGCAACATCAGCAAACACCAATCTGACAGGTGCTCCGCACATCCACTCACCTCTCTCTAGACAAATCATTTATTTACCCCACAGAGGACAATTACTGATTCATAATTATGTAAACGAGTATAAAACATACAAAAACCAAGAACTTTTTTATTTTGTTCATCTCATAAACACCATATGTCAGAGAGGTGAATTTGGAGGTCAAGTTGAATTGATTTTTAAACGTTAAATTAAATAAATCCAGTAATGGCACTTACTTGTTTTGGGTGTTGGGTCCGGGAGTTTCTCTTCACATTGCTCGGTGTTGATGGGTCGGTGCACATTGTGAGACTTTTTACTTTTCACCAAAAATGATCGTGGCATGATGATTCTGCAAAATTAGATTTCTCATTATTGATTATTACTAATACTTTCATTTTCATATTTGTTATGATCCATGAAAAAACTAGGCTATTACAACTTATAGAATAACAAAACTTACCCAACTAATTACAAATGACCAAAAAACTTGTATATAGGCTATTACAAATAAAACAAATAACAAAACTGTATGATAGTCATTTCTATATCATATTAAAAACAACAACAACGAAACTCAAAGCTCTTATAATAAGATTATTTTCCTTTCTATGTCTAAAAAATTAAATGGCCAAATAAAATGCAACCTATCCACAGTTATTACAGGCTATAATATTTGGTGTTGCCATTGATGTTTTGAAAGTTTCAGTCAAACTTTGGTTTGAGACAGATTTTATAACATATGTTAAATATATGTATATTTAAAAATACAATACAGTTGATAATAAATAATTATTTAAATATACAAGTAATAATAATAATAGTCTTGAGGTTAAAAAACCTGGCTTTAATTGAAATTGTATTATAGCCTATGAAAATATCTTACCTGAAAAAACAGAAAACTTTCTGTTTAACGTCCTTTGATTGCTTGAGTGGCAAACGTCGTGTTGGAAAGCGCAGAGAAATCCGTTGTGATGTTTAGAAACTTAAGCACTGCATCGCTGTGAGTTGGTTGCGTTGAGTTTTTTCAGCTCCCCTCCCTGATTTTCAATCCGATAATTCTGCGGTGGAATCTGACTGAGCTTTCAACCAATTACAGACAGAGCAGGTGCCACATTTGCCTACTAAACGCAAACTTAAACATCCTGGTGTGGGCACTCATCTCATAATGATTTAACAACACATTTAAGATATTTTAACAAATACTAGATATTATTTTAAATTATTCGTTTGCATTTGTATATATTTTTAGGTCCATTTTTTTTTTATATTAGCCCACAATGTTAATTGGATAACAGAGCAATGTGTTAAAAAAATATATAATTATCTGCTGTCAGTTTGGTAATTTATCATCTTCGTTAATGGTCATCTGTTGTAGAACAGCTAGCGGGTTTAAAACATAAAACCAATAAACCAGCAATAAATTGTGCTTGAACGTACCCCTCAAAAAACACACCAAACCTGTAATGTTGGTATCTCCGAATGTTTGCCTACTTTTATTTGCACAGTTGTGTTTTGGCTGCAGCCTTTAGGCGTTTATATAAGATCTTTGATTATTAAAAGCACACCTAGGCTATTATCGCATTGTTTGTAAAACTAAGCGCAGGAAGAGTCGTAGGTGTTTGTGTATTGAGTGTCTTTAATCCTGGTGGGTTGTGCTCCATTCAACACGGTCCGTTAAAAGATTACCTCAGGTCAGTTTTTTATTATTGCCTTGTGCGCGAAATATGGAATCGATTAATGTATACACGCCCCCGTGTGGATTGGTGGGGAACTGCGTCACATCTTTGGGTGACTTCAAAATATAGTTACATTTTTTATGTGTTGCAGTCTTTTTTTCGTTAAGTAGCTTTCTTTCATATTTTATAAAAGTATGCTTTTGCTGAAAGCCCTAACTTGCATAAAGTATATTTAATTATAAATGTTCGCTATTTTGACAGGCTGGTTCGTTCAAATCAGTAAATTCTATGATAATAAGGACTGTATATTAGATGTTGACATGGCCCTGTCCCAAATGGCACCCTAAACCCTCGCGGTCTTCCTCTGAGTCCACACTTTCGTGACGTAATGCCGCTTTGACTGTCGCGGAGCTCGCCCCAGTGCAGGCTCGGCAGAAGTGCGGATTGAGGGCGCATACCGGCCGCAGAGGAGGCGCTCGCGAGCACCCTTCTGAACGCTAAAATGAGGAATGGGACACTCTACGGTCTCGTGGACTTAACGGACACGCGCACGCGGCGGCCGTTGTAACAGTCGTATGACCGCAAGTGCACATGAAGTGTTCCATTTGGGACAGGGCCTAAAGGAGTGATTAGACTCAGAGTAGTTTCAGGTCTTCATCGGAGAGCAGAGTGGCGCAGCGGAAGCGTGCTGGGCCCATAACCCAGAGGTCGATGGATCGAAACCATCCTCTGCTAAATCTACTTTTCTTTCGTAATGTGGAGTGATTTAATAAAACGACAGCTTGTAATCACAAGTTTAATATAGTTTACGCAAGCAGGTTATTATAGGCCTTTGTTTCTAAAACTAAAACTATAATAAAATTCGTTTCTTGAAATAAAATATACATGAACTAGCTAAAGATAACAGATTTTATTCGCCAATGAAACACATCCAATTTACATTTAGTTTAATAAAAATTGTATATACGTTCAGCAAAAATAAAAACAAACGACATAACACAGCATTACTACTAACATAGCTAAAATGGACTGAGAATGAACTAAAATGTAATATAAAAAAATAACTAGCCTCATCCAAAATATTTTTAAAAGCCTATAATAGTATATCAATAGTAAAGAAAAAAAATACTGCACACAACTGTAGGAATTACATAAAATGAGACGGAACAGTGAATTGCATGTTGTCAGAACAGTGTAAAACATTCTTGGATTATAACGTATTTACCAATTTGGTTAATCAGATGAACAAAAAGGCACGGAAAACACCAATGTCAGTGTTGCAAACACTTAAGGCGTTATACTAAACTGTACTATTTTGAGGCAAGAAATCGCTGATGGAAATGAATAGAAGTCCATGACCATGATGAACCACTAGAGGGACATCTCCACTAAAAAACAGTCTCATCCAGGACATGTAAACCATTGCACGCATTTATTATAGGTCAGTTCCGCATAAATCATTTTTCACTTATATGCATGCTCTTTTTGGTAAGCAGAGGTAGAGATCAGCGTACAAAATTAAACATCACTGAAAGACGAGATAACTGACAATGAGTAGGCTATAAGGTTAGGAAATCATTTACAAGGCTGTGAATGAACAGTGCAATCACCACAGTTTTCTCTTTGAAAACTTGTGATCTTACCCTCATGTGATTACATGATAAAATACATTGTGACACATTTGTAATTTTAACGGGTAACGGGTTTTCACATTCATTATCTATTTATTTATTTTACTTATTATTTTGTACTTTTTAAACGTAAATAAATAGTTTATTAGCCTATATTTGGATTTTAATCTTAAAATCTTCTTCGTCACGCTTATATATTATTTATGTATTTATATACGTATGTATGTTTAGGAAAAAGTACATTTTAAATATAAGTCGTTTAGGGTCTGCGCTCACCACCTGAGTCACGCGAAAACCGCATTACAGAGCGCTGCATCCCTCCGCCCCCCAGAAAAACAACTCGGGGCCTAACTGCAGGATTCTCTAAAACTTTCATACATGAGTCGTACCCCCGTCACAATTCACTGTATTTATAAAGTATGACTGTTACTCGTTTCTGACAACATTCACGCCATATGTCAATATTCTGCGTCCAGAAACAGGCGTGTTTTTGAGCGCTCGGGGATTATTTATCCTGTATGGTTGCGGATGGTGACAGCGCAGGGAGGGGTTGTGAGGTGTTCAAGATGGCGGCGCCCTGTGGAGTGCAGTTGCTCTAACAGGTAAACAGGTTTATTCAATTATGTTTTTTGTGGTGATGTGTTTATATCATACGCAGTGACAGTCGGAATGTTAGGTTTACTTGCTCCTCAGTATTTTACGTGCTTTATGGAGTCTCGGGCGTTTTTTCTGATAAGCTTCTCGATAATAAGGCTCTCTTGCCTGGGACTGTCAGTGTCAGTGAAATAACAGTCCTCAATGATTGTTACAGTTTCGAATTGAATCTCAACAAATCTTCGCGTGCATATGCACGAGTTTAAGAGGGAAGTTGAAATGCACGGGGGATGTTTTATTTTGTTGGCGCATTTTTTGGAGCGAGTCCCGCAGATTCTGGCCATTGTTCTCTCGCGTTGTTTACGCCAGTGGTCATTTCAACACAGAGCTGCTGTCAGTGCTTGCAGCCGAAACCACAACATCTATCTGCACATGTGTGCTCTGTTATTTTCAGCATGCAGAGGTAAAAATACAGACATATATTGTGGGGTTTGCTGGCTTTTGCACGCGCTTGCGCGTTTTTAAACTGAAATCCTTGTGCAGGCAAATCATGCAATGCAGTCTCAAACATTGCCTTTTTATTTTGTGATCTATTACATATCGGTATTTTTGCACTATGACTCTTATGTCTTGCTATTTAAGGACTTACAGTTACTGCATATTTTTTATATAGTAACTATAAATATGTGGTTTATGTGGTCCTCCTGAATGTGGCATATAAAGCTTCTTTGTCCTGTTAACTGCCCTGTTTTCTAGTTGGCAGGCACAGCCACAGTTCGTGTCGAGGTCGTCCAGAACTTCATCTTATTAGTGTTTTTTCCCTCTGAATGCGATGCATGCTCTTTGTTTGTGGGCTACGATCATGAAGTTAATCAATGAACTTCTTTGTATCTACTGTGCCGAGTGATTTCCATTGAGAGGTCAGTTTGCCATCAACCTTATCTAGATGTTCTCATCTTCCACAAAAATATGCTTGTGTTTCATATCAGCTGTTTGTTTGGTTGAGGGCTGGAATGGTCTCCAGCAAGGAGACGGTGTCCTTTTAGTTCATGTTGCATGTCTGACTGTCAGCTTGAGGTGTTGGTGACTCGTGTTACTGTCAAGATCAATCTGGTTAGGATGTAGGTTTAGACCCAAATCTGAAGGAAGTTATTGCTGTGAGGATGTGGTAGACCGTTCAGCGTCAAAAACAAAGAAGAATATCTATTATTACATGGGGAAGACGACGTCCTGATAAACATTGGGGCTAGAGTGAGAGTCTTATCTGTCTGTTGATGGAACTGTTATTAGCTGACACAGTTTTGCATTTTTACTGCATTTTGCATTTCTCTCTCTTTTTTTGTTGTTTGTTTTTTGCCTTGCCAACCTTTCAGTCATTTTATAATCACTCAGTCATCAACAATCATTTACATTTTTGCTAATTGTGTATAATTCTTTTAAGCGGCTGATCTACTTTACTGTCACTTTTAATCAATTAAAGCATCCTTACTGAAAAGACATTTGTTACGGGACTTAAGATTTGTATTTCAAATAAATGCTCTTCTTTTGAACTTTAAAATAATTCTGAAAACAAATGTACCAGTTTTGCACAAAAATATAAAGCATCACAACTGTTTTCAAAATTAACAATAATAAGAAAGGTTTCTTGAGCACCAAATCAGCCTATTAGAATGCTTTCTGAAGGATCACGTGACACTGAGGACTGTAGTGATGGATGCAGGGGAAAAAAATCACATTTTAAATTGAATTGATATAAAAAAGTATGAACAGTTGAGCCAGTAGACTAATAGTACATGCAAATGATTTCTTATAGTTACTGTTTTAGTTAGCTACTTTATGATTAAGTCACTGCTTACTTTAAAGAGTGCTATCAGATTCAGCTTTATTCGCCAAGTGTGCGCAAACACACTGGGAATTTTTTGTGCTTTTTAAGAATCTCTTGGTACATACATACACGCATACATGCATATCTGATATGAGAACAGAAACATTTAGATAAGACTTAACAATAAATAATAATGTGTATGAATCTGGAACAGAAGATTTATTTACAGATTTGTGCATTATTTACTCTATATATATAGCTGTGTAGAAAATATGCATATGTATTTACATAGTACTTGAGAGAGGCAATAATTATAGATGGAGAGTGAATTACAGAACACAGGTACTAATTCCTGTGTTAGCTGTTTAGGCTGGAGATGGCATGGGGGGGGGGAAACTGTTTTATGCCTAGATGTTCTAGTGCACAGAGATCTGTAGTGTCTGCCTGAGGGGAGAAGTGCAAACAGGTTGTGTCCGGGGTGAGAGGAGTCTGTGAGAGAGTGAGAGTGTTGTGTCCGGGGTGAGAGGAGTCTGTGATGATGTTACCTGCCCATTTCTTCACTCTGGAGTTGTATAAGTCCTTAAGGCTGGGCAGGTGCTGTCCTAACAGTCCGCTGCAGTCTTCTTGTATGAATTTTTGTTGACTATAGCTATGCATTGACCTAATGTTGTCAGGCTGGTGTGACAACTGCTGACTTTTGTCATGTCTGTGCAAGAACAGGTTGCAACATGTGAATCCTGTATGCTTCAGAATCTGTTGGGTTTCTTGTTTACTTGCCTGAAACGGCCGACCCACATTGCTACAGCTGATGTTAATGATGTTTAGAATGGTACATAATTCTGTGGGAATTTCCCTGCACATCTAGCAGTGTTTTACTCGCTCTCAGTTGGAAAGTTTACTTAAAGGCAGAAACTGCAAGATGTTCTCATGAATATTTAATTGAGACAGGTGTTTCTAGACAAGTGATGTAAGTCCTCAAATGTGTCTTGCAGTGGTGCCTGGAGATTGTATCGACGGGCGGCCCAGGGACCCCTCCAGGCTGGACAGGACACGGGACGGCGTGAGAGTGACGTCTAAGAGTCCTTCCCTTTTCCCTAGACTGTTTCAGAGACACCCGCCTCCGAACCCTCCATACCACCATGTCCAGGGAACAGCTCAGCGTGTGGGACCTGCTTCCTCTGCTGGAGACCTCTGACCTCCGGCAGCTGGATGAGATCAAGGGCCTTATCAATGAACACCTCAACACAGGTCTAGCCAAATACTGTTAGCAGAGCTTTTACACAGTTTTATAAGCTTCTCGATGTTTGCTACAGGATCCATATTATAATTCCCTGCAGTGTTTTATTGCATGACTGACGGTCCAAATCGATTCATGTTGTGCAGATCGAGGGTCCGTGCTGCTGAATGGCTTGGTGGATTATTTCCTGGAGACCAACTCCACCCAGGCAGTGCACATCCTCTCCTCAGTGAGGGAGCCACACGATAAGGTGACTGACGGCCCACAGATTTTTCTGTTTTGTTTCTAACACAGTCTAAACTTATACAGAGAAGAGAATGTTTGCAGTCTTTTTCTGGATCTTTTCAGTGTTTCACACTCAATCCATTTTCCCTGAGGTTTTCTATTTTCCAAATTAAAAGCGTGATAGTATAACCTTTGAAAATAATATTGGTTATGTAATTTGTTGTTGTACAATAAAGTAAAATATAATTTTTATTATTAAATACTAAAAAATATATATTTTACAGGACAGTAGTTTTATTACAATATAAATCTTATTTTGTTTAATGTGTGACAATACAAATTATTATCTTTATTTTATAGTAATACTGAGTGAGTCTAAAACAGCTTGAATATGTGGCCTATGGTAACTGAAGTGAAGAGAGATTTTTTTTTTTTCTTCTAAATATTTCTGACTGGTTGTTTGAAACCAAAAACACGCTATAAAATACATTTGTCTTACTGTATGTTTACATAAATTCAACTATTTGTATTGAGAGAAAAAACGTAAAATATGCATTTATTTCATGCAAATAATTATTCACTTTTATTAGATATTATTTTACTTCTTTACTAAAAAGATGTAAACCCACGTGTGAACGTTCCACATTTTTTAAGTGTTTTCCCAATCATTCAGTCCTAAAAGCATACATAATACATGTTTTTTGGCGAGGTTCCCCTGGTAAAATTCACATTGCAGGGGCTAAATATCACGTTATTGGGGTCGCTTCACCCCGCGGCAACAGTGTTAAAGTAGCCTAATTCCGTGGAAAACCGCGGACTTGGCAACACTGCTTGCAGTCCAGATTAGTTCCCATCAATAATGCAAATATTGCACACTTCACCTTTAAAAAGTGTAACCAATGGAGCGTGTGTATAATATGTGACCAGCCTACGTTCTTAGGGTAAAAAACACCTGTGAAATATGAACAAATTTAAGGAGCTTCATTTAAACTCGGAGCATATCAAAACATCTTCAGAGTATTTCTCTTTCATTTCATTGCATTATCAACCGTTATGAGTCTTGTCTACAATATGACTTGTCTGTGTTGTCTGTTTCTCAGCACCTTTTTGATAAAATGAATGAATGCATGGCTAAAGCCCCCTGTCGCCTGCCCACTCTCACTCTACTGGGGCACGTTGTCCGTAAGCAGCCTTCTTGGATCCACAAAATCGCTCGCTATCCGCTGCTGCTATCGCTCCTCAAATGCCTCAAGGTAAGCTGATAATGTGAAAGATCTCTCAGATATGCCTCTTGTAACCTACAGTATACATATGATCATTTGTGTGTTACAGACCGACACCGATGTTGTGGTTCTGATAACTGGAGTTCTGGTGCTCATCACACTATTACCCATGATTCCCCAACCTGGCAAGCAGAATCTCTATGAATTTTTTGATATCTTTGGCCGTCTAGCTTCTTGGAACCTGAGAAACTCGGGTAAGAGTTACTAAGCTTGCAAACACTGTATGACTCAGTTATGCAATATTTGTATCCTTGAGGCATGTATTTAAAGCCTGGATGGTTTAGTCTCCCACAGAAATCCCAAAATATTATGAGGCATCCTTTAAAAAATGATTTCATTTGTAATAAGATGCCTCGTAATATTTTTGAATGGTTAACTAGCTGTATGATCAATCTCTGTTGACAGGACACGTCCCGGAGGTTTATCTCATCCACCTGCATGCAAGCGTCTACTCCCTTTTCCATCGGCTGTATGGGATGTATCCCTGCAATTTTGTGTCTTACTTGCGCTCCCATTACAACATGAAGGAGAACATGGACACTTTTGAGGAGGTGGTCAAGGTGAGCTGTCAGTCATACAGTAGCTTGCCCAGGAGGTTTTCCAAATCAATCCGTGATGATTTTCCATAGAATAAAAGTAGAAAATGATCAATAGTAGGGAAACATGAGCAATATATTGATTATCGGTCAATAATATTAGATGATAGATACATACATACAGCATATTTGAACATGCTATTATAACTTCTAAATTACCTTTGAAATCATGTAACACTCAATTAATCTTTAAAACAATAAAATGACACTGTTAAAAATAATCAGCAAACCTCAAAATTAATGTTTTTCTTACTCTATATTATAATACTTTGTAACATTTAAAATGATGATAAACAATGAATCTTGTTTTTACGCTTTTATTTTTAAAATCGGCCAATTATCTGTTATTAGCCATAACATGACAGTTATTATCGGTATACAGTACCAATGCAAAAATTTGGGGTGGTAACATTTTTAATGGCTTTGAACAAAGTCTCCTATGCTCACCAAGGCTGCATTAATTTGATAAAGACAGTATACAGTAAAATATAGTATAAACAGTATTTGTATTAAATATTGTTACAATATAAAATAAGTGAAAAATGTAATGTATTTCAATGTGTAATTTATTCCTGTGATGGTAAATTTATGCAGCTTCAGAGTCACATGATCTTTCAGAAATCATTCTAATGCTGATTTGGTGCTGAAGAAACATTTCCTATTATTAATAATGTTGAAAACAGTTGTGCTGCTTTATGGTAGTGGACACTGGATTTAAAATATAGCATTTATTTCAAATAGAAATCATTCTGCAAATATCTTTGCTGTAACCTTTGATCAATTTAATGCATTTTTGCCAACCCCAATCTTTTCAATGGTAGTGTATGTCAAAATAATTTTATTATGGGGTATCCATGGCTAATTAGTGATGGTGTGATTAACTGATAGTGTGTATATGTTTCAGCCCATGCTTGAACATGTCAGAATACATCCCGAACTAGTGACCGGAACGAAGGACCATGAACTAGATCCCAGCCGGTGAGGCAATACTGACTCATGTCACTTATTTAAATGCATAAACCATGAGCATTATATCATCATTTGGTCTCTTTTCTCTCTACAGGTGGAAGAAATTTGAAATCCACGATATCGTTATTGAGTGTGCCAAAGTCTCTCTGGATCCGAAGGAGGCGTCCTGTGAAGGAGGGCTATGCCAGCATGCCTGAGCATTTCTGTGCTCATCTACAACAGCGTCCGGCTGATTGCACTGCCAGCCCTTACGGCGACTTCCACAGTAGCTACGGTAACGCTCTCATCCTGTCTGAATTACTTTTTTAACCTCAGAATACAGCAAAATAGCACTTCTCAGTGTTTTATCTATCCTAGAGATGGTGAAGGGCTATAAAAATAGATTTATTATTTAGAAAAACTGTTTTTCTGCTAGCAACTGCAAGGTCATGAGTTTAGTCCCTAGGGAACGTGTGAAGTGTTCAAATATAAGCATATCTTAAATACACAACTGAATAAAAACATCTGCCAAATGCATAAAATGTAATAGGAAATTAAGTTAGGCAAGGTAAAAACTAACGTGATAATTCAGTCACAGGCTATTTTCAAGCAAACTCTTGGTTTTATAGCAGTGGCAGGATGTTTTTTTTGTGGAAATAATTTGTCTGTCCCTTTCAAGGAAGTTCTTCCTCGACTCATTTCTCCACCCCTCGTCAGCCTGTCGTCCCTCCCTTGGCCCTGTCCTCTTTCTCAGGGATTCAGCCCCCTTATCGCAGCCCCACTGGAACCCGTCGGCAGGTGAGAGTCCACCAAACACTGAAATCTACAATCCAGTTTTTAGTTTGCATTTTATCATTTGTTTTCTTTAGCAGCTTAGTTGCAATATTGGAGCTTGTGTTTGGAACTAACCTGTTTGAATCAGTGTTCTGCATATAAACAGATCCGGGTTGGCACACTAGTTTGTGCAACAGCACCAGTACAGGAATCAGCGTCTGCTTCCCTCCTCCCTCTTGTTGTTTGTCAGCTGTTGTCCATAAATCACCCATTCCTGAACCCCTCCCTTCCCGCTGCACACCAGAGCTCCCCCTCCTTCTCCCACCATGAATCATCTCCTTGTTCTCCAGGCAGGCTGAGGAGCTGAGAGGAAAGGAGGGGAGAGGTGTTGAGTCATTCCGGTGGGTGTGCAGGGCTTTAAAAAGAGAAAAACACGCCATCTCTTAGCTGATGCAGAAACGGTTGTCTTGGCAATGTGAATGACGGCAGAGTGCTTTCTCCTGGCCTGTCACCTCCCACGGTTAGGACCTTTATTCAGCTGAACCCTCTGCTGACTGAAAACAAACTGCACTGCGTTTGTGTTCTAATGAGCACATTTGGTCCTATGTTAATGTTTTTCTCACAATTCAAGATTCTCTCATTTTTGTGATTTGGTAAATATTTTCTATTAGGGGTGCATTGATTTGGAAATTAGAGGCTGATGCAGATCACGTTATTTTAAAAGATAGCAATCTAATTGCCAGTGTTTCTCAAATAGAGCTCAACACACAACATCTCTCTAAAAGGGAAAGTGCTTTTCAAGATCTAGTGCTCTTACAGAGTTAAACTTGAAGTTAGTTCAACCTTAAATAAGTATAAACATTTAAAGGGGTAGTTCACCCATAAAATACAATTCTGTCATTAATTACTCAGCCTCATGCTGTTCCAAATCCGTAAGACCTTTGTTCATCTTCGGAACACAAATTAAGATATTTTTGATGAAATCCGAGAGTTTTCTGACCCTCCATAGAGAGCAATGCAACTGAAATGTTCCCAGACCCTGAAACATAGTAAGGACATCAGTAAAACTTTCCATGTGACATCAGTGGCTCAACCATAATTTTACTAAGCTACGAGAATACATTTTATGCGCAAGGAAAACAAAAATAATAATTTTATTCAAGTAATTAATGGCAGGATTTCCATTTTTGGGGTGAACTAACCCTTTATATTAGTTGATTATAAAATATGTTATAATATTAGTTGATTATAAAATATGCTATATTGTTTCATAACCAGTATGGTGCAAACATAATGTGGTTTAATACACTTTACACTATGCCACATGCTGCTGCAAAATGTACTATACTTAGAAATTGCTGACAAAAGTTTACATTTTGTGAATGGATAATGCATAAATCTATTAGATGCCATCTGATAATCGCTGGTGTCTGCATGAGCAGTCATGGGACTGATTTTGTGTGTGTGCTTGTGTTTATTTATAGAACTCCAGCTGTGAATTTAATGCCACATATGGCTTTAAGGATTCCCTCTGGAGCCCCTCCTCCCAGTGTGGAATGGCCACGCCCCCTTCCTCCCGTGGGATGTCACCAAACCTGGAACTGTCCCAGAGTGCCTCTCACCTACCAAGCCGCCTCTACAGCACACCTGGTGACTATACTGTCTATGCTTGTTCACAGACAATATTGACATTTAGCTTGTTGGCACAGGAAGGTATGTCTGCGTCTCCGTTTCCTCAGGCACTAGTATGAATTTGGTTTTGTCATCTTCCCTGTGGCAGGTGGTAAAGGCACCCCGTCCTCTAGCACCCCTGCGGCCGCCTCGCCTCCTCCTAGCCTCTCCGATGAGTTTCTCCCTGTGTCTCTGCCTCGCAGTACCGCCAGTCCGCCATGCAAGGTACTTCTGTGGAGGATGACCTTTTGTGTGGATCAGTAGTATTCACTTAAGGGGGTAGTTCACCCAAAAATGAAATTGTCATAACCCGTCAAAAACCTCTATTTTTCTTATTAAAATATGTACATTTGTAAAATAAAAATGAGTGATTTTGACATTTATTGTATGGACAAAAATTGTAAACCATTCTAGAATTGTAGTTTTTGAGTGAAATATCACTTTAAGCCTTCCTTAACATTTCTTTGTTTAAACAACTTCAAGTTTGAGAACTTTTTGCTTGTGTATAGTTTCACTACAAGCTATTTTAACTTTAGGATGGTAGACCTTTAGACCACACCAAACCAATCTTGGTCAGACAGGAGCCGGTCAGACAGGAGCCAGACAGAGAGCTCGAGAAAACTGGACCTGAAACGATCAATCACAGAGGTATGTTACATGTCAGAATCACTCCAAATACAAGAACTGGTTTGACATAACTAATACAACAGCCTGACATTAAAATAAAGGTTTAATTCTATTAGTCAATAGGAAAGTCGACACAACAACTATAACGATAATTACACAGATGAAAAACATTGATGAATGATACAAACATTGACAGCCAATCAGAATCCACCTGACTTTAAAACATTAGAGCATTTAAAGCAGCAGACAACATAACTGCAGTGGAAATTTATAATAAACACAGTTATTATAAGTGCGGTATTGTTCTAGGTTATTGTCCATTGGTATGGACCAGAGCATGTGAGTGGAGGGGAGCGGGAGCGTAGCGGTCATATTTCTTTCAGAGCGGAGAGTGCCTTTCTGAAGATTCCGCTCCGCTCGCTCAGCGCCGCTCCAGCGCTGCCCTTTGGTAATTTGCTAGTTCGAGAATGTGGAATAGGCTAAGCAATAGTTTTTCTAAGCTAATGTTTCTAAAAGCAAATTCTAAAATCCTGTGAAGATTGACAGACGTTTTAATAGACCACATTTCCCCGCAGTTTAGGTCTATTTTAATTTTAGAAAGTGTTTATTTTATTAAAGCCACAAAATAATTATTTGTTAAGTGCATTTCATCTTGTGTGTGCTTTCATGGGCCTGATAAGCAGGGTGTATTTTGTCAAATGTTATATGTGCATTTCATCTTGTGTGCGTGTTTTGAATGTTCTGTAGCACAATAACTGAAGCTGTGTTTTCATGGAAAAATATACTTTTTCAGTTATTAATTTTTTTAAGGTTTGCCAAGTGGCTTCAAAAACAAGACACGTTTTTAAATTAATCATTTTAATTCAATACATTTAAATTAATACAATTCTGCAATCTGAATGTCACCCTGAAACATAACCGTTACTTATCGGACTACTGCTTTAATTGAGACATTTATGCAATAATTTAATTATAAACAGAAAAAATAGGCCTACCGGAGAAATTTAATGTCAGAGCATGATCTGAGCAGGATTTGGTTTACCGGTGAGCGTGAGCGGAACATTAGCGGAGCGTTTGCTTTGGCCGTGAGCGATTGAGCGGAGCGCACGCCCACAAAGCGGAATATTGAGCTGAGCGTCACACCGCTCCGCTTCGCTCACATGCTCTGGTATGGACAGAATACAAAATAAAAAAAGTTAATTACAGCTTTTTGTCTCACAATTCAGACTTTTTTCTTGCAATTCTTAGAATCGAAAATGTGAGATATTAACAATTGTGAGAGACATTTGAGTTAAATTTAGTTTTTCCAACAACAATCAACAATTCTTAGGTTACATCTCACAAGTCTATTTATTTATGTAATTGCGACTTTTCTCTCACTTTTTTTTGCGCATTTGTCGCACAATTCAGACTTCTCTTATCAGAATTGCGAGTGTATATCTTGCAATTCTGAGTTAACATCTCACAGTTCTGTCTTGCTTTCACAATACTGCATTTATATCTTGCAATTCTGAATTCTTAAAAAAAAAAGATGAAATTGTGTGATGAAGTTAATTAAAGAATATTATTGTAAAGAATTACCTTTTTTATGTTTATTCTGTGGTGGAATTGGAAACCAGCTTCCATAATATATAGTTATAATTTTTTTGTGTGAACGTACTTTTAGATGTGCAATTAAGAATTATTTAGAAGTCTTTTATCTGACCCCAGGTGGAAGAGGTGGGAACATGCCCATGACCCTGACCGAGCTCTCTGTGTACATGAAGGAGCAAGAACAACTGAGGATCGAGAAAGAGCGGGAGGACGGTATGAAATAGCCCTATGAACGAGTCGCTTCATACCAGCTGTGTCTTTTCCTGACAGACTAAATAAACAATTAAGCTCTGAAATATCCGTATATAATTTTCCATCTTCTATCCTCTCAGCTGCCATCACAGAGGAGCTTCTGAAGTTAACAGAGGAAAAGCGGGATTTAGCTGGCCTTCGTGGCTTTGATTCTCCATTCTTCAGCACCACAGAGACCCTGACGGGAGTGCAAGAGAAACCCCTGCCCTCTTGCATCCTAGGCAGCTTTATTAGAGACCCTCACAACACAATCTCCACACCCGACAAGACCGAGATCACACCCGGGGACAGAGGCAGCGTCAGCAGAGGCCCATCCCAGGAGCTTCCCTGGTCCTTCCAGCCAGTGTTCATGCCCATCGAGCACCCAACACACAGCCACCTCCATCGGAGCCCCTCTGCACCAGAAGACGAGGTCCTTAAATACAGCTTTTGCTCTCCGAGCCCAAGCAAGCCGCCACCCTTGCCTTACGAGGCTCTGTTTGACCTGGCCCTGCCTCGGGCGGCCTCTCTCTTCGTGAGGAGGAAGACCTCAGAGATTGTGCAGCGAGTGGCCTTGGAGAGGATTCAGAGAGGTGACGTGGGCAAGCAAGGGGAGGAGGGGGGAGTTGAGGGGGCTGTGTCTGCCTCCCCCTTGGAGGTGCTGGATCGCCTCGTGCAGCAGGGCGGTGATGCCCATGATAAAGTCTTAAAGGGGTAAGCCTTTTTCACTTTCATTGTTAACTCTTGTTATTGCTTTTGTGGCTTGGTGGTTAAAGATCTGAGCTTATAATCATAAGGTTGTATGTTCGAACCCAGCAAGGCATTAAAATGAGTTTGTGTCCTTGAGTAAAGGCTCGGGTTTACTTCACTTTCCGTGTTCCATTCCGTCTCGCGCACAACTGCGTCCGCACAGCTTTCAAAGTATACTCAACCGCGGATGAGTGCGGATGGATGAGTTCGACACATGCGCAGTACCACCTACTTGACTTGCGTTGTCTCAACATTCACCTCGCGCATGCGCTGTTGTACGTGCACTGTGCGCACTGTCCTCCTGATGACGAAAATGACATAATGTGGACGGCCGAAGTATACTTTGGCATCAAGGCACTTACAAGAATAGTTCACCCCAAATTCTGTCACTCTTTGTTAGATGTAAATAAAGGCCTAAATTAATCTGTTCATCATATAAAGCGATTTTATCTCTTCATAAGACTTGGATTAAACTGCTTGGATTTATGTGGTTTTGTAACGCATTCATAACCCTTTTGAATCTTCAAAGTTTTGTTTACTTGGCCTTTCAATGGAGGTACAGAAACATCTTGAGTTTCATTAAGTAAAAATATCTTAATTTGAGTTACGAAGATTAACCAAAGTCTTATGGGTTTGGAATAACATGAAGAATTGTAAATGATGACACAATTTTCATTTTTTTGGTGAAGTATTACTTTAACCACAGTTTTTCAAGTTTCCACCAAAAGTGTGACATGACAAAATCAGCCAATCAAGACATACTTGATGAGTAATATGGGGAGAGAAAATTACATTTCTCACTCATAAATACAATTTGCTCAGTCATTCATGTGCTCCGAACTCTTAATTATGATATTTCTGACTCTACACAAAGGGCACATTAGCAGCATGCTAACAGCCATCCGGATCATCTTAACCACCATATAGTGAGATGCGATCAACCATCTGAAACACCTCAACAACCTAACAGACTAACAACCAGCTGAAAACACCTTAGCAATCATCTGGAATGACCACATAGCTACATGCTAACAACCAACTGGAACATCTTAGCAATCACATTGCAACTTAATAGCAAGCTCCTTTTTTTGTGATGAGGTGGTTTACACACAACAAGAATAACTTGTTTTCTTTAGAGAATTTGAAACAGTGTAGTTTACTTTTCAGTTTCTGAACTAGAAGACTTGCTAAAGGGCTACTACCCGTACAAAATTAACCATGGTTTCATTGTAGTAAAAGTGTAGTAATCATTTGTATAATACTACAAATACCATGGTTTATCTATGGGTAGTGTAGCAAAACCATGGTTAATTTTGGGTTACGAAGGTTTAAATATTTTTTTTTTATTTGTAGTAAAATCATGGTTAATGTGTTGCTTTGAGACTCTGGGTCTGACTAGTTGCAGATTTGCCCACTAACTCGCTATCACACTGAAACAACTCTCTGCATTGTCCCGTGTCACATCCACTGCCACGCAAATCAGTCCACAGCGCAACAGCAGAGCCTGTGTTAACAGAACACAATCAGAGCTCTTTCTCTCTCCTCCTGCCCTGCAGAAGCCTTACTAGAAGACACATAATTGAGTTGGGTTACTAGGCTCACACAAATTGAGGTGTTTTGGCTCTGGTCAGAGAGGGTTCTGTGTGGAAAGGCTTCTTCTGCCAGAAAAGCAGTGTGTCCGAAATTATTGTCACATTGCCACTGACCTTGTTGATCCTGTGTTTTCTCCCTCTCTTTTCGTCCAACATTTCCGCAATCGCTCTCAGATTGCCCCTGCCAAGCAAGTCAGCTGACTGGACGCACTTTGGAGGTAAACAACATTACATGAGCACACATTCGCTACTTGTGGAAAAGTAGTTCTTTCTGAGTACAGAGAAACAGTGCTGTTTTCAGCAAGGGGATAAACAGTTAAAGGATTATTAAAAGGATAGGGTGCCCACCCACATGACTTTCTTTCTTCTGCAAAGTATGAAAAGATATTTTAAAGAATGTTGGTAATCCAACAGTTTTGCGCTGCACTCAATTACATTGAGACATTTCTCAAGATACCTTCTTTTATGTTCCACAGAAGAAAGAAACACATGAGATTGACAAAATGATGATCACAGAATATTCATTTTTGTGTGAAAATAAAATCTTAAAATCTGCTCATATGTTGGTGGTCATGATGTGACAAGATGATTAATACACACTTTAGTAACACCCCCATTATCTGACACTTTCAGTTGTGCAATAAATTAATCATAGATGACAAATATACCTATGAATATATTGTTTTGATTATATAGTGCTTTATACTATACAGATATTTTCAAAGCAGCTTCACATTAATAAATGGAAAAATAACAGAATCTATGGTCTAAACTTTATCAAATATGAAAAATTCAAATTCTGCTATAAAGAAGCTCTAATAAAGACAGTAGTGTCATTATTCAGCTCAGGTTGATTGTAAAACATGGTAAAACATCTCCTATTTGCAAATTTAGCTTAAAAACAGCTACTTTTAAATGGCCGTCAGTGAAGAAAGATGTACTTTGCTGGCAGAGTTATAAAAAAATGGGGGAAAAGAAATGTAATTACTTTAATGCTTAAGACTGACAAAGCTCTTACTATTTGAATAATGTATGAGTTACGTAGAAATCTTTAATTTCTCATGCGCAGGTTCTGCTCCTCTGGACGAGCTGCACACACTGCGCAGTCAGCTTCTTCTGCTACAAAACCAGCTCCTGTACGAGCGCTACAAGCGAGAGCAGCACGCCGTACGCAACCGACGTCTGCTTCGCCGCATCATCAATGCCACCGCGCTCGAGGAGCAGAATAACACCATGGTAACCTCAGCTCAGAGCCATGATCTGTGGGACAGCATTCAGTTCGAGTCAAGGCTACCTGATATTCACCTTGACCACTAGAGGACGATAGAAACCAATGCAGTTGATTGTTTGTATGTGCTTGTTTGTACAGAAGGACCAGCTGAACCTGCAGAGTGTGGATATCATGTCTTTGAGAGAGAGCCTGCAGGTAGAGCAGCAGAGATACCGGCAGCTCTGGGACGACCGAGAGACTGTAGTTACACGCCTGCACAGCCAAATACGCCAACTACAACAGGCCAGAGACGACTACTACACCAAAAACCAGGAGTTACAGGTGCGAATCAATTTATTCATTTTTCGAAGCTCTAACCTTGAAGCTGTAGAGTTTATAATTTAATAACAGTAAATGAGATTGCAGTTTAGAATCAGTTTGATATTCATTATGCACCTGTGATCCTCCAATCAGAGTAAACTACAGGAATGCCAGAAGCGAATAGGTGTGATGGAGGCGGAGCTTCAGAAGGCGAACAACAAGGTGTGCCACACAGGACACCTGCTGAACCAGCTCACTGCCAAGGTAAAAACAATCACCCTCTGTCTCTCGAGCTCCAAAAAGAGTGGGTCTCATATCTTTTAGTCCATTTGAGTCTATTTTCTGAAGTAAATGATCATTTGTAATTTCGCGCCTATATATAATCATCATCTTCCCCTAATTTGTCCTTTCTTCAGTTGTCATCGAGTGAAAGTGTTCAGCAGCAGTTGAGTTTTCTAAATAAGCAGCTGCTGCTGCTAGGAGAAGCCCATAAACTGTGTGTTCGGGAGCTGAATCAGGCCGGACCAGATACTAGCAAGGTACAAAGGAACAAGAAATCCAGTGTCTCGTTCATCTTTGCCATAAGTACAATTTATGACATATTCCTCTCTGTCGTTGTCCATTTCTCTCTTGTAGGAGGTGCAGATGCTGCAGACGTCCTGGGGGAAGGAGACGGAGCGTCTAAAGCAGAATCTGTTACTACAGAGCCAAAAGCTGGATGCTGCTCAGCAGAGAGTGGCAGAGCTGGAGACTCAACTCGCTAAAAAAGAGCACCTAATAGCAGAACAAAAGAAGTTTCTGGAAGATGTCAAGGCTCAGGCTAAGTATGATTTAACTTGCAACTTGTGTTTGCATTTATTGACACGTTGAAGGACAAAGCTTCCCATCAGTTTTCTGTATAATATTCTTTCTTGCTTAATTCCATCATTTCACAACGTCTCACAATCTTTCTTATTTGCCTTCTACTCAGAGGGGAACTGCAGGCCTCCGAGAGCAGATATCAGGCACAGAGACGGGTGACTCTGGCTCTGCAGACTGAGCTTCTGCAGCTCTACAGCAGGCTGGAAACAGAAGACTCCTCTGCCACTGCTTCAGCCTTACCAGCAGAGAGCGCCACTGAACCCCGCGGTTCCACCGAGCCCAGGTAGAACTGATAACTATAGTGTCATTCAAATACAAAGATAATGTTATCCAGTTCAGCATGCTACTACCTCTGTGTTTTTTTTTATTTTATGATAAGCAGTTTGTGCTGTTGGCACTTTCCATGAATTGGGTACCATGTCAGACTTTTACATCTTAAATTTGCATTTTTTTTTCTTTATGGCCACCTCATTATTTTATGAGATCTCAAAAGTTTGGAATTAAAATGTTTTGACTGGTGCTGTATATGTGTATGATTTAACTTAAATGAAGCTATCATTCAAATATTGCATGCTTTTAAACTAGCTGTCTTTCATGTTATGTTAATTTTATGTAATAGCTATATGACATCTAATAATTCTCTCTCCAAATAACTTTTTGCCTTAATTACTTAAAAACAGGACAGTTTCCTGTTTTTGTGGCCTGTTATAAATGGGTCTGTTTGTGGGTTACATAATTATCATGCAATCTCTTTTTTTCATGAAGTTCTTACGATTGTGACTTTTTTTTCTGGTTGTTTCTGGTGTCACAGTGTCATAGTGGTTGATGGTGCAGTAAAAACAGCCACCAAACAAGACGGCACGTCACCTCAGTCTCCACATGGCAATGGCAGCACTTTATCGCCAGCGCAGCCCAAGGCAGGCTCTTCCCCGACCAACTCTGTAAACGGCAATCGAGACACTCCCCCACCTGTCCTAGTGGAACCACCCCCTCACCGTCCTCATTCCCCGCTGGGACCCCCAGGACCTTTGGTCCCTTCTGACACCCCACTCACTGTAGGCTCCTACCCCAGCACCAAGAGCTTTCTGGGTATGCGTGCAAGAGAGCTATTCCGCAACAAAAGCGAGAGCCAGTGTGATGAGGACGAAGCCCCGCCTCCACGTCTCACTGGCCTATCACAGGGCCTGAAAACTGAGCTCTGCGTGGAGCCGACAGCGAAGATTACATCCAGCTCCACCGCTGCGCAGAGCTTCACGCTCATCACATCGGCTAAAGAAACCCAACCTGATGCTCAAAGAGCCAAAAACCAAGACATGTTTGGCTCAAGATGCCCAGAGAGGCCCAGGCAGCAACCATTAAGGATTATGGATTATAACGAAAGTCATCAGGAGCACAGCTAAAGTTATGGAAAAATGGTGAAAGAGAGAGCGGTAGAGGATGAAGAGATGTGCGAAATTTAGATTATTAGAGCGTAAGGCAAGACTCTTTCAATTTTCAGTGTTATCTGTCCCATTTTCACAAGCCGACAACAGGATTTGGAGCTAATAAATCAGTAAAACCCTCACTAAAATGAGACAAGTGGAAAGAATAGACTAAACCGACATATTTAGAATTAGAAGTGGTCACAAAATGTCTTTTAGTAACCCCACCGCACCAGAAATGTCACAGCTGCATCTTTTATTTGTTGTTTTTTGCTAATTTATCCGCTCCCTTTTACCAAGTAACTGTTGCAGCATGTGGAAACTTTGCATTAAGGTTGTTAGAAGCAATATAAGTTGATTCATCTGTAGTAATGGTACAATGCTTACACCCTCACAGCTCACCCGCACAGAGCTGAAGTGTGTGTGCTTGGATGCCAGGAGGCGGATGGTCTGTTGGATGGTTGCCTTGTGCCAAGCAGGAGTCAGTGTTTCTTTTAAAAGCCATCAGGTTTTACCTTTCAGACATGTCAAGTGCATTTCATGTGCTCAAATCATGTTTATCTTTACTATGTTTCTCTGTGTGTGTGCGTGTGTGCGTGCGTGTGTGTGCGTGCGTGCGTGTGCATGAGTGAGTGCGTGTGTGCGTGCGGTGTGTTGAAAATGATGGCCTGTATCCCAGACTTGATTCTGGGTTAAATTGCACTGTAAGTTGTTACTGATTACAGAAAAAAATCCGTTACAGTCTTGGACTAGACTAAATCTGGATCCGAGAAATGATACAGCCACAACGAGAGGAAGGTTCAGCATGATTGTTTTGTTTGTTTTTATTTACTTTTTGTCCTCATCTTCTTTTAACTTTAAGTATTAACAGTGCTTTTAAAAGTTATAAAGCAATCGGCCATATATTCCTGATCATTACCCACGACTAGTCAAACCTATGAAACATATCCTTCAGTTATCTCTATAAAACATCGTAATTTAAAATCTAGATGATCTAGTGACCATTTTGAAGCCTTATCCTAATTATAAATAAGTCAGACATCAGTCAAGTAATTTTGACGATACTATCCTTCAGTCTCAAGCTCAGTCATCATATTCGCTCACCTCAGTAGGTAACTGATAATAGTACGGATGATCTGTCTTTTACCCTCTCACTTCAGCGCACTTCAATGGATAGTATTATTACGTTTGCTTTCTCGGTGTCAAATACTTAAGGCAGTATTCTGTAGAGCTTAAATGTACTGTTTTGTGTTCTATTATTCAAGCACATATATTCTTAGAATACCACATATCAGTTTGAGGGGTAAATATAAGACTTGATTTTGTCGAGCTGAAAGTATGTGGACTGTAGCGATGAGAGCTGTACGATGCCAAGTAGACAGTGTAAAATATCTCCACATTTCTACAGAATGGCCATGTTGATAGTCAGACGTTATTTGGGAATTGCAGATGGGGTGGTCATCCTCAAATTGTTCCCAAATCCTGTTGTCCCCTTGAAGTCTCTGCTGTTCCTTCTGCCTTGCTATCTAGAGCATGTACAACAATCCTCTTTTAATGCCAACAGCAGGAACTATGACTTAACAAGATACAAGGTACAATCAGCTTGGAATGAAAGGAAGGGAAGAATTCGAGCTCCTTTGCTGGAGATGAAGGTTCTGGGGTGTGTTGGGGGAGGAAAGGCAGGGGCGGTTGGAAAAGGTTCTTAAAGCAGTTGCTTGTGTTAACTGTGAATGACAAAAATAAAATCGTCTTCGATGTTTTGCACTACAGATTTGGGGTTGTCTTGATTATTTTCCTCGATTAATTTCGCGTTGATGTCTGGAATGGAAATGAAACACAATTTGAGGCCTACAAGCTACGCTTGTAAGAAAGCATCACTTCCATGGCTGCCAGCCGTAATTATTTGAAGCTGATTTAAAAGGGTAATACTTGTTGTCAAACAATAACTATTTTAGTTTTTTAGGTATATTTGTGCACACTCAAGTCACTTAATATGTGTGAATTTCATTCCATTTTAGTTTCAAGCTTTCTATTTTATTTTTCATTAGTTAGAGCTCAATACAGCATATTTAAATAATTTATTATATATAAATCCTAACAAGCTAAATATTTTTTCTTCTTACAGGATTTAGAAGACTTCATCATATATGAGTTGAGCCACTATTGTCTGTCTTTAGATTTGACATGTTTAGTCACTTATTAATGTAAGGATTTTTTCCCCATAAATTTCTTCTTAGATGAAAAACATAGGTTGTGAATGACATCAAGGTGAGTGAATTATTAATTTCTGGATGGATTTTCTCTTCAAGTTCCAAATACGTTTAGAATCATTTTAACAATCTCTCTCCCACCTGAAGACATTTGAATTTGTATTACTATTATTATTGCCAAAAAAGGCAAAATTACCAGTATTTTTGGTTTATGGTTCATGATCGACCACTAGAGGGCACTGTTGCTCTTGATAATCAACCATCAATCAACAGGTGCAGTATTGACTCTCCTGAGCGTTATGGCTCAAAGCATATCTACAGATTAACATGGGCGTTCTTTTGAGGTCAAACGATACATTGCACTCAAGTTTTTGCTCTTCCCTGTGAAAAAAACGTACAGTTCTGTAAGATTCAGTCGATGGCCTAATTGAGGGGGAAACAGTTTGCTGGTTTTAGCTGGTCTGGTCAGTTGGTTGGTGGGGTTTTAAAGTGCTTTGAGTACATTACAGCAGGTCAACCTTGGAAAACTAGCTGATGACACTACGAATCTATCACTACTATATCCTATCATTTTAGACCAGCAAGTGTGGTTGATTTTTTTTTTTTTTTTTTCCTCGCCAACTTTTTTTATTATTATTTTTTATTATCTACAAAATAAGTAATTTTAATACAGCTAAGTTCGATGTCAAAATATTATATATCAGTGAAGTCTGTGAACCGAATGGAGTTCAAACAGCTTACATTGTATATAGATAGCGAGTGACCTGAACATATGGCAGATATGGCGCGGTCTTCTCTGCGCGTGTTGTTGAAATTCAGCTGCAGAGCGAAACACGACGAGAGCTGCTACAACTGAGAAAGTAAGATTAGTTTATCAAACGTGTGCATATGTAGGACTATTTCTTGACTGAGTCAAAAAAAATCTTATGTTTAATTTAGCAGTATTCTGAGGGGTCAGGGAAACTGATGCAGAATAATTGGACGCAGAGGGAATCCATACCAATTTGTGATTTCAGAATCTACTTGAGAAATTAGATGTCAGTGCAAATATGAAATTGCTCCTCAATGTTTTCAAAGATTGTATGAAATTTTAAGTATAAATCTGAAGTATTCACAGCAAAGGGATTTCTCTCTTCTCTCTTTGCCAACTTGAAATTGCCAAGAGGAGGCAAGCAATGGAGTTAAAGCAGTGCCATGCAGTCATGATTGGGCTATAAAGAGTCTTATTTTTATTTCATTATTTCTCCGTTTTCTCTTGAAAGTGCTTTAGATTCCTGGTATCAAGGGCTCGTCTTTATTTTTTCATGCAGTTGAAAATTATAATTAAAGGATAACTGCATCCAACTGTGAAAATGTGTGAAGTACTTTCAGCATTGTAGCCTATCTAGGTCTTGGGTGTAATTAAAAGCCCAGTTAAGGCAGAACTAATTACAATTAACACGATTAGTTATTATTTTTGCAGCATGGCAACGTGTTTTCCCTTATCTTTCCAGGAACTAAAGTGTCTCAGTGTGATTTAAAAATCTTAATATATTATTTTAATGATGTGTATGCTCATTTTCCAGCATCCTAAAATACCGGTTATATTTAGGCTAAATGTTTGTGTTTATTCCACATGGACGCATGCTGAAGCATAAATGCTAAACAAGATCATTTTGGTAAGCATATTTCATACTGACACTCCTAAAAACGACTTCATTTGTCCTCATTAATAGCTTAAAAGTCCATGAATAAATAATCGTTAAAAAGCATACTTTTTGCTTTATGTTTAGCTAAACGCAAAGTGTACAGAAATTGAATGAATATGAGCATTTATCCCTGAGCCCACCCCTGCAATCACATTTAGACAGCTCACACACACACACACACACACACACACCTCTACATCCGGTTCCACAGGCGGGAGAAAAGCTAGCGGGACCTTTGAGATGAGTAAATTCAATTAACCGAGGGTGGTTTGTGTTTTCCTCACTTCTGAATCTGTTAGCCAAGTAGACTCAAAACTTAAAAAGGAGAGAAGAAAGGGAAAAAGAGCAAAAGGGGAAAGGGAGAGAGAGAACAAGGGATGCGCGCGCCAATCCCAGTGGTTTAATTATTTTAATTATCATCCTCTTTCGGCTTTTCTAAAAAAGGGGCCATTAAAGGATGCCCATTTGGGTTAATCTGATTAAAAAAGGCAAGATGGAGGGAGAGATAAAAGGCTGTGGATGTCAGAACTAATCAGGAGAGTTAAAGCTGCTATTTATGATCTGGGACTGCTGTGAAAAATCTGTTCAAAATACATTTCTCCTGTTTCAAACACCCCCAAATAACCACTGTTTTTTGCAGATGTACGTAATTATGGACAGAATTCTAGTTTAGCTAGCCTATGATTTTGTTTAGGCCTGTTTGTTGAATTTTCAGGCGAAAATCATTTCAATTAAGTCATTGGAAATTTACCTTTGGGGTGAAAGATTTAGCTAGTAGTTAAATTTGGTCACGTGGATTCGCCTTGGTTTTAAAATGACGGTTCACACATCTCAGCAGACATTTCGCGGCTTTCTGGAATACTCGATTCTGATTGGTCAGTTGCGGCCCCCAAAGCTAGGCATACGGCGCAGGCTCCTCCTGGTAACTAAAATTGGCGCTACTTCCACCTCCCTCGTGCCACTCTTGCTTGTTTTATACAATTACAATGACCTAATATAGTAGATAATCTCAGGTAACTAGTGTTAATATTGTAGCAGTGTTCATTTTTTGCAAGGACAAATGTTTTTCTCAGACTATTCCTTTGTAGGACTCATTCCTTAGCGGAAGCTTTAAGGTAATATCCAGATAAGAATATAAAATAATCTCACCTAAAACCAAATTTAATGTCCTCATATTGTTTTTTTAAATGAGAAGCTGTGTAATGTGCATTATCGCATACACACATGGGATGATGGCATGATGTGACTGCCCACCCATCTTTATCGAACCTTTCAATTTGCCATTAAGACATTGTTGTTCAAACACCTGCTGTGATCGAAACATCACTCTCACTTTGACTAACTACTCTGTGACATACACCTAATGTCTTTTCATCGAAAGTTACAGAGAACCTGACACGCCACGCTTGAGTGCAGAAGCCCGGCAAAAACCTGCACAGGTGTTGAACCACAGCATGAAAAGGAGCAGAGAAAGATCCACTTTCTGAATAAATCAAGCAGAAGCAATATCCTGCATGTGTAGAGAGATGGACGGGAGCCCATGTAATATTAAAAGCGCCGTGTCTGGCAACGCAAGCGGTGCCACTCCTTTCATTGCTCCTGCTCCCTCCACTACCCGGCCACTGGCTCTTCTCTCAAGGTGACACTTCAAAGCACCAACGCAGACGCGGAAGGCCTGGCTGCCAGCATGGAGCCAACCCAACCCTCCTCCACCCCTTCCTCAAACAGGCGCTTGCTACCCCTGCTGGGCCAGGTCAATGCCAAGAATCCACACCGCTTGCCACTTGGGAACCCTTGTCAAAATCTGCTTCGTATCCTTAATTAATAACACTCCTTTCCTATTGCAAACACGAGGGGGGAGAGAGTGCCCGTCTGGAGTCCACTGGCACTGTTCGTTACTGGAGTCTCAATTCCGACAAAGAGCCATGCTGGAAATGAAGGCGGTATTATCTGTTACACCAATATCTGTCGGAATTTAGGCAATGCTTTATTGCAAATTGTGGCCCTGTAATGTCAGTGTTTTTCTCACCTTCCTGTCTTTGTTTTTACTCAGGACGCCCCTCATTGAGACTCAACTAGAGGAATGTGCACCCTAAGGAATAATTTGTGAAGGTCCAAGTGGGTACGTTCAACTTCGGCTCTCTGAGAGCTAAAAAATGCAGCATACAGAGGTAGGAAGACATCAAGACCTGTCCGAATCCAGTGTTCTTGTATAACATGGCTTCAGCTGCAACAGTATCATTTGCTGTATAATATATCCGAGAATCCTGTGCGTACGAGTCGATTTGGTGGTTCGTGGAAGGAATGAAAATGTAGACTCGAGTTTTGAGCGTAGTTTATGTTTTTGGTCTACTGAAAAGTCTTAAGTCTGTTAACATGGCCGTGTATTTCACTTGTGGGTGATCTTTCATACTTATTAAGCTTTTATGATAATCAAATTCCATCATACATGTATATATTTCACCCCACAAATGAAACATTTTGTCATCGTTTAATGCCCAATTACACCAAGAACAATAACTAGCGTCCACACCAGTGCGTGATAAAGTTCTGTTTAGACCACAAACAGATTCTGATTGGCTGTCAGTGTTTTTATCATCCATCAGCTTAAAAAATGTTATTCCAACAATAACGTCCTCAGAGTTAATCAGTATTGGGCCCATTTAACTCACGTTGTCTGGGGGGAAAAAACCCACAATATTATATTAAATTGTGTTCTATGGAAGAAACAAACTCATGCAGGTTTGTAATGACATGACAGTAAGACTACAACATGGCATCATTTTCATTTCCGAGTGAACTATCCCTTTAAAAGGAACACATTAGTGTTTTGTGTCAATGACGGGGTGCTTGAGCCCTACTGGTGTGGCTGTGAGGGTATGTAAGACAAAAACATTGGGAAACACTGATTTAAAGGGTAAGAGCAGTTCACAAACGATGAGATTGTGCTATGTTTGGATTCTTAGTATGATCCCAATCACCCACCATACACACACTCAACCAGACAGTCACACAGCGGCATCAGCTGGGTCCAACTATAATCACCTCTCAAATCTGAAGGGAGAGTTTTACGAACACTGCCATGATCGATATTTGCCAATCCGTCCTCCACTATCAGCCCAAATAAAAGGCACGGGCGTCAGACGGGACTGGCGAAGCAGGTCGTAGGGAGGTCCTCTGTGCCTGTTTGATGTTTGTGCAGCGCTCATCAGTGTGTTGAGGCTGGTTCACCTCTGCTGTTTTGGAATCAGCAGGTCATCGCTGTCTCAACCCCGCGCGGTGCACCGCTGATTGCCTAGCAGTTGCTGCGAGATTGCTTTTCCACGGTTAGGGGATGTGCGTCCTAGCAGTAAGCTGGGCTCTGTTTTAATAGGGCCTCAACTCCAAACTCAAAGGTCGCTGTACTCCTTGCTGCTCGTGCAGGATTGTTTATGGACTTAGTTCACTGCAGTTTTCTGCCCATTAGCAGTGCAATGTGTAGCATTCCTGTTTCTGTAGTCTCATGGAAGATGTGTTTCTCAGATGTCTTATCTCGCAGTTACATGATAAAGTTTTAATACTGAAGCACATCTTAACAAGTCTCTATTGCATAGCAAAAATGCTCTGCAAATTGTAGTATTTTATCATGATATTCCAGGTTCAATACAAATTAAGCAGTTTCAAACCAGCTTGTGGCATAATGTTGATTACCACCAACAATATTTTCAACTCGTCGTTCAGTTTAGAAAAAGCGTAAATCTGTTACAATTTCGTGGGGTTTAAAATTTATTTATTTTTTTTTTAGCTCTGAATTTTTCTAAACCATGCTTTTTGGTTTAGAATAGCTTTTTAGGTAGATTGATTTCTGAGTTGCCAATGCAATTTTTGATTTTTTTTATTTAAGACTGAGAAATGGGTTGAAATTATATTCTGTGGCAATTAAACCACAAATGCTGTCAATATAAAATGAATTAATATTATACTTGGATTTTCACCTCTTTCACCCCTTTGGATAGCATGGTCTTAGTTTATGTAGGCTAAGTGATTATTAAGGTAACTTAATTTCTTAGCAGGTGCAGCAGTCAAACAGAACCAGTGGCTTATGGATTCTTAAAGGGCAGAAATATTTAACGGAGCTAACGCACAGTGGAAACATTAGTGCCCTACTTCCATCAGCTGCCAATGAGGCCAGTCCTCTACAGTCCCCAATGAGCTTTTGCTTTTGTTAAACTGAATGACTGTTTGCAGTGCAGACAAATATAGGAGGTCATAGACTAAATTGTCTGTATTTAAAGGGGGTAGTGCACAGCTACCATTGGTGAAACAGAAAAAAATTGTTTCTTTCTGTTATGTTTTTATTTTCTCAAGACAAATTAAGTTTTAGTCCAAGGCAATGCATAGTCACTTCTTTTTTTTTAGGTCATGTCTTTTCGCATTACATATTTTCAAACTTTGTGAGGATTTCAGAGGGTCATCTTTAAAAATTGTATCGCTTACTACCTTTTGGTGGATAGATAACCTGCCTCTTGTGTCAGTCAAACGTTCTCTGTCTATTAACCCTATAAAAACTGACATATGAAATCTTTTGAACAAAATGTAGTTAATTAAAAAAAAAAGTTTGCATAAGTGTTTTTGTTGAGAATCATATTTGATACATCAGGCTATTATGGCTTAGCTCATACTCAAGAAGGAAAAAACTGAGAAAAAAGATGCGATTTGGTGCAGATACAGATATTTATATGGCCAAAAAGTAAGATGAAATTCTGATAGTTTGTAACGTAAATCAATGAGATATTTATGATAGTACACCAGACACTTACATAAAATGCATATAAATGTCAGTTGTTACTTAATCTCCCAATAATGTCTTTGTAAGATGATGTTTAAATGCTTGAAAATGACATAGATGCACAAATAATTGTTCTTCAAAAGCCTGTGGTATACTCTCATTTAAACATGAATATATATATATATATATATATATATATGATAATCAAATAAACTTAAAGGGATAGTTCACCCAAAAATGAAAATATGAGACCTCAATGTATCGTCACGAGCCACAGGGTTTAATTTGGTCTTGTATGTGTATGTTTTTTTTTACTCTCAAAGCCGTGGGTCCCATTGACTGCCATTATATGACTGATAGACTGCAATGGTTTGAGTTAAAAATCTTTGTTTGTGTTCTACTGAAAAAGTCACCTACATCTTGGTTGCCCTGGGGGTAAGCAGATCAACATCAAATTAGGTGAACTATCCCTTTAAGTGTTCAACTTGAAATATTACTATCAATATAAAAGTCATTCTTATGTTTTGTTTATAAAAATCAGTTTTCACAGCAAAATTACAGGTGTACCATGACCTGAAAGAGTCAAATTATACTAAAAGGCCTTTTATTTGCTAAAAAAGTATGAACTATCAATCAGAGGGCATGTAAAAGATTGTGTACACCAGGTTTTAAGGCAAAGTTTTGATCATGCTGATAGTTTAGAGGACTGAAATGGCAGTTATTGCCCAATGCCATGAGAATAGACTTTATGCCATTTAGTCAAATGTCTAGCCATGCAAGGACCTGCACAATCACAACTTGATATTAAATTCATATTATGTATATTATATCCTTACTTTTTGCATAAATATTGTATCTTAGATTTTGTCTGCATTTTTAGCAGACAAAGAGATCCCATCTTTGTGGAGACGGCTAGGACGTGAGGTGGTTTGATTGATTCATGGCCTGCCGTTGATCAGAGGGAAGCCATAGATTTATTAGTAGGCTTGACGACAAAGGGAGGAAGAGAGTCTGCATATGTTAATCCGCTGGCTGAACGATGATCAAAGCTGAAACATGCTGGGTCCCACTGAACGCCCCAGGGCAAACCATGCTCTCCAGCAGTCTACTCAAAAGTGCAGGAGAGGAGTAAACAGATTAGGAAAATCAATACACCGTGTTTGGGGCTTGGCTAGATGTATGGCTCCAAGGGAGCTGGCCTTTAAATGCATACTGTAAAATTGTATTAGGAAAGTCGAGTTCAAGCTCTTATAACCAGTCTAAGACTCAATAATTGCAAATAGATAGAAAACTGTTTGTTGACTTTGCGTTGGATGGCACAGACGCTTTCATTACAGTATTATTTACACTGTTGCTTTTTTTGCAAGAAAATTAACGCTTTTATTTAGCAAATAAATGCTGCTCTTTTGAACTTTTTCTTCATTAAAGAATCCTGAAAAAAGTGTCACGGTTTGCACACAACTGTTTTTAACATTGATAAAATGGTAGTGTGTGTTACTCAAAATCCAAAATGGATCCAAATATGTTTGGCTCACATGATGCTGCTGATGGAAGCAGGTTGGAGCTCTTCTCGTAGTTGCTGTACTCATGACTGTGCAGTCAAATCTTCAGCTCGTCTCCAGTTTCATTCTTGGCGTGTGAAGCATTTCTTTGATAGCAACTGGTCTGGATTTCAAAGCACAAGTGAACGATGTGTCTACTCGCACTGTCAGACCTTGAATCCATTATATGTTCTTCAGCACCAGTATGATTCAACCCAGTTGTGTGCGCACACCTGTATTCTCCATGGCCCTCACTCTCCGGAGTTATGGCTCCCAGAGGATCAGCTGTCAATTTCAGCTTCTAGCTGCTCACCGCACTTAAACTTCCTCTTTGTCGTGCTTGCTAGGACTCCTTAACAGCTCTGTTGTCTGAGACTATTCTTGCCATAAATATGTAATTAATTACTCTCAATTAAGGGTGTTCTGCAGATTATCAAGGGTGGTTAGCGTCTCTATTAAGTGTCACTTTCTTTGAAAAAAAAGAATTAGCTGCATCTAAATAATGAAAATGTTGATTTTATTTTCTCTTTCATGAAAAATTCTGTCAATTGTTTTGAAAGGATATTTGAAATGACTTATCCCCCCTTAGCTTGGCGTCTTTTAACTTCCTACTTTTTAAGATGAGTGACTTGCGGTTATTATTTTTGTTTAATCTGCTAATAGATGTTTATCCCCTCAGGCTAATGTCTGAAAGTAGCTATCAGTTTTACTTATTTATTATGCACTTAATCTACATAAACGGCATGGAACTCCAGCAGGACGTTCATGTGTGCGCTTTCTGTTCCTTTTCCAGCTGTGGGTTTGAAGCAAAGCAGGTCCATATTTTAGGAAAAAGCGGTTTTGCAGGCACCTGTCATGAACTCAGCATCATGTGATTGGCAGCTAACAGGATGTGATGCGTTCCTGCTGGATGATTGGCAGATGACTTCAGAGCTACTGAGTGGAGACGATGTTTAATTAGAGGGCGATTAGTATACTGTTGAATCACAGTGTGGAAGATCTTTCTGAATACCCCCTCCAAAAGTTCGTGAGACTACAGGTTTGTTCTGCTTTATCTGTCATAATCTTTTCCTTAAAGGAATAGTTCAACTAAAATGAAAATTCTGTCATGACTTACTCACTTTCATGTTGTTCTAAACCGGTATGGTTTTATTTCCTTTGCAGATCACAAGGAGAGAGATTTTAACTTTTTCTTTTGTCTATACAATGAAAGTCAGTGGGGTCCAGTGTTGTTTTGAATCCCAGTCACTTTCATTGTATGGACAAGAATAGCTGAAACTTTCTTCAAAATATATTTTTTTGTGTTCTGCATAAGAAAAAAAAAGAAATGCAAGTTTGGAATGACAAAGGGTGAGTGAATAATGTCAGTCTTAATTTTGCATGCACTATCCCTTTTAATGACATATAAAACTAATTTAAGTAATAAAAAAGTAATGATTTTATGCCCCAAAGCGCAGTGACTGATGCGCATGCAAGTTGCTGGAAAATGCATATTCTCAAACAGAATTGAAGCACAATTTCTCATAAGAGTTATCCATCTTTTTCTTATATTAAATAACCAAGGAGTTTCACTTGCATTACTGAGTGTTAAAATGGTAGAAATTGATGAGAAATATCAACAGAAATGAGTAATTGCAGCTGATAAATAATGAATGGGGTTGCTGGGATTGCCATTACTGTGGTGAAGTTATCCCTCATTACTGGCCTGTGATAAAAGTGCTATTGCATTTGTACACCCGTACCACTGGTACCCACAATGCTTTGATGTAGTGAAGGCCTGTTACCCCTCAGTGATACTCCTGACTCCATTTATTTATGTATATGTTTCTGGAAAAGAAGAAGCGTAGAGACATTACAGCTGCCAAGCTCAACTTCAGCTTCAAGCAATAAGTTGGAATGCCCCATCACAGCTGAAAATAGCTAAAACCACGCTTATGCTCTGCGTTAGTATTCAAATCTCTTCTAAACATCCTGACTGAATAGTCAACAGCGTAATATGTTTTCTGTTGCTTGGCTATTGAGGTTATAATAAGAATATTTTACCTGCTACAAAGCCTCCGTGGTATCATTTCTCCTTTTCCCGATGTTGCCTGTTCAGAGCTTGGCTTTTCTACCCCGTCTATCTCTCTCCCTCTTTTCCCCTTCATGTCAGAACAAATGCTTATTTATACTGCTTGGGAAAACAGCTGTTTGGAGGCACCAGTCGACTGGGTGACAAAAACAGTCTGAATGTGTAATGAGAAGAACACGGCAGCTTGTCTCCACGCTCTGCGGGACACCTCACTCTGCAAAACAAATAAAGGCAACAAAACGAATGGAAACGATGTTGGAAAGTGCTGTGGCAAAGTTTAATGTGCTCTCTAATTACATTTAGCCACAGTAGCAGATATAGTACATGGACGCAGAGCGAAAGGGTTGGGGGTGAATCAGCGGTTGTTCGGCTGCCGCCACATTCGGCGGAGGAGGTCAGCGAAAGGTATTTGTTTCCAATCGAGGCCCATTGCAGCAGAAGATATCCGACAACAGCATGGGGAATCAGTTTAGTCGAGCGTGTGCTGTGCTTGATTGTTCTACGCAGGCTTTGCCGTATTTGCTGGTAATTGGGAGTGCAACCGGTCCGCTGCTGTAATTAGTGCAAACGCTGCCTGATTACACTGTGCCGATCACATTTGGACCTCTCTGATTTCAGAGGATCTGTCAGTTATTTTCCTCTTTCTAATGTCATCCTTGTTTAATTTGCTTTTTTTTTTTTTTAACACTTTCAATTTATAGCATTTATTGATAACAGGTTCTACAGCAGCAGGCATTTAAAGTGTGGTCACGTTAGCGACATTTTGTGAAATTTCATAGGCAAAAATAGATTACTTAAGTAAAGTAAGTAACTTTCTGTTGATCGAGAGAAGACAAATTCATGTGACCAACATGAACACAAGCAGAATCTTAAAGGGAAAATGTTGTCCTCGTGTGAAACTCTGTATCTTTCTGATTCCTATTCAAATTATTTCATTTGCTAAATTTCTCAGAGCAATGGGAAATGTGATCACACATAGGCAAAGCTTATTCAAATTATATAGTTATTATATTGTTCAATGCAGTGAATTAACATGACCAACTTGGAACATGAGCATAATCTACATGGGGAACTCTACAAGATCAACAGCAAATGTGACTGCACTTTTAGGCATAATACATTTTGAATTATTCTATATAGTTCAGAGTTCATTGTTTTTGTAATTTAACATTTCTTTGCTCCTGACGTGGCATTTAAAAAAAGCACCAGGCCCTTGTAACAAGGGAGAGGTGAAATGGTGCTAATGTTAAGTGATGCTACAGACAGTTTGATTTTCCCTTAAGAGGTCTGTTTATTTTATTCAAGTGATCTTTTGTGGTGGGTCCATGATGCACGGCTTTCTGTGCCAGAGGGACTGTTAAAACAAAGGCCTGGAGCGTGTCTTCTCCCAGCCGGACCCACCCCGGTGTCCTCACCATCACCTGCAAGGCACGAGAAGCCCTCGGGGAGCACCCTGGGACGACAAGACTCTAATAATGGAAAAAAGCACATGGACCATGATTAGCTTATTAGGGCGAGGGTAACTAATTACCAAATTTTATTGTCAAAGGGGGCAGAAGGGGGCAACGACAGGGAAAGGTCTGAATCATATGGTCCCCATGCAGCAAGAGGAACGGGGATGCCACAATGCTGGAACGGTCTCTCTCTCTCAACCTGTTGCAGTGTGCCTCACGGCATCCCTCCCCCGTCCTGCTGTTCAGGTTTGTGTGACATCTGCTCCGAGACACTGCGTGTCCTCCCGTGAGACACGCCTCCCCTCCTCCCACCTCATGCAGATGTTGCGGTCCCCTGGTCTGGTGCAGGCCTGCGTAGCACGTCAGGCCCGTTTGAAGTGTGATGAAACGGAATGGAGAGAGCCGATCGGGGGCCTTGGGAGCTGGTTGAGGTGTGTGTTGGGGGGGGTTTGTTGAAGGGCCAGTGAAACTGGCTCATTACAATATCACTCAGAACCGGAGCCGAGGGTTGAGTTGTTCCCCCTCTGCTGGTGCACGTCCCCACGGATGGGATGGAGAGTTGTCTGGTGCCCACTACAAGTGTTGCTCTCTCTGCCTGTCTCCCCCAATTTTGTGCTCATTGCCTGTCTTGTCTCTTGCCCCATTTTCTTCAGATTTATTTTGCTGTGTTTTTCTGTCTAGACTGTTTTCTTACACAGTCCAGGCCTGCACTGAGCACCCTGCTATGCTGAGTAAGAGTTTGAAGCAGTTTTAGTCAAATAAGCTCTGATGTAGCTAGTAAAACCAAATCATGAAAAATAAGACCGCAAATATGAATTAAAGGGCACCTATTATGCAAAATCCACTTTTACATGGTGTTTGGACATAAATGTGTGTTGGCAGTGTGTGAACATAACCACCCACTCCTTATTATTTAAATCCCCATTAAACCAAAGCAGTCTATACTAGGCATGCGGTTTTGATTCTCTAAGCAATGTGTCATTATATTGCTTAGGCCCCGCCCATGGGGGCTGACTGACAGTCCTGCATTGCCATAGTTTCCGCCCTCAGCAGTTGTACACTGTCCTCTATTTTCTCTGTGGTCGAGCACCTGTAATGTCAACAATGTCTCGTAAGCAATCCCGGTGCTCTGTGTTCCGATGTAAGACCGAACATAAGAGTTTTCATTTTCTCCAAACATCTGAACCACTGAGGACCACTCTATCTCTATCTTTATGATTGGTCAGATCGCCTGTCAATCAAACTCCCTGTGAAGGGTCAATTTAAGAGTATCATTTGATTTTGTAGCACAAACTATGCAAAAGTTGACAGAGGTTCAATGTATTTTTTAATAATGTTTTTTTATTTTGATGTACAAATTTGGTATTTATACTATGATGCATATATATATATATATATATATATATATGTATGTCTATGTTTTTGGCTAGTTAGGAAGTCAGGTAAGAATTATGTTGTTTATTTGTATTTATTTTTCTTGTAGGTTAACTAGATTCCCTTCTGGCAGGTAGTAATCTTTAGTTTGTTATTTTGACTTTACCCGCTGCTGAAGAGATTCTTCTTTTTATGTTGAAATTGTTTGTTTGGAGATTATTTTGCACTGTATATATGTCATCTGTTTATTGTAAATAAATGTACTTGCTTCTTTCTTCCTTTTCTTTAAAACGCTACTTCCCTTTTGTCCCTGGAAATCTAATCGGGAACGTAACAATATTTGTATGTACAGTATGTATATTTATATACATCCATTTTATTAATATATTTTTTTTATATAAGTTATGTCATGCATTAGTGTCCGACCTGCTAAGGTTTGCATTATAGATGCCACATTAGTGGGAAGGTAGGTGAAGTGCTGGAGGAGAGGTAAACTGTTAAAGATCAAAGTGAAAAACAAAAGCAAATTTCAAACGAGCCTCTGGAGCTTGGCAACAAACTTTTCGGTCCTCTGATAATACTTAGATCTATAAATGTTTCCTTTATTTATTTACTTATTTATTTTTAAAATTATTCATTGCAATAATAATTTGGGCCTAACAAGCACTTGTGGGAGACGGCTTTCTTTCGCATCTTTCTTTCACTGCACTATAGTGCAGGGAGCTGTGGGATTTAGGGAACTATTAGAGAGATTTTTTTTTTATTTGTAGCTAATGAATGCTATGCATGCTATTTTTTGCTCTTTTTGAATACTTTGCGGTAACTGGAGATGGAATGTAGTGTCAGAGAATTACAGGCTATTTCTTTTGATTTAAGGTTATTTTGATTTAACCCCTTCTATTGATTTTTCTGACACTATATCTCAATGCTTTTTATGTGTACCTCTCTTTTGATTAGTTTGTTATATATATATATATATATATATATATGATTATGCATTCTAATTTTCGTGATCATTAAATGGCTTTTTTCCCCCCTTGTAGTTATGACTTTCTTGGGAATTTCACGCCCATGCGTAATTCACACTCTGGTTTCGAAACACCGCAAACTACTAACTTATGTGGAAGTTCATGCCATTTCTAGTTTGTGAATGTTGAATAGAGATTCCACTTGTTGCATTGTGGCAGTTTACAGACACCGAGTGACCTCATGTCAACTGAATAGTTGAGCATTGTCCCAGTCATCTGTGCTTTCTGAGAAGTTTGGGGGTGAATGGAGTCCACCCACAACAATACGGTCAGACTGTTGTTTCAGCGTTAAATTTCAGACGTTAAAAAGACTCTCGCATGAAGACAACTCTGTGAACGTGGGCTGATAATGACCTCCCTGCTGAATCCGGAGCAGTGTTCCCAGATGTCCCGCTGAGCAGTGCTCAGAGACTTTGATGTTTGCAACGATGCATCTCTCTTTGTAAATATGTACGTTATTGAGAGACGGAACGCTGTTGTTCCGTTCTTACTGTATACAGGCCTTATGCATGCTGAATGTTTGAATAATAGCGAGTGAACAGATTGTATGGTTTTTCCCATTTTTAGACATGCCAGAGGCTTCAATCTCCAGTCTGGTCAAGTATAGGAAGTCTCATCTCATCTACTATGATTGCCCTTGGCTGGTAAGAGAAGAAGTGAAAACAAAGATGTCACTTTGAATCTACATTGACAGCCCAGCTGTCATCAAAAGCATAATTTTCTGTATGCAAACAGTTTGGTAGCCATTTCAAAATGCTACTGGTTGTCAACACGGCACATTTCATTATATTTTCAGATAAAAAATATCCATAGTGTTTGATTTTTATAGAGATAATTACTTTAGTCTAATGACTTTTACAACGTATTGCATTGTGTTCAAGGTTCCTGTGTTTGTTATTGCAAATGATTGTTTACCAGATCCAGGCTGCTGCTTTTTAGGAGTTGCCGTGTGAAGGTTAAGGCTTTTGGGAGCCCCTCCCCTCAACCCCAAGTGTTTGACAGCCCACCTGAGCACTGTGCATGGCCTGCCCAAGGCAAGACCACAGGCGACGTATCTCTCCTGTGGGCCTCCTTCAGGATCCTCCATACCAAACATAGCCCATTATAGCACCCCTGCACCCCTCTCTCCTTCCCACCGTCTGCTTGTAGAAGGGATGGAGAAGATTTATTTGGGGGTGTCCTCAGGCATCCAGGTTTTCAGATGCCACCCCGTGCCACCCCCACAATGGTAAATGGCTATTTTTGGAGTGCAAATCTCAACTATGTGACTTTCCGCTCAGTGCACTAATGCACAATGACTGCTGGGCTTTCTAAGGGAGGTATGAGGGAGGAAGACAGGGAGGGAGGGTGTACCTTTGGTTAACTGCAAGACACGTATACCAGACTGCCGCTTTACCACCATCCACCCCACTACATTTCTTGCTGTGTTTTTTTCCCTCTGTCTTTGTGTCTGAGTCTTGGCTATCAACATTAATGAGACATTCTTCAGCTGGCCGGATTCACAAAGGAAAGGTGAGGAGGAAACGATATGGTATTCCGGAAGCTCTCTGACTTTCTGCCTATTTGAGTCTTTTTGATATAAATGAAACTCGGAGAGCGGGATGGACGGTGCATATGAAACAGGCCCCTGCATCGTTTGCCCAGTAGAAATATCAGGAGAGAGCAAAACTGCATATGACTCGTGTTGTGCATGCACTTTGCTAATGCGAGGTTCCAGAGTTGGCGGAACTGTGGTAATAGTTCAATTCATAATTAATCGTATCTGATTTGCCTGATTGCCTTTTAGCAGTAAGGGATTAACTATATCTGCGAAAACTGTTAAGTATTTATGATCCTTGATAGAACTATAAACGGCAAAAAGCCATCTCCTTGAATATTGATTATCGCTAATTAAAAATTAATTTTGATAAGGAAGTAGTCAGTCTCTCAACCTCCTCAATATTTTCGCCTACTTAAAGTTGTCTCGTCGCTTGCGGTTCAGGCTAGTAATTAGCAGCGGAGAGCTTAACAAGGCACTCATTAGGATGCGCATTCGTGTTAAAGAAGGGCAGCTGTTTCATTTCTTCAAAGAATTATGATGCAAACAAAAGTGTGAGAGACGGAGAAAAAGGTAGCATATAAGTATCGTTGTTTCTCCCAGATTGTTCAAGGTAACATTTAATTTAAAACCTATGGACAGGATCTGTGCTGTCGATAACCCCTGAAAATGTTTACTTGTCCTTCAGTAAAAAAAAAAAAAAACATGTTTACAGTAATACTTAATATAAATGCCTAGCGGGCATGTGTGCAGCACTACGAATAAATAAAATATGCAACTATAATACTGTTTTGAAAGAGTAACCAAAGCACTTTAGCACATTACACATGTTAGCATTAGACTGGTGTGAAAGAACGTACCGACCTTGCCTGTGCAAAGCTATATCAAATATTTATGCTAAAAAAAAGTTAAACCGGTTGCTTTCATTTGGCATCATGGAAATGACGTAACTATCCGTAAAGCACTGTTTACATGGAGCATCTAAATTCATACAAATAGAAAAGTAGTCCCACCTAAAAATAAAGAGTTAGACAACTTTATGAATCAAATAAACATTCTGGCTGCAGAATTCATGTAAGTGCTTTTAAAAAATAGGAGCTATGCATTTTTGAAGTTAAACCCCATGAAACACCGGTCTGCTGGAATAGAGGAAATTTGTAAGTTGTATTTTATCTGATATATTCCTTTAGATTGATCGGTCATAGAGATTGTTATGATTGCTGCTATAGTGACCACTGTTCCACATTTAAAAGCTATTATATCAATATGTTATACTCTATTTCACTACTTGCACCCAAAGGATATAAACATAAAGATATTCTCTAAAGCAGGGCTGTCCAAACTCGGTCCTGGAGGGCCGGTGTCCTGCAGAGTTTAGCTCCAACCCTAATTAAACACACCTGAAGCTAATCAAGCTCTTACTAGGCATACTAGAAGGCTCCATGCAGGTGTGTTAAGGCAAGTTGGAGCTAAACTCTGCAGGACACCGGCACTCCAGGACCGAGTTTGGACAGCCCTGCTCTAAAGTAATCCTTAAAGTGATAGTTTACCCCCAAAAAAATACAAATTCTGTCATTTACTCACCCTTGTGTCATTCCAAACCCATTTGACTGACTTTCTTCTGTGGAACATAAGTCAATGGGGTCCAAACAACACTTTTATTGTATAGAACAAAAAATAAAATATTGACAAAATATCTTATTTTATGAAGAAAGAAGTGAATTATGACAGCATTTTCATTTATTCTTTTAAAATAGACACTTTATCATTTCTAACAGTACTGTTGAATTCATATTAACAGGATAAAATGTATGCTAGTTTGTTGGAGCTGTGGCATAGTCATTGGTGTTGTCACTATCAATGAAAGTTGCAAAAGACCCCCCCAAACAAAAATAAAAACAGTCTTTGAAAAGGTGCAGTAGCTGCTGTATAAAGTCGAAAGTGGTAAACTAGAACAGAGGAAACTTTTCCGAGCTTTGCCCTTTAGAAGACAGAGATTAGTCGCCACACTCTTCACGACTCTGGATAACTCAGCAAGCTATATCGCAGACTGGATTTATCCAGCAGTGCTTAAAGTCAAGTTGTTTACATGCAGTTTATATTATAGATTTACTATATCTGTCATAAAACAGGTGTAAGCTGGACCATTAGAGAAGTTTCTGCTGGATATACCTCTCTCTCTGAATGGCAAGTGATTTTTCTTTCCACGCTGATGGAGAAGGTACTGCACTACACGATCACAGCCAATCAGGACTTGTTTTATGCGTAATATGGTCATGTGGAGTGGAATTTTGGACTAGTGAGATTTCATTGTGGGTGGGGCTACCCACCAAGTCATGTGAAGCATTAACATGATTAGGTAGAATAAGAAAAAATATGTTTTTATTATCTTAACTCAGTAATCATTTGTTCAGATGTATTAAGGCATGGAAGTGTCTTCCTAATATAGCACAGCATCATGGAACTTCCTGACTACTTGTGTCACATTAGATTACTCAATCGTTCCCAGTGTTTTGGAATTTGTTTTGTTCTGCCATTTTAACTGAGCTAAATCTTCTCACATATATGCAACACCTTTTCAACCCTTCAAAATCATGCCACATTAAAACATTGTAATGGCTGCTGAAAATTCTGATTTGCCATAACAGGAATAAATTACACTTTAAAATAGTTACAGTTATTTTAAATTGATTAATAATATTTTACCTTTGCATAATTTTGGAAGTAGGTTTTGTAGTAGCTACATGTCAGATGAAATAATAAATGTTTTTTATATATATAGATAACTTGCATTTAAGCTTTCTCTCTTTGAAAAGAACCAATCCCCGCTGATCACATATAGCAACATCACATTGGCAACATGGTAATTTCTTATTCGTAGACAGTGAAAAAGTATGTTTGCCAGAGTTGGAGTATAGTCAATCTGGATGCATGTATTCACTTTTATCAGGGCCTCTTTGTTTGGCTCATTGCTCTCGCTTTCTGTATTAATGAGTGTGTTTTGCTCTGTGCATTTGCTGCTGTTTGGGTTTGTTTGTCTCAGTTTGTTAGGGGTTTAAAAGGCTCGAAATAGCTCACCCCCCACCCCCACCCAACCAAATATGGCCAAACATGCTGCCAACCAGGATATTGTTTTTCCTCATGGCTGTTCTAGTTTATGAAAACATCCTCAAAGCATTTGCTAAGGCCTGTTAATTGACTGTAATGCATGATGTTGGCTTGAGAGCCAGCAAGCATCAACTCGGACTGTGTTCATGCAATTATAGTGACTAACATGGCTAACACTGGTCACAACTGGTGTCTTAGCATTTAATTAGTTCTTTCTTTGCAAAATTGTGGCCTGCTTGGCGTCTTCAACTGAGAGTAAACAGACTTAAGAGGTCCAGAAGGAGGCCAGAGACTTAATGCTTCCACAGGGATGCAGGAATAACATACTGCAAAAACCCATGGGGGCTACTGATGAAATAATAATGTGTTGGGTACGAACATGCAGCTGAAATTTGCACATGAAAATCTTTGTGTCTTATACACCGCCTATGACGATTCTTGGTGAAAAGTCAACATGCAAATAGATCCCCCTCGTCTTCTCTCCTTTGAGAGCAGTAGGCCCATTGTCTGGATTATGTTCAAGTTTATTTGTTTATTTCTAAAACCATTAAAGCAGTTGATTTTGCATTTCATAATTTGTTTTTCAGAAGAATTACTCTAATGTAGTCTGTTTGAAGATGCTCCAAAGATTGGATCCCAAGTGAAAGGAAGGTACACACTTTGTGCACCAAAAGGGTAGTAGTAAAAACCATAGTGTGACTAAATGCAGTTCATCTAATCAGGAATTCTGAGCATGTCAGTGTTTATGTTTCATTAAAATCATTTTATGCTGATTTTCTTGTAGGATTTTAAGTGCAAATGCAGGAAAATGTACTGTATCTGGCCCTATTCTGACCTCAACCAGGGCTGGATTGGTAATCGGGCATACTGGGCATTTTCCCTGTGGGCCGACGCACTTAAGGGGCCGACAGAATAAAAAAAAAAATTTTTTGCCATCACGCTGGGACAGCTAGCAGCCAGTGGCCCATTGCTTTGTCTCCTGTATTGACAGCGTAAACCACCAAATCACAATGCGCTATAGATGGAGCGATAAATATTTTGCTCCGCCTAAAGAACGCTTCTCCCCATCTTCTTCCTCGTCTGGTTTTCCTATGTTTTCACAGCAGATTTATCAAGAATAGGCTTGCTCTGCGGTGAGTGATGCGGGCCAAAGAGCCATGCAGGAGGAGGAGAGGAGAGTAGTTGAATAGGTAAAGTGCTTGATAGGGACTCGCAACGGAGGCAGGCATCTAAATATCCTAACGTCTGCGTGCGCCACGAGTGTAGAATACGCAAACACTTTTTAATAAAACGTTAATTCGTCCCCCCGCAATTTTTTTGCCAAGTCAAGTCAAATGTGTTCATGGAGGTTTCCATGGGCCAATGCAAATTAATCTAGATTTAAATTAAAGACTCGATATTGTCGGACCTGACGTTTTATTCTTATCCAAAACAACTAGATGCAATTATAGGCCAATATCTACACTACCATTCAAGAGTTTTTAAAGATTTTGATTGTTTTTTAAAGAATTCTCTTCTGCTCACCAAGCCTGCATTTATTTGATCCTAAATACAGCAAAAACAGTATATTGTGAAATATTTTTACTATTTAAAATAACTGCTTTCTATTTGAATATATTTTCAAATGTAGTTTATTCCTGTGATCAAAGATTAATTTTCAGCATCATTACTCCAGTCACACGATCCTTCAGAAATCATTCTAAAATGCTGATTTGGAATAAAAAAAATTATACTTTTATTTAGCAAAGATGCTTTAAATTGATCAAAAAGGATGATTTAGAATGTTACAAAAGATTTCTATTTCAGATAAATGCTGTTTATCTGTTGTTCTTCTGAACTTTCTATTCATCAAAGAAACCCGAAAAGAATTCTACTCAGCTGTCTTCAGCATAATAATAATAATAATAAATGTTTTTGAGCAGCAAATCAGAATACTTGAATGATTTCATTCAAAGGGATCATGTGACTGGAGTAATGATGCTGAAAATTAATCTTTGAAGTCACAGGAATAAATTACATTTTAAAATATATTCAAATAGAAAACAGTTATTTTAAATTAAAATATTTCACAATATTACTCCTTTTGCTGTATTTAGGATCAAATAAATGCAGGCTTGGTGAGCAGAAGAGACTACTTAAAAAAACAGTAAATATTACTGTTAAAACCTTTGACCAGGGTTGATTTTTTTTGTCCCAGTCCAGCCCTGACCTCAACCCAGTGTTTTGGCCTTAAATATACCAAAACTATACCAAAAACTGAAAGTTTTGTGATTATTATATTTACTCACCCTCAAGTTGTTCCAAATCAGACATTTTCTTCTTTGCAACACAAAAGTTGAATGTTTAAAATGACTTTCATACAATGAAAACCAATAGGGTTTTCATACATCTAAAACAGATGTATACATGTTTGTTTTTTCACAAAAGAAAAAAAAATCTCATAGATTTGGAATAATATGAGGGTAAGTAAACAATGACAGACTTTTGATTTTTGCCCGAACTATCACATTATGTAATCTGTCTATTAATTTGACTCTTTATGACTAAAATCCTGGCAAATTCAAAGGGTTCACATACTCCCCCCCCCCCCAACCGTATATGGCCCCTGCATTGCAGTTATTTCTACCAAGACATAATGCAGGTTGTAGAGTTTTGTCCTACACTGACTTGAGGTGGAACTAATGTTCCATTGACATTAGAGAAACCCAGTTCCTGTGGTTGACTGTTTTTGACCAATCAGCATCTTCTATTCGCACTCAAAAGTTCCTGTTCACCCTTTTGCTGCTTTCTTAATATATTCTCTCCCAACACGGGCCACCCTCTGTTCTTTTCCTTTCACTCGAATGTCACTGCGCCTTCCCAGTGCATTCTAAGGCCTTTCACAATGAAAGAGGTATGAGAACGAAAGCGCGTGCATGAGAGAGAGAGAGGGAGAGCGAGAGAGAGCGAGATAGAGAGACATGTCAGTTTGCGCCCTCAGTCACGGCCGGTTAGTTAAAGCAAATGCCGTTGGCCTCCTGAGAGAGCACGGGCCGGCCGAGGGTGCCAATCACAGCTATACCCGGGGCTTTCCTGTGTTCTGTTCGCCGCAAGCTACTTTTTATTAATTTAATAAACATCCCATAGAGAGCGGTGAGCTTCAGCCACCGACAGCAGCACTGCTCAAGTCCTAATGAGAGGAGCTTACTTTAACCCGACACACATAAAGAAGACGACTGCAACAAACGTACCCACTCAACCTTTGACAGACACAAACACTCTTTAACATCTCATATAGCTGAATGATGTGGGCCGGGACACACTCAGTCTTATTTATTTATCTAATACCTCACTCATTAGTATTCTGCGATTGGCAGGCACTTTGCAGGGGGCCAACGGAGAACACCTTACAGTCGAAAAATAATGATGAGCTTACTTTAAAAGCAGCTTCTTCCGGCCCAGCGTGGACGGTAGAGCCAACGGGAGTCATTAAACGTGCCCTCTTCCTCTCAGCTTATGAGTATACACACAGCAACATGGTTAAAAAACACTCTAACCATTACCATAATGCCTGGATAACGGGGACAAGAGAGTCTAGATGTCAAACACTGGAAAGTGTAAATTCCCCGTAATAGAAATTTCCCTTCATTTCTCTCCCTCTCTATGTTCCCTCCTGTTCCCTACCCTCTTTATTCTGTACCGCTACATATATTCATGAATTCATGTTTGTGATGAAAACTTATGCGGATTGAGGGGGAAAAAACAAACATAAAGTGTATTTTGACGAGGATCTGCCTCGTTTCAGTGTCGGAGAGCTGCACCAGCTTCAGTCCTTGGGGACCCGCCAGGACGGTAGACCCTCATTCCGTATTTCTCTTTCTCTTTTCTCCTACCCCCTCCATACTGTGCGCGCTCTCTCTCTTTCTCCATCCTCTACCTTGGCCCTCCCTCGTTTTTTTCCCCCTCTGTCAAAATCAGTTACAGACGGAAGATCTCTCCTTCTTAAATAATTCACAGGTTGATTAATAGACTCACAAGGGTATAATTAGACAGGGGAGAGACAGTGGCTAGTGTAACCAGTACAGTGCTTAGGGGAATTAGAGAGTGGGATTAATAAGGAAACCGAGAATACTGCGAGTGTTCAGAAAATGTGTTGGTGGTTCAGGTTGGAGAGCGGAGCGGGTTGGGGATGGGGGGAGGGATGTGTGCTGTATGAAGCACTTTCTCCAGGAGCAGAGAGCCAACGTTTGTTTGATGTGGAAATTGGACAGTTTGAATCCATCTCTTTTAATTTTTCACAAGTTACAGGGACCCCTTGGTATATCACACTTTTCTGAAGGAAATAAAATTAATTTGGCTTTCCTTTTTACGGTCTTCCTTTTTTGTGGCCCCTTTTTGAAATGTCTTATCCAGTTTTTTTCCCCCATCTCTTTTCCTTTTTATTTGCACTCGTATCTATAGGAGGAAGCTGAGCTGCTATCATCAGCATATAAACTCAGTGGCGTCGCCTCTAAAACGGGATTGGGCTACTTTTGCATTCTGAAAGGGATGAGTTTTGTTGTGCGAGATTGGCGTTCGTTGCGAAAATCCGCCAGACAGATCTCTGCTTCAAATGTAAACAGCTTCTTATCCCTTCGCCTGCACAAACCAAATCAGAAATGAAACAAAATGCATCAACGCAGAATCCAAAAACACATTTCAGAGACGTTCTGTTCACCCTTCAGCGACGAGAGGAGGAGACTTGTGGGACTTAACTTATGATGCTGCAGATTATTTTGCTGTCTTACCTCTTGTCTTTTGTTTCTCATTTGAAAGGTGCATTTGTGAAATATATTCTCTGTCCTGTCCCATGTGTGCGTTTTGAATGGAAGACAGCGAAATCTTAATGGGTCCACCAAACAGAGCTGGTTGTATTTAACTGCCTCTTTTCTCTCTCGTTTCTTCCATCTGTCTCCTCCAGATGTTTTCTTCCATTCTCACAATGCATCTGATCTGTCGGTGAAGAAAAGGCAACATGACAGCGCTGTTTGCACAAGCTCATCCTGTGCCATTTCATCCTGCGCTGCAAGACATGCATGCAATGAGCCCCCAGGTGATTCGAGAGGGAGATTTATTTCATTCAGTTTAACTCTTAGCATGAGAATAGCTGGATTACACTTAATTTGGATTGTTTTGTATATTTCTGTTCTTCTCTTGGAAACATAGTTGTATAAAAACAAAGGACTGCAGTATCAGTGTTAGGAAAGATACTTGTATAGTGTATCTTGCTATGCAAGCTTCTAAAAGAATTAAAGTAGTTAAAAATGAAAGTTGCTACAGTCCATTGACTAGAAAAAGTAGTTTGACACAAGCTACAAAAAAAGAACTACTTTGAAATTGTTTATATTTGAAAAATACATTTTAAATATGATGATATCATTTAGTAAGATATTTTCTGGCATATGAATGAACTCATTTAGAGTGACAAAATATGCATATAAATGGACACCAAATGAAACTAAAAAGCTACAATACCCCTTATTTATAAAACAACGAAAACAGATTAATCACAGCATTTAACTAGGTATTCCATTGCAGTCAATTTGAATATTTTTTTTTTATTCCGTTTATTTACATAACCTATACCATCTGAACAAACCGATTATCGAAAATCAGTCAGACTTTTACTGATAGAAAAAGAGTCCTTAAGGATGAAACCGATTAACTCAAATGAATCGAACGAATCCCATGCTGTGTATGGAAGCGAAGACTGTTTAGTAAGAACCGATTCACTAGAATTAATTCTACTTATATGCAACATGAATTTGTTTAGGCCTATAACGTCAGTTAGCACCAATAAAGGCGTGGCACATGTAAAACAGCGATATAGCGTTTGGTCGAAAAATTGTAAGTTATTGAAAAAATATAGATTATTTGTAAAACTACTGTACACCACTGATATAGTTAGTAGCGTTGATTCTTTTAGTAGCCTAAAGGGGGCACCAGTGTTCCCAGCAGTGTTGGTTTATTTATCTAGGATGGCATTAAAGCACTGTACACCTGATAAAGGGGGGTGTCAGGAGGCCTCTGACAGCCTCAGAGGCTGCGGAGTTTTTGCGATTTGGTTGCTACGCCGCCAGAACAAGGAGAGCCTGTGGCAACTTTGAAGTTTTGACAGACGAAGGTCTCTGAACATCCCTTAATCTTGCCTTTCCTCAGACAGTACACACGGCAAGTTCACGCGGTTTGCTTTCTGCTTCTTAATGACACAAACCATTCACCCACCACACATCATAACATTTCATCTACCTTAATGCAAGCTGGCTGATTTCTTCAGACGCAAAAGCCCCTTAACTCTCTCAGAAACTAGCCGTCTCCAAAGAGCGTGCGCGCGGGCGTGTGGGAAGACGCGGCTTTCCGCTGCGTGGCGATGAGCTCTCGCGTGTCGTGTGGGGCTTTTTGATCGTACCTGAGTGTTTTTGTTAGCATGCTGCAGGAAACTGCCTGGTGTGATGTGTTGGAAATCAGATCAATAGCTAGCAACTGTAAACGGATGGCTCTGTCAGAACGGATTGTCCTGAAGCAGACATTGACGAGAGACAGGCTGTGCGCTTAACATGCCTTCATCAAACTTCATTTGCTCCACAAAATACAAGTAGAATGAAAAGGGAAATTAACTTGATTTATAAACAACATTTAATTTTACTTTGCTTATTAATGATCATATTTAGGGTTAGGAATTTGAACGAACTAAGTATTAAACTTTGTTCTGTAATTTATCACAACCATTTGTGCTACAGACATTGCTATATAAAAGTTTGCAGTCAGTCTTTCTTTTCTTCTGCTGAACAAAATAAGGATGTGTTGAATAACCTCTTTGTAACTTTTGGTCAATACAATGAAAGTTTTAAAATATCTTATTTTGTGTTAATAATCTAAATAAATCAGTGGTTCCACAGAAGAAAGGAAGTTTGGAACAACAAAAAGGTCAGTAAATGAGGACAGAAGCTGCTCTTTGGACGATGGATAATTTCTGATAATTATACAAAAATATTTAGTATTTTTGGCTGATAATCTGATATGCACTGCCATTCAAATGTTTGGGGTTAGTGATTTAAAAAGTAATTTTAAAGCAAGGACACATTATACTGATCAACTTTCATTTTATGGTCAAAAACACTGAGGCATTTAAAAAAAAATCTTTATTTGTGTTCCACAGAAACAAGCCTCACATGTTTGGAGCGACATGAGATTAATGACAGAATTTATTGGGTGATCTTTCACTTTTATGTAAGAGGTTTTATGTGTGTGGACCCAATAGCTTTGCCAACCTGACACCTGTTTGAGCAGTTTCCTCTCTCACTTATTTAGTAACTTCCAGACGATCATGTTGTGTTGTCTTGTTCTAGTCATACTTTCTGTCTCTCTCACCTTCTGTTCTCCATCTCCTTCTCCCCCTTTTTTTTGTTTGTGTCAATTGGAAGGCCAAATGGAAAGGATGGATTGTCTGCCGTAGTAAGTAAAGTGGAGTGTAGTGGCACAGTGCAGGTGGGCAGGAGAGGGCGCAGAGGTTAATTACTCTATTACTGGGTGGCTCAGGCAGGAGCTGTTTAAACAGGACCCAGTCAGCCGGGGATTAGGCCTCATTACTCCAGCTAAAGCTATGCTGCGGACCCTTCCCCCGGTTCTGCACTGCCTCTGGTTTAGACGTGCCAGGGAATATTCATTCTTACCCCGGGGGAGAGAGAGAGAGAGTTAGGGAGGCTTGAAAGGGCTGACACAAACATGGAGAGTGGATGAAAGGCAGAAGGAAGGAGAGGTTGAAAGCAGGAAGTGGAAAGAATCAAAGGAAGAGTGAGCGACAGAGAGAGAGAGAGTGAAGGCAGAGCATCACGATTGTAAATCGTGGCTTAACTTCCTCAGATCTGTGGCATCAACCACCTGAGCTGAGCAATGCAACAATTATCCTTCCAATAGCCACACGGGCAGATTAACATCTCCACTCCGATTACACCCTGACCTGCTCCCTCTCCTCTCGGCCCACGGGTGTCTGATGGCACGGGCTGATAATAGAGTGTTGTGCAAACTGAAATGGGGTCGAGATTGTGTACGTGAACTGGGCTTGTTGGTCAGCGCGTCAGTGAACCGGGTTTGTGAGTCTTTGGATCAAGCTGGATTGCTAATTGGGCTGGTTTGTCTGATAGCAAGAGGTCTTGGTGGGCAAGTTTGCTCTAGATCATGACAAAATAATTGGTTTTGGTCACTTTTGAAAAGTTATGTCCTTTGTGGGATTCGTAAAATAGGAATAAACTTTCCACTGCATCTGCGTTTCTAGCACAAACCGTCAGCTAAACGTGAACTCTAGGTTCCTTCAGTGCTGTATCGACTCGCCTTACATGTGCCTTATAGCTCACGTGCATTCGTATGTACACACCGGCCCATATACAGTTACAGCACTTAATGTGACCAGAATGACCCTATACCCTGTGCCTGCACTGGACAGGGAAACACAGTATACCACATTAACAGTTTATATAACGAGTGGTTAGTGTGCGTTCACATTAGAACTGAAACGTTTTAATGATACAAGGTACAAGGAAATTATACAAGGTTTAAGTTGGCTTGGATCATTTCTGATACTATTTCACATCTCTCTGTCCAGCAACGTCTTTTGTTTTCCTCTTGCACAACATTAAGGTTCTGGAAATAGAAAAATCACATTCAGTTTCTACTATTTACCGATAACACCCCTAGTGAAAAATAAATATAGTAAAATGTATTTGAAATACATTTATTTCATGCTAAGTACAACAAAATGCATTCACATATTTAAGTGCTTAATAAAAATACCCTGCAATTGTACTTTTGGTATACTAAACTGGTATACTTAAAGTCTGCTAAATTGGAACAACTGATTTTGTGCTTAATTCACTTTAACTGTGCGAAAGCAGTGCTGAAGTCCAACTAAAGAAATACTGAAGTATATTTGATTGTGCTAAAGTGGAACTATTGCAAGAGTACTTCAGGTACACTTTAAATATTGTGCATTTAAAGGCCGATATTATTCAAAGAACATAATCCTCATCAGTAGTGACATTAAAACACATTTTAGGACATGTGCATTGTACACAAGTAGTACTCATGCAAATAAAGTTTAATTCTAATTTTTAGATCAGTAAGTCAGTAAATGTTAATAGATTTGAACTATACTTAGTATGAAATAAATGTATTTAAAATGCATTTTTTTTTTACCAGGGATATCATGACAGACTGTGATTATTAGACAAGTGATACATGTTTCTGTAGAAGCTATACAGTACAAGTCAGTAATTTTTTCTTAATGTTTTGAGTGTTTTGTATCAGTTATTTATAAAAAAAATGTCAAGTGTGTTCTAGGACTTCCTTGTGGACAAGTTAACTACACACCCAAAATTCCCCATTCAGAGAGGTTATTGCTATTATGGAAATGTAAATTTAATGTAAATTGCAGTACAAGAGCAATAATCTTTAATAGTTTGTATTACTTGTAAGCAATGAATGAGTCAGTAGTTTAATATTACCATCATGTTTGATTTATGCAGTTTGCAGATTCATGCAATTTGTTTGATTTGGTTCATTTGCTTTATTAATATTGTAAGGGCACAGTCTTTTTATTTGTGGTGTGCATTTTTATATATGCTGGAAAGTTTTTAAAACACAACTTTTTACAAAAAAAAGAAGAATTTGCAACAATTATACAGTTATAATGTAAATTTATTAACATGCTTTTGATAGAAAACGATAGATTTCTTCAAATTATTTCTGATGTCTTTGTTTTTACAATTTTTTAAATGCCTTGCTGCTTCAGATCAAAATTCATAATGTGTGTGATTTATATTTCTCTAGGAACTGGTTGATTAATAAACCGTTTTGACATCCCTGTGGAGAAAAAGAATGGCAAAGATGCTTTTGGAAACTGTGACTGATGCAAAAGTGAGTGATCACTGTTGTGCTCTGTTAAAATCATAAGTCCAAAAAATACATAAGCAGCATAATACATTTGTGTCAGATATTTCAGATGGCAGGGGCTTGAATAGAGCAAGCACACACATTTGTGTTTTATGAAATTGCAGGGACATGCAGTACACACATGCTCCCAGAGTATTCTGGAGAAATTGTCAAACATTGCCAATAAAATACAATATGATATGAGAAAAAGTGCTTCATTTTAAGAGACGCCAGCCCTTCAATATGTGTGATTTAGCTCAAACCCTGGACAGAGCCCCCATTATATAATTGAGGAAAAAATCAATGTAAGCAGCTAGACGTGGCCGCTGTGAGCAGGCTTGCATCCATATTGAAAGTGTGCGGGATCGATCGGTGTCTGGGATCAGCTTAGCTTCACTACCCTAATCACACACCGTGCTGGTCGATGCCGGAGCCTGAGCTATTGCCACTCACAGCATATGTTAACATTAGTTTTTCTGTTTAAAAGCCGCACCTGAGATCTTGGCCATTTACTGTTAAAAAAAACAGGGATTATATTAAAGATTGCCTGAGGTGTGAGTGAGATTCTCTGCCCCGCTGGTTGAGGACGTTTGGGTGGGCATTGGAGGAGAGAAAAGAAACACACAGGATATTTATTTTATCGACGTTCTGCTATAGAAACAGGAAGATTTAGCGGGGCTCGACTGTTAAAATTCCCACAGAGCTTTTCACTTGCACATGCACACACAAACACAGGCGGTTTCTCTAAGAAGGATGAAACGCAGTCAGTCAATACGTGGACTGATTTGCACTGGAATAAAACGTAAATAGAAAGTCGGATAAATCTGTAGGATTAATCTGAATACATTCGGAAGTCAAATACAATGAGATTTTGATATTGATGTCCTGAGGTGTTTCTTTCAGTTCAGATTATTGATATAGCTTCTCATATCTTTAATATTTGGAATTTCAGGCATGCTATGAAATTATTTATTAACCAATTTTGCTTCTGGGTGTAAAATATTTGAGGATATTCAGTAAGAACAAAATATAGGAGTTGATTTTATGCTTTATAAATTGATTGTATTGTGAAAAGTTGCTCTGATTTTTTTTTTTTTTTTATAATAACATGCATTGATGAATCAAATGCAAAAAAAGTGATGTTTGTTAGGAAAGTAAATAGGGTTGACTTTATATTTACTCTTTAAATCTCTATTAAACACAGCATCATTAAATCTGAATAGCCATAATCAATTCAGTATCATTTATTTAAATGCTACTCTTATATACAAGTCAATTTTGTGCAGGGAAAAATTTGGTTGCATGTTGTGCTCTTTAACTTACTCGTTATTCTTGATTAGTCTAGGGCAGTGAGAAGCCATGCTCTTGAGGGAGATGAGATGCATAGAACCACAACTTCCTGCAGACTCTCAAATCAGCAGTTGTGCATATTAGGAGTATTTTAAGCTTCCGATGGGGAAGAGATCATAGCGTGCTTCAATATTAATTGCCCTTTGGAATGGCCCAATTATGCTATTACTGGGCCCCGGTGTGAGAACTAATGGCTGGAGACCTTTTTTGCATAGCATTAGCTTAACTGAGCTGCAGATAGAGACCTAGTTTACCAGGCATGTCAAGCTAATGTTACCACTGGTCCAGCAGAAGACCTTTAAGTGACATCTATATTAATTAACAGCTATCCAGTTACACAGGCTTTAAAAGAGATGAATTAGTAACATGTTTGATGAAGCAGCATATTGCTCTTCAGCTGAAAATTAAGTTTTAGGTTTTAAACACTGGATGGAAAGTCTTTCTATACTGTTAAGCTGCCGAAATATACAAAATATAATTTTGGGGGTTCTTACAGTACTGTGTGTGGTTGATGATGGATTTGATGTGTTTTAATCTGTGGACGTCAGTACAGCTATCAGGCCTGAATCTAAATGAACAAGTTTCTGTTTTTAGAATAACTCCGCATTTTACAGTAGAAAAGTCCTCCTACTTATGGAAAGTCCAGCTGCATCAGAAAGTAGGCTGAAGGAAGCAGGTCAGGCAGGAAGCTCTTTTGTTATGTAAAGAGCTGCTATTTGATCCTCACGCAGGAAAAAAAGGAAAAGAAAAGGGAGCCGTTCAGATAAACTTGCCTCATCAGATAATTGAAGATGCCTTCGCTCCAGTTTCTCTCTTTTGCATACATGTCTGATCAGTTTTCAGAGGCTGATAACGGCACGCCTGTCCCTCCGCTCGCTCCTCTGGAGTTCTGCGGGACCTCTGAAGAGCTCCAGCGTGGTGGCTGAGCTAAGAAAACATTTGCAGGATGATCTTTCTGATCTTCATGTGTATATTACATATTCCATTGTGTTTTTTTTTTGTTCTGTCATTGGAAATCTCCAGTCTTGTTTAGCGCTCATGATTTTTAAGCTTCTGATGTATGTGGGGGAAATGTATTTTAATATTTATGATGTGTAACAGCTAAGGATTGTTTAGAAGTAATTCTTCCCTGTAAGTTCCATGAATTTGTCTTAGTCTCTTATTATATTTAATCAGCAATGGTGACTCAGTTGATGTAATGGAAAGAAAAAAAGACAAAAACTTATTATATTTGTTTATTCTAGTTTTAAAATAAGCAAGCAATATAATTTTACTTTCATTAAATATTAAGACAAATATGTTAACGTTGAGTTCAGTTAAAGTTTATTTTCTAATCCTTTTTTTCTGGAGAAGAATTTTTTTTGCTAATAAAGCATAAAAATAAAGATTTATTCTTTGAAAAAAAGGTAATATTACTCAATTTTCTTAAGTAAATGTATCTTTTTGTAAATATGCTGCAATATTTTTACGGGAAAAAAGACAAAACCACTGATTAATTTTTTTTTTTTCCTCCCTCGCTGTGAGACTTTTCAAACAAATGCGCATTTTGGCTACAAAGCAAACTACTGTTCCTAAGTTTGCTGTAATTATACTCCACCAGACGGTTCTTGTGTTTGCATTAATCTTTCTGGTGGTGCTCTGCTCCGGTCGCTCTCCAGTAATATTCATCTGTCAGATTTAGTCGGAACTCTTCCCTTCGCTTCTCTCCTCCCTCTTCCACCTCTTCCTGGTGCCAGTCTTTAACTACTCTCCACGTTGGCCACTGCTCTGCTTGTTACAGGCCCAACACGAGTGCAAACAATCAAAGTCTTTGGGAACACTGAAATATGCATGGCTATCCGTGACAGACAGATAAAGCAGGGCAATTAGCCACGTAATCCTAGAGTGGCGCAAGGACTCGTCAGCCTCAGCTGTCCTCCCTCCCTCTCCCCGGATCTCTTTCCTCGTGCTACTCTCTTGCTCTCTATTAGTTAAATGTACTTTGTGTGTCGGCTCCCCATCAAATCAAGTAACACTTCCTCTAATTGGCTTATAAATTATACAGCTGAGGCAGCATTATAATTTCATCAGTGGTAAACATTGCAGGGGCAGTCGGTAAAGAATCCATCCCTCATTAATTTCTTAATTTGGGTAGATGGAACCAAGAGAGAGAGAGAGAGAGAGGTTGGGGATGAGTGAGAGAACCAGAGCGATGGAGAGGGAGGATCGGATGAACGAAAGAAACTCGCATCACCTCGGGGATGAAGGGACGGATACAGGAGGATGTTGCCAGCGCTTTTGTTAATAAATGTCAGATATCCGATCCGAAGGTTTTGTCGGTCGCTCTTCCTGTGAAATCCAGGCAGTGGCTCCCTTCTCGTGACTTTTCTCACTTGCACACGATTTTCCCCATTTTCTCCCTTTGTGTTCTTTTTTTACTCCGACTTTATGAATATTTCATAGCAAAGGTCATAAATATTCATTCCGATAGCTTTGCATAGTAGTTATTACCGGTATTTCTTTTTAAAAAACAAAAATACTCATTATAAATTCTTCATACTCTTCCCCTGAAATAATTACAAGTGCGGATATACCGAAACACACACGCTCCCTCGCAGCGAGTGCTTTATTCCATGGCTTTATGAAGTGGAGACAAATGAATTTACAGTTCAGTCGTAAGTTACTGACTTCTTCGAGCCGCTGTGCCTTAATAGAGATATTCTCAAGAAGAGTGATTAACTTTTAGCATATTATCATATTTAAGGCCTTTTAAGATGCATCAAATGCTACATTCACTTCTAAAGGGCTGTGTTAATCAGCTATCTGCAGGTTGCCGAAAATGCAGGTAATTTATGCGGAAACTGTCCTAATGACATATGCTTTGAGTTGGAGTTGAATGCATCCGCGTGAGTTGTATCCTGACTGGGTCCCATCTGTCTCCGCTCCTCTCATGCTGTAGATTTGGACTGGCTGCTTCCACCTTCTGTCAGATTAAACACGGAAACATATGAATGACTGACTGCTAACCGCTTGCATTGTCATGTCACGTTAAGTCTCCAGTTCCCCTCATTTTGACCATTTCTGGGCTTTCTGCGCAGGGTAGGTTAATCTTGACATTGTCTGATCTTTTGGGAGACGTATTTTTAAGCAATCTTCAAAATGAGGGCTTCCTAGTGTCTCTGTGGTGAAAGCCAACATGAAAGGATTCGGAAAGAGTGGGAGAATCTTCAGAGGGGAAGTGCGCCGCCGAAATGGTGTGAAATGCAAACGCCCAATGGCTTTTCTTTCATGGCTTTTATTCAATAAAACAGAGCTCTTTTTATGTAAGCCTTTTGAGTTTGACATATAACACCCACACTCAGACAGGATCAGAAATGGCTTTGCCACTGGATGATGATTATTATTAGACATTTCTAATTTGATCATGTTTTTTGAATGATCATTGGATTTGACACAATCATCTGTGTAGATTTAAACTATTATATTAGTTTCGGTGTAGATCTGTGCAGGTGCATGATGCAAGTGCCAGAAAACATTATCTGCTTTGCTGGTATTGCCAGTTTTATTTCTGGCATGAGAATAACATTTCTTTAAAGCAGTTTGAGGTTAAATTCAGTGTTATTAAGGGTTTCGTATGCATATTTGCAAACCTGTTTACCAATATGGCAAGTTTCATCCGTTTTAATTATTACATTACAGGAACATAAATATATAGTCACACACACTCTCCTGACGCTTCCTCTTTTCCGTGGTTGTGTGTTTAGCTAATGACTTTAATTAATGCTGCAGTAAAGCAGAGCTCTGGTCACGGCCTTCCTAAGGTTCTGCATTAGTTCCACCTGAGCTGCTCTACACCGCAGAACAAGCAGAAAGACTGACTATTGACATCTCACACTCCCTCATACACTCATATCAGCCGGTCACGGGTCACCGACTCCATCCCAGCGGGTCCATGTACCCGTTAAAGGGCCATGTTAACAGCCTGATTTCAGAGTCGGCAGGAAAAAGCAGGGGTCCCTAGACAGCCCCCAGACAGACTTAATTACTGAAGTCGGAGGGAACACTTCTACAAAGCAGACTTGAGATGAAATGTATTCAGGCGGGAAAATTGATGTATATACACTACGGAGTGAACCCACATCAGAAAATCTAGTGCTTTAGAAGCTATTTTCTTTTTTCCCAGTATGACTCGTAATCACACATACATATACATGTATATGCATATTTTCATGCAGATTATACCGTGAAACTTATTTTTGGTGTCAGAAAACTAATGAAAGCAATTTATATAAAATTGCTAAGAGGACTACATGAACATAAATAATTATAGGGCGTCTTCAGACCTAAATAGGCCATTATACTATATATACATTATTTTTTAAATATATTTAACCCTGTGTTTAAGCATTATGTTCTAATAGTTTTTTTTTCTGTTTGACTTTTTTGAAAAAAAAAAAAAATAGGAAACGTGTCATGATCCACTAACTAGTTTTTCTTGACAATTAGTAATATTTAAATTAACTGATATTTTTATACACTAGGAATGAATCATTATCAGTTATTCAGTATTGTTACTAAAAGGATAAAATGTAGAAATTCAAAATAAAACAAATATAGTAATTGCTTAAATGAATAAATTGATACTATTTACTACTGAGAGAATGCAATTCTGGCAGTACTCGGTTTTCATATGGCAACTTGCATATTCTCTGTACATTTTTGTAAGTTAATCAGATAAAAACATTAACATTATTGAACATTTATGCTGAAACAAATGTAGAACAAAAACATACAAATCTGAAAAGTTTATTTATAAATATGTACAGAAACAAGGATTTGTGCTGTAAAAATAAAATAATCTAGGGCATATTATGTACATGAACTCTGTGCTTTAGTCACAGAGTGATTTTTGTGACACATCAAATCAACATTATACAGGCTTTTTGATGGTAAAATCCAGAATATCTTTCTTGAGCACAAATCGTCCAACAAATAAAACTGAAAAATTGTTAAAACTTCAGTGCCACACGTTGTTAGAGAGAATGACTTTGAGATCATTTAGCATATTGTTTGGGCTCAACAAATTAGGTGCTTAACGGAAGGTGATGTATATCAAAATATGTTAACTAACAAAAGAATATAAGATTAAATAACATAAAAAAACAGTCTGTTATCTGTTTAATGCACAAAGCCACGAACACAGAAGTTATGAATATTTCATACAGAGAAAAGCACGAAACCTCCTTTTGAAGTCTTGAAAGAGCACACAAAGAGGAAAGAGGAGGGGGCCGTAATTATTGTCGAAATGTTTTTTGACAGATTGTTATATTAAAGTAGGAGGTTCTGCCAAACAGAGCTAACCTCTTCAACAGGAGAAGTCTCCACCTATCAACAAAGCTAGCACTCAAACCAAAAGGCCAAGATCCGTTTGACAATCTAATATCTAGGAGAGAAAATACCAGGCAGTTGGAATTTCAATCACGTTTGCCGTTATAATCTAATCTGTGACATTTAACACCTGCGACTATTAATATGCACTCTATATTATGTGTACAATTGAAATCCAAATAGCTTTTCATTTTCTCTTAAAGCGTCATCCTATTACATCGTTTAAAATCAGCTTTCGAATTCATGTTATTAGATGCTTATTGCAATATGTCAGTGAACAAATTTGCTGTGACATGCAGAAGACGGCATTTGAGGTTCTGAGCACTGCCTTTGTGTTCTAGTCGCTCTTTGATTAATACATAATGCACGTTATTACCTCATAATCAAACACCCCTTACATGTTGCATTACCAGTTGTAATGATATGGCAACATTTCAGAACGCAACCTAATGAAGGCCCTCTCTATGAATAATAAACACAAGAAAAACTACATAAACACACTGATTACTTTATTTTTTAAGACCTTTGATGGTACTGCATGCTTTCATTGATGCCGAACGAGAGATGGGAGCAGAATTGTGTGTGTAATCATCGGGCTTTATCTCGCGATACCATCCGAAACCTAAGGTGAGCTATCATCTTCAGTGACACTAGAGAGAGCGCAGGGCAAGGCGACAAGATGTACCGGAGATGAGAACGGACACGGAGGAGAGCATTCTGAGGGTCCAACCAGCCTGAGTCTATCTTTGATTACCATTGACCCCAGTATGTTAGCGGCATTGTGTGGAATGGGCCGTCAGGGTTCACGCGTCTTCCCTGCGACCCACAAAAAAAGGGCTAACTATATTTAACAATATGCACTCAAGCTCGCTATCTTAATTAAAATGGGTATCACATATGCGGCTGGGATCCATTCCTCATTACTGTTGTATCTCATTAGAGTTCGGCCCTTTGGAGGGGCTGGATCAGTTTTAAAACCGTTTCCTCTGTTTTTCATTTCCTTGTACAGTCATCTTTTCCTTTAGGCCAAGGAAAAGTCATTATTTGGAGATGGGGGAGTTGGTGTTTGCAGATCCATAGAAATGTTCCCAAAGCCAATTAGAAATGGATTTATTTAAACCAATTAAAATCAGCCACGGGAGGAGCGTGCATTTTTAATGCAAAAAAAGTAGGATGTCGTGGCAGCATAATATTAACAAATCAAAAATATACAGCTTTAACAGAAAACAAAAATTACAATAGAATAATTTAACACATACGATCATAGTTTATGATAAACAAAATTATACATCACTTTTTTGCTCAAGCTTGGCTTTAAAATAAAGATCTGTTGAGAAGAAAATGTCTCACATGTCCTATATTACAAAACAATTAGTGAATACTTTATAGACTTTCAAATGTTTCTCTTTCAAGTAATAAAAGGAATTTGTGTGGCACTTAAGTAATCCAGTGGTCAGCCGTGGAGATTGTCATCTTTCACCCCGCTGCTTTAGTAGAGAGGGGAGTCACAAAAGATGCAGGGACCTTGGAGTATTTTCTTGATCCAGTCTGAATCTGAAAAGGAGATAAGTGTTGTTATTATGCATAATCATTGTACTGTACATGTACATTGTATCATGTACTGAACATAAAATTAAGGCGGTTTGTCTAAATTTGTCCATAAAGGCTTGTCTGTCTTTCTCCATTTTCTGCAACATGATGCATTTGGCAAATATATTCTGGCAACAGGCTTGTCAGTACTTGATACAAATAACAGAAAAAACGAGCATGCAAGATTTATTTAAAAAATCTAAATATTAATAGAAACATTGACAAAATAAAAATTCAAACAATGGCATGTTGAAGTCAATAATCTTAATAAAAAAAAAAAAAGTTAAAAAAATAATAGACAGTTGCTGCATTTACACCATTAGGCCAAATGCATAAATCTATTATTCTGACAAATGTCAAGCCCGTTTACATTCACTTGTTTAAAATAATGCATTGCCAAGATGGGCAATTTGACTGAAAAGTGCATCTGAATGTTTGAACCCATCTGCCTGCTAGTCAGAATTTAGTTGGTACAACCCCCCAATAATATCATTTTCATATCGACTTGGTACCACAGTACCAGCATATTTGACATCCTAAGCTTGCACTGCTGTGGGGCAGCAGAGTTCTTGTTTTGTGTCTGTGCAAAGTTCCTGCTGCATTACAGATAGTCTAAGTGTGTGGTGCAATGTGGTTGTGAATTGGAGATATGATACAACATTATGGCTCACCCTCGGGCTCTGCTACTGAGGCAATACTGTCCTGCAATAGACAGCGGTGGTATGTCACACCCTGACAGGCCTGATATGACAGCGCACACCTTAGGGAGAAAGAAAGAGGGAAAGAGACAGTAAGACATGAACAGAAACGGCAGGGGAAGGTTTAGATCAGTACTTGGCAGAGATCAGAATGACAGCAATGAAGCAACTATTTCCCTGATACACCATTAGGGGCAGTAATCGCCTTTCAGTCAGGCGGATGGATAAAATGTCACGCCAGGGGTTTGAAAGTGGGTCAAATCTACTCCAAACCTAATCAACACCTACATATAGTCCCAGTGGAGAAAAAGTGATTTTATACATGAACATTTCCACTCTTCATGTCTGGTCATTATGAGGACATGATATTGGAAAATTATAATCTAGACCTACAAAGTAATTGTAAAAATCCAAAACAAGAACATAGCAGACTGCATTCTGGTATTCATAAGGATTAAGTGCCGAATATGAATATGGTATGAATTATATCCAAAATGACAAAATATCAAAAGTGAATCTGTTCATCAAAGTCAGCAATCTGTGTCGTATGTGAGCCAAGAACAGTGTCACTTTACAAAACATAGCCATAGTGTTAACTAGCTATAAAATAGTAAAATAAAATGGCATTTGTATGCAAAACAGGCACATAGTATTCCAGATTATTATGCATGTTAATGTTTTTCTGACAGTTAGTTAATTTGACAAGTATAGTACTATGTCCCATAAAGTATGTCTTAGCTTTTATTATATTAATATAATAATAATTTCATACTTTTTTAACATGTATGTATATATATATATATATTTGGATTTTATAATGACATATACCATATTTTGACATACCTGAGCCACCTGTGCCCATTCTTACACTCTGTTCGTTTGCAGTCTGTGAAGGGCAGAACTTCTTTACAGAGGCTGCAATACTCTGGAAATGTCTGTTTGTTCATCTTATTCATGATATGACCTATCAGCACCTGTGAAGGTCAAACATCAAGAAATTGACATGCAGGGTAATGCACACTTAAGGTATATTTCTAAAAATGGGAGTTCATTCATTGCATGAATAATTGTATTTGCCAGTTAAAACAAGCACAAAAACGCCTACATTTTTATGCCTTTATCATCTAGTTTCAACCTTTCAATCTTAAAATGTTTACAGAAATATCCAGTTCTGCTTTTATAAGCATAAGCAGTTCAGTGGGTAAGCCACGTAAAGCCATTTAAAAGCACAACCACATTTGTTTTTAGGAGACAGTGAGAAGGGGGTTCACCTTGGCTGCCCTGTCTTCATTAGCAGGGTCATTTGTGAGGAAGTCACACACACCTTTGGTAGGGATACTTGTGTTCTGAGTGACACAGGTGTGCAGGTACACCTCGCCCAGCACCTTCTTCATGTTCTCGCGGATCAATTGGGACTCCACTTCCTCAATCCTGCTGCTGATCTCCCTCATTTGTTCCTCACTGAGCTCTTCTAGAGTGGAGATCTCCGCCATCTCATCTTCACCCGCCTCCTTAGCCACAGCTTTACCTTCCCTATAAATCGGCTGCCACAGGTGCTCTGAAGGGCTTTTCTGCATGGACTTGTAGAGCATCCGGAGGAGGAAAAGCTTGAGGCGCCACAAGTAGGTGGACCCTGAGGTTTGGAGCTTCTCATCTAGATTCTTCTGCAGACCCGAAGGGATGCTTTTGTCCTTCAGTATCTGCCAACGCAGCAGGTCCAGCAAGTCGGTCTTTCTGAAGAGATTGTGCATTTGAGACTCAAGCAGCTCAGCAGCCGCTTCATCTGGAGTCTTAAGGGTGATAATCTGCACCTGGTAAGTGCGATTGATGGGATGGAGCCCATTGATCATGCCCTCATTGGAGAGAAGAGCCAGGTAGGCACCATTTGGACTGACAGATATGCCATGTATCCGTCGACCCGCAACTCCCTCTGGCAGAGCAATCTCCTCCTGTTTAAACTCAACAGCAACATCTGTGAAAACCGGCGTGAGCTTCTTCACCTTACCATCTAGTGAACAGGTGAAAACAGTCCCGCTCTTATGACAGACCGTCATTGTTATGATAGGGGTGGAATGAAGGCCTGTGACGTGGGAGTTGTGAACATTGAGACCAGCTTTGGAGATCAGCAACAAGCACCAGAACACATAAGGACCACGTGCAGCAACCACTAGGCTGCAGTTACATTTCTGGTGTGGATGGAAGAGCGTAATGCATTTGATGTTGTGGACGGGTATCTGGTCCTTATCCTGCCACAAAACCACAGGCTGCCTGAGGGTGAAGTAACCCTTCACTGCCTTGAGGTTAAGTGGAAGGATCTTTACAGGACCAACTGAGCTGCCCACAATCAGTCCGCTCATTTTCCGTCCACTGTGCTCATATTCCCACCAGGTGAGCATACTTGGCGACGACACTCCAGATTGTATGGTGTTGCAAGACACCACTGAATCCTTTCCTTGTGGGGGCAAACTGAACTGCCACACCACCACGTCTCCGTTCTCCATAAGTACAGCCAGAAGCACGGTGCTAACATCTTTACATGCATTATTGGTTTGTACTTGCTGCATACTGCACAGACCAGACCACTCCATGCGCACTGGCGTCTGCATACGATACCGCCATTGCAGTTCATCCAAGTCTTTAATGGAGTTCGGCGGTGAACCGTCGATCTGAGCAGAGTAGTTCCTGGATTTTAACATTTCCCCATAAAGTTCTGTAAGGTCTAGGAGAGGCTTCCACTGCAAATGCAAGTGACTGCTGTGGATTGTAAGATGATTGTCCAGTGTTAAGAAAGCAAGAATAGAGCGGCCATATTTGTCGCAGCCTAATGGTGACCAGCTGGTGTACTTCACGCCACGGAGATGTCCACTTTGAGGATGGATGACTCTGTCCATCAATATCATTTGGCTTACTACAGGATCTTTACTCTTTGCAAAGCTTTCTTTAACAGTCTGCACTTCCTTTTCTGGGCCCACCTGTGAGAATATATAAAAAACTAATTAATGAATTTTAGAAAAATATTTCATGCTTCATTAGTTATTAATTTTCTAAAGTTGTGCAAAATTAAATATAAATACAATGTCGCAGCTTGCAAATTGTGTCCACTTGTCACTTTATTTTATAACTTCTTAACCCAAATCATAAATATTGATTCTCAATCATCGTCGGTTTAAAATAAAAAATATTTAAATTTTTTATGTTACAGATTTAAACATGCTGCCACTGGTATTCAAACAGATAAAAGTGATTATTTTATGCTTAACAGCAGTGAGGTAATCAATTTGTTCACAGGATTAGTACATTTGTTCTCATGCTATTTTCATTTATAGTTCAAATTTCAGCATTAAATACATAAACTAATTTTTGTTCATGTAATTTTTTCTTTTTTTTGGTGTTGGTGGGATAATCTGACCACTAACATCTGATAACAAAATTACGTTAAAATTGAGCTTAACAAAACCAAAATCACGACTCACTAGAAAACCTACTATATTTATACCATGTCTTAAATAAATAATAACATGACCAGAGCTGTTTAATTCCAGTTTGCCCTATGAAAGATGATGTCTGTCAAAGCTCCATAAAAAGAAGCATTTAAAATACATGTAATAATGTAGATTCAACTACCACACTTGGTACATATAATATTTAAAACGCCTATTATTAATTAAGATCGCTCTGTCTCATAAATCATGATCACATTCACAAGACACATAAATATGTCAGTGGTCACAATTGTGACCAGTGGGAAAACACAGTGCCCCATTTAAGAAAAAAAATAACTGGTTGATGCAAATTATAAAACAGCAGATTTCCAGTATTGTTACACTGAATTAAAAAGTAGATGTAAAAAGACATATGTATTGATTCTTGGATTACCACTCCCCACAACTGACTAGAAAAAATAATAAATTATGCAACTGTTAATGTGCATGTTAACATTTGCATATTTCTAACTGCTCAACCGTGCAATTTTTAATTAGTTACCCACAGGTTAGCTACAATTATGATTAAAAATAAAATACATAGATAAAAAAATGTTTTGCCATATTAAAAGGCATTCAGTTTGTGCTTGAAAAATGAGGGATTAAATAGGATAATTCCTCGCAGATGATACTTAACATTTATTTTGCACGTCTTGAGATATATAAACATCATGTCACGTCAAAACATGGCTTAATCTAACAGCAACATAGCTGCAACGGTGCACGTGAGTTGGTATATAAATCAGCGAGCAGGAGCTGGAGCGCACAGTAGTTACCTTGAGATCACAAGCGCTGTCCGGAACGGGGATGTGACTCCGATGCAGCACCAGATTTCGACTGAGACTGTTTATGTCACACACCAACTCCATGATAGACACGCTGTTAGTGCTGGAGGCCGCCAGTCTGTGATCCTCTGCCCACGACAGCGGCTCAAGACCGCTAACCGGACTCAGCAATTTAATCGCTGGATCCCGCAGAACCACTGGACCCTGTCCCGCCCAAAAATCATTATCCTGGTCCCGACTGGGCTTCAGACGCGGTCCCTGATTTCTCAGAGGTACTATTTGAACCTAAAGCCGCCATTTTTCTGAATAAAAATAAAGCCCGTCTCCAGGAAGTTACGGAGCCGGAGGAGGAGGGATTTCACGAGCGCAGCATGGGCTGGGTTGCCAGATTGATGATAGTCACGCTAAAATCAATAGGTAGTTCGTTGTTTGCCTAATAATAATAATGATACATTTGCATATACAGGTGCATCTCAATAAATTAGAATGTCGTGGGAAAGTTCATTTATTTTAGTAATTCAACTCAAATTGTGAAACTCGTGTATCAAATAAATTCAATGCACACAGACTGAAGTAGTTTAAGTATTTGGTTCTTTTAATTGTGATGATTTTTGCTCACATTTAACAAAAACCCACCAATTCACTATCTCAACAAATTCGAGAGATCTCTACGTAAAGATTTAGAGAAAAGAAAGTGGAATTATAGAACTTTCTGTGGTAAGAAACTCAAATTCTAGTTCATAATTGGATTTAATATTGTGTTATCTGAATCAGCGTGTTCTGTTGTTTAATTTGATATGACCTCATGCTTTTTGTCTTCGTGTTTTAAAAATATAAATACACCATGGCTATTCAGACAAGGGTTATACTATTCGCGGTGTACATCTGTGCATCCAATTTTAGTTGCTTTCTAATGAAAATATCTTGTTACACATGTGCTATACGTTTACCATTTTTTAATTAAAACGAAGAGAGGGAGGGTATTGGTGATGTGTGCTAATTATAAAATGCAGTTAAATATTTATAGCAGATAAATATAAAATATTATATTAACATTTGAGGTGAAAATCATGAAAATACTAGAGGTATAGGAGTGTAAAAAGTGTCATAACCATCAGTATACCCTACTGAATAGTTCAATTCAATCAAGTCAAGATTATTTGTATAGCGCTTTTCACGAAACAATCGTTGCAAATCAGCTTTACAGGAAATCAAGTTTCTACAATAGATTTATATATTGCAGAAACTTTAATATATTTAACTTATGGCAAATTCTGTATATTCTCTGAAGGATTGGCATCATCTCGCTCAGGTGTTTGAGAAAAGTCTGGGTTGATATCTATATAACCACAATATACTCTCTATCATCGTCCTATTTTTATGTTCTTAATATTGGGCAGAGAGCCAGTCTCAGCTGTGCTAAGTGCTTAAATTACAGATGTCATTCTAAATTGTAAAGCATTTGTCATTTGATAAGCTGACATAATCCATCAGCTAAAAACTCAGACACTATTCATCTGATGTCAGAGGGACAGGAGAAAGATCATTAATTGGTGGCAGCATATGAGAACGGTCAAGAGCCCTAACTGTGTGACCAAGTTGCAGGATATGTGTAATTAACAGCCACATGCTTTGATCTAGTATTCCCACCTGGAAAGGGTTGAAAAGGAGCGGTGTGTCCTGTTTCCTTTCTGAATTCAGTCTTTGGCAAAGCCTCCGCTCGCAAGATGCTAAGCAGCTGAGTTGTCAAAAGTATTTAGCAATGCGGAGGTTTCCTCTGTAATAAAACAAATCGGTACAAATCTATGAAACAAACAAGTAATTGTGGCACTAATATTTTACTCTTCCCTCCGTCTATCTGTCATTTGTTTCAATAATAATTTGAATGCGGGGCCTTTGTGTTTTTCAGTCTTAATGAAGCATGTATAGTATAAATATTTCAGTGACCTGCTGTGCATAATTTGCGAGGTTTTGACACAGGGGTTTCGACACCGGTTTGTGGGATTGTTGGATTAAACATTAATTCGTACTTGTCTCTTAGATTCACTTCACGCATTTAAGCAGGTCTAGTCCTACAGGGTTGCTTGGCGTATCAGAACGCAATGTGCCTCATCTTGTTTGTGCCGGGCTGATTGGATGTGCTGTTTTGCTATTGAAAATAGTGTGAGATTTGCTTTCTCCAAAATGCACTTGGTAAGTTGCTGTAATATGATTACAATTTACAAATATGATTTGCATTATATTTATAACAAATAGTATTTGTTCATTGTTTTAGAATGCACATAGAGGACCTGATTATTAATGTTATTTCAATATAATTTAATAATGAAAATAACATTTTTCAGAGGGTAATTCTCTTATTTCATTTTCTAAAATTAAAATGATGACCAATGCATTATCACGTAGTGCTAGTACATACTGCAACGCTCTCATTTCATCATCATTTTGTTTAACTGCTTGTACTGAATTATTTGCAATCAGAGCTGCATTAGTAGATGCTAACCTTAGCATTTTTATTGTTTCAGTTGCAGAGCTCTCCTCAACTGAGCCATTTGCACATATCCTGCCCGAATTCTTATGGGAAACTGTGACGGATGGTTCATCATACTTGTTTTAATTATTCAGCTGTGCAGACAGCACCCTGGGGAGACGTGCTGCGGCGCATTACAAAAAACACACATTCAGTGATATAATCATAATGATGATAATGAAATGTATTTAGAGCACATCAGTGCCTCCCTCTCTCTCTTTCCCTCTGCCTCTCGCCGCTCTAGTGGGAGGATGTGAGGGCTGTCTGACGCAGAAGAGGCAAGTTTGCTGTGCTCTGGCCCCCGGTGGCTCCTTGTGGAGGCCTGCAGTGCCCCGCACGATGGCTCACCAGAGATTAGCCGTCAGAGCGGAGGGCTTTGCATACCTCATGTGCCGTCAACTGAGAAGGCTTACCTGACAGGTGTTGCTCTCGCTCAGATCTGTTGTGTCCTCCTGAGCTGAAGCTTCGGCGGGGCGCCTGTAGGTAGGAGAAACCTTCCTTCCTACTGTCAGTCATCACGGCCACACAGCCAGACCAAATCCAAATCTCTCCTCAATGAGAGCCCAATGATGTCTGATCAGTGTGGCCCAAAAACACCCCGGGTGCTGCTTGAAGAGTCCTTGCTTAAAAATGTCATTGAGCATTGCAAACTTTTTGAGAAAACAAGCTTTGGGAGTACTGGTTGTGGTTTCTTATTTCAAATCTAAGTATTGTGCAAATGTACATGTTTTCAAATGTGATATTTGGGTTTATTTGCAGTCTCCATGAGATTCAAACTCTCCTGGCTTCCCATACTTCCAACAGCGTTCTTCACTCCTTGGTGCATCTACGGAAGGAGTTGACCTGTTTGTTCTGTTTGTATGCACTCTCACTTGAGAATTTGAGAAATAAGAACATCTAAGTAGTTTTGTATCATGTCCTGTATTAAAGTGTGCTGTCAGGTTAATCTACCCTTAGTTATCCCCAGAATTGTGGCAATTAACAGAAACAGGGACTTAAGGGTGCTAAAAACAGCAGAAGAGACAAATGAATGATCACATGTATGTGCAGTGATAATAGATTAATAATTCATAGCGCTTTATGATTAATTAAAACAGGCCTCAGGTCCTGTGGCAGGTACAGGCTGAAACACAGTCTGACATTCCCATGCGATTCTCGGAACATCTGAACTCTCTCCCTTCTTCTGTCCCCAGTCCAGGTGGAAGACCTGTTCAAATATCTCCAGTGGCATGCAATTCCTGCTTTGGGGACCATAATAAGTGCTTGCTTTTTTTCTAGGCTTGCCGGTGTGGGGAAGTGCTGTATATAGTACAATCAAGAGCCTATTTATAGCGAACAGGACACATTGACTTATGAACAAATTATGTAATTTATTGACCTCACCTTCGCTCTTTTGTGTAGTTGCATCCCTGGCTGCTATGCACAAATAATATTATTTACGGATGCGGCTCTATAATGCCCTTTTTGCTGTTTTATATTGTTTTACTTCAATGTGAAACAGTTCTAGCAGTTTTTGAACTTTGTACATCAGCACTTCCCTCATCGTTTCCTCGGGATGAATCGCCTATGCTTATAAGTTGCTTTAGATAAAAGTGTGAGCAAAGGAATGAATGTGTTTAACCTCTAAATCAACATCTGTTTTCTCTGTCCTCACAAAACGGCTCAAGAAAAGAGCAAAGTTGTAGTGTTCCTGACTGTTCCACTATTGGATAGTGAACTGTGGCTGTCCCTTAGCCTAGTCCTGGCAGCTGGTGGTGGGCAGGGCATGCCCTGTGGCAGTGCTAGGGGAGGGCCGGGCGGACAGGGCCTCGGCCTGCTCTCACCCTTGTCTTGCCCGTGCTAATGGAATAAGGCCGGGCCGCCCATATGGCACTTCTGGGAACAGTGGGACTCTGGAGGCTGGCACAGGGAGCCACCACTCTGCTGTTAGATATTGAATAGGACAGGTCCTCACCGGGCTCTGCCCACAGCCGGACAGTGTAATGGATGGGTTTGGTGATTGGACAGCACTTGGAGCGGCCTGTGTGAACCCGCCAATGAGCAGAGCCAAATAGTTGTAGCTGTGTAAATTCATGCCTGGAGAGTGTCCTTGACAAGTTTTGTTGACACCTTTTGCATTGGCTACATGTGCTAAAACATTTATGTCTAATTAGAATAGATTTTAAGAACTAGATCTAGACTCCCAAAGAATTGATGGCGCCCAGCATATCTTTGTGGACAGGGGCGGACTGGGGCCAAAAAGTGGTCCTGGACTTTTTGGCACAGAGCGGCCCACCAAACACACCATTATAAAAAAAAATTTTTTCTGGTGTATATGGAAAATGGTAAATCAATTTAAAGAATTTTTACGAGCGACAGTTTAATATCACTTAAGTTAAATACCAATATTATCAGTCCATGACACAATGCTCTGGTATCGTCTAGATAAATTAATTAGATTTTTTTAATGAAGTGGGCCGCGCGGCCCGGGCCATTCGTCTGGGCCAATGGAAGGATATACGAAGGATTTACTACACTAGATGTGGACAGTTTTTATGTTTCTATTGGTCATATACAGTATTTGTCCTTTTGCAGGAGCTTGACATCTATCATTTTAAGGAATAGAGCTCCAATTGTGGAAAAGAGTATACAAATTATTTTGATGATGTAAAATACAGTAAACAGTACTGTGAAACATATAATGTTACAATTTAAAACAGCTGTCTTCTATGTGAATATATAGTAAAATATAATAGTACTTTGTAGTTTGTAGTAGTTTGCATTCCTGAAAATTTATTTCTGCCGTTTAATTAAACGGTTGGCAAATATTGCTGAATTGTCTCGTCATGATGTTAAGCTGCTTACATCTTACCTCAGCTCGCATTCCAGTCTCGCGCAGCTCAGCGTCTGTGAATGGTAAACCCCGCCTTCTACACTTTGATTGGCTGTTTCAAACATTTTGACATTGACGAACACTTTTGAGCCGCTGCACCGAGCCGGAGCATGCTAAATTAATTAGATTTTTTTTAATGAAGTGGGCCGCGTGGCCCGGGCCATTCGTCTGGGCTAATGGAAGGATATACGTAAATTTACTACAATTCATGTTATTACGCAAAGGGCCGATGTACCGACGAAACATGCTACCTATCAGATTGTGCTACCGATAATATATTTGCATTGTTTTAAGGGTAAGTTTAGGGCAAGGGTAGGTGTGGACGGGTAGGTTTAGGATAGGGGTAGGTATGGACATTAAAAAAAGCCTGAAACCACACGAATAAGATGCTGGTAGCACAATCTGATAGGTAGCATTTTCGCTATCGATTTGTGGTACCTATCCTTTTTAATGGGAGGTAGCACAATCTGAGCGGGTAGCACAAATCGTCAGAACACCGGCCCACATTGTACAGCGGCCCACCAGGAAAACTCCCGGCCAGTCTGCCACTGTTTGTGGACCACTTTTCGAAGGTGTAGTCTGATCAACAAGTTATTCTAAAGTTCAGTAAACAATCTTCTCCATTCTGAATCAAAGTGGTGATGATGTATAGGCTGTTGTGCTTTGAAGGTGGCAGTACATGCCCAGCAGGACAACAGAACGTCCTTCAAGGGGAGCTCAAGGAAAAGTTCCCTGCCAGAATCCATCAATGAGGCTAATGGAGAGAATGTGGATCAGGGCCGGGAAAGAGAGTGGACTGCAGTGGGGCGAATCAGTACACTTGGCACAAATTGTGGCTTGCTGTATGATTTTCTTCGTTTTAATGGATAAATCTTGGCTGGGTGGAGCATTGCGAGATGGGGCTTCAGCAAGTTCACATAACACGCTCACTTTTTTATATATATTATCCCACACATGCTGTGCACAAATAGAACTTGTAGCAATTTGTAACAGCCCCTAAAAAAAGAAAGTAGATCATTATGAGAAAGTCAGCAAAAAAATGTTGCTTTTGACATAATGGTGCCTCGTTTTCCTGTATGAATATTCCCGTGCATGCTCATGCCAGACTGCTAAACAGGTCACTCTCCTTCCTCTCCTGCCACCCACCTCCCTGAATCTGGAACAAAAGCCAACCTCCCCCATCTCTCCCTCTCTTCTCTCCCGTCTCTCTGTTTTATTGGTGACAGCTGCCGCGAAACAAACTCGCGGAGTGAGAGAAATGATGTGTCAGTGGAAGGTCCTTTAGCCTGCGCCGCTAATCTGTCACACGCGGTTTGTTGTTTACCGTTCCTCCGGCTCGCTGACCGGCCGTCATCGAGCGTAGTGCCGTAATGGCGACAGATGCTGACCCGCAGAAGTGTGAATCTTGCCGATTTCCCCCTGCTGCCAACCTGTAAATTACAGCTATCGGGAGTAATTAGACCCGATAAAACCCTTCCAAGCTTCACCCCCCGCGTACCACCCTGACTCACTCGCTCTCTCTCTTGCTCGTACTCTCTCTCTCTTGGCCTGCCAGTGACACGAGATAGGGGGATTTGAGAGGCACAAGGTTGCTGGCATTGACCGATCCCACCGTTAACCTGTCTCTGACACCTTCTCCCCTTATTACTCTGGCACTGCCATCCTCAACAGGCTGTAAGGGACAGACACTAGACCAGACACAAGAACAATACAGCTACATCTCTAAAAAACTGCACCTGCAGCTCTTTGCAGGTACATTTAATACAGCAAAGAAGTACAATTTTGCAATCTTTTATCAAGATGTTTGTGCAAGAACACAATTTTATAAGAGCACTTGAAGTGATGCCATTTGGCAAGTCAAGCTGTGTCATTTTTGGCAAGCTGACTGAGCGGAATACGGTGAATGTCACATTGCAGTCGTACTGTCCGAGCTAATAATATATTGTCCCCCAAAGTGTTCAACTCACTTAGAATCTGTTCCAAATACCGATCTAAGCCTTTTCAGTCATTTTCCGAGTGTGCACTTTACATGTGCACTTGACAACCATCTTAACTTCTCAAATACACATTAAGTGTGCCATCTCGGATTTAATTTTAGAGGATGGTACTACGTATTACAAGGTAAATGTCTTGTAATAATTTGAGGAGTATTGCTGACAAGCTCAGATAACCCATTGTTTTTGCATGCAGGAAAAACTGAATAAAAGAAAAACAATAATGTAATACCCTGAGAAGATGCCCGGCTGTGGGTTGGCAGTCACTTTTTGCCCTCTCCATGTCCTCCTCATAAGTCTCGATGCACGTCACTGCCTTCTGCTGCCAGGCCTAGCCATAAAGAAAACAGAGTTCATAGCCCTTTAAGTAACTCACCTAGTGCTAAAGGTCACACAGCTAGGTCTTGTCATCCCCACCCTCTCTGTCTCCCTGCTCCCTCTTCCTCCTCCTGCTCTGCCATCCCTCAGTGCCCACTTCCTGACCATCAGAGCCAATCGCCAACCGCCCTTGCCTCCTCCGCCACCAATGCGGAGCAGCAATCTGTCACCCAGGCACTGGAGGACGCCACCCTGCTGGCCCCCTTCCGCACACCGCCGTAATGGCTTCTGGCATCCCACGAAAGAAAAGTAATGGACAAAAAAGAAGAGAGAGTTGTGGGGATATAAATACATGGAGAAGTCTAAAGGGGCAGTTAGTTTAGAATCACTCTTCACTTTCGAACTGCCCCTAGCCGTACTCCCCATGCACCTTCTCTCTATAAAGCTCTTGCTCATCCACTCCATGCCACCCTGCTTTGGCCCCGTCACTTTGCACGATACTTCAGTGAATAAATGAGTCGTTTTAATCCGACTGACAAGCTGGCATTACCCAACCCTGCCCTCCATCTGTACTGGCCGCCAGCTCAGCGGCAGGCCCTGGGCAGCTCCATGTGCCAATCCAACACACACACAGCTTATCCTGGCGGCCGCTTCAGGGACAGACGGGATAAAGCTCCATGCGGCTACTACCCATCCACACCAAAGAGCTATTTATATAAGAAAAGGATTAACTGTCACAATCTTTGATGGACAGCAACATGGATTGAAAAGGGGCTTGTTAATTATTCATTGATTTTTGGTGGTTCGGCATGTGGAATCTTTCTTGCTCCCTGCGTAGTCCCATTGTGTCAAGTTTAAGCAGTCAAATTTCAGGGAACTTGTTTAAGGAAAGGTCATCCTATGGCATTCATAGGGTTAAAATATGAGTATTTGTTTACTTAGTTTGACACATTAGATAAGGTTTAAGAGACTTTTACCATGGCTTTCTTGTTGCTCAGTTGTTGGAGAATGTCGCTAGCTACAAGAAGATTGTAGGTTTGATTCTCAAGGAACACACAAATTAATTGTTTTTCAAATGGTACAGTAAACCTGAAATGTACAGCTATTGGGGCATACATTATGTAGCATACTTCTCGGGATAGTGAATTACTTAGTACTTTAATCAGTAGTAAACCTACAAACTTTGATATTATTAATGGGTTACTTCTGTCAATAATTACTCACCCTCATGTTTGATCATCTTCGGAACACAAATTAAGGTATTTTTGATGAAATCTGAGAGCTTTCTGACCCAGCCTAGACAGCAATGCAACTGACAGGTTCAAGGCCCAGAAAGATAGTAAGGACATTGTTAAAATAGTCCATGTGACATTAGTCAATTAACCGTAATTTTATGAAGCTACGAGAATACATTTTGTTTGCAAAGAAAACAAAAATAACGCCTTTGTTCAACAATTTCTTCTCTTCTTTGTCAGTCTTCACTGCATGTTCAGAAGACCACAACGTATGCATGTGATGCTGCTGACACAGGATCTGTCATAAAAACATACAAAAATTATGTTTGTCTGTCAATCAGAATCCAGTTTTTTAACAGTGCTCACATACTTATCTCACACGACTAACATACAAGTGACCATACTGATCCCAGAAACCTTTAAATGATAATCAAGCATTTCAAGGTCCTGTTTCAGATATACAGAATAGATTACCATCCTTATGTTATGCGGCATTTAGCAGTCCAAGCTTGTTCCAAGTGAAAAAGAGTGTAACCCAGATTTTAGAGAATCACACATTCTCTTGCCTCCACTCAGGGGTTAATTCTGCTCTGTTGTCCTTGGCACACTGTGGGCATACTTCAGCATGGCATAGTTCTCTCGCTCGCTCTCTGCCTCTATCCTCTCTATCCTCTCCCAGTAGTGGGGGGTGGACAAGAAACACTGGCAAATGTAGGCACTGAAACCCTCTGCTCCATTTTCTCTCTGCTCTCCACTTGTCTCTCTGTTTGCTTTGCTCCCTCTTCTCTCTTGGCCAGGTGGCACCTCTTAAACATGGCCCAGGAACATTTGAGTGGCCGATTAAGCATGGGGCTTTTCTCCCGTGTAGCTGTAATGAGTCAGGTGAGAAAGGGTGTACTCAGTGTCAACCATCACGTCATCAAATCTCTGTTTTTACGCTGATCTAGGACCAGTGTTAGAGATGAAATACGAACCCTCTTTGATCATTTACTTGCTCTCATGTTTGGCTCCCAACCTATGACTTACTTTTAATATTCTATTTAAATATGAAAAGTTTACCTTTATCTTAAAGTGCTCTTTTACATACAACAAAAGCATATAGTGCGAAATATATTAGAATAATATTTCCTTCCCCTGTTCGAATTTCATAAATTTTTCTGGTTATACAAATACGATGTGTCACGGTTACATTGGAAGGAACTTGGAGCATATTTTTAGCAAACAACATCTAAAATTTGGTTTTGTTCCTTACACAAAACTGTACATGCACACAAAAATGAAATCGTAAACGACGACAGAATCTTAATTTTTTCGGCAAACTATTTCCTCAACGAGGAAACACAAAACTGTGGATCATTGCTGTTTCAAGCATTACCACTCCAATGTGAGACTTCCTGCTGAGCCAATGATGGCTTAGCGTCACAACAGGAGATCATGACTGTTTGAGTAGCCAGTGCTAAACCGCAGCTGGTGACTTTCTGCCTTTTGATGATGGGTGTTCACATCAGACGGGCTTGTAAACAGAAGGGAGTGTTTAACAGCCTTTTGTTGAAAAGCTGATCTATCCTTATTTGCATGGCTGTAACAGTACTGTGCCGCAAACTGTTCGCTAAACTGTCTGTTGTTTGTTCTTCTGCAAGTCGCTCGTAATAAATCTCAGTAGGGGTTGACGACACTCATATTTAACAGCCATGGCGTGATGAAGCTTTTGGGGCTTGAAGTTTTTTTTTGCTATAGAAGCTGTTTTACTTTATAGTGGCATCCAATCAACTCCCAGAGACCAAAAACACATCAATTGATTATTTAGGTTACGGCCCGACCATGACAGCTGTGTAGCAGCGGAGCCCAAATAGAAATAAATCATTGATTTTTTTTCTCAATTAAGTAGGTTAATAACTGAAAATGGCATGTAATGTTTTATTCAACTTTGGGGCAGGGACAGTGAAAAGGGCCAGCACATGTTGTGGAGGGCTGAGGGAGGCGCAGTGAGCTTCATTCGCTCTGGGGTGCGAGCGGACCTAAGGACTCCGAGAATGATACCCGCCCCTTAGGCCATTCCATATTAAACAAGTACTTTGTAAGTGTGCCGTCATTACTATTCATCACAAATAAATACTTAAGCACAGAGAGCTTAGTGCCCCGCTGTTATACAGTTCTCCATTATTACTGCGGCCCGGCCGTCTGGCTGCCTGCTCGGCTGCACTGTGCCCAGACTCTTCCTGTGTCCTTCAGCCTTCTGGAGTGAGAGAGAGAGAGCGCAAGCGAGAGAGAGGGTGACATATATGCCTGTCCAGCCTGCCTGCCAGTGCCCTTTAAGCAGGTAAGCTGCCAAGTTATGTGTCTCATGGGCTTTGCTGTCCACAAACTGCGCTCTCATACTCCCTTCTCTCTTTTTCTTTCACTCGCTCTCTGTCTTTCCTGCTTGCTTTCTCTCATGCATACACATCTCAAATCTCCCTTTCCTTTCTCTTTATTCTCCTCCCTGTCATAGCCAGGCAAATACAAACTCTGCAGAAGAAAATTCACAAGCACCATTGAGGGGGGATATGTCACCTGCAATATTCAGATTACTGGACAATTACTGACGTCTGTGCAGTGCACTGATTTTACTATGGGTAAAGAGTGTTCAAAAGCCCACTTAACTGTAGTAAATCACTGAAACTGACTACAGTGGCTTACTGCTTTTATAAAAACACCAAATTGTGTTGTTTATTCGCTGTAAACCCAAGGCAACTGCCTTGCTCCCTATTCAGGTAAAGTTGCAATTGAACAGAAGTAGTGACAGTATGATGGACATTGGACATACAAGTGAAATGGATTATAAAAAAAAGCCTTCTTGTATCCATTGGTTGTTGATTGGATGGAGATAAATCTGAATACAGACTTGCATTCAATTCTAAGAAAGGGCCGGGATTAAATGATTGGAGAAGTCCAGCATTCGTTACAAGAGAGAAGTCAGTTGTTTAACTCGATCCAGTTTTTGATGAATAATTACACAATTATAAGGTCATAAATGTATTGTTTTTTTTCTAATTAAATATGCATAGATGAATTGTTCACAATAAGATAAACAACATGCATTTAGAAAATATAATTGTATTGCATGCCAACTATAATAATTATTTGCATGAAATGTTTTATATTAAGGAACTTAAAAAAACAGGCTTTCAAGGCACCATAATGTCTAATGATCTTAAAACAAATTCAAATGAGCTTATAGATATCCATGCAAATATTGAGTGATTTCAATGCTTATTTCCCTGCAGAAAATTAGCTGTAAGTTGAAAAAAAGGGACATTTATTAATAAATAGATGCAAGCACAATTTTCATTCTTTTCACCAACTGCTGAACCGCATAAGATTTGGGGATTGTTAGTGAAGGATGTTGCCTTCAAAATCCAACCAGACGAAGACATCTTAGTAGACAAGATGTGATGCAAACATTGCATTGGGACATGACTTGTTGCCTTCCTACCGCCGTAAACTGCCTCCAAATGCAGGATTTTTTTTTTTTTGGACACAGTCATAGATTAAGCAGTCAATGTTGTCCAATTATAGTCAATTTACAATGACTTTGAAAGCCGCTCATTCAATAACAGTGCTTCCATTTTATAATAATCGTAACTTCTACATTTGGTCCCCCCCCCCCCATCTTTGACAAGCACGCACACAAAGACTAGGCACGGCGCTGGAGTAGGCCAAACTCCAATCCCTCTTTGCTATGGGTTTTTTGGAAGGTGATTTAGCTCATTCTCTTTGCATCCGTCCCAGGCACAGTACGCTGGGCTGGGCTGGCCGTGCTGCCGGCTGGTAGAGTTTGGCACACGGACTGTGCTCTGGATGTGTGCTGATGAATTGCAGGCACAATGCGGGCCGGCAGCCGGTGAGGAGAACCACCAAGCGGCCGTCAGGCCCCATCAGCGTCTACCTCTGTGAAGGGGAAATTGTGGAGACAGCTCTGACAACTTAATTTAACACAGAGCTAGAGTGATACTACACACTGGATAATTGATAATGCTGCCACACACACAAATAGACACAAACACTGCAAAGCATCCTGTCAGAGTGACAGTGAAGAGAGCCAATCCTTTGCTGAAACTAGCCTGTGATTTGTCATCAATATTTTTGCCATCCAAAATAATTTAAGAGATCATTTCACAGGCAAAACAAAAAGTGTAACAGAAAATCTAGTAACTTTGCTACTTAATGTTTCAGATAAAAAACTATTAAACTTTCAAATCTTTATTATTTTATCCTCAAACGTGCATTTTTCAGCCCAGTTCTTTGTAAACATGACTTTGATTCATGGCAGAGATAAAAAAAAACTGCATGCCGTAAGGTCAGCCAATCGGATTGGAACTGCCAATTTTGACCATCTCTTGCCATCTTTGTGTCCAGTTTTCATCAGATGGTCTGTAAACAGACTGTGGTAGTTCCATAGCTGGGAAACAGAAACAGTTTATATTTTATATTTGTTTAACACTCGATTTAATCCAAAGTTACAGCACATTCAAGGTAGGCTGTGCATCTTATCAAAAGGTTAAAAAAATGCATCAGTTTAATTCTTCAGCTGTAGTGCTCTAGACACATCATGTTTACATCTGTATTCGTCAATGAAATCAAAATTCAGAAGCCTGTATTCATACACCTATGTTTTTTAAAACAGTGATTTATTTTCTCTTGTGTGCGATGGATTCGATAAATTCGCAGGTGGAGACGGAGTGCAAGCATTTCCCGTGGGCCTAACACATATATACCGTTCTGAAATATTACATCAGTTTTTGTAGATAAGCAGAGCGGAGTGTGAAGGCTTTGAACAGACCTACTCTGGTCCCTCCTCACACTTCAGGCAGCACACAGCACTGAGAACTAAATAAAACCCAGGCCTAGCGAATCCCTTCAGTGATTCAGGCAGCCGTAATCCCCTTTTAATTTCCTTTTGGAGCCTTCGCCAGGGCTCCGTCTAAAGCCGGCTGTCCGTGATGACACAGTGGCCCTGGTGACAGTGCAGGGCTATGGGGGTCTTTACGGAGATCCAGGCGAGGAATATACAATAACCAAGCGAGGTCTTTTCAGTCTTTATACGGCCTGCTTTCTGTTTGCCCAGCACTCCGAAGGGGATTTTCTATGTCATACACACATACAAACACACTCTCTCCCTTCTACCCCTCTTACACACACACACGAACACACACTTCCGTCTGTGCACAAGGCCTTGCACACACACGCTCCTTCGGAAGCAGACCCAAGGTAAAGTTTCTCTGTATAAAGCTATTTATATCTTAATTTATACAGGTTGGCTGTGATGTATGGGTCACACGGCGTGCTCCGCTCAATCCCTCTCAATCCCACAATGCCCAGTGTAATATTTCCTCTTGAACAGCAATTTATTTTTCTCCTGTAGAGGAGTTATTTAAAAGAAAAGGTCTCGTCATTAAAATGTATGCTTTTGCTGCACGGCTGAGCTAAAGGGCAGCTGGTGAACGCGACACACTCCCTGTTCGCCGACTGAAACGAGACAGGAAGAGTCCACGTAGACCAACACACCCTGAAAAAAGGAAGAGAGTGAGAGCACATCTTTGTAACATATTTGCCCAAAAGGTGGGTTCAGACCAACAAAATGGAGAGGGTTAACGTTATCCCGGGAGATGAATGGATTTCTCCTGACATTTACCATTGTATGAGGTACCGTATATCTCCCACATGTAATATTACTGAATGTGAAGTTATCTGATATAGTCAGATATGCTGTCTTTTTTAAGTATCTAGTTGCTGTGCTTTATAATAAAGGGAGTTCTTTCCATAAAATGGCATTGGAGGCTTTGTGTCGTGTGTAACCCTCTCATCACCTGAAGACGTTCTCCTGCTTGAGTCTGGCGTTTTTATCCCATCTACCAGCTGAAGTAATTAAAGGGTTATTAGTAAACAGATACTCGTGCTCACTTACCACTGCCAACTGTCTCATACCATCTGCTGCCGGTGTGTGTGTTTGTGCACTTGACTTTAGGAAGAGCTGAGGAGCAGGCATCTGTGTTCACTGTGTAGGTATCACACCGTTCTAATACACTAATATCTATCTATCTATCTATCTATCTATCTATCTATCTATCTATCTATCTATCTATCTATCTATCTATCTATCTATCTATCTATCTATCTATCTATCTATCTATCTATCTATCTATCTATCTATATTCTGTCATTCTATCGATCGTTCTATCATCTGTCATTCATTTATGTATTATCTATTTACTATCTGTTGTTCATTCATTTGTTCCATTCATTCATCGTTCTGTTGTTCTATCTATCATTCTGTCAGTCTTTTGATCTATCTATATCTGTATTCTCTATTTATGTTAGACCCATCCATCTATGTTTGTGTGTGTGTGTGTGTGTGTGTGTGTGTGTGTGTGTGTGTGTGTGTGTGTGTGTGTGTGTGTGTGTGTGTGTGTGTGTGTGTGTGTGTGTGTGTGTGTGTGTGTGTGTGTGTGTGTGTGTGTGTGTGTGTGTGTGTGTGTGTGTGTGTGTGTGTGTGTGTGTGTGTGTGTGTGTGTGTGTGTGTGTGTGTGTGTGTGTGTGTGTGTGTGTGTGTGTGTACTTATGCTTTGGTTCTGGCACTGTGTTGATTCCAAGGCAACCATTACTTTTTTATTGCATTTTCAGGCAACTGTATTTTCTCGCTTTGCCTGTATCCTCCACCTTGCCCCCCCCCCCCCTCTCCCCTCTCCATCCTCGCTGTTTTTTTTCTGTAATATTGAAGGGATTAACCCTGCTGGCCCCTTGGTGGTTACTGTTTCATTTTATTCTTATTAAAATCTTAAGAGCCTTCTTTAATATTCCTGTATGATACTACCTCAATAATCTAGCTCCCTTCCTCTTTCCCTTTGTGTGTTTTTATGCCTGTGTGTACTGGTGAGTGTGTGTGTGTTTCTTTTTCTGCCTGCTATGTGTGTTCACAAGTGCACAGCTGTCGATAACCAGTGAGCAGCATATCATAAATATGATGATTATGAACATGTGCTTGAATTTGTTCACATTTATGTACATGACAGTGATTGTATTTTATAGTAATCATAATTAACTTAATTCACAATCCTTCCCATACACTACGCCTGACACATGTAATGATTTAGCTGTTTATTTTTTTGCAGGCCTTTAGCTCACCCGTAATGCTGTAATACTCCATGCTGAGCGGCAAACAGCTATCTACAGAAAACTGCATTGATTTTGTGACACCTCAGGTTTGAGCGGAGAACATGAATAGTGTTCTCACTGCAAAGCTTGCTGGATCATTCTCTCATTTCTGCATCAGTTTCTATGACCTGAGGCAGCTTATGTAGCGATGTGTGTTCTTCTAGCACAAATCATAGAGAGTCTGAAGGTGCGCTTGTCTGAAGGTTGTCATCTACTAACTGTCATCTGTCAGTTACTGATCATTTCTCCTCTATTTAAAAAAACTGGCAAAATGTAAAATTACATGGAATTTATTATTGTATTTAAATGATTTTTCATTAATAAAATTGTATTTTATTTATTTTATTTGTATTATTACATTGCTTTCTTAGACATGCAGCCTATTCCTTCGCACACTTGTTTTGGTTTGGATAATAAAGTTTAAGTGTGGTTTTCTTTAAAGTGTTTTTTTTTCCTTTTCTTGCATTTATCGTACACTTGTAACTGAGTTTTTTTTCCGTGTGCTAATTTTTATTCCATGTCAGCATATATGACTTCTGAGTGTTGTATTTAAAAATAAGATATTAACTCATTTTATTTAAATTAGTTCTAAAGCCTCACTCAAGTACAGTCCTCCCACCCTCACATATTTTAGTGCTTGTAAAAGACAATAATATATCTCCTCTCTATTCACTGGCAAACAGAAACCAATTCCTCCACCCCCTCAGCATCCACCGCACAGAGGTCGAATTGTCAAAATGACTCTTTTTATTACAGTTCATAAACACAGATTCCCCCAGTGGCCTTGGGAAATTTCACATAAACTTTGATCAAACAGACGTCAGCTTTCTTGGTTTTAAGCACCTGTCATAACGTGTGAAAATAGGCCCGCTCAATCACAAGCAAAGAAAACAGTGGGAAAATAGAGCAAATGCCACAGCGTCACCGTTATATCAAGTCATTATTGTCCAGAATACCCAGGGAATGGATCTCATATGATACAATAAGTTTCTCTTTCATTGATTTTCTCTGAATCTTGTATGAATTCTTCCTCCCTGGTAAACTTTGTGGCTTAAAGTTAATGAGTCAGAATCCACTGGTGCATTTATGAGCCTTGAAAAATGCCTGAAAATAGAAAATTGAGAGGAGTGTGAGGAAAGAGGTATCATGTATGTCCTTTAAATCCCTGTGGCTGTATCTATCATAGTTAATGCTCCATTCCTTCCATTTAAATACTGTAAGGAGTCAAAGCATGAAGACATTATTGGTCATAGGTCCATCAGAATCTACACACTTTTTCTGTGTTTCTGTTACGGGAAATGCTTTTTAAATGTAAATAATAATTAGTAGCTGAATTATTTCACCAGAAAGTTTGACAAAAATTGTTGTTGGAGTTTTCATGAGAGCTCAACGGAGAGGTAGCAATCAGAGTTGAAATAATTTGGAATTGAACTGAAAATGTCTTTTAAAATCCAATTTGCTTCCTGATTTTTTTTTTTTAATTGAGGTAGAAAACAGAATTGCAATTCAAATTTGAATGTAGGGAAGTATTGAAGTGTATTAGAATTTTGTATCATGAATGCATGAGTAAAGTAAAAAAAAAGTTTCAAATTTAAACACCTCTTCTCCCAGAATGCCTTGCCTGCACTGAATTGTGATTCATTTATTTCATCCTTCCTGTGGGGTGTGGTCAGTTTCATTCACATTCCAACTTATGCAATTATTCAATTCTGAGTTTTTATCATTCTTGAATTGCAAATGGTCCAAATACATGAATGAAGCTTTCTTTTGAGTCACATTTTTTTTAATCGAATTCGCTGAACTGGTTCATAAAATTGAAAGATCTGGTTCTTGATCCTGTTACTGCAGTTAACTGGAGAGGAAAATGATCAATGATGACTTCCTTGTGGACCAGTCATAGTTAGTGCTAATATACTTCCAGAACATTTCTAGTTTTGTGTTATGTCTTTATTAGAGAGGTTTGCGTGAGAGAATGTCAGAATGAATAACATTCTATACAAATTATTCACACTTCTAATAGTCTTGAAAAGCATTACTTTAGTACTGTCCTAGTCTACATTATACAGACAATGCCCAAAATGACACACTGAAAACTGCAAACAATGAGTGTGTGTGTGGGTAACCTTAGAGTCATGGAGATAGTGATGTGGCTGGCAGCTGTAGGTAGGGATATCAGAGAGCACCCTGCTCTCCTTTCGGCCTTATTGTCTGAACGTCGTGGTCTATTCTCTGACTCAGAGGCCTCATGGGCGTCCTCAGTGGCTTCTTAAGATAGCAGTAATGACTGAGGACCCACAGCAGCGCCTTTGCTGCGTATTGTTCAAGTGTTAGTTTGCTTCTTCATATGAGTGAGGGAACAGGCGTGGGGTTTTTCCTAACCTATCATACTGCTCAGCCTTGTCTCTCCAGATCTTCTATCTTATGGTCTATCTTACCCCTACTCTCCTTTGCCTGCTCTTTACTATCGTGACTCAAGTCTTCCTTTCACTGGTCTTCTATTGTTTTCACTATCTGTTGCCACTCCATTCTTTCTCTCTTCAAGGGCTTAACGGTGCCATATCTTGCCCTCATCACTGGCTTTATTTAATTCATGTCTCTGCTTGTATCTTTCTCGGGTGCTTTTTCTAGATTGTCAAGGCTAACATGAAGAGATGTGGGAATACTAGATGTGAGCAGGGATCTGGTGATATCATATATTGATATCAGGGTTAACTTATGACAGTATTGTGATTTGTTGATTTTATAGTTAAAGTAAGCTGATATGTTCTGATCTTTTATCCACATATCTCTGCACTGGACCTTAAAACGTTCTCTTATGCTCACAAAGGCTGCATTTATTTAATCACAGATACAGTAAAACTCCATAAATGACCATGTAAAATGACTGTTTTCTATGTTAATATATAGAAATGTAATTTGTTTCTGTGACGCAATGCTGAATTTTCATTACTCCAGTCTTCATTGTCACTATCCTTCAGAAAATATTCGAATATGCTGATTTGCTGCTCAAGAATTTTTTTTTATTATTATCAATGTTGAAAACAGTTAAGATGTGTAATATTTTTATGGAAGCTGATAATTTCGGTAAAACTGATGAATGCATTTGTATTCTACTTTGTTATGAATGCAAATCAGCGCAACATATTTATAAAAGAGAATAGAGAAAAACTAATATATTTTAACTGCTAAAAAATGCATAAGACAATCAAAAGATTGTTTAAATTAGTAGGCTAGAGCCCATAATATACTAGAATGTACCAGATATGTAGAGAATAAAATTCATATCCATCACTTCAGAAATAAATATGGATACTTGTAAATAAAATCATTTTATTTCAGACAGATGGGGACAATAAAGTGGGCGAAATAGCTGTGCAGCGCGTCAAAAATAGAAACGTGGCGTCCGTCAACTGTCGCAATGCACTGCAACGTCTGCGTCCAGTGTAGACAGCTTCGAGAGCTGATCTAGTTTTGTAGACAAGGTGTCAGCCAATTAACTATTTCTTCTTGTGTATATTTTATAAAGCTTTCACAGGATTTAAATTCAAGAATGAATGACAATCTTATAAGTGACATGCTTTTGTGTTGTGTGTTTATGTGTGCATCCTAATATGTTTGTATTGTGCGTGTGAAAGCATGTGTGTGTGTGGTATGTGTCGGCATGAACAGGTGTGTTGGTGTGAATTCTAAAGGATGCTCTGCACACCCTCAGTGTTGTGGGAGGTTGAACACTCAGTCTTGGCACACTCAGGTCAGTGGAGATCTGCCTCTGTGCTGGATCAAAGAGAGCTGAGCCTGTGTCACACTCTCCAGCCATGATACTAATGCCACAGTCCTGGCCAACACAATGCTCCTCTCCCATCTCCCACTGTTTCTCTGTTTATTCTCTCTCTCTCTACCTCAACACCTGACATATAATACAGAGACCAGAGTTTTCCATTGTTTCTAGAAGGAAATAATTGAAAAAAAATGTAATTCACTGAATTTGCATAATGCAATCATTGATTTTTGTCTAAATATCTAGTTGGCCTTTTCGTGACTTTTCATGACTTTTTACTAGTCTTACAGATACAGATTCTTTTTTTTTATTGTTGTCAGATTTTTTACTTTCAATAATGATAAAAGTAAAATAATACATACAATGTATTATATTATAAACAATATCATTTTGTTGTCATTATATGTATATATTAATATTAAATAATATGAAAATATTATGTATAAACATATTATATATATATATCTATACACTCACCGGCCACTTTATTAGGTACACCTGTTCAATTGCTTGGTAACACAAATTGCTAATCAGCCAATCACATGGCAGCAACTCAATGCATTTAGGCATCTAGATGTGGTGAAGACGACTTGCTGAAGTTCAAACCGAGCATCAGAATGGGGAAGAAAGGGGATTTAAGTGACTTTGAACGTGGAATGGTTGTTGGTGCCAGACGGGCTGGTCTGAGTATTTCAAAAACTGCTGATCTACTGGGATTTTCACGCACAACCATCTCTAGGGTTTACAGAGAATGGTCCGAAAAAGAGAAAATATCCAGTGAGCGGCAGTTGTGTGGACGAAAATGCCTTGTTGATGTCAGAGGTCAGAGGAGAATGGACAGACTGGTTAGAGATGATAGAAAGGCAACAGTAACCCAAATAACCACTCGTTACAACCAAGGTATGCAGAATACCATCTCTGAACGCACAACACGTCGAACCCTGAAGCAGATGGGCTACAGCAGCAGAAGACCACACCGGGTGCCGCTCCTGTCAGCTAAGAACAGGAAACGGAGGCTACAATTCACACAGGCTCACCAAAATTGGACAATAGAAGATTGGAAAAACGTTGCCTGGTCTGATGAGTCTCAATTTCTGCTGCGACATTCAGATGGTAGGGTCAGAATTTGGCGTAAAGAACATGAAAGCATGGATCCATCCTGCCTTGTCTCAACGGTTCAGGCTGGTGGTGGTGGTGTAATGGTGTGGGGGATATTTTCTTGGCACACTTTGGGCCCCTTAGTACCAATTGAGCATCGTTTAAACGCCACAGCCTACCTGAGTATTGTTGCTGACCATGTCCATCCCTTTATGACTAAAGTGTACCCATCTTCTGATGGCTACTTCCAGCAGGATAATGCACCATGTCACAAAGCTCAAATCATCTCAGACTGGTTTCTTGAACATGACAATGAGTTCACTTTACTCAAATGTCCTCCACAGTCACCAGATCTCAATCCAATAGAGCACCTTTGGGATGTGGTGGAACGGGAGATTCGCATCATGGATGTGCAGCCGACAAATCTGCAGCAACTGCGTGATGCTATCATGTCAATATGGACCAAAATCTCTGAGGAATGTTTCCAAAACCTTGTTGAATCTATGCCACGAAGAATTAAGGCAGTTCAGAAGGCAAAAGTGGGTCCAACCCGGTACTAGCAAGGTGTACCTAATAAAGTGGCCAGTGTGTGTGTGTGTATATATATATATATATATATATATATATATATATATATATAATGGTGACCCTGGGCCAGAAAACCAGTCATAAAGGTCAATTGTTTGAAATACATTATCTGAAAGCTGTAGTTATCTGAATTATTATCATGATAGTTATTACATTTCATATTATCAGAGCTGTTATTACAGCATAAAATCAATGAGAAATGTGAAACACATCGGATGCATTAGCCGTTGTTCTGTGTTCCCGATACAGATCAAATCAATAACAAGTCTGAAGTCAGAGAGTCAGTCTCGGCCCCTTTCAAGTGTCTGTTTTTCTTCTGCCAGGGTGTGAGAGGCTCTTGTTTTATGTCATGTCTTGTGCCGAAGTCTGTGGGACTCCAAAGGGCCTCTCACCTGTGTGAGGAGAAGCTGTGAACCCATCAAACCGACAGGGAGCTTTGTGAAGACAGGCATGAAGCAGACTGCACCCACAGCACACGTCACGGCCCGTTAGGAGAAGCCGAACGCACTAAAGAGGTTAAACTTCCGTGCGTGGCAGAGGCAATTTTATTGATAACCATTTGAAGCCTTTTTTCCCGCCCGTCTCCGAGCCTTACGTACATCACGCTTTCCCGTCTTTATTCCGTTTGCCACTCTCAACTGACTTCAAACGTGGGAAGCCTCTCCCTCCGACAGAAAAGAAGCTGCCGTCGCCTCTTTCCCGCTGTCTCGGCCGTGAAGATCTACATTCTGATCTGGCAGACAATCGTCGGCAAATTCCCACATCTCTCTGATGTATGTAAATATTTATAATATCAGGTTCTCTGATGATCAAATGCACGTTGGTTAATAGTGAACTTACGCTAGTGGCTTCCCCCAATTGTCAGACAGAATGTTCCTACTGTTTTTTTTTTGTAACCGTGTTTGACTTGTTGGAAAGGGGGAGTCATTGTCAGTGTTAGCTTGGTTAATCTGCTTTCCTTTCCATCTTTTTCTCTCCCAGGTGCTCGGGCGCTCCATCATTTCCTCGTTAGCCCCTGGTCCCTGCCCTGGCCTGAAGTCATCGCTCAGTTGGGCAGCTGGCAGGCCGGCCCTGAGGGTCCCCAGTGGTGAGTGAGGAGTCAGGGGTTGGTCACTGGGTGTGCTGTCCATTCCTTCTACTTCCCTGTCCAATTAGGAGCTATTTGAAACAAATAAATAACACTCTCAATGCACCACTCTTCCTCAATACAGCCCAAAGGTCTTTGGGTTGTAAGTCTTCAAAGTAATTTGATATGAAATGCATGTTTTTATTTTATTATTATTGTTTTTTTTTTGTAAAGAGGTAAATGAATGGAAATTGACTGGAAGAGCAGATGCAGTGTCTGTGAGAGACGGGCTTTCCTGCAGACTGCCAGTGGCTGAACAAGTATTAAACACCCCTGACTCAACATCTTCATCACACCTTTCATTGCATTTCTGCATTCCTTTTCTTTCATTTGAAATAGATTCAATTATTATTTTGTATTAATGATCTAATTTAATACATAATATACTATAAACAGTTTATATATATATAATTATATTATATATCATAATTTGCATACATATATTTGTAATAATTATAAATGTATGTAATATATATATATATATATATATATATATATATGACATTTAAAACAAAGGCTGTCATTGAAATTTCAGGTCCGTCACCCCAGGAACTGTCGATCTCACAGTCCTTACAGCCGTATTCTACACAATAACACAAAAGACAAAAAACTAAACAAATAAAACACCATTGCCCACCCCCTCCCTTGGCCCCCTTCCCCCTCACAAACCCAAAATGCATTCTCCTGCCAGGCTTCACACGGAAGGGTGTTAAAAATACATGTATACCCTTCCTCATCCTTTATTCATACCATTCCTTCCTTTATGTTTATGAGACTCAGGGGCTCGTGGGGTCCTGTCTTCTGACCCAGAGGTGCGCAGAGGTTCTCTAAAAAGTTCCTCTTTCTCAAACCTAATCCACTTTAAATGAGCCCAAACACTGAAGAACTACTTCGTATGTACATTCTGTATGTTGGGATTGTGACAGCAGTCGAAAGTCCATGAGGATTTATTAGCAAAGAGAACAACAATATGCATTACTGTTATTGTTAATATTCTCATCCATAATGGAATTTTTGACAAATGCAAACATAATGCTGTTAATATAGACTAAAGTTCTGCTTGTGCAGTTTATGTCCACAGGGTTGTATTTCTCCCAGCCGTTGGGTGTCAGTATAGAGAGGGATGTTGTTAGTGCCCCTCTGTAAGGCCTGGGGGTGGAAGGGGTGGATGTTGTTACCGCTGTCTACATCCTCCGGGGTAGCGAACGCTCCCATGGGACAGTTCTCTGCTTGTTCACTCATCTGTGTGATGGAACAGCGCGAGCAGGGGGTTACCGACGGCTCTACGACAGTTCGCCCTTATTGATTAGATAATCAGCCTGTCACCTAATACCAGTGTTCTTTACATTGTCCCCTGCTGGGACGAACATGACTGTTATTGCTGACTGCAGGGGATTCCTGCAACAAGCACCTTTTATGCCCACTATTGCTCTTTCCCCGCTTCTTCCTCTGCTGGACTGCGGGGAAGAGTGTTTTCATTATTTGCCAAGATTGGGATGTCAATCCTCTTGCCCCTGACCCAAGTTTAGAAATGCTTTGGGTTTTATTGGAGGAATGATTACTGAGTTATCTAGCTACCTCACTCTCGGGCCTTTATACCTCCACCCTTCGTATACCTTCAGGCAAGGATTGGATGTGATACCCAGGACAGTACCTTGGGATGCGCTCGCTGTCTACTCTCTGTCTCTTTCTATTGTTTCGCTGTATCCCCCCCCCCCCATTTCCTAAATGTGTCTGTGTGTGTTGCTGATTCAGATATTTTTTACACGTTTTTTTTTTATTCCAACAGCATTTCCCCTTATCTCTCAGGCCAACCAAGTTTATGCAGAGGACAAATGTGAGAAGGGTAACACGGCAACAGCGTCCCAACCACCTTCCCCTGGGGGTCACGAGTGCCGTGACCCTGCAGCAGGTGCCTCTGATCCTCTGATCTCGTTGCCCATCGCTGTCCCAGTTTCCCAGATTTTCATCCACACCTCTGATATATAGGTCATAATGAAGATTTTCCATTTAGTGTGATCAGAATTCTTTTTATGAAACTGATCATTTTGATTAATAGTACTAGTGATTTAATTTATTTAATTATTTAATAATAATAAATTATATAAATGAATGAAAATAAAATGTATTTCCGAGCTTTATAGGTAGGTTTTAATTGTAACACCAAGTTAATATTATTCCAGCCAATATTATTAATCTTGCTATATTAATAGTCAAATTTAAAACATTAGATGTATAACTATCCATATATACCATTTATCTGCTCAAATAATATTTATGTTTTATCTCTATTTAGGTAAATTACTTTTTTACCCTATACCAATGTATCTGTTATTAGGCTATTATTATTACATTTTGTTATATTACTCTTTTTTTACATTTAAATTAAATCTGAATTTTTTTTTCAAACCAGGTTTGTTTCAAAGTCCAGCAAATAAACCCATAAACAGAGAGAAAGGACATAATGAACGTGCAGATGTTTCTGTTCCTTGCACTGAATTTCATTTAAAGCAACGTGACAAAAAAATGGCAATCGTCAGAAAAACATGGGAAAAGACAGTCGCCCAAATCACGATGCAAATTGCACTTTGATTGACTCTTAATTTCATCTGAAGGCTGTTTTGTTTGGTTTTTATTCTGAGTCAATGAGCTTAATCAGAGTCACTGATCCTGCGGCTCTAAGCTCTCCGTGTTGTGTTTTTGTTTGTCGGGAGATCAGCGAGACTCTATCCGCACTTCATTAACCCTGAGCCGGGGACAATCCTCGGTAAGAGCCGAGGGATTTACCACTATCCTTTCACATGCAAAAATCTCTGCGTCTATTAACAAGACCGAGGAGCTTTTCTTGCAATCAGCTGCGCACTTCGCAAGAATAACCCTTTTCATAAATATTGAGGGGGGCATCAGCCTCCTTTGGATCATGTGCAGATCCATGTGATAATTTAAATGTTTGATCTGAATTGATATGTCTTTTTTTCCCTCGTGCGCAAAGAAAAAATTGCTTTTAATGCCTTGGTGAACATTTGATTCTGGTGTAGCCTATTTTATTGCGTGTATTGCAATTGTTATTTTATTAGCATTATTGGCACTATTTATTATTATAGTTTTCAATTTGTATGCTTTAGATATATTGTACTTTGAAATTTTACTTAATAAAAAATTAAAATGTTGCGTATTTCCTCGCTTCAATAACAAGCCATTAATTTGTGAAACGTTCTTACAATGCTTTCTCTCTCTCTTCTTAGTGATTCATGGGCAGGAGCCCAACGATGAGACACAGGATGGCATGTGCTATGCGAAAGTTTGCAGCAGGAGCCCGACTGATCACACGTTATCGACGTTCAATTAAAAGCTATTAAGGTCTTTTGTCTGCTCGTTAATATACCATTCAGTCGCCCTGTCAGAGCGGCCCCTAAACCCCGAGCTTTACGGACCGGTCTCATGGTTGGGTTAAAGTCAGTCTTAGGCTCACGGAGGGGGGGTGAAGGGGGGTCCCGTCATGCCGCTGACCAGATGTCCCCTTGCTGATCCGAGCCGCAGTCAGCACTGCCCGGTGACCAGCTGTTGGGGCCGTTTGGCAAAGAGCAGCAAACCAACACTCTCAAGAAAGGGTATGGAAACAATCCATTTCCAAATGGGATCATTTAGGGCACTTAAACAATTACACACTTAGGTGACCATTAATATTTCATCCACATATTGTTTATTAAAAACTAAATGAAATGACTCCGCTTGCTGATGCATGATGCTGTTTTTAAAGTATGTCACTTTACTCTTAGACAGGAGACAATGGAGGCTGACAAGTGTTGAGTGTGTGTGTGTGTGTGTGTGTGTGTGCGCGCGCGCGAGAGAGAGAGCGAGATAAGTACACACAACCCACGTCCAATCTCTCAGTATTTCCCTTTTATCGTGCTGCCAATAAAATGAACATCGTTTTAAATTGTATTGAGACCGGCTCATATGATTCATGATCAAAATGATATTTAAAATGTGACCTATTAATAAGAGGTAGTCGCGTTAAACTTTAAGATATGAAGGTAGAATTAAGTTCCCAAATCTCCAGGCGTTTCTGAAAGGTTAGGGAGGTGAATGTTCACTTCCTTGAGTGCGACATTATTAACTTTTTTTTTTCGTAGGTTCGACAAATTAAATCCACGATGCTAACCAAATAGTGTGGGGTTTGAGCAAAGTGTCTGACAGTCATGTTTAAAATTATTCAAACACATTTGCCGGTTCTAGAGTTCCGTGAGCTCGAATGTTATGATATTGCCATCACGGCGTTTGTTTACGTTTATTTTCATAAGCAAACTTTTACTTTTCATTAAATTTCTGGATAGGTTTTAAAAGCAGTGACTTGACATAACCAGTGTAACTAATATGCGTATTTTATTGGTTTACTTTTTTTTACATGTTAAAACTTAGTCCTTCGTAACTTTTAAAAACGAAACCTTGAGACAATTTAACCTGTGTTTCAATTATGAGAATAAACCATTAATTATTTTAACAACTCGTTTTTCCCCACACCGTGTTGATCTATTTATTTCCCAAAATAAATAAAATATGACATTTATCTTATCTTTTATACAAATGATAAAATGATAAATTAGCGTTGGCACACTTATCGCTTTACCACAAATTCATAATGTAGATTATTTTCTCGTGAAATTACTCGTGAATTAGAAATATCGTCCAAAATGATTATGTATTAAACATACAAAATAAGTATCCATGTACCGTTGTCAAAAGGTAAGATTGTGACACATCATGCATTGGTGGCATGAAGTTCTGATTCTTGTTGCAAAGTACAAGGATTGACAAGTTTTGCAAAAGCAATTTTCTTAATTCATACATTTATAATGTGTCAATGTTCAGGTCTGGCACGCGCATTATGCACCTGCATACCTTTAATATTGGCTGTTGGTTTAGTGTTATTTATTTGTCTGCACGAGTGTGCATTTAATTGTATACCTCCACATTCTCAGTCAGTGGTAAATTAATGAAAGATCTTTATTAGCACATTTATAAAAGTAATTCTCCTCGCTTAAAGACCATCCTCCCCCGCACATCCAGCAGTTTTAAGAGTTTTCAAGAAGTTCACACCGCTAAGCACACGGGGGCACGGACGAAAATCATTTGGAATTACGAGAATCATTACTTCACACATCATTATTCTCAATATACAGCTTCACCAGAAAGAATGACAAGATATTTCAACGGCTTTATACAGAGTCATTGCACGATGCCTGGGCGAACACTTTGCATGTCATCTGCTTTCAGATGTCTTATTGATCACAAGTGATCTGAAACGAGGACTTGGCGTTTACCCGTCAACATCAAAGTGATGCTACTGGCAGTTGTGCAAGAATATAGAAACGAAAAAAGCAGCACAAAAATAATCGATTAATAATCCATCTCGTCCAATCCACCTGCTTGTTCTGTTTAGGCATAGCGCTCAATACCATTCAACTGTTTGTCAAATAGAAAAGTGACACTTCTTCATTTAAGTTGCTTTTTCATTTTGTAGAGACGTGTCGGGGTTTAATGTGCTGCTCACGTTAGTCTCACCTGTTAAAGTAAGGCTTGGAAATATAATACAAAAAGAGAAAATTCGAGATTTGTCTTTCGACATAAAACAAAATATTCTTATTTACACCTCTTTTCCTTTGTACATTTTAGAGGGTCACTACAAAGCCCACGATTTATGGATTTCATCTCAGGATAATTAAATATGAATCTACCATTTAAATATTCTTTGCGTGAGGGATGCACCAACAATTCACATTTGTAATATTGACTAGTTTAAACTAATTATTATAATAATTTGTAAAACGAAATATCATATTGCGTTCAGTATATAACGGTCTGTATTTGTTTTCTCCGGATTTAACATTTAGGGTAAACAAAAAAATATAAACATAAGTTAAAAAACACAAGTAAAATAAATAATTAAATAAAGTTTACAAATGTCTCTAATCACTTTTTGTGTGTCAGTTTGTTTTTGTGGCTTCGTAAAATGTCTCGAATATTTTGTCACCAGTAAAATAGTTTTTTGATGGTGGGGTTCAAAGCTGCCATGTATTCAACGAGTCCGAATCGTGCCGTTCATCGTGGTGGTGTTGGTCTGGGTAACACACCGGAGAGGGGGGGCAGAGGCGGCGGCGGCTCGTTGACGCCCTGGAGACCGTGCAGAAGAATCCGGGGAACGAGAGGACGCTGCAGCGCCGGCGGGGGCGCCGAAGGTCCCCTGTATAAGTAGAGCGCTGCTCCAGGGTCCAGATTCGACATCAGGCTTTGAGGATAGAAATACGGCGAGGGGAACATCCTTTGCAGCGCGGAATAATTCCCAGCCTCCGCTAACAATTCCAGGCCGACCGCCGTTTGCCTCTTCCACTTTGTCCTTTTTTCCAAGACGAAAAGAATAATGTTAGTGTATAAAAATAAAATAGAAATTATTCTACGACTAGTGTTTTATCTTCTGATCGTAAAAGAGGAGACAAAAAGAAAACAAAAATTCACCGAGTAAGTGTATTGTCTTATTCCCAAGCGAAACACAAAACCCAAAGAGTTCTGAAAACTGAATACTCTGTTTTTAATCTTCTGTTTCTAGGTACGCTATTTGTATAAATATCAGTTTTTAACCACATATTTTAATAATAATAGGATTTAGGTTCAAATAGAATATCGTTAGAGCTTTGTCAATTAATTCACATGAATTGTGCAAATAATATAAACAAGATATAACGTAAAAAGCAGGCAGCAAATGTCACAAATATTTCAGTAATTAATTTTATTTCATGGAGGACGCATGCAACATTCGTGGAACAAATACTGTATATTAATTTCAAATCTTTAACTTGGCACAAAATTAGATGCTGGGAATACAACTGGGAAATATGCAAATACTTAGAAGTACAATATATCCATTTTTATTTTTGCTAATTTTCTTAATATAAAATATCTTGTGATTTTTTTTTTAGTGTGCCTTATTTTTGTTCCATTTTGTAGTTCTTTTTTAAGCTATGAAATAAGAATGATGTGAATTTTTGAGCCCCTTTAAAAATGAAAAGCTAAACAATATATGTTTAAACGATATTTAGTTGAACGATATTTGTGCATTTCCTTCACTTTTAGTGCAACCACATTACCTGGCATGTATTATTGTCTGGCAGGAGACTTATAAATCAAAGGAAAATAATATGACAGGCCTATATACCCAAGTTTCTTTTAATGAAGTAAAAATAAAAGAATGCCAGCACGGCAAAAATGAACTTATAAAATGACATGGATTTCAGAATAATTACCATTTAATTTCTGCACCCTCCCCCCTTATTTAATGTTGCTGGGACTCAAGCATTTGTTTCCAGCTGACCACATGCTCACCTCCTGTTCTGGTACCAGGTTTTGACCTGCGTGTCGGTCAGGTTGAGAGAGGCTGCCAGCTCCATCCTGTCCTGCACACTCAGATACTTCTGACGCTCAAAACTGCGCTCCAGCTGGGCGAGCTGATGGTCAGAGAAGGCGGTCCGCGCTTTCCGTGGCTTCTTCATGCGAGATGCGGGCTGTCTCTGCTGCTCGAGATCTCCCTGTCTCCCTCCTCTTTCACTGAAACATCACATTGAACGAAAGGGCACTGATTAGCATGAGTTAGTTAGCCCAAGTGTTTCAGTAGACCTTGCTTTGGCAAGTTATCGCATGCTCTGGTGTCAAAGGTTTCCACATATCCTCTGATGGTCACGCGCGTGCTTGTAATTCTGTCATGCATTTTTCAGGTTTTATTTTCAGAATGTGAATACACGAGGGTTGTGATATTTAATTCACCCCTCTCTCCCTATCTAAACCAAACTCTTTTCTCTCTGAACCCAGAAAGAGAGGGACACGACGCGAGAGACCTTGCCAGTCGAGTAGTTGAGTCGTCTCTCAAGGAGCACAATAATCCGGCTAATTGAGCCACAAGGGATGGAAACCTTTCAACCGAGACCGGAGAAACTTCACAGGGCCGGGGATAAGAGCGGACCGACCCCGCGCGTTACAAATCTGATTAGCACTGGGACAAATTGCATCAAATCCCTGAAATATAAGTCCAAAATCAAAGCGGCTCACGCACTCTTTACAAGCGCTCTGGAGATGGAATGGCTTTGATTTGGAGAGCATTAATTTTGATCACCGCGCCTATAGACTTGCCAAGCTAATAATGGCATGATGTGAGAGTAGAAATATATTTGGATTCATAGCTGAATGTAGGCGAATAGTTGAGACCCATCGTGCCCTACTTCCACAAAGAGAGCAAGATTTTGGTCATAAGACTTTTACAAAATGATCAGAATCAGCAACGACAGTCTTCAGTAGGCCAAACACATGGACACCAACAACCATAAACACGTGCATATAATACTATTTCTTTCTTTGTAATAATAATAACAAATTGTTATAAAAATAGCATTATTTTCTTATTTAATAAGGGCATATTCCTACATTTATCAATTGGCATTGACCTTTATGTGTTAGCATCATGCAATCAACCTAATGTTATGTCACAGGAAGTGATCTTTCACTCTTTTTCCCCTCAGATGTAATTTCACCTGAACAAATCCTTAATGAATCTTGCTGATGATGTGTATCTGTTCAACTTCCTTTGCCCTGCACCTAACAATAAGCTTTAAACTAATAAGCAAGTAAAAATGTACAATATAGTGAATAGTTCACGTAAAGAAAAATGAGCAATTCTTGCACTATTTTTGCGCTAACGACAAATGCATTTATTGATTTAAAAATATTTAACATGCATTTTACGAGAGTTGTTTGTAAAATGTTTTGGATTATAAAATGAGTATTCCATGTGCATTAACCTATTTATATCTATCTATCTATCTATCTATCTATCTATCTATCTATCTATCTATCTATCTATCTATCTATCTATCTATCTATCTATCTATCTATCTATCTATCTATCTATCTATCTATCTATCTATCATATCACATAATCTGTTGTCCTTTATATAAATAATGCCAATAAATGAACGAAATGAATGAACAACAAAGCATGAAAACTGCATTTTTGCGGTTTCATTGTAATTCTAGTTTAAGCTTTTTATTTTCTATCCCCAAATTATAGGGTAGCCTATAGCCAGAAAGCCAACCTAAACTCTATGCTATATAAATGTGTCAAGTTCTAGTTTATGTGCAATTATTTTAAAATATCACTAAAAGCGGAGTGATATTTTTACCTTTGTATTCACTGTCTGACGACGAGTTACTGTGGATCTTTTCAATGAAGTCGTCGATTTTAGAAACCAGTCTCCCTGCCTCCTGCGTCGGATGGCCGTTACTGGAGTAAGGAGCACACGCCGCTAAGGGTTTACAGTCAGCCAGAATATCTCTTATTAAGAAGGATGAAGTGACAGTCCGAGGTTGCGATCCAGCGGAGATCGGCCCGTGCAGCAAATGGGACGCGAGCCCGAGCGGGTGACCCTGTCTCTGCGCCGCATCTTCACCGCACTCCCGCCGCGGGGACGGAGGAGAAGAACAACCGCTCTCTAAGTCTGACCTGGGGCTGAACTCCAGCGGGGACCGGCATTCTCCTACCAAACTGTCCCCCTTTGCGATGAGTGGGCTTCCGGGCCTGTGGGATAGCAGGGAGTCGATTCCAAAACTGGAGCCGTTGGTAGACGCTTCCATCTCCACACTGCTGCTTGCGTGAAGCCTCTGTTCAGATTATCATCTGTATTCAAGCAAGTTCTGCGTGAATGGCGCTCGATTTAACGGCGATCTATCCAGGAGGAAAATCCAAAGCAGAATCGGGAATGAGAAATATTCATCCACTGTCTGAAAAAAAAGTCTTCTTCCTTGAGAACTTTTAGTTTAAGTTAAAAAGGGAAAGGGGGTTTCTTGAGGAGTTTCTGTATGAAGTACACACAGACCCTGCCTCCAAATGTTTTTAGTTTTTTTTCTTTAGCTCCTCACTCCTCAAAAAAAAAATCGATATAGCCTAAATATACTCTCGGCTGGCAAATGTAATTAATAATTTTTTTCAATCCCGGTATTTCTCGAAGACGCATCGATGGTAGCTTTGAATTATTTATCAAATAATCTCAAAAAGCTGTTCTGAAGTAACAGTGTTAGTGTAAAACCACAAGGTAGCCTACTTAGAGCGCGCGCGCATTTCAGCACCACGGACAGAAGCGAAGCGGCGTCGCGTCTATAGAGCAGCTGACATTTTCATCAGTTCAAAGGTAGTTGGCTGTGGCGAGTCGAGTCGAATCCGGATGGAAAAGACAAGTGCATTCTGTGCCAGCGCAGGTGATGCAATGCGAAAGCGTTGGACGGTAGAGCGCTGAAAAAATGCTGTGAGAAGACAGAAGCGCAAATGAGGTAATGCAGGTTAAATAGACACATTGGGGAACGGAAAGTCAGATAAAGCCTAACAAATGAACTTGTGCACAACTCAGTGGCTAGGTTTTTAAGGGCACCCCTTCCACGTGAGTCCCCAGCGACTCGCTTCCATTGGTTAGGAGGTGTTTTGGGGTGTTGACTGGTTCGCTAAGAGGAAACCGGACCCCCCCACGCCCAATAAACCCCTCCCCACAGGTCGCCCACTTTGATTAAAAGAGACACTGAATTCATTAGGAGACTCGGATCCAACTGTTTACAGGCAATTTTCACACTGTTTGCTTTCATTACATCATTGATGAGCCTTATAATGGGGTTATTATGAGGAGCGGGGAGGTCTTTTCTCTCCTCTCCTCCTAGCGCGCGTTCAGTCACGTCTTGACCACTTTCTCACAATCCGGACCTTTTTCTCAAATAATTCCCTTATAGTTTCTCCCGTTGAACTTAAGCATTGATTTTGATAGATTTTAGTTGAATTACAATATTTTTTAAGGCGCACAGTTAGCTATATTTCTATTAGGCTATACAGTTCTGTCATTTATATTATAAAAAGGGTCAATAACGTGACGTTCATTTTATTCAAAATATATAAGTAATTTAGTTCATACTCAAAATGACACACACTTTTGCGATAATTAACTAATTTAAGTTTCTTTATTTAAGTAATTAATTTTTTATTTATTCATTTATTTTCTTTTTGAGGGACTGTACTTGAAGTATCAATATTTTATTGGTGTACGCATTTAAGAATAAAAAGTCTAAATAAAATGATGAATTAAAACAATAAGCAGTGAATCAAAACATATATGTTGTAATATATACACTATTATCTTTATGTATGTATGTATGTATGTGTATATAGCCTATATATATATATATATATATATATATATGTCCGCCAAATCAAAGGCAGCTTGGCATAATAAACATAGGAAGCCATTTTGGTGTCATGTGATATGAAAATCATAAATTAGAGAGGGCCCCTTTAGACCCTCATGACTGTTCCATTATATTTTATTAAGTTTACAAATTTACATAGACCTTTATAATCAACAGAAACGTTTTGTTCTGGATTTAAATCTTGATATTTGTAATTTAAAACTGCATAATAAAGATTTTTTTTATGCTTATGAAAATAATGATTACGTTGTTTACACTCAAGTGTACTGAAGATGAAAGAAAAGTATTTTAGTATTTTTTTACACACTTGATATACATATAATATATACTCACATATATCGCCTAAACAATAAGCTGAACAGTCTTCTTATTTAAACTGTAGTAACACTACTATCAACAATATACAAGCCAAAGAAACAACAATAATTCTAGTAATAATAATGACTGGTAATGCAAAAAATAATAATAATTATTATTGGCTAATAAGCCATTATTACTTCTATGATTAATCATCAAGATCAGAGTAAGAGTTGTATTTGTGCTTATATATATATTAAATTACAAGGCAGTCTGTTGCATTGACGCTTGATACTTTAGTGTTCTTTTCTTTTTCCAAAACGCGATTATCGAAGAACCATGTCGTTTAGTTCATAACAAGTATCTAATCGTAATTTATGCAATGTTAATGAGCAATAATGAGGGCGAAAGCTCTTTCTGAAAGCCCAGCGTGACACAAAACTCTAACATGCATGAAAAACTATTGTCCTGCCTTTCACGTCTTTCTCTCAAACAGTTAGCCCCTCGTGTTTTTTCGACAGGTCCCAATAATCGAGCCCCCCATCAGAACAGCAGATTGGAAGCGCTATTCGGCCGCAGACAACGGCAGGTTAGTGAATCCGCTCTCCGCTCCCAAGGGGCGACAACGCGGCTGCAAGCTGTCACAATGAGGCGGGGTGCAAGCGCACTCACTTCAGTTTAGAGGCACATATAAGGATGCCCACTGCGCGTGATGTGATGGGGATTTTTCTTTTCTTTCTTCTTTAGTCTCTGTGGCAGGCCGTGACAGGGGTTATCTATCTATGAGATTTATTTGTAAGATAAACAAAATTCAGACCTATTAGTGCAGTGACAACAGGTGCACTAAAGCTTAATGATTAAAGAAAATCAGTTTAAACCTAAAATGTCAAATTAAATTAATCTATCATCAAATAACCCATATAAATAACAAATTGCTTAATGGTTGCTTTTTTAAGGCTACTGCACTGCATTGGTTTTCCTTCAATTGTCCAAACAGTCAAAATCCTTAATGGCTCAAGCAATCTTTTCATTTAAAGACACAGCACGTCTTCCGATTTACTTGCAAAGTCAAGCTAAATGCATTTATTTATTTATTATATGCCATTAAATCAAAATGTCTCAGATTACTTTTTATGGTCAGGCCACGTGTAATGGGTATAATTATTAAGTAAATACATAAATATAAAATATAATAACATAAGTACACTCTTAAAAATAAAGGTGCTTCACAATGCCATAGAAGAACCTTTTTTGTCTACATGGTTCCATAAAGAACCTTTAACATCTGAAGAACCTTTCTGTTTCACAAAAGGTTCTTTGTGGCAAAAGAAGGTCCTTCAGATTATAAAAAGGTAAGAAAGAGATGTTCTTTAAAGACCTTTGACTGAATGATTCTTTGTGGAACCAAAAATGGCGTGTATACAATATAAAAATATACAATATAATATAAAATGTTGATTATATATGCATGCAATGTTAAGACTTTGAACTTTTAAAAGCAAGATTCTGCAAGAAGTCGTACGGACACCATAAGTTTGATTTACTTTTAAATATTGTTATATGACTTACAACACTGATTAAGCTTTAGTGATTGACATTGGCCATACAAAATCCTAGAATGCTTCAGCCACAGTAAATGCCACAATGTTACACAAGTTGGACAGTGCACAGAATTAACAATTAATGCAGAGGACAGAAAATCAGGAGCTTGACACACCAAATGGAGATGCACAGAAACAACCTCTAAAAATCTGTCTCTCAAGCACTTGTATTTAACGTACATCCTCTGATTGTTTGAAGATTTGAGGGAGAGGCAGAGGAGATGAGTGGCAAGAGGCTTCAAAGTCGTTTGATCTCGCCTCACCTCGGGTGAAAACAATGTTTTGAATTTCATTTATTTATTCTGTTCCATGTTTGTTAAATATATATTTGGATATGTTCAGGAAAGTGGTACGACGTTCCTGGATAAACTTTGGCATCGCTGTCATTTCGAAATATTGAGTAAAACATGCCTTGCGATAAAAAAGAGACATGTAGAAGGAAAGAAATGTTGACTTAAGTCAACAAACAAACATAGTTGGGAAAAAACGGGCACACCCTGGACCAGTCAGCGATGCAAATGATGCACCTTAAAGCCATCAGGTGCGAGATTTGACAGGAAATAATGAGAACCGCTGAATCTTTTATAAGGTTAACACTCACATTTCCCAGTCAGCTGTCACACAAGAAAGACTTTAGCGCATTCACGCTGGAGAAATATACCTTTATTGGCTCATTAAAGCTGACAGGGGGCTCGGGACCGCCAGCACTCAGGCTCGGGACCGCCGGTGCGCCACCCCGTTTTGTGTCAGTAATTTGCAGAGGAGATATACCTACCTTGAAAAAAGCGAAGGGGAAAATTATGAAGGAAGCAAGAATGAGAGAGTGAAATGGCAGAAGCCAGTGGGGCGAGTGCCGAAAGATGGGGGTGCCAGAGGGTGGGGGGGTTTTAGGAAAGGCCTTGGGGGAGGGTGGAAAGATCGCTAGCACGCCAGGAGTCTGATTCTCTCCTAATTGGAAGCATTGGGCATTGTCAACTGAGGATTTTCAGTCGCTCACTGACAGGTAGAGTCGTCAGGATGATAGCCCACTTGTCAGCGCAAAACACCAATAAAAACAAACCACTTTTGATTTAATTGGAGGCCTAGCCGTAGTGGGCTAGGACTGAACGGGTTGGGGGTTGTGGATCGCTTCAGGGAAAAACCGGTGTGTGTGTGAGTGTGTGTATCGAAGGGCTGTTCGACAAAGAAATCATCACTTTGTGTAAAACCACCCGGAGCAGTGGCTCACATCGTCGGACAGAGGAGAGCAGGTCGTCGTTATTCTGTGTGTGTGCGGGAGTGCGGGTGGTCACTTCCCATGGTGCTGAGGTTACAGGAAACACAGAGTTTGATTTGGTCTCTGGAGGCCAACAGGCTGTTCAGCACTCATCACTTCGAGTGTTTCTTCTCAAAAATGCACGCTCAGAGAGATATTGATATGGTGATTCCTCAGAGAACCTAGCAGAAGAAGAGCTGACCCTACCTGACTTCTGCTACAACCACCTCACCGAGTACAAAAAAAACCCCTTCTGCCTCTCATCTCTGCAGGTGGAATCACATTCTACACCACGGACCTGAAATCACTGTATTCAGCAATCTGATAGATTTTTAATGTGAAAATGTTGTATTTGTTTTCCATACAGTGTGTAAACAAACAATTGGATATTCTGAGCGCTGTTTTCTTTTAATGGAGTGGATATTTTGTAGCTATTTAATCCATGCTGAAACAGACGAGAGAATATGGAAAAATCTAAGCTTTGTTGGTGGTTAAACTTTAAAACATCCCATTAAAATGTACAATATCTAAACAATGGATTAGTAAAGACCAAAAAATATAACTACTTACAAATTGACCCCTGACCTCTGACTCCACCCATTCACTATTCTCCCTCCATGTCCAAGTTCATCAGCAGCCCAGCGATTCATGACTAGTTCAAGGAAGACATCTGCCAAGACATAGAGAGAAACTGTGTTGAAGAGCAAACAGAGAGGCACATATATGCAAAAATCTAAATCTCCTTTTTCACAAATGTTTATGCTTGCGCAATTTTTTTAAGATTTTCCTGATAAAAATCTTTTGAGAGTTTTGTGGTTCTTTAAAGGGATAATTCACTCAAAAATGAAAATTCTGTCATTAATTACTCACCCTCATTGGTTCCAAACCGAATGAAGAATTTGTTGAATAAAGTCATTATTTTTGTTATCTAAGTATTGGCAAGTAATTCTTGTAGCTTCATAAAATTAAGGTTGAACCACTGATGTCACAAGGACTATTTTAATGATGTCCTTACTACCTTTCTGGGACTTGATCGTGTCAGTTGCATTAATGTCTATGCAGGGTCAGAAAGTTCTTGGATTTCATAAACATCTTAATTTGTGTTCTGAAGACGAGGGTGAGTAATTAATGACAGAATTTGCGGGATTTTGGGTGAAAAAAAGAACCACAAAACATTTTTTTTAGGAATAAGCATAAACATTATCAATGGATCAGAATAAAACAAACAATGTTACGACAATGTTACAACAATGTTAAAAGTTTAGGGTCAGTACAATTTTTTATGTTTTTGAAAGACGCCTCTTAATTTCACCAAGGCTGCATTTATTTGATCAAAAATACAGTAAAAACAGCAATATTGTAAAATATTATTTCAATTTGAAATGTCTATTTTCTATTCCAAAGCTGATTTTTTTAGCAGCCATTACTCTAGTCTTCAGGTTCACATGATCCTTCAGAAATTATTCTAATATGCTGATTTGGTGCTCCAGAAAGATTTCTTATTATTATTATCAATGTTGGAACGAGTTGTGCTGCTTAATAGTTGTGCTGCTGTTTGTGGAAACAATTATAGTTTTTTCTAGAATTTTTGCATCATACATTTGAAACAGAATTCTTTGGTATTAAAGTCAAAGTTTTTACTGCTACATTTGATAAATTTAAGGCATTCTTGCAAAAAAAAAAAGATACATTTCTTAAAAATACCTTTTGAAATGTAGTGTGTATATTAATCATTTAAGGCATCAGAATAATCCACAAATGCTTTAGCTTAACTTGTAGATTTTTCTTTGGGAGAATCATAATCATAATTATTCATAATCGCTATGCCTATTTGCCATTGTGGCCAGTTTTTTTCTTTTTTTTTTCTTAAGGCCAAGTAAATGTAGAGTAGGGACAGAGCCAAGGTGGTTTTTCATTAAGGGTTCAGAGTTCAATGTTAGCCCATTGCACAGCCATTACAGAATAATGGGGTGGGTGGGCATTGCTGTGGCTGGTGGTCCCATCCAGCTGCCACTGGGAGACACACACAAGCTGTTGGACAGAGGTAAAGATGCCCCATATACCCTGGCCTCCAGGGGGTGTCAGAGTGCACTGCCCCTCTGTCAGGGCATTTGGGAGGGTTTTCACAAGCCGATAAATCATTGTTAAATGTTATCATGAAGCCATTGGGGAAACTGGAAGGAAACAGGAGTGACAGGGAATGTAGGTGTTCATGAAGGTGGTCTGGTCAGCCTGCCAAATACACAGGGAAGTGGTCGGAGTTAGTGCAGACCTATGTAACATTTATATGGAGCTCATTTCCAGTCAGCATTGGTTTTGCATGTAATTGTGACTTTGACAATCTCTCGGTCGTTGAACATGACACATGTTCATGAAGATGACATGATGGTTGTACGAATGGCCTGTCTTGTTATCATAATGATGTATTTCGGTACTAATGCACAGTGCATCAGCCACATGCCAAAGTCCTCAAATTTAATCCGGTTTATATCTTATCTGATGTGCAGGTAATATGCGCGGTCAGAACATCATAATTATCACACCTGTCATTGTTAGGACTGGTTCCCAGAGCCCCCCTCACCAGTACACCCACCCCCAGCCGGGACTTTTATTGCTTCATTAGTGCACGCCACATGTTTTAGAGCACACTCGCCTTTCAGTCACCAAGCAGAGATGATCACTGTGATCTAGAGGGTGGGAACAGAGACCATAAAGAAGCATCCCGAGTCTCTCCTCAGCAGCATCCAAGAACCACTCCTTTACCTTGAAATAAACAAAAGCACTTGATTAAAATGACATTGCTGATTAACATATATAAACAAGACAGTGTTAAAGATCAGCTTAATGTGGATAATATTTAAGGACTTCCATCTTTTTCCTGGTTATTACATGCAAATATATGAAATAGGAAAATCAGAATGCCAGCATTTATTTGTATTATTTTTGTTATTTAATTATTATGTTTTTATTAAAATGTATGTATATATATATATATATATATATATATAAATTAGACTATATTAATGTAAATTATAATTAAATTTATCATTTGACTTAAAAATACACTACTGTTCAAAAGTGCCCTTTATTTGAACACTATTTATTTTCTATTCATCATTAATCCCTAAAAAATATTATCATGGGCCACAAAAATATTAAGCAGCTGTTTTAGGCATAACTGTTTTTTTTAACTGTGGCAATGATGATGATAATAATAATAATAATAATCAGCATTTTAGAATTAATTCTGAATGAGTGTGTGTGTGTGTGTATGTGTGAGTGAATATACACTGGCCAAAATTATAAACGCAACATTTTTTTTGCCCCTGCTCAAAGATCCTATGTACACAAAAGTTTCTCTCGGTGGCAAAGATCAACGTCAGTATCTGGTGTGACCACCATTTGCCTCACGCAGTGCAACACATCTCCTTCGCATAGAGTTGATCAGGTTGTTGATTGTGGCCTGTGGAATGTTGGTCCACTCCTCTTCAATGGATGTGCGAAGTTGCTGGATATTGGCAGGAACTGGAACATGCTGATGAGAGCATCCCAAACATGCTCAATGGGTGACATGTCTGGTGAGTATGCTGGCCATGCAAGAACTGGGATGTTTTTTAGCTTCCAGGAATTGTGTACAGATCCTTGCAACATGGGCCGTGCATTATCATGCTGCAACATGAGGTGATGGTCGTGGATGAATGGCACAACAATGGGCCTCAGGATCTCGTCACGGTATCTCTGTGCATTCAAAATGCCATCAATAAAATGCACCTGTGTTTGTTGTCCATAACATACGCCTGCCCATACCATAACCCCACCGCCACCATTGGCCACTCGATCCACAACGTTGACATCAGCAAACCGCTCACCCACTCGACGCAATACACGCTGTTTGCCATCTGCCCTGTACAGTGAAAACCGGGATTCATCCGTGAAGAGAACACCTCTCCAAAGTGCCAGACGCCATCGAATGTGAGCATTTGCCCACTCAAGTCGGTTACGACGACGAACTGCAGTCAGGTCGAGACTCCGATGAGGACGACGAGCATGCAGATGAGCTTCCCTGAGACGGTTTCTGACAGTTTGTGCAGAAATTCTTTGGTTATGCAAACCGATTGTTGCAGCAGCTGTCGGGTGGCTGGTCTCAGACGATCTTGGAGGTGAAGATGCTGGATGTGGAGGTCCTGGGCTGGTGTGGTTACATGTGGTCTGTGGCTGGTTGGATGTACTGCCAAATTCTCTGAAACGCCTTTAGAGACGGCTTATGGTAGAGAAATGAACATTAAATTCATGGGCAACAGCTCTGGTGGACATTCCTGCAGTCAGCATGCCAATTGCACGCTCCCTCAAAACTTGCGACATCTGTGGCATTGTGCTGTGTGATAAAACTGCACATTTTAGAGTGGCCTTTTATTGTGGCCAGCCTAAGGCACACCTGTGCAATAATCATGCTGTCTAATCAGCATCTTGATATGCCACACCTGTGAGGTGGATGGATTATCTCGGCAAAGGAGAAGTGCTCACTAACACAGATTTAGACAGATTTGTGAACAATATTCGAGAGAAATAGGCCTTTTGTGTACATAGAAAAAGTCTTAGATCTTTGAGTTCAGCTCATGAAAAATGGGGCAAAAACAAAAGTGTTGCGTTTATAATTTTGTTCAGTGTATATAGCATTTTTACTCAAATCAATATTTCAAAAAGAATGCATCCATAATTATAGCTGCTAAAAATATTTCTAATTTACACCATAACTGAGCCTGCCCTATAGAAACCCATTCCACATACATATCCCCCCCAAAAAAGGATTTTGATCAGTGTATACTTGCAAAAATTATTTAGATCAGTAGTATATGCATTTTAAAAAATAGTAGCAACTATTTATCTTTGTACTTGTTTATACAACAATTTAAAGCAACAGACCATCAATGGGGGGAAATTTGACTGCTTTTCTGAACTGTACAGGTATTTGTAGATTTTCACACACTCTATATGTGTGTGTGCATACATGTGAAAGAAAGAGCACGAGACAGAGGTAGAGGGGTGTGGGGTGCCGAGAATAAGACCCCAGCAAATGCTCATTAGAGTTGACCTTGGCACCAGGAGCATGCGTTTGATGGATCGGGTACAGGGCCAAACAAGCCCCCGGGGAGCCATGATCTTATCTCTTATTGTACACACACCTCCCTCCTACTGACCCTATCCCTGAGCACTCACACTGCTCTCCTCTCCACGCATCCCAGGCAGAATAAATCTGTGCTTGACAGAGAGAGAGAAAGTGAGAGAAACAGTGTCAAGGCATGGAAGGGAAAAGAAGATGGAGGCGAGACAGACTGAAAAACACACAGAAGCCCTGAAAAACCAATAGCTCGCTGAGGTGTCATTAACCACACAAGTCAGCTGTACTTCTTCAGTCGAGACGTCGCTTTCCAGAGCCGAGGAAATGTTAGGCCGCAAGACGGGGATTGGGAAGAGGGCGGAGGAGAATTGAGGAACAGAGAAAAATATGGAGAAAGAGCTGATGAGTCTTTAGTCCTGTGGGACATGAATGGGAGTTTGTTCCCAGAGCTTCAGCCATCCCTCTGTTCTTCCTCTCCTGTCGCAGCGCTCAAAATCTTTCCCTGTAACTTGTAGGCAGGGGACAGGCATGAGGCAATCAATACCTGTAGGAAGGAAAAATCTAGCAAGCACTATTCACATGGGCTTCTCTCACAGCCCCTCACAGAGATCTTTTATTCCTTTTTACTGTACCTGAAAGAGATGGAGCTCCTATGGGTTTCTGATGGAACAGGAGAGGAAAACGACTCTTTTAAGCATTTCATCTCAGATGAGCCACAACCTGAGAGTGTGAGCTTAAAAAAATGAGTAATGGTCCGCGGTGGACTGCTGAGACCAGAATGGAAGAGGAGGCTTATGATGGCTATAAGCATTCATAACGTGATGCTTTCAGTGCTTCTTTGATGGAAGTGTATTCTCCTGGAAAACAAAGTTTGATACGATTATCTTCAACAAGCACTGTGATGATCACTGTGAAGCCCGCTATCGCTAAAAAGTTTTTGAAAAGAAAATGAATACTTTTATTCACCAAAAAGGTATTGAAATTGTTAAATTGATCAAAAGTGACAGTAGACAGTAAAAAACTATATTTCAAGTACATGCTTTTATTTATGATTTTTACTTTTTATTGATCAACAAATCATGAAAAATGTATAACGATTTTCAAAAACATATTAAGCAACTGTCACTATACTGATTATAATAAATGTTTCTTGAGTAACAAATCGGCATATTAGAATGATTTCTGAAGGATCATGTGACTCTGAAGACCAGAGTAATGATGCTGAAAATTCAGCTTTTCCATCACAGAAATAAATTACATTTTAAAATATATCAAAATAGAAAACAGCTATTTTAATTTGTAATAATATTTCACAATATCTCAGTTTACTGTATTTTAATAAAATAAACGCAATCCCCAAGATTTTAAATGATTGTGCACATTCAAACATTAAAAATAAAACAATTGCTTTGAAGATGATTTAATCCATTTTGATACTTTATCAAATCATGAAATATTTTGCCACAGCGCACTATAATTACATTAAATTTGGTATGTTTTATCATGCAGTTATTTTCATCTATTAATCTATTGTTTTCCTGTAAAACATCTAATAATCATCAAAACGAATTATACTGAGGAGCAAAACTGCTTGAAAGAATATATTTTTAGGGAATATATCTTGAACATATATATATATATACAGTATTTAGGCATAAACCTCATATTTATGCTTAAAATGAAATAAAAAAATCATAAATATATGTATTATTAATCATGTAGCATAACTAATAAAATACTGAATAAGTATATGATTTATTGCTGTGTGTAGCTGGAGTGGCAATTTACACAATTGTACATCATGACCAGCTGCTCCACTGAGCATATATGCACTGAACATAGATCAGGGATCTGATTTGACGGATTTACTTTTTATAATAATTATAAATTCTGTAAGTGATGCACTAAATCGATACATTGCAGTACATTTTTATCTATTATACTTATACTGAGTTATTTATCTAACATACTGAATGCTTTTTAGTTCAGGGCAGGTCGGATGGGTGAGCTGGACCATTAAAGCAGTTCTCTGAGCAGACGGAGAGAGACACACAGATGCCAAGCCCAGGTTATCACACTGATGGAGTGAGCCAGCTGCTGGCCTGAGGTCAGTGACTCCTCTGAGAGCTGTGTGAACGTCATTGAAAAATGTATTTTCTTTGTTTATGTGGCACTGACCATTTTACACATGGGCTATATCACCGTTTAGTCTTAAACGCCTTTTCAAGTCAAGCAAATGAACAAAAAAATCACAAATATTTTCACGCTTGTTTGACACATGGTGTGAAAAGGACAAAAAAAAAGATGAATCCACCCCCCTGTCCTAAGTCGCTGTCTCTCAGTCTTCACCTGTCTGCTTCTTAACAACTGGGTGGGCTTGATGTCTTATCTCTGATATTTCTCCACTCTGGGCTCATTTCTGACAGTTGGGGATGGATACACAGCAAGAATGTTGCTGTAATTGCATCTGGTTGCGTCATGAAAAAGTAATAATGCACTGTCAAGGACGTCAAGGTGTCAGCGTTCAGGGGAACTGATAAGTTGTCGGGGGACGTGAAAGTAAAGCCCCTTTCCAGAGCCAAGCCACCGGTGGGCTGCGGTAAGTTACGAGGAGGGAATTTAGCCTGAAGGACATTTGCCAATTACCCATCTCTTTGTTTAATTGGAGGAGAGGTGGCACCGATGCAGAAATGCTTGTTTAAAAAAAAGCATTGTGAATCACAATGGCAGAACTCCTGCAGGCTGCTACGAAACTGTATGGTTTCCTTCAGTGGGGCTGCATTTAGTCAGAGGCAAAAAGCAGAGATGAATTGACTTGAGAAGTGAAATTACACATAAAAACCCATAGATCAATAAAAACAAGTTAGGCACTAGTGTACCAGTCAAAAAAACACGTATCAAAGTGAAGAGATTTCTGATTGCAGTATTGATTTGTGTATAGACCCCAGTCAGGGTAGAACCATATTTAATTTTTGAAAGGAATGAAAACGAGGCTGTGAGGGATAGAAGTACAGTGCATTCAATAAATTGTGCTGTTGTCTAACAACATGCCAACTGTTCAGCTGATGAAACATCTTTCAAAAACTTTCAGTAGACAAACCTCCATGAAAGAATTTTGAAAGTTGTGAGTGTTATAAAAATGGCACGTGATTTAGAAGAGTATACACACCGTACATGCAATTGTAAAGTCTGTAAGTCTATCCCTCACAGACTCACTTTCCTCGGTCCAAAATTCAATAAAGCATCATGTTTTTGTGGTAAACATTGTGTATGTGTCAAAACACTGCAAGAATTAGTTATACATGGTGTTTTTCATAAACAAGGTCAAATGGCATCACTGGGGGAAAACAAAAACGAAGTGTATCCAGTTTACCTCAAAATGAAAATTGTCAGTGAGCTGAACTTGAGAATCAAATCAGTCCAATTCACGAACAAATCCTTCAGACTTGATCAGGTGATTCATTGAGAAGCTCTGGCTCATTAAAACAATTTGCTTATGAGTGAAGATTTGCTGCTTTTCTCGAACATATGGGCCACTATCATAGTACTTTTACAGTGCTTTTGCATCATTTTGAAGCTTGACAGCTTCAGTCTGATTCACTTTCATGATATTGAATATTGAAACTCATGTTTTGTGCTCTCCGCCAGTTTGGAACAGACAGAATTTACATTTTTGGCTGACTATCCCTTTAATACGCTGCTAGCCTAGTTCCTGTGCCACTTCATTTGATAAATCTATTCTACAGCACAGAGCTGGATTTAGACTAGAGTAAAGCAATTTAGCGTATTTTAGGATTCTATCTGCATTGCTAAAAATACCAGCTTAGCCTACCACCATGAATTTCCAAGCAGGTTTATACTGGTCTAACGGATTGACCAGCATGCACACTGCCATTCAAAAGTCTGGGGTCAGTACAATGTTTTTCTTTTAATCAGCAAGGATACATTAAATTGATCAAAAGTGACAGGAAAGACATTTATAATTGACAAACGATTTCCGAAATATGCTGTTCATTATATAAAAATATTAAGCAGCACAACTGTTTTCAACACTGATAATACGAAATGTTTCTTGAGCACCAAATCAGCATATTAGAATGATTTCTGAAGAACCTTGTGAAGGCTAGAGTAATGGCCACTGAAATTCAGCTTTGCATTTTGAAATATTAAAATGGAAAAAATTATTTTGAATTGTAATAATATTTACAATATTACAGTTTCACTGTATTTTTGATCAAATAAATGCAGTCTTGGTGAGAATAAGAGATTATATAATAACCAATTTTTACCAACCCCAGACTTTTGAACAGCAATGGAGTTTTGTTGATTTAATTAGATAAAAACCGTAGTCCCAGCACACCAGCATCCACAACATGTGTTTTTTAATCACTCACAAAATGTTTAGACTGAATTGCATTCCTTCTCAGTTCACCTGCTCTCAAACTCCAGATTTACTTGCAAACAGGCCCAATGCGCATTTCATCCCAAAGTTAAACAGATTCTGCAAAAGAAGAAAAGAAATAAGGGCAGAAAGGCTGCAGGCTTTAAAAAAGAGATTATTTGGGCCAAAAGCCCATAGATTGATCCTATTGTATTTTAATAATGTGTCTATGGACTCACTTAGACATGCAAAGAGAGAGAGAGTCACCAGGATTGACTCCTCATAAGGAATCGATGTTTGGAGAATGAAAGCCAGGGGGCAAAGTTCCCTTTAGTTCCCAGAGTTGTAAAAGAAAGCGTTAATCAATTCTCACACCATTATCATGTCGACTGCTCATCTCCCTTCTCTCTTAACCATCACTCAATCTTCTCGCCACCTTCTTCCCTTTCTTCCGCTTGTGTACATTTGGGATTGTTCGGGCGTTTGAGATTAGCTGACCTTCTGGTCACTAGGGTGGTTTCAGACCCGCACACACTGGCAAACAAAAGCGTACACTTTTTCTCCCACTTTCTCTCTCCCTTTGCATGCTCCCAAGCAAACAGTAACGTGACCCTGATGGTTTTCGCTTCAGGGCTTTCTGCTGCCCCTTTGTGGCAGAGTTCATCCCGGACTCTCTCAATAAACTCACAAAGGCCTCAGTGTCCCACGAAACACGCTGCCACTCCCCCCGGCGGCTCAAGAAAAGCCTGTGCGTACATCCACGGTCCCCATAAGGCCCTGTGTAATTAAGTGCATATGCTCGTTAGCAACCTGTCCTTCTCTGTATTCCCTCAACTTTGCATATACCTCTCTCTATATATCCCCCATCCCTCCTCCTTTCCTCGTGGTTTGTCAGATGAAGTGATTGCTTCTGTCTCCCACCCCCTCAGTGGTATTTAGCTATTCTCATTTGCATGTACATGCCCTTGCTGTGCGGCCGGCGAGCCGCTGAGATTGATCAACAACACAGCGGCATGTTTTATTACATGTCAGTCGGAGGCAGGAACCAGACTCAATGGGCACATACACGCGCACACACATGTGCATAACTAGGTACACGTGCAATGTAAACAGTCCATCTTCATGAACACGTACACACACAGACACAAGCGGACATGTAAATCTGATGTGTGCATCCGTTTGAAGGGATATTGTTGAAAAAATGTAATTCTTGAATCATTTACTCACCCTCGTGCTGTTCCAAATCTGTAGGAATTTTTTCTTCACAAAATCTCACAATGATGTTTTGGACCCCACTGGCTTTCATTGAACAGACAAAACCTGACAATTACCAGAAGTCACTTTAAAATTATTAGATTTTAAGCCTTTTGTTTATTTTGGCCATCTACACACTGAATACGTCTATCAAAAATGCAGTCAAGGTCACAAACAGCTGTCTTTTACGTTTGCATTGTCTGGACGTGAACGTACGCTTCATTCCACATCCACTCTAAGGATCCGCATCCAATTCAGTGTAGCTGACTCAATAATTTGCAATCTGCCATGATAAACCGTCGAATAAACCCACAAATGGTGCCCTGAGATTCTTATCGAGTTTCTTTTTTGTGAAGAAACTGTTTTTTAAGACTTTGGCAGAGCCGACTCTGCCATTTCCTCGGCTTGCATGCCTGATAGATATTAATATGCGCAAATGGTGGATGCAGTACAAAACGCTGGTAATGAAGTGAAGAGCTTTGGGCTCTTGTGGAGCTTAAGAGCAGGCGTGGGGGAGCCAGCACATGGTTAGCCATATGCCTCTGAGCAGTTAGCAGCCTCCTCTGGGAGGCCTTGGGGAGCGCTTGCTTGCTTTCCTTTCCTCTTATATTTTTAGAGTCACGCTTTTGCTCTGATTCAGTCCCCTTAAATGTATGAGCTGCCCTTCAACCTGATTTTACACCATGGTTCGGGTCTGATTAGTGAGTGCTGGAAAGCAGGTCTATGAGTGGTTAAAATAGCCTCCAATAGTGAGGGGTTAGCAGCTCTGTTAGGAGCTTTCTAGACTAGATGTGGGATGAAAGGGAGCAAGAGGTCATGATCAGGAGATGTTTTTTGTTCTGCCTACAGCAGGTGATCTGTAGCACTCTGTGTGGTCTACAGCACTGGTTTGTGTCGGGACACAGGTTTTACATTTGGCATCATGTAGAGACCAACACAATATCACAATATCACATTATTAATGTACAAAATAAAAATATTTTCTCTTAGCTTTCATTGTTTTGTTAATGGTGAGCAGGTTACACAATCTGTCCTGCTCAGCCCAAAAATACACACACATATATATATATATATATATATATATATATATATATGAAGAATTTATTTGCAAAAACAGATAACTCAATTTTTTTATTTGTTAAAAATCACGTTTTTTATGTTATCATGTTTTTATTGTGTTTTATTGTGCTTGTTAGCTGTTTTTTAACCTAATCAAAAATAACCCAACTGCAGTTTGATTGAGATTAATTGGAATGCACAATGAAAAAAAACATGTTTTTTGAAAATTATTAAAAACGGAGTTATCTGTTTTTTTGCAAATGAGCTCATACACACACACCTGTATGTTTGTTATATATATATATATATATGTGTGTGTGTGTGTGTGTGTGTGTGTGTGTGTGTGTGAATTTAAATGTAATATTAAAATGAAATGTAAAGTTACATAATCTTAATTACATTTTTTTTAATAAAAGCTTACAATTATACAATCCAATATAAATGTTTTTCTAGGACAGCTAAGTTCAGACTTTTGCCAAAAAAAGAAAAAGATGCTATATAATGCAAAACATTAATTAGCCATTTAGTAATGTCCAATGCATTCTAACTGATGATGACAAAACAAACCATGTCAATTTGCAAAAAAATAAAATAAAATCAAGGCATGAAAGCACATGTATAGGACCAACTGATCAAGATCCACAAACTGGCCCAAAAGTCTCTCAGACTGGTTCCGGGTCACTGGGTCATCCTTACTGTCTAGCCCTGCCAGAATCAGACCTGTGACACATTTTTGGGTCACAACCCACCAGTTGAGAACCACTGCTTTATAAAGAACAGTACATGATTGACAGTGAAACAGAGAAAGCAAGTGAGTCACTCACTGAAGACTGCTTGTCACGAAGACATCTGGATGGAGAGATCTGTTGTTCTACAGAGAGAGAAAGAAAGGAAGGAGGGAGGAAGCGAGAGGGATTGTTCTCTTTTAGATCTCATTGTAGCCCACCAGCCTGGCTGAATCTCTGCAGTCCCCGAGGAGAGAGTGCGAGTAATCCGGGCTCTGCCTTCTCCTTACACAAACGCCAGGATCAGCGCTCCTCGCACAAGTAATTAGAAGATAATGGGCAGTAATGCGGCCCGATCTGTCCCCATTATCTCCTGGCACTGCCAGCACAGCGCCACCTGGTGCCTGATCGGGACACAGCAGATCTTGAAAACAGAGCCTGGCATTAACTTAATCCAGCCACACCTTTCGCTTATTCATAAACCCTTGTGAGTATACAAAACATAATTAAAGAAGATGGTCCTGCTGGCTGCAAATTTTTATGTGTGTGTTTACCAGATAACAATAATTAAAGGATAAACATATTAGATGCATTTTATGCATGCAATTAAGTATGTTTTGCGTCATTTAATTTAGTGACTAAAGGGAGCCAAGTAAGATTTTGGTTTCTTTTGATTGTTTTAAAATATTTGGCAGTATATGAGTGACAATAATGTATCCCATGTCCCGATTAACTCTCTGGCTAGTGCCAAGCTTAATAATTCCCTGCATTTAATAAATCACTGTGTCGATTAATGTCAGACTGTCTTTGTTTTTGAAACATCCAAAACATGCTTAAACCAACAAATACATCTCTTAAAGATTTACTAATAACCTAATGAATAACTATCCTCCTTTTAACATTTATACAAAATATAAGAATTCACTTCAACACTGTACAAATATATATTTTAATGTACAAAAAAATGCTGGTTAAATTGGTGTCCAACTATAAAATTGATTCTTATTACAATTATTAAAGTAATTTTTGAAAGATTAAACACTATAAAGAAAATAAATGTTTTTAAGTGTTAGTTAATTGAATATTGTTATGCTTTCAGAAAAGTAATGGTTAACAGTAACAGGGTTAACACAGCTATAGTAGTTTAATTTGACATGATTATACAAAATTATAACAGGGTTGATATTTTAATATCACCCCCTACTGACAGATAAAAGAAAAATATAAAATGAACATAATCCTTATATGTCCCTGAAGAGTTCAGTTTTTGATGGTGCCAGGTTTTTATTATTATTATTATTATATATGGATAATTCATTATTTTAAAAGGGGAAAACTATAATGATGCACATTTGGGGAAATAACTTCAACTAAACTCTAAAATGTCAATGTATATTGTTTTTATCAAATATATCATATACAAATACTTATAATTACAGCATTTATAAATACAGAAAAGACACCTTGGAAACAGGGTTGAGGACAGTTAAAAAAAGGCTTCATATCAAAAGAGAAAAAACAACAACAAATATGCTACTAGATGTGTTCAAACAATCTACTGTATATGACATATACTAAAAGTTGGCATCACCAATTAATTTCTGAAGTAATGTTTACACACTGTATACTATGGACACAAATAGCACCCATTTAGTAGAATGACCCAGCATTTGGGATTGTATATCCGAGTCTACTCTGAGATAAATATATCGTTGTGTGGTTCTCCAGTGGCTGTTCTGGGCATGATGTTTAGCCCACACCTGAAGCACCCCTCTCCCCTTACTGCCAGGTCAGGTGTCCGTTTCTGCACCCAGAGCTGCTGAATGCCAACAAGCGTGTCTACGCTTACACCAAAACTGGCAGCGCTTTTAAAACCGGATACACGGATCCTTATCCTTTAGCCGTTCCTTCCTAGACATGTTTATTCATTTATCATGTTTGGTCTTTCAGTGTTTTCTAGGTATTACAGAGCTAATGACTTTGTTCATTTGTTTATATCTCACGCGTATGAATGAAATACCACAGGCAGACTAAACTTCAACTTCACGGTGACCCCTCCCGTTACTGATCTATAATAAAACAGATGATATGCAAATATAAACATAAACACCACAAATCAACACAAACTCGCATTGTTTACCGCCGCATCTCCCTCCCACCCTCTGTCTCTCCGTTCCACTAATTTGCTCTTGCAGCAAACCTGTCTCTTTATTGAGATGCTAACTCCCTTTATGAGCACCTAATCCTGTAGCACGGGGGATAATTTATAGGGCATTTACATGAGGAAGGCCAGCTAATTGGGAGCATGTGTCTGAGTAAGCCTGTACGACGCCCCTGCACTACAAATGAGCTTTTGCCTGCTCTGACATCATCTCTCTGCATCTTAATATCATTTACCTTCTTAAACTTCCCTCCGTGCTATCATATATTTCACCTGACTCTATAAACTGCATTGTTAGCGCTTTCCATGCCATCGCGAGGTTGAAACCCAAGCGAATCTCCTGGAGTCGGTTAGTTTGGTCCTTCTAGACAGCACTGATGTAGCGGACAGGTTGCCAGCTGACCTAGTTGCGAAGTGCGCATTTGTTTATGCCGCCCTGCTTATTTTCTCTCTCTGACCCCAAAAGGTGGTCCGAAATGATTCACCACCGGACAAAAGAAGAATAAGGGGGGCGAACGCTGTGCTTCAGGATTGAATAATCTTCAGGTAGCAGCCAAAGTCATGATTAGCCGTGATATACGGCTACTTTAACCGTAAAGTTCAGGCTCGGAAACCCCCTCCCATTTGATTGAACACATCCCCGCTCCTCATGCAGCTGTCACCTTTGGCTAAGTGCCACACACAAGGCTGGAAAAGTCCGTCTGAGAGATGCGCCACTACACCTCTCAAGGGTTGACCCCTGACCTCTGCGGCCGACGGGGGAAGTGTCCGGGTCGCCCTCCGCCGGCTAAGTGGCCCTTTATGTACCGGCGATTTCACCTGACCTGTGACTCTCCTCCTCAGTCTCAACAGCGTCCTGCTCCGCTCTGAGAACCGGCCCAGCCTCCTTCTTCATTTACATCAGCTCGTTTTTTATAGCTTCACGGTTATATATTGGGCTTTGTCTGGCTGTGCGTGTACCTGCACTGGTCCCAGCTGCTGCTCATTAATAACCTGGCCTGCTGCAGACGTGGAGAGAGAAATGGACGAGCTACTTACCATCCCGATAAAACACTCAGACACTGTAAGCACAACGGAGGGATAGTCCATAACACAAAAAGAAAGGAAGGTGGTTATAGTGATGTATGTATTAAACAGAAAGTCCTTCTTGGTGTTTTGACCTGTCCTGTGGACAATATATGTGAAACCGAGTGTCCTAATGAGATGGCTTTTATTATAGGACGAGGAGAACGGCAGAGGACCTGAAATCTGTTACCCCGATCGCTGCTTAGAGAGCCAGAGGGGAATTAAAAGCATGGAAAAAGGATTTCTTTAGCACGCCTCATCAAAAGGGAATTAGCACGCTCCAGGAGGGGTGGCTGGAGAAGGCGACACAATGAAGGGATAAAGGGGGAAACAGCAGGATGAGCTGGTGTTCCACCTCTCAAGATTAGGCCAGCTTAAAGATTGAAAACACTGAGCCTGAACACCTCTGACAATGTAGTTTCTGTAAACTTTGCAGTTTTGGCTAGATTAGATTGGAGTATGGGCTAAGTCTTTTTAAACTGGCAAAGCCAGGGCTATATGTTGACTTTTTGCCGCACTGGCTAATAGCGGGTAAATTGAGAGAATTTATTTGGCATAAATATTTCATTCTGGCCATTAAACCTTTATTTTGGAATATTTTAAGTAAAATATTTTGTACAAATGACAATTAATGATTTGCTTGTTTTATGCAAATATGTGTGATAGTCAGCTCAGATGTCACAGCAGAAATCAGTCAGTCTCACTTTCACTGTAAAACTGCACGTCACACAGATTACATGAAGACCTGTTATGATTTTGTACCTCATATTCTCATCTGGGTGACTCAATGGGAGGAATATTCGACGTATGGGTCGACGTATAAACTACTGCAACAAGCAAACAAAAGCAAAAAAGAAACAAAAATGGGTATCTTAGAACTTTATTTATTTTAATGATGCTAAATTTCCACTGAAATTGTGAAAGTGTGTATACTGATGTTAGGATGCAGTTTTTTTTTTTTGCTTTAGTTTCTGTTGCACTTATTTATGAAATTACCAACCAGCGAGGATCACTTCTTACCCATTTGGTGCTTGGCGAGTGTCAATTTTTGCACCTTGTGCACAAGCAAATGATTGTTTGAAAATAAAAAGGAATTTTTCCACTAAGTTACATCACATTCCATGATGTAATCTAACTTTTAGGCATGTCTACACCAGTGAAAGAATATTTCGCTTTAAAACAGAATGGAATGTACTACAGCATCATAAAAAAAAGCTTGAGCTCATAATGTTTTCATAATCATCACTTGTCAATTCGACTTGACATCAGCGACAATGTCTAAATTGTATGAAGTTGTCAAGCTAAGCGATCCCTTTGGCAGCAGGAGCCTAATTTCAGGGCTTAATTTCTCTCACAAATAAAGTTTTCTCTTTAAGTGCTGAGAGAGTTGAACCCTTCAGTGTAACGGGAGTGGGAATAGAAAACCAGAAGTTTAAAGCTGCTCCTGAGATCCGCCTCAGGCATCACAATTCGACTTGAGGTGTTACATCACCAACAAAACCTTCGATTTCTCTCCCGACACACCTCTCCCTCTTTATTTTCCCCTCTTTTTGTAACTCAACGTGGCGCCTCTGTCTGATTTGATGAAGTGAGCTTTGAGGCATTCGGCGCAAGACGTGCAACAAGCAGCAAACAGCGTGTAAACTAATGTCAACAGAAGCCCTCGCCGCCACTCCTCACCTTCACACTGATGAAACACGCTGAAACAGCACCTAGACTAAACAGACAAGCTCTGCTATGTTTTGCGGTTCGTCTTCTTCTTCGTGAGGTTACGGTCATGGTTTTGGTGGTGTTTTCAGGACTAAAGAGGAGTTATATTGAGACATTATTGCAATCGAAGCGTCTAACTTAAGTTGTTTTTTATTTCTTATGTGTAGTGACACATCACAAAGGTCTTTGGTGTGTCAAAGAAATCCACTCAAGATTCAGCTCAGTGTGCTATATTTTCGCTTGCTCACTCGGAGCTCCACACTACAAGAAAGTGACTAGGGAGCCATTGGCTCCAAAAAATGAAACTTTTAGGAGCCAAATGACTTTACTTTATAGAATCGCTTCTATAAAGATGGTTGTTCAGAAGTGCTTTAGTTCCTTTACTCCAAAGTTTTCTATTTAAGAACTATTTTTCTAAATGCATTTAGAATACATTTAATACTGTACTCTTTTGATCCTCATCATATTTGTACCACATTGTCACTCTGTTTTGTTAGAATATTTTTTGCCTGAAAAAAGTGGACTGTCTATAATAGGTTTCCCTTATAATCATTCAACCTTACAATTAGACCCTCATTATGATAACCAATAACTCCAACCAATTACCTTTCATCTTATTTAAATATTTGTTTTTAATATCATTTATTAAATTTATTCCAACAAAATTTGTGAATATGTACTGTTTTTTACATGTTGTCATGAACAGCCAATAAACAGATTTCTATCATTTATGACAACTCTTCGAGGGATTGGCATAGTAATGTACATGACCATGTTAATGTGTTTGGTCTTGGCGGAATAGATCTGATATACTACTGCTGCTGCTGCGGCGGAGCAAGTACTGAGACTTGCTACTGCCAATACATCCACAACATGCTGCTGTGAGCATGTAAGAAATACTGCTGCTGCACATTTATGAAATAACCCCCATATATAGCATACATGAATCATCCCGTAGCAGATCTATACAGGTGGAGCTAGGGGAGGTGGAGGGTTGCTGAAGTGCGCTGCAACTGCTACAGCAAGCACTAGCCAAGTATTTGAATGTTGAGCAGCAAGCTCATTGGATGCTGATCCAACAGGATCCAATCAGCTGTATGATTGAGTTTGACCTATCGGACTGCACCATCTAGAGTTTCGTGACAGAACTTTGGATTTAACTGATTTTCTAAAAAAATACTGTAATTCCTGGTTCATTTCAATCAGACATAACCCCTTTAAACAAGTTTAATAATCCACACTTCACAAGCAAGATATTTGATGAATATGCATATTTACACACACAAGGTTTTGCAGACTAATTACATCTTTAGAGAACATGCCAATGTTTCTGTGAACAATGAATACAGCGCAATGCCGTTTTAAGAACAAATGATTCTTTAATGACTAGGTTTTAAATAATCGTCGGAAATTGTTTGTTTTTTTGTCGCATTTGCATTTGCGACCATTTATTCACAGTCTGGAGCCCTGTTATCTGAAACAAAGCTTCTGCTCAGGCTAAAATGAGGCTAAAATCCTGCTATTGCTATAAATGTGTTTTTAATTGTTTGTACTTGCAGAATGTTACATGCATGCTGCATTAGTTATTCCCACTGGATATATTTGCAGTTTTTTTTCCTGTACTCCAGTAGAGCAGTTTATCTTTCTCTCGTCCCCTGCTTTGCCCGGACCAGAACATGCAGTATTGTCTTAATCAGTGTTAGGCTAATTCCGACCTAGCAATGTCGCATTCCTCAACTTGTCCGACTATGTGTCCCCATGCACCCTCTCCCAATCCACATCCCCCAACTACACACACAAACTGGGAGCGTCTTGTTGCTGTACTTAATACCCAGGGGCCTCCACCCCTGCAAAGGTACCACACTGTGAAACAACAAACCCCATCAGTAACCAGCAAACTCTACTGTATGCCCTCCCCACCCCGCTCGTGTAGATTCATCTCGTCTCCTTGCGCCCAGCCCTGATCATCAGCGGTCTGCATTACGGTGATTTATCGCTTCCCATGCTGCGGAACAGCAATTGATCATGCAAGCGGCGGGGGGCCTGGGGAGGTAGAGTGGGAACATGGGACGCAGGAGCCTGCAGAAAAACCCACCTATGATGAAGTGCTCTGTAACAAACAGCAGCACCCGGTAGTCACTCTATCAGAGCAGCTATTCCACGCACCCTTAATGCAGCTTCATTACGCACGCCTCCGTTTTGTATGCCACTATGTTTTGTCGACCCGTGGTTTCTCGCACACTGTAAAATTTTAATATGCATACAAAATAAAGTATTGCAAGATGATGTTTGTTTCCGATGGTCTCAAGTTCATTTTTTCCCTGTTTATTCAGAAAACATTGTTTATTTTTAATGCATTATATTGTATTAATAGACGGTGGGAAAACTACTGTTGTCCATTTAGGCTTTCTGTGCTGCATTTATTGAATTGACTTGCGTTCATTGACTCAGATATGGAAACTCTCTGGGATTCTTGTTCCATTGTCCTGATGTTTTCTTTGACCTTTGGCATTTAATGGCCAGTTTACACAAAGCATGATGCAATTAAAACACATAAAAGTATGTGCTAACATTTTTGCACACTAGAGTCACACAGGGTACAAGGCTACGGAAGCTTGTTTCTGCCTTAAGGTGCGTTCTCGTATGGCAGGTATTCTGCAGAAAATCATTATTCGAAAACATCTTTTGTGTGAGCTGTGCTTCATACTTCAGTATACTATTGACAACAAACAATGAACCTTTTTGCTCGCACCAAATAAAAAATATACTTTATAGATCACATTGTGAGATATAAAGTCCAATAAAATTCCAATTCCAAGAAATAGTAACAATTATGGGAAATAAAGTCGAGAATACAATATATTCCAAAACTCATAATCTAAAGACAGAAATTAACTTTCATACAAAGCTGATTCTTGTTACTTACTGAAAAAAGTCTGGCACACAAACAAAATAAGAAATGTTTGGTACTTACTACTTCTTCAGTAAGCGCATTTTCTTGTAAGTCACTTTGTTAAAACACCTGCAAAAACACCAATATAATAAAAAACTGTAAAGTTCAAGACAGAAGCTGAATGTTTTTAAATATGTGACACTGGACCACAAAACCAGTCTTAAGTCGCTGGGATATATTTATAGCAATAGCCAAAAATACATTGTATGGGTCAAAATTATAGATTTTTATTTTAAAAAATCAGTAGGGCATTAAGTAAAGATCATGTTCTATGAAGATATTTAGTAAATATATAAAAACTTAATTTTTGATTAGTAATATGCATTGCTAAGAACTTAATTTGGACAACTTTAAAGGTGATTTTCTAAGTATTTGTTTTTTTTAGACCCTCAGATTCCAGATTTTCAAATAGTTGTATCTCAGCCAAATATTGTCCTATCCTAACAAACCTATATAAATGGCTAATATATAATATATATTCAGCTTTCTGATCATGTATAAATCTCAATTTCGAAAAATTGACCCTTATGACTGGTTTTGTTGTCACATATAGCTGTAATTAAGGAAGGAAATTTCCACAAAACAAACATGAAAAGCTTGGAAGTTTAAAAGCATTACAGGTACTTCTAAGAACAATAACTGGTTTAGATTTGTTAGAATAAGCAATAAGATAACGTTTACCAAGTTATAACATGATGAAGGTCTGTTCCAAGTGTTTGAATGCTGTAGGAGATCTAATTAAAAGTTTTGGTTAAGAACAAATTTTACATTTAAATACAAAATCAGTTTGTAAAGCCAACATATTTAAGAAAAGATAAACCTGTATACTGCTAGTAGACAGAAACCTCAATGGCGCTCTAAGTGGACACCTGTTCTCTTACACTGAGATGGAGGAGTCTTCAGCCTTTTGACAAGCCGTAAACTCTGATTACAGATGGGATTATGTTATTTAAAATGCAATATGCGTATCCCATCACCGTATGGCCTGGCGAGCAAATCGTCCACCTTGCGTATGGACTGTAAATCGAGAATAAAGAGGGGACCCCACATCTGTGTCTCACAGGGACGGGATAAAAAAAGATCACGAGAGGCGAAAGATGGTAGAGACCTGTACGTATGACAAGGCCATTGTTAGTATGTGCAGATGAGGCGGCTCAGCTAAATTGCTAACAATGAGTGGAGCAGAAATCCCCGTCTTACAGGGGGCCAAAGGCACACAACACTATTATCATAGTCATTTAAATAAAGTAATCTCATTTTCTGCATCAGCTAGAGGGGGCGACCGAATTCACTGACGTGAACGTGTGCGGTGGCAGATGAAGTGGTAGCGGCATTGGGAAGGGAGGGTGGAGGTTTGGGGTTGAGGGTTATGTGGGATTAGTACTCTCGAACCATTCTGTAGACATTTCCATCTTGTGATACTGTTAAGGGGTGTTTCAATGTGTGTGTGTGTGTGTGTGTGTGTGTGTGTGTGTGTGTGTGTGTGTGTGTGTGTGTGTGTGTGTGTGTGTGTGTGTGTGTGTGTGTGTGTGTGAGCGAGTGGCACTGGGGTGTGAAGGCGTAATATCAGATCTGACAACAAAAGGATAGTGGAGGTGAAAAAAAACCTAGACGCAAGCTGTTTCTATTCTTCTCGTCTTCCGGTCCAGTGGAAAAGTTGATGAAGTTTAAATGAAGCAGAATTAGGAGATCAAGCGGGCAGGCGCGTGCTGATACTATCCGTAAGCCCTCTCCCACAGGATTCCACGGAGCCAGGAATTGAGCGCAGGCCAGCTGACTTGGATGAAATGGAGAGAAAGAGCGAGGAAAGATGGCAACGGAGGGAGAGCGTGGGTGATGGGAGGATGAAGCATTCTCTAAATGTGATAATCTCCAATCACCTCTAACATCAATTCTGTCAAGGCCTCGGTTAATGAGCTCATGGCTGCTCGAGCGTCGTGCCACCTTCCCTCGTCTCTCTGATTCCCCCACCCTTGCTATCATCACTGTTATTCTTTTCATTTAATCCTCCTCTCTTCAGCTGATTTGAGCAGGAGGGATGGGAGAAGCCTATTACGCAGGCCTTACTGCTCTCGTCTATCTAAATGCTAACGACGCGAGCACCTTACGGAGGGAGAGAAATGCATTCGGGCTAATCTGATGATGACTTGAAAATTATTTGCAGGGACGGAGGGAAGGCGGCGTATTTTCTAACACTTCCTCTCGGAGGTCACTGGCCCTCATCAACATGCTTGTTTCCACTTGAGATACTCCGGCCCTTCTGCGACGGCCAAATGGAGCGGCTTCGTTTTTCAACTAGTTCTCACCCTCTCATATTCGGCTTTCTTTTAATATCCACTGCTTAGATATTGATGGAAAAATCACGAGTGTCTTTTATGCCTCTCGTCGTTTCTGCATGGACTTAGACGGGTTGAACTGATTGGCTGTGGCTGCTGTAGTGGATTGGAAAGCTTGGGGTAAAAGCTCTGGGTCACCTTGCAACCAAAGCTGTTTTTTGTTTTCTTCATTCAGGAGCCACTGTGTTGGGAAACAGCATACATATGGCGTTATTAAGGTTTTTAAAAACACTTCTTGACTCAACTTTTTATTGAATCATACACTTTGAAGGATTACGAGCGAGTTGACGACATGAGAACTGTATATCACAGAATAAAAAAGTACACAAACAGCCTTCCATATTACTTGTATACTTAAAACGCAACAAAATCAAGGCCTCTGTCTGATCCTAAAAATGTAATTTTTTCAAGCCTGCGGGCAATAAATGCATCTAAAACCCACTGAAAACGACGACTCCTCCCTCATAGCCTCATGGGATAGTTAAGTGTCCATTGGGTGCACACTTTAGAGTGTTGGCAGAAACCTTTTTTATTTTTTCGCCCAACTTTTGGCATTTATCTATCTAGTGAAGTAGGCATATTCAAGGCACACACACACACACACACATATATATATATATATATATATATATATATTACCATGGATTATGTCCAAAAAAAGAAGAATTGTAGCAAAAATGTCAAATAAAATTAAAATGTTATTATATATTATGAATTATTATTTTTACAAACATCAATCTTGTTTTATTTATAAAGTCCATTTACTAAGCTCGCTGCATAGAGACCTAAAAGCATAAACATATCTATTTTCTGCTTTGATTTTATTTTTTGCTTTCATTTAAGACCAGAATTGAATGAAAAAGGGAGGCTGTCAGTTATTTTCTGTCCTCTCATAGGATACTGATTATGACTGTTATTTTGTCCATTTTTTTCAGCACAACACAACAAAGACCTGTAGAGGAAAACGCATGTCCTTTGCCATCCTTTATTGCTTTATTGCAAGTTCGGCTGTCCCCAGTGCACAATTCCTCCTCTCCACTGATTCTCCTGTATCAAGGCTGCATGCGTTTGATTTCACACAGGCCAATGAAACAGCAGTCGGTGAAGATAGCGACTGAACTATCAATCTTTGTAATGCAATCGGTGGATGGTGCACCGTGTGTAAATGTTTGCACAGGCATTCATCCAGACCTGGCGTCAAACCCATTCCATTGAAAAGAGGATCTATCCGGGGCAGCCAGGTCCCTCTCTCTCTTTCTCTATCCTTTTTCCTTTCTCTCTCTCTCTCTCTTTCACCAGCAGCATGGTATTGAGCCTGATGAGCGTATTGTCTTTTACAGCTCTGTGCATTTTTCATATAGGCTTTGCTTTTATGTTTCATCTACGCCAGCTCAAGGGAGAACAGCTGTGTGGGCCCTAGATCTTCTGCAACTGACAGAGAACTCATTTCACTGGAAGAGACGGGTCAGGATGTAGAGTGTGTTTTTTTTACCGTGCTACCTGCGGGATCTGCCTTCGAAAAACCTCAACCAGCACCATGCACACAGCCAGATAACTGGAATAATAAACAGAAAAGCTGATCTGTGTCAACAGAGACTATGGATTTGTGCAATATTTTACAATGTGTTAGGTCCAGATTCAGACAGTACACATTTTGAGCAAGGCAATTTAGAAGATATCTAGGAAAAATGCATCTATCTAAAGTATGTACCTATAAGACGTGGAAAAAGAACAGTGAGCAAATAAACAAAAGATTACTTCATTGTTTAAACAGCAATGATAAATGCTTTAAATGTCCTGTTTCCTATTTTTAAACACAAAATAAATAAACCTTAAATAATTGTAAATATAAATAATTAAAAAAAATATATATATATATATATATATAATTACAAATAAAACTACGATATATATATAGATGTGTATATATACACATGCACACACAATTTTATCTAAGGCTAAGTGTACATCTTTTATGACAGTTTCTTTTTACTTCAACTACAATCAAACATACAGGAACACTTACATGTTACAGAACTGTACTGAAAGCTGCATATTTTAGTAATTATGAAACCACAATAATTGCAGATCACCTTTTTGCACCTTTTCCTATCCAGTACCTTCAACGTAAGTCACGAATGAATGACCAAAAGATCAAACAAGTCTCCTTTGTTTGAGGAGTAATACCTCCCTCTTGTGTGTTAACAGTGCAATTGCAGTTGGAATGGTGCATTTGTGATGCTTGTTCATTCATGTTAGTTTACCTGTCCATCCATTAGAGAATATTCGGTGTTGCAAGCTTCGTTTACATCAACATCATGGGCCTGAATAATTTTCCTGCTTCTTGAAAAATACATGAAAAAAGTACTTAAGAAACAACATAGCATTTTGTACTACATCGGAACAATGTGAATTGTGTAGTAGTACATCTATAGAAAGCGTGATTCGGCATGATGCTTCTGTTGTCTCCAGCGACCCGTGTTCAGAAGCCTGTGAACAGCACATGATTTTCTATGCACCACAATTGATTCGTGCACTTTTATACACCTCAGAACCTTGGAGGGATTCTGTCAGCAATCATTAAGGTGGTACAAGACAAAAACAGAGAAGATCGCATGAGAGAATGTGCGATTTACTGAAGAAGAAAGAGAAAGAGCGAGCTCAAGTGAGAAACTGAGAGCAGTAATGCATCAGGCGTGTGTTGTAACTCATCCTCTGTGACTACACGCAGCTCAAGAAAAATCTTTAGCTCTGAAGGAAAAGGTCAAATCCGAGATAGCCGCTGGTGAGGGAAGAGCATTTTTTCACACATGAGAAGGCAGCGTAAGGCCCTAACAGGCTGCTAGCAGTCAGTGATGTGCACTTCTCCCAGCTTGGTGCTTTGTCAATGTGCTGTGACTAAGCCAGGGGGGTCCCATATCCTCTCTCCTTAGCCTAATTAAAAGAGGATTAGCCGCCATGGAGTCCCAGACCACTCCAGCGAGCAGCGCATCCGTTCCACTTACTTTCTCAGGATAATCGCACCTCTAGAAACGACAGGAATGGTGAGAGGGGCTGTCTGGATTGACGCCCAGAAAACGAAGGGCGTGAGGGGAATGACTGTAAGCTTCGGTCACTTTGACCATGAGAACAGGAGCCCAACTGCTCGTCCACGTGCTGCTCCGTCTCCTCAAAGGCCTGCATGCATAGTTTAAAAGGGGAAATTTAATATTTGGCACAACATATAATGTACTTGAGAACAAATTAACACCGGTTTGTTTTATAGACGTGTTTTTCTAACAGAACAGAAGCAACATATGCAGAATAATCATCTAGAAAAAGACAAAGGGACAGTGATTCACAATTTAAAACAGAATCAAATTAAAGATTTTGAATAAAAATAAAGGGTTTGCCTGTACAATTGAGATTACATCTCATATGGTGCCATGTGTACCATGGCTTACTTCATCTTTTCACTGTACATTTTATATTTTGCCCTCACAATGGAGTGGAAGAATAAAACATTACTATGTTGAAAAAAAATTATAAGGTATGATGAAAAATGATATGTACTTTGTATGTATGGTGTGCCCAGTATAAATAATATTATAAATTGGGCAACAGTTATCATAAGAAATGTTCTTGAGCAGAAAAACATATTAGGATGATTTTTGAAGGATCATGTGACACTGAATACTGGAGTAATGGCTGCTTAAAATGTAGCTTTGCCATTACAGGAATATTTTTTTTTATATATATTAAAATAGAAAACCGTTATTTTAAATTGTAATAATAATCCATGGTATTACTGTAATTTTTAATCAAATAAATGCAGTCCTGGTGAGCATAACAGACTTTTAAAAATGTATTATTTTAAATACTGTTAAGAAAACTGATAAATATTTAAATAAATTGCAAAACAGTATGACTATTTAATTATTAAAATTAATTATCTTAATGTGCGATTATGAAGTGATGCATAATTGCATGTTTAATTTATTGCCTTTTCTATTATCAATCACCCTAATATACATTTCCCACAGAGAATAAATAAAATGTTTTTATGAAATTATTTTTTATTGTGAAATGATTGAGTAATTTAATTTATTTCATATGTTATTGTTTAATTTATATTATATATATCAATTTTGAAGTTGGTTTCATCATTTTTTGTAACGATTACTTTGTGGCAAAAAAAGCCCCAAAACCCCCTTCAAATTGATTTTCTTGATCATCTACTTTTAAGCATTAGACATTAGCAGATATTATATATGATTTTCCTAAATATCACCCAAGAAAAGTCAATTTAAAGAGTAAATAATGACAGTATTTTTATTTTCCAGTGAACTATTTGTTTAACACACTTCAAATCATTTATATACTTATAAAATAAATGTTGCCCTGTAATTTGATTGCTCTGTTACTATATTACATATACATTACTTTATTTTGCAGCCCAGTTTCTAGTGTCTCCTCCTGAATTGCTTCTGTTAGAGTTGTTGGGTGTCTGCTAAACGAATGAATAAATGGGATTGAAACGGTAATAAAGACAATGTTCAACACCACTCCATTGCACTAGAGGACGACAGTAATATTGTCTCAGTTTAAGTCTGTTTTACAAGTATTTGGCTGTGTTTGAAATGGCATACTTGCTTACTGCCCAGTACACAGAGCATACTGCCTACTATTTTTTTAAGAATAATAGTGTGTGAAACAGTATACTATAAGCAACAAATGTTTCAGAGTAGTATGCTTAATTGTCACATGACAAACACAAACATTAATTCAGCACAGCAGTCAAGGTTGTTACATAACTGCTTGTTAATAAGGCTTTATATTAGTAGACAGTACTATATTGCCCAATTGAACTCATTTAGTAATTGAAGAACTTTATATATTGGACAGAACTGAATGAGCTGTCTTTAACTGAACAATGACATGTTTGGCAGTTACACTAATTGGAAAGTGATATATTCTAGTTAAACTAAGTGCAAATAATGATCAATTCTGTTTACACTAAAATAGCAGCATTTATTTTAGCAACAGCTAGAAACAGAATTTAATTCTGTTTGCTTAATTAAAATATTAATTTTATTTATATATTATATTACTGCAATATTAATATTATTATTTAATATCTTTGAAACAATGTATAAAGCATGTAGATAAAGTGACGTCATTTGACTTGATCGGAAAAGTGCCATAGAGATTTATATCCTACAATTGATATTGTTTTTAGATGCAGAGCTATAGTTTCTAGTTTACATGTGTATGTATATACATACATTTACAAGTGTAACATTTATAATTACTATTCCCCGCCTCCAGTTCACTCACGCGTTTGAAGATGAAACGTCACACAGAGCGCGTTACGTTCGGTACCGCGAGAGCGATAAGAGAGCAGATGGATCCTATGCTTTCGAATGGCTCTCGCGGTACTTTGATGTAATACACAGCGCCGCTTAAAGTCGAACGCGCCTATTATCCCACGCAGTGTCTTCAGATGCACACATCAAATTTCAGCCAATGTAGCAGGTAATCCGGGCATTCCATGCATACAGAAAATCCACATACTATTCACAGTATTCACACAGCATACTGCAGTATAGTAGGAGTTGTATGATAGTATGACATTATGAATACAGCTTCTGTACTGATTTCAGTGTACTTGAGTTATATTTAGCAAATTCTGGCAAATATAGTAGGTCATCCGGGTATTCCATGCATACATACTGAACGCTGCAGAAATAGTAAGAGTATGATAGTATGGCATTTCGAACACAGCCTTTGTTTCCCACAGGAAGATTGATTTTTCTCATTGTGAAAGACACACAATTATCTTCCAGCAGGGGACGCAATCTGGCTCAGAAAATCAACCGCTTCTTTGAGCTCTGACTGATCCACATTAACATCTCATAAGATTTTTTTGTGTGTGTTATTGGAAACATTTGTACATTCTGGAATAATATAAGTGCTTCTTAGCGCTTTTATTTTAGATGTTATCAGGTAATCTGGGTTTCCAGTGTCTTAATAATTATAAGTCAGTGTGACATATCTTCTCTAAACTGATAAGCGTGAAATGTAATAGGTTACAGATTACAGTTACACTTTTTAACTGTAGCATGTTACAGCAGTTTGACTTACTTTTGTGTTTTTTTAATTAAGTTATTTACATGCATTACTTTTGATTACTTTTGTTAAACTGTCTAAATTTCTTTTTTAAACATCCAGGCAGGGAGAACTAATATCTGTAGACTTTCGAAAGCTTCATCACTTGAATTAAGATGATAATATTATCATTTAAAGGAGACAGTGGATGCAAAATATTTTCATTTGCATATAAATATGTCTTTGCAGTTTCACAATCACCCTACAATGGTAAAAATGAACTCCTTTTTCAATCCCCCCAAAAGCTAAACTGTCTCAATTATCATTTCCTTTAGCCATTTTGATTTGTAGTGAATTAACCAGCACTCTTCCGTCCTCAATACCACGACTTAAGTGAGACCCTTGTGCAAGGCACGAATCTTTTTCCCCAATAAAAGGCTGGAGGACTCATTGCCCACTGTTTGTGTGTGTTCACGGGTAATTTGTTCATTAATTTTTTTTACAAATTTTCATAATTTGCAAAACTGTTGTGTTCCCCGGTTCATGGGTTAAATGCAGATCGTATGTTAGTCACATATAATCATTTTATCCAAATATTGCTTTCTGAATCACTTCACTTTTTGTTAAAAAGTTCCAACTTTGTTTTCTTTCATTTAAACTGCTGCATATAATCTGCTCATTTAATAAGTTGTAGGGACAATTTTGAGTTTTGTAAAAAGTTCACACAATATGAAGATAAAAAATTGTGAAAATTTGCCAGTACCTTTATATGTTTAATCAGGAAGTTTGCACTTTATATTTTTTTATGATTTCTTTGTACTAGAATGCATCAAAAACAAACTTACACCAAAATGAGTTGCTGTGTTCCATTGAAAGTGAATTGAAGATCTTTATTAATTCAAAGTTGTGGAAAATGGCTTGATGTATTTTCTGAAAAGCACAAAGTAACCTTATGATCCCTTTAAATCTGAATTAAAATACAGATGACATACCAAGAAATAACATAACAAGAATTCTATGATACTGATTTCAAACAGAAATCAAATCTTGCATAACAACAAATCTGATGACATGGAATTGGCATTGCCATATGAGTAACCCTTATCTTAAAAAAACATTTCGTCATAAACCCATATAGGTTGTTGTTTGAACTGTAAGACATAGTTATTGGCATAAAAAATTGCACCTGTTATAGACTTCCAAAACTGGCGATAAGCTTGAATATGAGCAAATCAAGAGCCTATAATATGATGGCCCTCAATGTGGGAAACCCATAATTTCCCTATTGTAAATAAGTCCTTAACATTTTCATAATGAAATGACTAAAATGTTTTCTGTGGAATAGGAATAATAACATGTTGAAGCAATTTGTAATTTAATTACGTAATGTCTTCAAATGCTGGATGTGGCATATTTTGGTCCCATTCTGTTCGTTTTGATAAGAATATGAGCTGCTTCAACTTCAGTTTGGACTGATGACCAGAATTTAATTGTGATAAATTTTACATCAACTTCAGAAAATGTCAAAATTTGCATTCTTCTTGTTAAATAATAATAATGTGTTTCTCTTCAATATATCTTGCAATGCATCTCTTACTTAAGGTTGACTTTTATTTCCCCCTATACAGATAATTTTTGATATATTATTTGTAATATGATCAAATACTATCATTACGCCAAAAACCAAACTGACACGGACTAATTAGGAACAATAACATGCAATGCTTTATAAAAGCATGTTATGTTAGTGAGATTTCTTACCCTTCCGTACGATAAACCTCAAAACCGATTGCATGCATAATTTTTGTCCAACTTATTATGAAAGAAAATAGGCTATTTACGCCCATGTTTGAATCTTTCCTGTGTGAAGCTGATTACTTTATCCATATGTTCAATCATAATATAGCCATCCATTTCAGGGTACCAAGGCCTTTATGTTTGTAAGCAACATCTGCCTGGTCATTAATAATTCTATGCTTTTACAGTTATAAAAGTACAAAATTAAAGAATAAAACTTGATTAAACATTAAAGCACACTAGTCAGAGCAATTTTAAACATGTCTTGTAATTTTTTAACTTAGTAATATATCCTGACCTTTTTCACTCAAAAAACAGGTAAAGACACTTCTCTTTTAAATTGTTTTATTAAAAAATATTTAAGTATTACTGATTAATCAGTGCATTAGGACAGTAAACCAGTCCTATTTCCCTCCAATTTTATTTATGATTAATAGAGCATTTACAACAGATTTGTTTTTTATAAGCTTTTATGAATGCCAACATTTACCGGGAACTAACAATCTCAGCATTTTCCTCTTTGGTCACTGCTGTTTCTCCTTCCCCTGCTAAATAGTAATCTATGATGCCTTATCTTTTTAACTCCATCAGAGTCTCCATTTTAAACCATCAATGACTTGGTCAGCTTTTCAAACTGTTTCCTTTAATAAAGTTGTTGGTATTAAACTTGAACATAAATCTTCTCATTTATTTCACTCCGTAACTGCTTGACTAAGATTCCCATCCTAAACCATCAATGCATGACTATAGAGATCCTTGATAATTTTAATTGAATCTATCTCAACATAAATCTAAATCATCATCCAAACTAAGATTCAAAACCATCAATCATTTTCCAGGAACTATTGTCAGATCTAAACAAGAAGTTATATTGGGAAAATAATCCCTTTTCTCTCCATAACTCTTCAACTACCCCTCCATTAATATTAATATCTGTACATAAACTCCCCAAGCTTTCCCATTTAGCTCCAGCCCCAACTGTTATTATATTCAGTTCCTCCATTATAAACTTGCTCTTATATTATAAACGTTGTTTAAAAGTCATTCAACCCATCGTCACGCTTCCGCTTCTTCTTTTTTTTGGTTTTACTGTGATGGATGGAGTGTGAAGAGAATGTACTCACCTAAACCTTATATTCTGTTCATTATTCCACAATTCTTAAGAAATCTCATGATTGCCCTTATTTGTTTTCCAGCATTTGGACCATCATTCAGAATACTACTTAATGAAAAATCTTTCATTCCTAAGGATTGTAATTCATCTTTAAATCGACCCGTTTCTCTTTCATATGCTGTGCATATCATCATAACATGTTCCACTGATTCCTATGTTAAACAAACATTACATAAACCAGTATTATTTTCTCTATAATATATAACGTTTGGTTAAGATTTGAATGTCCTGTTAGTGTATGTGTTAATATGACTAGTTCCCTTCTACTTATGTTATGAATGATTTTTCTTCTCTTTATACTCCTTTGTACGTTGTGATGATGCCTACCTGTATTACATGAATCCCAGTATATCTGTCATACAATATTGCATGCATTTAATATTAACTGTTTCCCTTCTGTTCTGCTGAGTGCAATATATATACTTGGATCATCCATATTTAAGGATTCTTTAGCCATTTTATCTACCTCTTCATTCCCTTGAATTCCCACATGTGCAGGTACCCATATAAATAGAGTAATTATCCCTATCTGTTTAATACTGTATAGTGTAATCATCATTTCTGATAAAATGTCTTTTCTATTTGATTGCCATGATTGTAAACTCATCAGAATCGCCATTGAGTCAGATCATATTATTGCTTTATCTGGTCTTACTTCATATTCCCAGTCTAATGCCATAAGGATAGCAATAATCTCTTCTACAGAAGTACCATCCGTAATTCTTCCAGCTTTCCTAATCTGAAATTCTGGAATGAAAAATGCAGCACCTGTCTGTCCTTCCAGTTTCTATGTTCTTTGATCCATCTGTGTACATTTGGAGAAATGAATAATGAATACTTTTTATATATTCTTTAACATACACTTTTAAATTAATCCCCTCCCCCATTCCCTTAAATTCTTTATGTATGTGTAAGTCAACTTTAGGTTGTTCTAATAACCAAGATGCTATTGGAGGAGTAACTATTACCGATGCAAATTTATTTGATTCTAATCCGGTTTCATTTATTTTCTTTATTTTCCATGCAAATCCTTTACTTGGTTTATTTACTGTTCCCCAACTTTCATTAAGCACTTCTCTTACAGGATGATCCTCTCTTTGGCCCTGAAGATTAATCCAAAATACCATGGCTAGTTTTTCTCTTCTTAAATACAGAGGACTCCTACCCACTTCCGTTTTATGGTCACAGACAAGAGTAAAGCCCGCCCACCAACACAGCGAGAGGGGGCTGAACCCGATCTGTCCCGTGCAGAAAAACACTACAGAGAATCGATCTGCTGCTGGAAGTGCTTATTAAAAGATCTGCTCCATATCAGCCCGAATAATTCAAAGAGATCGCCTACAATGGAAGATGGCAGGGAAACAGCTGCGATGAGACAGCAAAAACGGAAGGATCGACAAATAGGTTGGCTATAACGTTACTGAATTATTATTATTATTTAACATCACGTGTTTGCACCGTTGTGTGGGTTGAATATACGCTGCATTCACTTGACATAATACGAATATGCCATACTAAATGTCTCTGTATGTTGTCTTTAATAAGATTAAAAATGCATTAGAAAACCTATAAACATTGGAAGCACGTCCATGCTCCACTTTTTTTTCTTCAGGGTCTGTTATTATTGAGAGTGCAGCATGGGTGTGTCTTTATGCCCTCTGTGCCAAACTATAGGCAACAAATACCCCAACAATATTCAAATGAGTCCTGTAGTACTATTATACAACCCCAGCACTTGTGTTTTCATCAGAACAATAATCTGTGTTTTGTTGTTTATTTCATTTATTATTGTTGTTGTTTGTTTAGGCACGGAATTGATCGAGCAAAATAATAAAGGTATAATAATGAAAAAATATGATGTAGTATAGTATGGTGTGATATAGTATAGTGTGGTGCAGTATAGTGTGCTGTGAATGTTATAGTGTATCATAGTAGCCTATAGTATGGTGTGGTTTAGTAAAAGTAGTAAAAATTGCATATAAATGTCTAGAATTATTCTGATTATTGTGCTGAACAACTTTTGGAGTTACTTTGTCATATTTATGCACAAAAAAAATTGTGTTGGGAAACACTAGGACTTTATTTTGGAGTAACCAAAATGTGCCTTGATTTATAGTGTATTAAACACAAACATAACTTTTAAATAGATCTACATTAAATCCTGTGTAAAAGCATGGAGTTTTATTATCATGTGGCTGGTGGTCAAAGATCTCGGCTGTAATGTAAATGTTGCGAGGTCGGTACCAGGCAGGGATGATATAATCATTCTACAATTACTGTGATCATTGTCCTGCTCAATAATCATATCCAGTATTCAATCTTACTTTCTCTGACTGTCGCAGCAGTTAATGGAATTTGCTCTGGATGGATCTGCTCAAGGAGATGTCTTATCTGTTATTAGGTCTGATGGGTTAGTAGACTAATGGTTTTAGGCCATACATGCAGTAGACTCTTACAGTTACATTTCTCTATAGATCAGTGGTGTCACACAATCGATGATACTCAAGGTAGGTAAGGTTTGAAAGTAAAGCAATGGCACTTTTGTTCGTTAATTTCTTTTTTTTAACTGTAGGGAAGCGTTCATTTTCTATTTGTGGCTTATCAAATGTGGTTGAATGGCTATGAAATATTGTTAATGTGCTGATGAAGTTCCTTGGTTCATAAGCAAATTAGTGCTATAATGCATGCGCTTTAGCTTGAAGCAAAAAATTGAGTTTTTGCATCTTTGAAATCATTTAACCCATCATTTTTCGAATGTATGGTTAATGTATATTTGTGTGTGTGTTTTTTCATTGTGTAGTACTAGTAATAGTAATATAATACGTTTATGCATATGCACATTTCTTTGCCTTACAGCCTTGGAGAGTGGAGACAGTGACATTGGCTTGTGTGGTTGGATCCTGGTGCTTTTCTCCATCCTGCTCACATTCCTGACCCTGCCTCTCTCCATATGGATGTGCATTAAGGTACTTTGTTGTGGTCCTTTCGAATTCGATTAACATGCGCATCTCGACAGTAAAGCCGGTTTCTTGATTAGCAGTAAATCGCCATCACCTGTTTTCAGATGGAGCGGCAGTTAATACACAGAGCCGTAGTTCACTGACGAGCTAGGACATATCGCGTCCATAGTCCTTTCATTAGTGTGATGCCATACAGCATGGCCCACAACATTTCCTTTAAGTATTTGTATATCAGGGTTCCCATGGTCTTGGAAAACCCTGGACATTTTCTTTTAAAATTGTGAATTCCATACATAGAAAAAAAGAAGATTATTTAATAAATTATTGTATTGTTTTTGGCACTGAATAGCCTATTATATTAATGACCATTCAGTGCCAAAACATTAAAATAATTATCAAAACATTCAAAAATAATATAATGTAAATGAAAAATAATTTGAAATGCTACAAGTGAGTTTAGGCATAATATTTATAATATGACAATACATGTATAACCTGAATGCTCTGTAAGTCGCTTTGGATAAAAGCATCTGCTAAATGCATAAATAAATAATATACGGTGTATTCATTTTGAGATTAGCCTACATGTATTTTTTATGATTGCATTGCTATTAAATTAGCATTATTACACATGTATTTAAGTGAGAGTTTGATGACAGCAAAGGTAATCTAAATGTAAAAATAGTTAAGCATGTTATTTCTAGTACTGACGATAGATCTGTTATCTGCTGACACTGATAAATTAAAGAAGAAATTCGACTAATATTACACCTATAAATTGTGCATCCCTAAAGATTTTCTACTTATGTTCAGCTCTAAATTTTTCTAAATTGGAAACATCCATTGGTCAAATGGTGTGGGTATATTTAAGTTGTGTTGATCATTTCCTTGTCCCATGTCATACATTTGTGCCACATTTTTTTACACCAGATAGGAGTGTTTATCATAGGAAGTGAGAAGTCCTGTAATCTTTACCTTTATCATCTTTATCTTTATAAGAAAGATGACGAATGCATGATAAAGGTTGCCATGCAACATCTAAATGACATAATTGGGGGCCGTTTTACCTTCTGCTGTTTTAAACTGCTGTAATTTAGCCCTTTTTATGCGATAAAAATACTTCTTGTTCTTACAGATAGTGAAGGAATATGAAAGGGCAATTATCTTTCGTCTGGGACGCATTTTACGAGGAGGAGCCAAAGGGCCAGGTAAAAGAAAACAAATCCATATGATTTGATCATTCTCATTGAATCAGTGCTAGTGGTTTAGACATCTCATGTGATAATGATCCTGCTCCTGTCGACTGCGATCAGTGATCACACTTGTGTTTTTTTTGTTCTGTGTGTGGTTAAATGTGACACTTCTTTTGCATTTGTGCTGTGGCCGTCCACCACAAGGATGGCTTGTCACAAGGCTAAAAAATAAAACCACGTGTGTTGTAGAGAAACAGAAGTGATCTGTTTTGCATTTCCGCTGACATGAATAAACCACTTTTTTTTCCAGTATCACACTAGCATTCATTTGAGTATGATATAAAGGCACAAAAAGGCACACCTTGCTCAATCATATGCAAATGTAATAGAGAAATGTATTATATTCTGGAAGTATTCCCCACTAAGCACATGTGCTTTCCTGAGGCGTCTGTAAAAGACCATATTACCTGCAAAGCATCACATTTTATTTCAGTTGTTTATTTCAAGGACACATAATGCTCTTGCATACATTTTTTAATAGTCTTTTCAGTTAGATAGTAATAGCTATATAAAAAGGTATTAACGTCTGAGATTGTAATGTCAGGTTATAACGTCTGTGCTCTAGCCTTCTAAGCCATAAAAGTCATCTGACCAGATGTCTAATTACCATCCGTTTTGTTTGTGGCCCTGTTGCCATTATGTCACGTATTCATTGAGGATTTTGGATCAGGTTTCAAGCAATACTATAATTGTTATAGTGAAAATGCGATTTTCCTGGAGATTGATCTTGGTGACTGGTTATATTTCAATGTTTGGTAACTTAATCTAAAGTAATTGCAAGTCAGCACTACATATAATTATATTCCTTAATCATTCTTCTTCTTTTGCATTTCTTTGTTTTCTCCTCCTTCTCTTTCTATTCTTTATCTTCTTCTTAAATTTCAGCAAATTAATTAAGTTCAGACAACTTAACAGATAGGTTCCTTCTAACTTGTTTTTATTTAAGACTTAATTTCAGCCTCAAAGTGAGGTCACAATAACTGTTGCTCTTCGACATTTCACAGGCAAAATCCAGTCATTTGAGTAGGAATCCGTGTGATCGCGAGTTTCATCTGAGGGTGAAAACATTCCCCACACAGATTTCACTCATGTTCATGTTGCCACATTTGCAAACAAGCTGCTTAGTTTGGAAGTGCCTTCAGTGTGAGCTGTCTTTCATACATTGCTTCACTGGACAGTGAATCTTTTTTTTTTAAAGATGTGCTACTTTTGAAGAGATTTATTATCAAAGTTTGAAAATGTCCTATCAGCTTGCATTGTTCAAATATTTTGCATTCAGTGAGTAACCAACAATGATTGACAGAGATATTTGCACATTGTGGTTGCAGTTGGTCTTTTTTGCATGCTTTTTTTTTTTTGCTTACTGAATTGTGACGGTTCTTAAAGGGAAATTTTGTCATGTCGTTCCAAACCAGTAAAAGCTTTGTTCGCATTCTGAACACAATTGAAGATATTTTGGATGAGAACCGGGAGGCTTGTGACTGTCCCATTGACTGCCAAACAATTAACACTGTCAAGGCCCAGAAAAGTATTAAAGACATCGTCAAAATAGTCCATCTGCCATCAGTGGTTCAATCGTAACTTATGAAGCTACGAGAATACTTTTTGTATGCAAAGAAAACTAAAATAACGACTTTATTCAACATTTGGAGAGTATCCGCTAGACGCTAACTGCATATGCTGTTCTGTGTCAGCCGCACCACACGGATACGCTGTTTTGGTTAAATCAAAGCGTAAACAAACGCAGTTTACGTCCAGCGGATACTCTCCAAAATGGCTCTCCAAAATTGTTGAATAATGTTACATCTTCAATAGATGAACGTGTACTGCATTAAACGATGACACTGACACAAGCCTTTGTATAACGCAACTTTAGTATCTGTTCACTGGTATACAGGTGACATTCAGCACATACTGTGCATGTGCCAGAAAACAGCACCGGTACGGGGAGTCGTTAGGACAAAATGCCCAATGCACAACAAATAAAGTCGTTATTTTTGTTTTCTGTGCGTACAAAAAGTATTCTCGTAGTTTCATAACGGTTACCGTTGAACCACTGATGGCAGATGGACTATTTTGACGATGTCTTTCATATTTTTCTGGGCCTTGACAGTGTTAATTGTTTGGCAGTCAATGGGACAGTAACAAGCCTTATGGTTTTCATCCAAAATATCTTAAATTTAGTTCCGAAGACGAATGAAGCTTTTACGGGTTTGGAAAAACATGGGGGTAAGTGATTAATGACAAAATTATAATTTTGGAGTGGAGTAACCCTTTAAATGAAAAGGTGGCACAATGTTGAATCCTGTGTAACAGAAAAAATCTGACAAAGTGCACGATTCATTCAAAACCTAAGCTTACCTAAAACAAAATTATTTTGCTGCTTTAGTGAACACTGACATTTTCTTTAGAAAATTCAAATCTATATAGCTGAAGTTATTGCTAAGTTCGAGTTAATGACACTGCACAGTGGCTGTGCTTGTGTTAGTGTGTATTGGTGTATTGGTTTATGCTGTGTTTGGGAATATGAATCCGCAGGGCAATCCCCTCCAGGAATGAACTTATGAGGGTAGTGTCTATTATTAGTGTTAGTCCACCGACTTAATCCCTCTTACGCAATGAATGTCAACAGAGGCTTTTCACTGTGAGCTTTCTATATCAAAATCTTTTCAGTAGTACGTTTTGAGGCAATAAATGTGGCTAGATGCCATTTATACTATAGGTCTGAAAAGAAAGCAAGCATGATTTCTTGGTCCTGTTTGAGGCCACAGGGGTCTTTAAACAATCTGCAGTGTGCTCCTCCTCCACTGCTTTATTTAAGGGTGGAATGTGAGTGGAATTTTCCACAGTAGGCTATATACAAACCTCTGAACAGACTAACAAATCCTGATGGCTCTCTAGAAAACCTCCCAGTTTTGTTTAGAAACTGCATGGATGACAAAATTAAACAAATGAACCATTACTAAAGATCAAGCACACAACCATTACTAAAGCTCAAGCACACACACACACACATGCACACACACACACACACACACACACACACGCACACACACACAGACATACTTGTTTTCCTTGTCACGTTGCAAAACCTTTTGTTTGTTTGTTTGTTTTTTGCAGCCTTTTTAGTCTATACTCAGCATTTTCTTTTGCCCAGGCCTGCCTTTTATATAAATATTTTTTTTTTAATTTAACAGATGTATTGATATATTGATATATCGAGTTAAAAAAAAAAATGTTATTCAGCAAGAATGCTGTAAATTCATCAAAAGCAACAATATAAGTTTTTTCATTGATACAAAAAAGGTTATTTCAAATAAATTCTGATCTTTTGAACTTTCTATATAAAATGGTTTCCACAAAATATTAAGCAGAACATCTGTTTTCAACAATAATAAATGTTTCTTGAGCATATTAGAATGATTCCTGAAGGATCATGTGACTCTGAAGACTGCAGTAATGGCTGCTGAAAATTCAGCTTTGCCATCTGTAAATTACTAATAAATAACTGTTAATAGATTACATATTAAAATCATTCACCGGAAAACTAATCCTATAAACCGATGTAACTGTTGTACTGTGAAGCATCAAAGCAGATGTCAGTGTGATCATTCATTATACTCGTGAATGCAGTCAGCTGAGTCCAGTTGGCGGTGAGAATGGAATTTGGTAGATTGCCAGTTGTGCACTCATTGAAGATCAGCCCTGCTGAGAGTTACTGATTATGATGCTCTGAGTGTGCTGCTGTTAAATCTTTTATTTTTATGTGTGTTTCACACAGGTCTTTTCTTCATCTTGCCGTGCACGGACAGCTTGATCAATGTGGATATGCGCACCATCACCTTTGATATCCCCCCCCAGGAGGTGAGATCACACACACACACACACACACACACACACACACACACACACACACACACACACACACACACACACACACACTAACCTCAACTTCAGCCTCTGTTTTAACACATGAACAGCATTAATATAAAGATGAAGCATGCCATCTTTACAAATGTTAATACATTTGCCACACAGTTTAATGTACAGGGACTATAAGTGACCATTTGTAGAATGACATCCTAAAAAGTGTTTTATTATAAAAAAATGATTAATATATATATATATAATAGTGAATTTTATTATTATTTTATTTTATAATTTAAAATAAATATGTTATATTTTAATATAGCTTAGAACGTCATTTATTTCATCAGCCAGTCGGAAGTGTCACATGATGCTTCAGAAATTATTCTGATATGCTGATTTGGTGCGGAATTATTATCAAGTATTATTGGTGCTCAAGGGTTCATATTACTATAAACATTGAAAAATGTGATGTATCAGGATTCTGTGATGAATAGAAAGTTCAAAAGAACAACATTTATTTGAAATAGAAGTCATTTGTAACATTATAAATGACTTTAATGTCACCTTTGATCAATTTCATACATTCTTTCTAAACCCAAACGTTTGAATGGTAGTGTATCGCGGTTTCCACAAAAATATTAAGCAACACATCTGTTTTCAACATTGATAATTATAAGAAATGTATCTTTAGCAGCAAATCCGCATATTCGAATGATTTCTGAAGGATCATGTGACACTAGTAACTCAGCTTTGCCATCACAGGAATAAAATACATTTAAAAATATGTTTTAATAGATAAGCTATTTTACATTGTAATAATATTTCACAATATTACAGTGAAAATGTAAAAAATAGAAAAATCATTAAAAAAAAAATATATTAGACATTTTTACTGGTAGTGTATGTTTGTGTTTGTTTTCCTTGTTGTTGTTGTTTTTTTATCACCCAGATGATGTTTTTGGATTAAATAGTCTTTGTGCATTCATCCTGATAGGTGCTGACAAAGGACTCTGTGACCGTGAGTGTAGATGGTGTAGTCTACTACCGTGTTCAAAACGCAACGCTGGCAGTAGCCAACATCACCAATGCTGATGCAGCCACTCGTCTGTTGGCACAGACCACCTTGAGGAACGTGCTGGGTACAAAGAACCTGGCAGAGATCCTCTCTGACCGGGAGGAAATCGCCCACAGTATGCAGGTAACACATGAAACTATCATACTCAACAAGAGTTATGCTTTTAAAGGAATAGATCACCCAAAAATAAAAATGAGAGCTTGTTCCCTCACTGAATTGGTTTGGGCTAGACCTGATTCTAGCAGACATTGTATATCTTCAGGCAGTGCATTCACCGTAGCTCAGCCGAGACGCTGACTTATCCAGCTCGACTGCACTGCTAACTGCTTTTTTTCTTTAGTCCACACTAGATGATGCCACAGATGACTGGGGTATTAAAGTAGAACGTGTGGAGATTAAGGACGTCAAACTGCCCCATCAGCTCCAGAGGGCCATGGCGGCAGAGGCTGAAGCAACCAGAGAGGCCAGAGCTAAGGTAACATGCTTTTGTATTTATAGTAAGGGCTGCTGTTACTCATTTCACATGGAAACATATTTCACATACTTGTATTATATTTTTAATTAAATAGATGCAGCCTTGGTGAGCATTAAAGGATTCTGTCAAGTGCACAACACTAAAATGCTGGTGTACTATTTATTTTTGTTACACACACAGGATACTATGGGTTAATATTCATTGTGTGGAAGGATTTAACAAGATTTTGCTGGCAAACACATATTAATCATCTCTCATCCTCATGCATGTACATATTGTAGACCAAATTATTGCAGTGTGTGGGAGCTGAATGCAAACGTTCATTGCTCCGAGGCAAGACCACCGCAATACTCTCATAGGAAGATGGAAGTGACAACTCCTTTCCTGTTTCTGGGTGTATTTCCCACTAATTTGTCTATTGATATACGTGAGAGCCTGTATTTGGACATTTCCTAGCTGTATGCCTGTTAACCTCTTCCATGTACAGCTGATTTGCCCTCCTTAAAAATGTTCATGAGAGCACATGCTTAAGTTTAATTAGTTTATTTTTGGTGCACAATTATTCTTATATGCTTAGCTCAGATACAAAAAGTATGTTTTCTTCAAATCAATGCCCCAGCCTACATCAGCCACACAGCGAGAACCACTGTCCTGGTTAGTAAAAGTGTAAACGGTATCTCTCCGCATCAATCATATAAGTGGGTGTTTAACAGACACTTTTAAAAAGAAGTAATGTACAGCATTGGTTCTCAGTTGACATCAAATGCTGGGGTGTTTTGGCACAAATATTCAGACAGCAATATTAGACAGATGCCAGTATAGACAGGCTGTGTGGCAAGACTTGAGCAAAACTATACAAGACAAAAGAACCCTGACCCAAAGTCACCTCGAGTTATTACATCGAGCTTGTTTCTTCTGTTGAGCACAAAAGAAGAATTTAGGTAACTAAACAGTTAATGACTTCAATATAATGGAAAAATAATCGGAAACAACTTGAGGGTGAGAAAATGATGACAGAATTTTCATTTTTTGTGTGAACTAGTCCTTAAAATATGAGTTCACTTGCAGTAAAACTGGTTTAAATATAGTTTGTTCCGACTCCTGGGAATACTCTTGGTCATAAAGCAAAACCAGGCGAGTTGCTTAAAGGAATAGTTCACCCAAAAATGACATCTTGCTGATAATGTACTCATCCTCAGGCCATCCAAGATGTAGATGAGTTTGTTTCCTCATCGGGACAGATTTGGAGAAAAGTAACATTATATCACTTACTGACTGTTTGCAGTGAATGGGTGCCGTCAGAATGAGAGTCCAAACAGCTGATAAAAACATCACAATAATCCATAAGCAATCCACACGACTTCAGTGAATGTTTGTAAGAAACAAATCCATCAAGGCATTTGAACACTAAAGTGTTGTTTCTGGCCAAAATACCAGTCCATAATCTATAATAATGCTTCCTCCAGAGGAAAAGTCCATTTCCTGTTTTTCTCTAACATCAAAATCCACCAACATAGTTGTTTAGATCTGTTTTAAACCGGTTTGGCTTGTATTTTAGCATATTTCACTCCTGATTCGGACAAGATGACTGTTTCACTGGAGAAGGCATTTTTTTGGATAGAGGAAAGGAATTTTAATGGTGATTTGTTTCTTGCAAACACAGTTTTTTACTTCACAAGAAATTAATTTATGGACTGGAGTTGTGTGGATTATTGGGATGTTTTTATCAGCTCTTTAAACTCTCATTTTGACGGCATACATTCAGTGCAGAGGATGTATTGGTGAGCAAGTAATGCAATGCAAAATTTCTCCAAATCTCTTCAAATGAAGAAACAAACTCATCTACACCTTGGAGTGCCTGAGGGTGAGTACATTTTCAGAAAATGTTCATATTTAGGTGAACTAAGGAACGATGAGATATCTCAAAGTATGACTGTAGGGGAAAGAGTGGGCGTCAAATTGAAACTGGGTTAAGGGGTGAAAGTTTTGTGTGGTGTAAAAGGTTTGCTAAATCAAGACACGCATGTTGTTTTTTTTCACACCGCCCCTCTGCTGTTTGTAGGTGATAGCCGCTGAGGGGGAAATGAATGCGTCACGGGCACTGAAGGAGGCATCTCTGGTGATCGCAGAGTCCCCATCTGCTTTGCAGCTGCGCTACCTCCAGACCCTCAACACCATCGCAGCGGAGAAGAACTCCACCATCATTTTCCCTGTGCCTATTGACATGATGCAGGCCTTCATAAAGCACTGAACTGAGAGCCACATAAAGCTACTACTACACACACACACACACACACACACACACAACACATACAGATGCATCCATGCAGAAATGAACAGACTAATGTTATATAACATGCACTCATGTGAGTATAATGTACAGCCGGGTCCAGAAGTCTGAGACCACATTGAATTCTGGTATTCGATTTTTTTAAAACTAAGAAACATCATTACGTGAAGTGAAGAAGAAATATGCGAGGTTGTATTTGCACATTTATCATCAAATTGGTTATCACGTGACTCTGTACTGATAGTCAGATGTTCAAAATGCTCTTGGGATCGTTCATCAAGTTTTACAACAAATTTGTGGAGTTCATGCAGTTTGAGTGCTGCTGTTGTTGAAATACATATGCATTCTGAAGCCCATGAACATTTTTAAAGTTTTAACCACTCAAATTGGTGTTCTGATCATATACTATATTAGAAAAATGCAAAATAGAAACATTTTCACTAGTGGTCTCATATTTGGACCCTACTGTACATACACCACATAAGCACAGTCTGATGTGTGATCTGTAGATGTTCCTAGTAAAGACATGTTCACTCTGTCTGAAGGAGATCTAATACAGCCAAACAATATGAGAGTCATACAATATTTGCTAAATAAGAGGCCAATGTAAAAAAAAAAAAAATCCCATTGTTTTTTTTTTTTTTATTTGGACTTGAAGTGAATAGGCCTTACAAATTGAAATTGTGTACAATTTCTCTGGTTGTAACAAGAATAGTAGAGCGATACAGACCAGTGCTGGTTGACCTTTTAGATACTGAATATTGCAATGTGATGTTTGGCTTTTTGGTTGATAGTTTATGGAACATCTCCTGGTCATATGAGTGCATGTGTGTGTTTCGGGCATATGTAACCTAACCTGCTTGATTGCTAAACAAATAATAAACCATCTAAAGTGATATGTGGATAGTATCAGGTGTCAAAACATGAAGCTGACCGCAGTGCGTATTGTGCCTACCAGTTTTTCTCGCTTTCTTGAACCTTTATTAACACTGACTGTCAATATAAAAGCCTTAAGCCATATCCATTTCAATTACTGAATTAATATGTACAGGTTTACATGATGTTGGTTGATTTTTAAAACCACAATGCATTTGTACATCCATTTCCTGTCACATTAATATTTTATCGCTTGGTTTATGAAATCTTCTATCTTACTGTTTGATCTACCATACATTTACATACATGTAATATTATATTTTTACACCAGACTTCAGCTGAAAACAAATTAAGCCTATAGAGGTCAATGTTTGTGTTTTTAATGACTATTTGCTGCTTCAAATATCAGAGAATGGAATTATGAAGACTTGTCAAAGATGTGAAATTAGTGTCAGTGCTGCTTAGGACTTGTTTAAGGGTTCAACAATTTTCTGAAATATTTGTATTTTCATCATGTATCGGTCTATCACAATTCTACATGTAATTGTTTATTCTGTCATTTAACTAATGTATGCTGAATATGTTGTTTTGTCAAACTCACTTTTATGTACATTGTAGTATTTCATGTTTTTGTTTGCGTATTTCTGATGATGTTCCCATTCCCTTCAGTAAATGATAATGTGTAATCTTTCTCATGACTTACAAGTACATAAACTCTTTACCTCGTTATTTTCCCAAACTGCTATTAATATGATGCATAAATCAGTCTTTGAAGAAAACTCTGGAAACATTTTTGGATTGTGGTTCTTTATTGTATAAGTAGTAAAACTGTAATTTTGTATTTAATGTAGAGGAGGATTTGCGAAAGCAGGAGTATCTGGAATAAGTTGCTATACGAGTCTTCAGCAAATATCAAAGGCAGGCAATCTCTGCACTATGAGATATTTTATCTGATCTTTAAGCAATTAACTGACCCATATGTTAACAATTAAATCACCCCCTAGAAATTGACAGCAGGCTTTAACCATTCATTCTCATGATCGCCTATGTAGGAATAAGTTGGTTCTCTAGGTCCTCTAACAAGACAAGCTCCTTTAAAACTCCAGCTTTCTGGATATGGATTTTACGGTCTTAAATTGAAAAGCACTCCAAGAAATGGCTATTTTAAAATCGAAAACCATAGGAATGGCTTTTTTAGACCTAGATAAAAGCAGTATTAGTTTCTTTGAAACAGTTTAGCAGCGCGCTCTGCCTGTAGAGGGAAGTCATTGCTCACATGGCTGTGTTTGGAATGAATACTAGCTTACTACTTACTGAATACTGCTCAGTATGTACTGCATACTGCCTAGATAACAAGTGAAAAAGGTATTACTTCACAGTAAGCATTAGAAACATTAGTGTGTTACATTATTGTCACAAAACACATTTAAACAGCAAATGATGGTAAATGAAAATTTAACATTTAAAATGTATCTTTAAGCTAGTTTTGTGTTAACTTTTGGCAGTCTGATGTAGCAATCAGTCATTTAAAAAATAAAATAATATAACTGATATTAACCTCTGGAATGCTCAAATTATTTATATACTACTACTGTTTTTATGTAATATCTTGAATTATCTTTTATGTTTTCATTTTAGTTTAATTTGAGTAATTTTGCTATGTGATGTCTTTTTTTTCTTTGATATTCATTTTTATATATATATATAAAGCAACATTTGTAAAATACAATTATTTAGTTCAAGCTCTTCGTTTATTTTAGCTTTATTTTGAATTGTTTCATTTACAGCAATTTAGTTTTAATTAACAACAATTGTAGAACATTGTTTGATACAATGATTAACACAGCATTCTTTGTCATATACTGCACATTTTGGCAAATGTAATAAGTTACAAGGGTATTTCATGCATTTAAAAATGTGCATACTGTACACACACTATAATACACTTACAGAATAGTATGGGTAGTATGCTAGTATGCTATTCTGAGCACAGCCAAGCAATGAGCTCCTGAGTGTCAGATGGAAAAGTGACAAGGTGGAAACGCCTCATATCTAGGTTACCATTAGGGCAGTATTTTGGTGGCATCATAAACACTGTTTATCTTAAAAATATAAACTCAAAACACAAGTAGCATTGCTAGTAAAACTCTTTATACTAGTCACATAAAAAAGGTTTATAGAAAAGGAAGGCAAAAATATGTTTGACGGATTTTGACGATGATATCCCTGTATATTTTCTTATACAAGCTCACGCACTTCAGCATCATAAGGTGTGCAGACCAAACACAACAATCTAAAAGCTTTAAAAGTCTTCAAAACATTGTTGAGCACAGAAAGAAAACACTTAAATACAGAAGTAACGAGGTGAAGAATTAATGGAGTTGCCTTAAGCTTGGTGACTGAAGCTCGGAGCAGTAAAGAGCTCTTTTTAAAAATTGCCTTTTGATACTGACCCAGGACCAACTTTTTTTTTTTTTTTGAATGATTAAACCCTGATAAGCATCTAATTGGCATCTTATATGTATCTAAGGGCAACTTGCAGTAAGGCAGTGGGGTTTAAAGGTCAGGGGTGACAGCTCAAAGTTCAGATCTCCAGCTCCGCCATGGCCCGCTCCAGGGGGTCAGTGCTCCAGTAGTCATGGTCCCAGCCCAGGAACCAGCCTGTGAAAGTGGGCGGCTCAAAGCCCTGTTTGATCTTCACGATGGCTGTGCGTGGGTCACGGTTGGCTGGATCTGTCTCGATGTATCGGGTAGCTTTAGAAAGAGAACAAGTTTAATATGGGATTCATAAAAGGACACATTATAAGGTGTTTTGGGATTTCAAAATAAGCTCATGATTCTATCTTCCTTTCTATCTTTTACACATCATCGCCACCGACTGGACTGTAGCATCGACCACAGACAACAGTCTGTGACCACAGTCAATAAAATAAATCATTTTGATAAATTTAATAGGTCCTTCCTGAATACAAGTGACAGTAAAGACATCTATATTGTTATAAAATATTTATATTTCAAATAAATGCTGTTCTTTTAAATCAATTTTTAATTCAACAAAGAATTATGAAGTGCATGTTTTTCCACAAAAATATTAAACAGTTAAGGTCTTTGCACACCGAGTCCGAAATTCTCGTCCGAAACTTTCGCACGCTAAAAAATAAATACAACCTCATGTGTTAATCACGTTTACTCACTGCCTCCGAAATTTTCGTCAGGCATAAAAAAAATCGTACCAGGTTCAATTTTCTGCATTTTTGCATCCATATCAAGCATTTTATAGGAAAGGATGACGAATGCGAAACAAAAACGCATAAGTGTAGCGTGCAAGGACCTTTAAACTGCTTTCAGCTGATAATATTAAAAGTTCCTTGAGCACCAAAACAGCATATTAGAATAATTTTGAATGAATTAATTTATCCATTATAAATATTGCCAGTTTATCCAAAATAAATATTGTCAGTTTTTATCTAAATGAAATATTAAAACTCACTTGGATAAACAAGAATTGCATTGTGGGATACAGTATTCCCTGCAATTGTCTTTTGTATACATCACATGAGGAACATAGTATGTCATTTGAGTATTCTACACAAAGAACAAATCTATACATACTAGTGTAGTAGGAGTAGTATGGTAATTTTTTATATTTTTTATACTATATGTAGTGAAATTATTAGTTTAAAGCATTTCAAGGAGTGTTACCTGAAGTCATCGCCTCAGTCTTCTCTTCGTCATGAGCTTCATTACCAATCCAAACAAACACCTGCAAAACACATCAAGATTCATTTAATTTCCCTGTGATGCGTTATTCATTCATTAAACTTCAGTTGTATATCATTGCATTAATAAAAGAGTCGTTCTATTGTGCTTGTCTTTAATAAAAGACAAGCATGATCCTAAATATAGCTGAACTGCCAGCAATGTAATGCTTAACCATCTATTTGGAAATGGTATTGACTCCAGAGGTTTGGCCGATTAGCTTCTGCAGTTAGTCTCTCCTGGTTAATGCCGTAACCACACACATCCATTCAAAACTATGTATTACTGATATAATAACAACATTTGCAAGCAATATAAAACTGTTTCCTGATCACATGCTTCCATTGATATGAATGAGGATATGTAGCACTCCCTTTATATATGAGATCTCCTTGATTACAACACTAGTATGTAAAGTAGAACAATCCTCTTAAAGTAGTCAGTTTACCTGATCCCAGGTGTCCAGGATCATGACATCATCTGTAGCCAGGTCCTCTTGAGTCATCTCTCCAGGAACTTCTTCAATCTGCATGGATATCAATGCATCCATAATGAATGGCTTTTTGTTATACTTCACTGACAATATACTTAAGGCAAAAAAAAATTATAATAATAATACAAATCTAGGCTTGTTCCTCACAATGAAACGCCCAGTTTTGTTTGAGCAGGCGAACAGTCGTGGCGGGTGGGCATTCATCTTGTCCTTTAGCCTGGAGGACGTGCGGTAATCAGCCTTTCCTCCAAGAGCGTCCCAGAAACTACCTGCATTGTGATGCATGCATGTATATTTACATGAGCTTATTTATGATAAAAAAAAATAAAAACATTCCAAGCAAAATCATTAATGGTTATAATATATATACATATAGTAATAAAAAATGGTCACACATGAATGAAATTGAATAAATTGTAAATAAATAATAAAATTTTAAAAAAGTTACATACTTTAATTTCTTTAGTTTTATTCATGCATCTTAAAAGGAGTAGTTCACCCAAAAATTATAATTCTGTCACATAAGCCATATGGGCCACTATTATGATGCTTCTATGATCATTTCTGAATTTTTTTTACTTTGAGAGCTCAGGTTTTAATTTCTGGGTGAATATTATTTTGAAAATTTCAGATGAGTTCTCACCATCCTCTCCTCCTTCACCCAGCTCGGAGGCAGACACTCCAAGGATATCACAGAGCTGCTGTGCCCCATGTTTCTCCGTATCACTGGCTCCTCGTCCCACCCATATGAACGACGCAGCTGGGGTCACCAGGACGAAGGCATCGTTGGAATTCAGATTGGAGGACACAGCATCAACCTGGATACAGGTTAAGATCAGCAATTATTGTGAGAGAATATTTAAAAGCTCACACCAATAGTAAATATTAGATGCTGACCTCCACCGCTCGTGTGCACCCTGTGGAGTTTGAGCGCACTTGGAACAGCTGAGTCTCGGCTGGCGCAGTCTGACCACCTTCCCTGGAGGTGCCACCCTTGTGCACCACCATGGGCTGCCCTCCGAAAAGACTCATGAGGTGAGCAGGTTCCTTACCCTGAACCACCCGCACCTGAAAAATACACAGCAAGTATGCATTAAACAGAGACAACAGGAAGTCCTGCTTTCGCAAAAATATAAAAATGCTGGAATTCTGATATACAGTATAAAAGACAAAATACACTGTTCATAAGTCTTTGGTTGAGGATGCAATTTAATTCCACAGGGTGGCAGTGTGGAGCTCACAGTTTGGAATGTAGAGCTAAAGCCAACATTCCCAGCATCCTTTGTGGTAGGAATGGGCTGGATGACTGTGGGCTGAGATTTATCAATGGTCCCAGCTAAAGTGGTTATTTTTTCCTCTTGCCCCCCCAAAAAAAATCACATTTGGCCTTGCTGTTCTATGCTGAATTATACTGTACATTGCATTTATTGCAATGTTAATATTTGTTCTTTATGCTTCCATTAAACTTCTGTTTTTCCCGACAGTACACAATGCTTTAGTAAAGATATACACTACTGTGCAAAAGTTTAGGGTAAAATAAGTATTTTATGCTCACCGAGGCTGCATTATTTGAATAAAAATGCAGCAAAAACAGAAATATTATTAAAACAACTTTAACTTAAAACAACTATTTTTATATAATTTTTAATAATTCCTGTGATGGCAAATCTGAATTTTCAGCAGTCATAACTGGGTTTAATGCTGGGTGTGCCGTTTAATACTTTTGTATAAACCTTTATACATTTTTTTCTTGGATGGCTAGAAAATTCAGAGGAAATGCATTTATTTGAAACATATTATAATGTCTTTACTGTCACTTTTGATCAATTGAATGCATTCTTGCTGAATTAAACTATGAAAAAATATCTTATTGACCCCAAACTTCTGACCGGTTGTGTACAATTGACCAAAAGAGAGGTGATTCTTTGGATGTCGCTTACTGCATTTTACACATCATCTACTTTAACATGCTGGATGTGTTTTTGTGTATCCGTTTAATGTGCATGGCAGCATGCATAAAACAGACAGGAAAAATCACACAACGAATCAATTAAAAAAATAGCAAATTCATGATGGAGCATTTCTGTTAATGTTAACATGCTCATTCCCAAAAGTAATCTGTAAATGTGGAAGTTAGTTATTTGTGCACAAAATGAAGACACAAGTACACTAATGGAGGCGTATACAGCGATAATACATGTCAGTGTACAGAGCCTTACAAAAAGCATACTAATCTTTTACACATTGATCATGCATACCGATTATGCAGACACCAATGAAGTCATGATTTTAAAAACCCTCTGCTGAAGCCTTGTTTCTTTTAGCTGTAGAAATTCAGTTAGATAATGGACATTATGCTGCTAAACTGTGGAAAATGAAAAAGCATTAGGGGAACATGAGTAGGAATTTCCAAAAAGCAGAGGAATTTCCTTTCAGATGTGTATCTGTTGTTAATGTAAAAACATTCAGGCTCTGTACAGGGACATGCAATCCTGAGAAATGGATACCTGAGTGGTGAGGGGAGCACCAGCCATCTACAGCAGGATGTAAAATATGAATAAAGGACAGGAAGCAAAGACATAGAGGTGGGAGTTGGTTAACAGATGGAAAAAAAACAGGAAGGCTAATGCAACCAGGAATAATGACAAAATGTAGCTAAGCTATGACAGGATACAGTAGGAACCAGGAGCTCCAGGAAGCTTGAACTTAGTCAACATGAAATCATAATCAACCCTAATTCATTTAACATGAATTAGGTACAGTCATGAACCAACAGCAACAAAGAAAGTTTATCTTTGTAATCTTTCATCAAAATTGTAATGCACATGGATTTTGTGCATGAATACATTTATGAATTGTCAATTTTGGTTTCATGGTAACTTTGCAGTTCTGGCCGATGCCAGTAAACTTATTACAAATGTCATATTATGTCAAATAACCAATAAATTGACAATATAAAAATTCTATACTATTTTGTCTAAATAAATTAAACTAAAAATAACTAAAATAAAAATAAATAAATTAAATATAAAACCAGCAATTATGAATGTTACAAGTAAATTCAGGCATTAATAGATTTTACAGCATTATTAAATTATTAGTGTTTTTAAAGATTCAATTTAAGTGAGCATTAGGTGATCTAATGAAGTCCTGTCATAAATGTTTTTCACTGAATACCATTTCATCATAAATATGCCGCAGCATCACAGTTGTACAATGGGTTGTGAATGCTTTTCCATGTTGACTTGAAAAAAATCACAATTGCACTTTTGATGGAGGAGCCCCTAATGATAAATGCAGTATTACACATATGGATATGATTGTGATCAAGTGATCATTGAGATTTATTCATTGGCATTACCTGCACAGGTCCACCTCCAAGCTCATCGTCCAGCTGGGCAGCCAAGATGGCAGATGCCCCAATCTCATCTTGTGAGGAGTCTATACCCTGCCTGTAACAGACATCATAAGCATAGTCTCAGCCACAGACGTCACACTCACGCTTAATGTTGGCTGAACGTCTGATGCATACGGCACACAAAAGTGGAGACACTTAAGGAGTTTCGAAGTCGTCGTCAGATTGGTTAGATTATACAGGATTTCTGGGAGACATGTGTGTCGCGTTCTTTAACGTTCCTCTTAGAAACAAATATGCCGTGATGCCAAACCCCCTCACGAAAGAAGAAAGCCGTCGAGTTTTCAACTGTCATGGCGAGTGCTTATCAGGGTCAACTAAACGCTGGATTTTCAAAAGCATGTGAAATATTTAAAGTTCGCAGCATAGAATCTTTAAAATACGTCCGAGAGCTTTAATGGTCTGTTATTGTGGCGACATTTCCACACCCGAAACGTGACGCTGAACGAAACGAACTGTGATTGGTTGTTTGACATGTCGGTCAAACGGCCTCATGGGTGGGCCTTGGCCAATGAAAGCTGCCACGGATTCCAGACCTTCAGTCGTCTCGTCAGTCTGAAGGTCTGGCTACGCGAGACTATCATAAGCAAGTCAGACATCACAAGACAGCTTACTGAATTGTTACAAGAAAACACATAGCATGTCCTCCTAGGATTAAGCTTTGATGAAGCTTTAGATCAACTGTGTGAGATCAAGTCATACCAGATGTAGATGATGTGACCCTGTCTGCCTCCATGGCGGTAATTGTACAGGATAATGTAACTGTCTCCACCATAGAACTGCCCATAAGTAGAAGGTTCAACAGGAGCCTTGTCTGATCCTTCAATACGCCAGATCTAAAGAATCAGGTGACATAAAAATATCATTACAGTACCATCATTGTATTTGTATAAACAAAATATTGTGTGACCTCAGGTCAAGTTACACAGCAGTGTGTGCTCACTCACTGACCTGTTTCTCTCCGTTGCCATCATCAATCATTCCATGTTGGGCGGCCATGGCTGGTGAATCATGCAGAGTTGAAGCATCGAATGGCACCTTCTCGATCTTAGCAATGCTGTTTGAGACGTAAGCCACACCCAGACCCTCCGTCTGGTCCACATCATGCCAGTTTTTGAAGAATTGTTTGAATAGAGGCGTCTCGCCCAGTTCCGGGAGAATCTGAACCTGTGTGTGTTTTGGGTAACCCATTTTCTTAATGAATTCATCTGCTGTCTTCATGGCAGCCTTTCTCTCTTCCACATTGGCATCTTTTCCTATAAAACAAACATTGGTGTGTCCAAAAAAGAACTCTGAATACAATTTTTAAAAAGTCTCCTTTTGTTTTGTCGGTCAATACCATTTACCTTTCCAAACAAAGATTTTGCCATCTGAGCCGTGATCCAAGATGAAACAGTCGCTTGATTCCAGTGCACTCTGGGAGAAAGGGTTCTCAGCGGCCACAAGAGCAATCGTCATGTCTCCACTGGCATCAGACACCTAAAGTACAGGAAAACGTCAATAAATTTAATGTACTTATGGTCTTCAAGGGCTATTTACATATTTAAATGGTTTAAATCCAGTGGCTACCTTATAGAGTTTAGCCATCTTCCTGTTGGAGGCATCAGCCTTGACATCATCAGACGCTCCTTCAGGCAGGTCTGGTTTTTCTCCAAGAATCTGCCAGAAGATAATTGGATCATGCATTTAGTGAATCTCTTGTCAATTTTGAAACTGAAGCTTTCTGTCTTACTTACCTCCAACATCTTCTCGCGTTCCACCCCTTCATCACACACATACACACGAGCGCGTCCACTGCGTTCATTGTCACGAATGCCCTTCGCAAGCTGAGTAGCTTTTAGCTTTTCAAAGCGGTTACTCTTTGAACCACACCACTGGTAGATCTCCTGTTAAAATACACAGAGCAAACAGGTTTTTTATTTTTAAAGTTATATTTATGGGCGTTTTTTTCCTTTATTGGGACAGGACAGTAGAGAGCTGACAGGAAAGCATTGTGAGGAGAGAGAGGGGGCGAGAGGGGCAAAGGACCTTGAGACGGGAAACAAACTTGGGTCACCATGAGCGCAGTTGTGCTGTATGTCGGCGCACTAACCACGAGGCTATTGGCGCTGACAAACAGGGTTATTTGTACGTTTTTTTGCAATATCAATACCCCTCTCTCTCTTCACATGATACTCACGTTGCCCAAGTCCAGGATGAAGCAGTCTCCCTGGTTAAAGCTCTCCCAACTGACTGGCACTTCTGTTGCTCTGACAACACGCCGACCTTTGACCTGTAGCACACGTTGCACTATAACTTCATTGGTGACCACATGCTTGAATCCAGATGCAACTCCACCTTTCTGGAAAACAAAACAAGATGGAAATGAAACGCAAAACACACACACAAACACAAAAAACAACAAAACAATAAAAGCTAAAGAAAACCAAACCAAAACAAAACAATAGAAGCAAAAGAAAATCAAAAATATCAAATCAAAATCAAACTAAAATGAAACAAAATACACACACAAAAAACAACAACAAAACAATAAAACCAAAAGAAAACCCAACCAAAACAAAACAATAAAAGAAAAACAAAAACAAAAAATAAAAACAAAAGAAAACAACAACAAAACAATAAAAGCAAAAGAAAACAACAACAAAACAATAAAAGCAAAATAAAACCAAAACCAAAAGAAAACAATAAAAGCAAAAGAAAATCAAACCAACAGTCATTGAAGTTTCATGTCTGGCAATATTACTATTCCATTCCAACATTTTTAATAGTAACATTTAGTGGAAAAACATCAAGACATTTGCATAACATTATAAATGTAATGCATGCAGTCAATTCATTTTTTTTTTATCTTGGACATCCTTTTTTGGATTAGTCACTTTTTTGTCACTTTCTATTTGTCCTGTTGACAATTGGGCCACTCACCATGTACTGCAGCCCTTTCTTAAAATATCCCAGGAATGCGTTGGACTCATGGCCTTGAACTTCACGGTACTGGATGGGCTTTCCACCCAAATAGTCATCCATCTGCACTGTGAAAATGGCAGCCGCCCCACTTTCATCTTGCGTGCAGAAGTCACCTGTCAGTTGAGGGAAGAGCATCTATAAGAAATGTAGCTGATGCATGTGATAACCAGCTGGTCTTGAAAATGAGGCAAAACATTTACTTTAGTACTAAAATAAATGTCAGAATCTTTTTAATTAAGCATTGTCCTCTTACCTAGCCAGAAGTGGAGGTCATACTGTAGGTTGCCAGAGCGTTGCTTGATAGTATTGAGGACCACGTAAGCATCACCGGTGTAGAACCCTCCATAGAGGTTCTCAGGAACAGCCACCAAATCAAATTTCTCAATTCTCCACACTTGGAGCCCATGTTCCTTGCCTGCTCGCTCAAACTCAGGGTGGTACACCATGCTGTCTAGAGAGAAAAAAATACACATTCAAACTGATGCAAATGGTGAAAAGCATTTTACCAACATTTGTGAGAGATTTATAAAATTGTTTACAGAATTTCCTGAGTTTGCACACTCCTAAAGATCTTAAATCCACATTGCAGGCACACAGCAAAATAAACTCCGTGAACTGGACTATTAAAAAAAATATCCAGTGGCTGGGAGTTTCCTTCTGTGGTGATGGACAACCGGGTTGGATGCAGGATAAAGGAAGCACTGTGACTAATGCTGTTGGAGTGACAGTGCCAATGGTGGACTCTCAGCCTGACCGGATCATTCAGAACACTAGTCCTTGCATACAGTTGCTCGACAGCACCTAATGTGGCGAGGGCCTCTGAGAGGGTGACCATGTCAGCTGAGCTTACCGCCCACTTGTGGGGTGGGGATATGGTGAAGTTTGGGATGTTTTAGACATGAGTCATTCAGAAATGAGACGGTAGCTTTGTAATTCTTTTTACTGACCACAAGACATTCCTCAGAGAAAAAAAAGTATTCATCCAAGAAGGGTGCAGTGTTTACCAAGGATGAATATTTACCAAACATCCATCACAATTAACTCAGAAGTTGTGGTTCTTAACATTATGATAGACAAAACCACAAGGGGGCAAACACTGTTTAGAATTAGAGCCAAAATGACAACAAAAAAAGGAGGGATGAGGAGGACATGCAATTCTAAATATGGTGTTTCGTGTACTTGGTCCATTTTAATGATCTGCCTTATAAGGCATAAACAAAAATGTGACTGCTTCTTAGCGAAAGAAAAAAAAAAAAAAATTTCTTCTTTTGAAAAATATTAATCATTTTAATAAATAAGTTTGATCAAAAGACAGTAAAGACTTAATTCACCAAAATTTGCTGAAAAAAATTATGGTTCATGGTGTAAATATCACTAAGAATAAGCAGCACAACTGTTTTCAACACTGAAAATAATAATAAATATTTATTGTGTACAAAATCAGCATATTAGAATCATTTCTGAAGGATCATTTGACACAGAAGACTAAAGTAATGGCTACTGAAAACGTACTTTTGCCATAACATAAAAAAAATAGAAAACAGTTATTTCAAATTGTAATAATTCTTCACATCATCAACCTTTTTACTGTAATTTTGATCAAATAAAGGCAGCCTTGGTGCATTTTTCCAGCAACACGTTTAAGGTGTTAAAGGTAAAAAAAAAAAAACGTAATTTACAATAGACAATATTATGGCTATACAATAATTACAATTGAATTTCTCAACAATAATCTCAACAATACAATGTATACAGTTTATAAATAAGGTATTACACTTTTAAAGATCAACTTTGAGTGTGGCAAAGGAAATCTTAATGTAAAAGTGACTGTGCACAATTAGGCCTAAATATGCAATCAGTTATCAGTTTACAGTTATCCCCATGCATTCACTCACACCTCCTGTATTAGATCAAACTGCCATCAGGCAGCACATGCTTCCCAATCAAGCATATATTTTAAGCCAGACATAGGCGTGCCACGGAACAACTGCTTTATAATGAACATCAATAGACCACCATTTGCTCTATTTCAGCTGTTGTTCAGCACTATTTTGCTCTATTTCAGCTGTTGTTGTGTCAGCCTGTACACCAAAGTCTATGCCGTGTGATCTGGAACTGATCTCCAAATGTTTTGATGTGCCCAAGTACATAAAGGGACATTGTAACTTCTGAAATGTCTTCTGAACACAAAGCAAGTGTGACAGAAAGGCTAATTAACAGAACATTGTTTCACGCAAATGACTGATCTCAGCCTCTAATATACTGCTCCGGGTTACTCTCTTGAGACATGCATGAAATATTTAGCATACAACAGGCTATTCTGAACCAAACACATATTGTATGATATAGCTGATGAGGATGCCGCTAGTCCGCTAGCCCACAGAAGACTATAAATAGACTAGGTCATGTGACATTTGCTTACGGGTCAAAATGGGAGGGAGATATTTCTGGGAAGTGCCTGTATACACTCTGAATAGGCCTTAATAAAAAAGCAGTAGGATGTCCGAATACCAAGAATACCATGAAATGCAAGTTCACCCTATGTATTTTTCTTAATGCATGTAGTTGATGTTATTGTGAATGATTCATCCATGCATGTTTAAATCTTATTTACATGTCTTGACTTCATATTTTTTTTTATCAAAATGTCACAATCCGAACTTCCTGAACTTCAGATCTGCCTCCATCTTATCAATAACTGGTGGATAAAACCAAGTCCCCGGCTCCCCGCCAACATTTTTGTTCTTTTTTGATAACAAGAGATTCTGTCAGAAAGAAGAATTATGAGTGGGCTAGTACCAAAAAAAATGAAATAGGTGTTTCATGTGGATTCATTTTTATGTTTTTTGGTGGTTGTAGTACGTCTGGCTGGGAATATATGTATACTATACGCCTGTATACCTAAAGTTCATACTTCAATAGTTAAGCAGATAGATTGTCACTGAATTCAGAAATGTGGTAAACTAGACAAGCCCTTGTTTCCTCACATTTCTAGGAAATTCCGAATACAATCTGAAAAAGTTCATACACTGTGGCCCTCTGAAAAATTTGACATAAATCTGCAGTGGAAATGAATACATGCAGTGGTCCTGAATCTGTTAAACGACCAGCATATACTTCCAACTTGATCTTAAATCCTGTGTATTAATAAAATCCTTCAAGTATTTTGACATATTCCTCAGTCTGGAAGAACTGACAAAATCATCGTCCTTTTTCCTGGAGAAATGCCTAAATGAGAGGAACTCCTTGGGTGACTTTGTTTTTCCATCTAGATATTTCTTCCTACATTTTTTACAAGCACCAAAGTGCCTTAGATAACATCTTAGCATGGAGTCAACATTAATTCTAAGCCTTGTTCAAGCTCCTGACTGCACCCTGTGTTTACCCAAAGAGAAAACAGCCTAACCAGTGACTGCACTGACTGTGTTTTATAGCCAGGCCCCATATTAAAGTACAAGACTCTCAAGAATTGTAAGTTTGTATACAGATGAACATGCAAGCGTTCAAAGTCCGAGCTATAAAGGTGTCAGACTGTTTTTATCAGATTGGTGTGGCTGATACTTCCTTGTCTAGTTCCACCGATTTAATGTTGAACAGCTAACAGAACACCTTTCTTGAGAAATATAAAGCAAACACATGCAATGCAGCACAAAGGAAATTCTGTGAATGTGTTATGAATCTGATGGTAGTGTCACATGACAATGTTGGTTTTTAATGCTATATGATATAATAAAATATCATCTGATACAATCCATTATGTGTGACTGTTCTTAAGTATATTCTTTACATGCGTTTCTAAATTGCTGCAGGATGAGGTATATAAAATCTGTGGCATCAATAAGCTCAAAAAGACTACTCCTCTCTCCTTTCTGTGGAGGCACAGTATGGCCTACTCTCCCAGTCCTCTGTTATTCTTGTAATCACTAGGTCTGTGTGTGTATAGGTGTGTTTGGATTAGAACACCCATGTAGAAACACTAATATGTTATCAGTCTTTGTGCTAGTTATATACCTGGCTACAGACTGCATGAAACAAACTGATTTTATGTTTTTATCTCAAGCTAGTGTTTTGCAGGGGTTGCTGTGATGGTTATATTTAGGGGTGGAGGTAGGGATATGCATAGAAAATATAATTAACCCGATGTACTGAAAAACAATGGAAGTCTATGAGATATCTTCACTACTATAGTTAAACAAATGTGTGTGTAAATATATGGTTCCATGAAGAACATATGACATCCATGGTAACTTTCGAATCCACAAAATGTTCTTTAGATCTTTAAAATGGTCTTCATGCTAAGAAGAGCACACTTAAAGGTTCCACGGTCAACCACAAAGTTTCTTCTATTGCTGCAAAAAAAATTTTATGTAAGAGTATGTATTCTACAGATTTGTTTGGTGCCATCTGTTGCCAGGTAATAAGAGTAAACAACTTCATAGCTGTCATAAACATGACTTCTGCTGGAAGTTTGCACCAGTTTTTGACAAACACACAGGTGTTTCCTGAGGTGATGTGGAGCTACTTCCTCTTTCGCTGCAGCATCTTTACCACAAAGTTAATGTTTGTCTCAGTTGGGTGTGTTTCTATGGTAACAGATGATAAATGCACACAAGGGTCTGATGATGAGTAATCAAAAGTGGAACTATTACAGCGCATGACTTGTAACTCAAATCTTTAAGTTCCTATAATGGCCATAGCCCTTTTTGCATAACACCAAATTTACACTAAAAGCAGTCCAAATATGTTTGCTCTAGTCATGCTATTGTTGGTTTCAGCACTTTAATGCTGAAACCAGCCATTTTTTCCACTCAGCTCAGGTTGAAGCAAATGATAAATCGATCCAAATATCAATACAGTGGGCCTACTCTTCTAAATGCATTCGTGACAGCAGGTCAGAGCCGTCCTGCAGACTGCGCACTATTTTACCGCATAATAAAAAGGCGCATCCCAGAATTCAGAATCTCTCCTTATATGGCTTTGTTTGGTGAGCAGTTTCAGCGTTCTATACGAAAACAGAAGTTTTGTAAAGCAATGCGATATTCAGTAGTGTACGGCTACATAGAAACGATTGAAACGGCGATGTGTTGGAGTTCTTGGCCTGTCCCGTAAGAAAGTGTCGTTCCAGTGGAAACATTAAGCACACAGAGACGCCTTTGTGGAAAGTAACTGTTCAGCGTTGTTTACAGTGAATTAAATCGTCCCATTTCGGCAAGACTTTGTGGCTGAGGAGGTTGTTTAAAGGTAAAATAGATGTAAGACTTACCTATAGTTGAATGCCAGGAGTTTGTCTATAGCGGAGTCACAGATAATGCTATTGCAGAATATTGTGTCTGGGCAGGGCAACACCCCTCTGATTCAGACAGACTGCTTAAATAATCCTCATCAGGGCAGGGGGTGATTCTGGCATTTAAACCACTCCCCTCTGACTACGGGACAAGGCAAATCACTGCCACCTACGAGTAGTATGAAGCTGCAGACTCGGAGCCTGCTGCATCCACAGTCCCGCACCTAGAGTCCCGCATTTTCAGACCCCTCGTTTTTCGAGACAGCGCCTCCTATCAAATTGGATCGGAAAAACACATGGATAAACACGTGAATAACCGAAACGTGAGTATCGTCAATCTTAAAATGATTTCGTCAAAATTATTTCTTTTTTAATCAAACTACTTTAAAGCTCATCGATACACCAACATATGAACAGTCTATTTAATATTTGTAATGATAGTTTGTAACAAAATTTGAGCCGTTAATGTATGTTTTTTCGCCTTTTTCCCCCGAAAATATTTTGATAGCTAACGTTAACCTTGGACTTTTTGTAGACAAGCCATTGTAAAAAAAATATTAAAATTAGTTGACATTAAAGTAGACCAATTAAATACATTAAGTGTGTTAATATCAAAGAATTTAATCATTAATTATTTAATCAGATTTACCTTTTTTTAATTACCGGACCCTTTCTCCTAAAACTATAAATTGAACAAATTAATGCCGAAGTAATTATTTTACTTTATATAATTTATGTAGACTACTTAAATTAGTTCTTATAAAACGTAAGTATTAAAATGGATCAATATTAATTTAACTGTGATATGAACTCATAGGCTACAGTTGCCTAATAATCAAATTTGCTATGCCTTCACTATGTATTAACCAGTCTATGGTATTAACATGTGAGCTAGAATGTGTCATTTGGCCTTTTTGGGGGGTTCCTTGTTTTAATTTGTATTGACTGAAATTTGACTATGGGCTCTGTGGGGTGGTCTTAAATTTTGAATTTGAGTTTGACTCTCTCTTTTTTTTTTTGAAGATGGATATAACAATTCAAACGGGGAAATCACTTCCAGAATTACAGAAATGTAATAAATGCTGCAGTGATTTTCACTGCCCATTCTGTGCCCCGATATATTTCAAACCGACAAAGTTGTCCAAAGTTCAGAAACATGTTAAAGGACACTTCAACAGAGCAGTGCAACATGAAGGTAACATTAGCAAACATCTTTTTTTTTTTGCTTTTTGAAACATCATAAGACTGTGTGTGACAGTGCAATTGTATGCTGTTGTATTCCAGGGTACACCATACATCGATGCGGTCGCCCCTGCCGAACCCAGCAACATTACCATTGCTTGTACTGCGAGTCCACAATTTTAAGGAAGCCAGATTTTATCACACATTTAGGATCCTGCAAATACAAGCATGCTAAGAGAGCAAGTGCCACTGATGCCTGTAACAGCACACCCACTGCTGTGGCAACTGGTGTTGCACAAGCTACTGCCATTGCTGTTCCAGCTACCACAGCCATCTCTGCCACCTCTGTGGCTCCCATCTCTGTGCCTCCCAGCACTGTGGCTCCCATCTCTGTGCCTCCCAGCACTGTGGCTCCCATCTCTGTGCCTCCCACTGCTGCGCCATCTACCAAAGCCATCGCTGCCACCTCTGTGCCAACCACCTCTGCCATTGTCAGGCCCGTCACAAAAACTGGCATCCGTGTGGGTCCAAAAGTATTGCAGAAATGCCCCAAATGTAATTTGACATTTTACAAAAAAAATTTAAAAAGGCACATTGAACGAAGACACACAGCAAAAATGATGGACATTTCATCCTCATCCCATCTCAAAAGTGAATGCATAGATCCCCAGAATGGACTGTATGCAGTCCACAAAAGTATTCATGGGGCTTCTACTCCACTCCATGTTCAAATTAAAATATGGGGGGAACAACATCATGTTTCTTGTGAATTAGGTGAGTGCCAAGCTAATATGGAGTTGGCATGGAGAAGTGGACTGCAGTCATACCAGTGTGTACACCTCCGGTCAGTTTCATACTGCAAAACCTTTTTAACCTCGCCCTCACTCAGAGAAGATAGTCTTAAAGAAATGGTGAAAAGCAAGTGGTTTGGGAAAGACAAAATTAAACTGTGTGTTGATCGTCAAACCCTAGCCAAAGAAAATAATGCACCACTTTCAGTTCTGTCAAAGATTGGAGCCCCTCCATCTAAAAAATTTATATCGGTTCATGAGCCAACTATTTCATATTACAGCAGACTAGGCAGAGTCATGGTGTCTTATGATACAAAAAAAAATTCATGGCACTGTCCTTGTGCAAAAACACAGAGATCATGCACGCATAAATACATCGCAAAATGGCACTTATTCCAAACCAATGCAGAACTCTTTCGGAGGGTCCGGAGCACTGAAAGGAGCGGTGAGGAGTTTCAGGTGACAGCAATGGAGGAAAGTGATGGAACTCATGTGGGTGAAAACACCTACCCACCAAAAGATGCTCCAGCAATACAAGGCATGGTACAATACATCTTAATGAACAAAAAGATACCTTCTACTATTCCCAACCATTTGAGACTTTCTTCAGTGGATAAGGAATTTCCACGACACCTAATTCCTGAGGAGACATTGTGCTACCACTGTCCAAACCGCATGGTCCTCAGTGACCCGATCTGCATTACTCAAAAGGCTAAAATTCTTACAACCTCAGGAATTGTCCAAGGTGGATTATTATTTATTTTTATGGTTGTGATTTTGTACTTCTGATAATGTTGTGTTTTGAACTGAACCACTCCTTTTTTTATACCTTTTGTGTCTGCAGATATTTCTACATACTACAAATACTGTCCTCAGTGTGGAGCACTGTACCGGTACCAAGAGTGGAGTGAAGGTCTACATAATTTCAATGACCATGTCCTTCTTGATCTACCTCTCTGCCTCACTATTAGAAACCTGTTGCAGGTGATGCTTATATTTTTTTCTTTATTCTTTAAAGTTGTTTTTATTATTGAATAGCAGTAATTAAGAGTGCCGTTTCTATATCATAGGTCCACACTGCAGTCAGCAGAATAGTTGAGTATTTGGAGTTAACTACAGGTGTCCAGTTCCCCTCAGCCGATACAGTTTTGCATGGTTATCTTCATTTTGAAGCTCTAACAGACCATGAATATCAGTATTCTTGTGTGACCTGTGGTGACCATCCGCCTGTGGTCATAATGGACCTTCACAAGAAGGCATCTTTTCATCTGTCAGGTAAAAAAACGTTTTAGTTTACGGATTGCACAAAGGTAGACCATGGTTTATGCAAATTTTTCTTCATTTCCTTTAGTGAGTGACCTTGCACAACCTCCAGAAGATTTTAATGGAGATGTGGATTCAGAACAGTTTTGGAAGGCACTGACAGAGGAAAGAATTGCCCGTGGATTTGTTTCAAGTAAGAAAGCAAATCCACCAGCAATTATTAAATGTTACACCTATGTAGATTTGTATTTAGTAAGATAAGACAAAAGGTTAAATGCTGATTTCTACGATATACTGACATGTTTTGTTTCCCAAAGGTCAAAAAAACAATCCATTCAGTGTTCCTCCAAGTTTTCACTTTTGGGCACCCTGGATAGGGAAAAATACACGCCGCTCAGACTGTGTTCTTAACACAGAATTCGAGAAGATCCGTCCAGCAAAAGCAGCAGAGGTCTCTGAGATAACTGTCTCAGAAGATCGTCTGAGAGATGAGCTCTGCAAACAGAAGGTAAAATCTCTATTCAATGTTGTCATTATTTTATGTTGTTGTCCTATTAAGGGTTAAGGGATTCACTGACACATTTTCTTTAATAGGTGCAGGTGATTAGAAATTTATGCAGAGAGTGTGGTTTGGGTGCCACTGGATCTCGAATTGACCTCCTTTTAAGACTAACACAATTCTTTCTTCCTTTTTTCTTTGCTTTCTCCTGTTTACAGCAAGATGACAGTGATTAAGGCGATCGTTAAATAAAGTACAGAATTGTTTATTATTGGTGTTTTGTCTATTATTTGAGTTTTGCTTCACATTCAAAATATCAAAAAACAGGTTTTGTAATGTTAGCATGGTATAATGTTAATTAGACCATTATATGTTGAACTGAAAGAAAAAATGGAATTTGAAACATTGTACAAAAACAAACATTGTAGCAATATAATATCACATAATATTTTTCAGAAGATAGTTCAATCTGTATGTGTATCCGTTACATCAATAATTTCCTTTCAATTACACCCACGCTCAAAAAATAAATACTGGGTAATTAGTTAGTTTGAGAACACAATGATTTTTTTTTTTGCCACATGCATTAAGCAGGGAACGCAAATATTTATTTGGATAACTTTAAATAAAAAGAGACCGTAATACTGCGTTCTAATGTTTTCAATGGCATCTGGGTGCGGTTGAAAAAGGGTGTTATACGATCTTCCGAACAGCAGGAGGCGCTGTCTCGAAAAACGAGGGGTCTGAGAATGCGGGACTCTGGGTGCGGGACTGTGGATGCAGCAGGCTCCGAGTCTGCAGCTTCATAATGTTGCCATCTACTGCGCCACGTGGATACTACGCTCAGTATTTTTCCTACACTTTATCGTTGTTGTATCCAGGCGCGAACTGTCCATTGGGAGCACCGGGACGTTTCCCGATTTGGCCCGCTGACCTGTTTATTATTATTATTATTTATTTATTATTATACAGTTTTTGCCTTCCCAATGTGCCGAAATGATCATTTCCGAATGTAGCATTCCATAATAAATCGATAATAAATCATAAATCGGTTCGGTTAGTCTTGACTGGCAGCGCCGCGCTTCACGTTTGTTCCTTGCCTCCGTCAAACGGGTTTGAACAGTCGATGCGCGGGACTCGAGGAAGGAGAGGAGACGGCCAGAAGAAACAGTTAAATGCAGCGAAATTACTAAACTGTTCAGGGCTTCAAGTGCAGGCCAGTTTAATCTGTAGTACGCTACTGTAGTTTTGTCTTTATTAACCTATAGTTGAGTATTAAACTGCTAGCACCTGTTAGGCTGTTACTAGATTCAAGATTTGTATTCGTCACATACACAATTATACAGAATATAACCAGCAGTGAAATGTAAGTCAGCAGTGAAATAGCACCCAATTATTATCATCAGTCAGAATACTGTGCTAAAGGACATCATTATCGATTGGAAAGTTACATTAATAAATTTAGCAGGCAGATATTCACATGGATTTATTGTATAGAAAGGGAGGGAGCTATAGCAAACAGTAACACAAAAATAGCAGTCAGCCCAAAAATACAATAGTGTGTTCAGTATTATGATTTTCAATGTACTCAATTTAGGCACTTTAGAAAATTAGTTTAATATATTTGTATGAATTATAGGTTTATTAAATCTAAGGTTTTTAAGTCATTTTAGGAGAAATAACATTATTTGCAAACAAATTGCAATGAGGTGGATGTTTTGCAACAAGGTGAAGTTGTGAACACAGTTCTGTTAAAAATAAGACCTGCTGGTGAAGAAGTGACAGGTACAAGAAAGAAGGGAGTGACAGAGATATTGGAGAAATTAAGAAAAGGAAAAGCGAAGTGAAGGTGCAGTTCAAAAGAGAACCTTTAATTATTTCCCCCCGACTAAAGACTTAGAGCTTTTTATGTGATGGTCATACAAATAGGCTAGTAGGGTTGTCCATGTTTCAGAATTTGTTGTGGGTGTATGGGGTGGCCTGGATGAATGTGAGATTTCCCGGCCTGAAATTTTGTCCCAGTCCGCCCCTGGTTGTAATACCTTCAAAATACCACAGTTACTAATGTTTTATTACACACTTGTCTGTGTGTTACTTTCCAGTCAGTGTTTTTGAGCATTTTAGAGACTGAATACTAATGGTTAAATAACATGGTACTATTATAATCTTCAAATGCTAAGCAATGTCTTCATTTTGTAACCTACAAAATAAATAAATTAATGATATTCAACATTAATGCAACCGTCTACAATATAGAACAGAAGCTCAGTGCGTACAGTAATTACTTATTTTCTTCATGTGTGTAAAAGGTTGGCCAAAGGCAAAGAAATGTAAATATATATTCATTTGTATTAATGTTTTAATATATGTAAATATATAGTAATATTTAATACTATATATATATATATATAATTTAAAGCATTATATATTTATACTTAATAGTCTTTAAATATAGCGATATGCCAGGCTCACTTCCACTTTTTGTGTTTTTAAGAGCATGCAAGGATGAAACTAGTTCAATGCACTATAATTTGACATTTTGAATGAATGCCATTTACAATATTAATATAGTCTCCCTTTGGTGGTGGTTAGGGGGGAGTAAATTCAGAAAATATTGAAGTATATTTCTGATGGGGTTGCAATATTATAGACCACATTTTTAATTAATTGTGAGAATGAACTGTGTAATACAGTACTAGACTCTAATCTAAGAGTATTGATTGGCACGTTAAACACGTCTTGTTGTTTTGTTTTTAGCCGCTAGATGGAGACATTCACCAGCATGTAGGATTTCTCAGTGAAAATGAATTTGCCTGAACTTTTGAGCCCCGACCTCGACAATGACCCCGACTAGAATAGATGCCTCTCTTTCAGTTTAAGGATGAATGGGGCATCAAAACGACATCGAAATGAGCCAGTTGTCTCAACAACAGTCTCTATTAGTCTCTATAACCCAGAAGAAGTTGATTGTCTAGTCAGAATTGACTATAAACCACAAGCCACAATCACATTGGTAAGTCGGATCCTGCAATGAACAACCTAATGATTCATTGAACCGAGAACTGTCTGTTTTGAAAATGCCAGATTAGTAATGAAGAGAACCGATGAGTGAGCAATGACAGCTGAAGAGAACCTATGATGTGGTGACTCAAATAGCCAACTAACGGAAATGTTAACAAATAAATTGAAACCTACATTATCCTTGAATTTATTAAATGACATTAATATACAAGACAGCGTTGATTTGAACAAATGCCATTTTTTTTATTAAAACATGCAAACCTTTCAGCCTAAAGATGTTAATTAAATGCAATAGTTATTTTAGTATTGTTGAATGTAAATGTGAAATATATTTAGGTTGTAATAATGAACTTTTTTAAAGCTGAATCATGTCCACAACAAATAAGCAGTGACATTAAATAACAATAAATACAATACATCAATTAAAATAAATCTTACTGATGAAACTTAATCGAAAAAAGGGTAGTTAACAGTTTTAGTGGAGTTACGCCAGGGACCACGTGATGACGTAATAACCGAATGACGTAAAGCATCGCTGAATTGGTAATGCATCCAAACAGTTCGAACGAAAAGACTCGGAGTTTCCATCAACAACCCTTAATGGATAACGGCCAACCCAACTTGAGCCAACAATGTAAAACCTAAAGACATGTGGGTAAACTATTTATGGAAGTAACTATAAAAGATTATAGACGCACATTATCGTAAACTTCTAAGTCCTGCTAAATTCGTTATGTGCTTTAGTACGGTATAATTATTTAGACGTTCTGCTCTTTCCTCGCGTTAGTGGGAACGGAGCCCTGGCTCCAGTAACCGGGCTGTGGCGCCAAAGTCATGACAGACAACATCAAAACTGCTGTTGAAAACCGCGGGAAAATGAAGGGGATCTGAAAGAGGCTCTTTGTGAAATCCTCCGCTGCTGTCGCCTTATTGTCTGTAAGATTTGCCGATCTAGAGACGGTGTCTGAAAGGTTTCGTTCTTGGGATCAGGGAAATATGAAGTGATTTAATCTTTGAGCCTCCACCCATTGTTTTCAGTGCTCAAAGGAGCAGTAATGCTTCACTGAGGTCTCTTAATATCGGTGGCGAGAAGACCAAACCAGACTTACCAGAAGAGCATTATAGATTTGTATGCTCTAGAAAAGCAACTTCAGAACCCCACTTTTTTTAAATGGTATATTCTTACAGTTGACTCTTTCATTGCATAACTATGATGTTCGTTCACTATCAACACTTTTAATGGAGTTTCTCAGTCAGCTAGACCAGACTGCTTTAAATCATCATGCTCTCTCTTTTTCAACACAGCACAGACCAGTCTTATCTTGTGTATAAGGATATCTTACATAATACAGGAAATCAGAGGACAGGTATGGCTTCCACATGAAAATATTGCTTTTGGCACTTGAGGTTACACAGAAAGCTCTTTGTTGCGCTCCAAGAAATACCTCACAGAGACAGGCTGTGTTTATATAGAGGAATGGATAACTTCAGGTTTGTGTTATTCATAAACAATTGCTTCAAGTGTGGCCTGTCAGTTGAAATTATGAGTGTTTGGAACCTTATGTGGTTTGCTTAAGAACATCATATATTAGGTTTACACATTTAAAGTATTCTTAATGCTGACTGGACTGTGTATGTGCCCACTTGTTTTCTGTTGCTCAGGCAAACTTTACAGAACATCCTATAACAATTAATTATTTTTGTGAATAGCATGAGTTTAAATTTTTTTTTCATAAACTGATCAAACTGATTGGATTTTATTCATGAGCTAGAAATAATTGATACATCACTTTTTTTCTTTCAAAGGAATTCAATTATGCAAATCCTAATTGAGACATGCTTATCACTGTCAATAGAAAAGACAGATTCTGATGACTCACAAAGTGATTAGATTCATTTTCATAAAATGCATTTTAAACTACCCAAATATATAGTTTTTCTATGAACTTGTATTGGAAAACAGCAGAAACTTGCCTTTAAAAATCGCAAATTGGAGAAGTTTTATGGCAGGATTGGTCAATAATGTTTTTGCAGTGGGGCTTTGTGAAGTCAGTTAGTTCTGTTTACTTGTACTTACAAACCAACACAGTTTGTTCACTCCAGTGTTATTTAGTATTTTTTCATTGAGAAACTATTGTATATATTGAATAATTGTATATTTTTTCATCTTTTAGGTAAAGTTTTAGTAATTTTTTGTTATTTTTATTTATTTGTTTATTTTCTTTATTCATTTTAATTTAAAAAGGTTATTACTTTTTTTATAAATATTTATTTTAGTTTTAGTTATTTTAGTATTTAAGTTCAAGCTAAATGAAAATGAGAAATAATGCTGAGCAGAAATATAATAAGATTACATTTTTCAGTTATTGTTTATTTTATTTCAAGTAGCAAACATGATTTATTCAATTACTAAGTTATATGCATTTACTCCCCCCCCCCCCCCCCTCAGTTTCAAAGCAAAAAGTTGCTGAATGTGTGGTCATTTCTTTCATGCAGGCTACAAAACCTTTGAGATAATATTTTCATCGCTTGTTACTTTTGCAACTTTTCTCAGACGTCTTCCTGCTAAATTAAGACAGACGAGTGTGGACTCGGAAAACGGAGGCTTATCTCTGCTGGCCAATTCAGTTATTGGCAGAACAGTCTACTTTAACCTTTACAGCACATGTCCACATGACCATAATGAAATATTGTCTGGCTGTCGCAGGAGCATTTCATCAATTAAACATGTTTATGAAATTAGGAAAGCTAACCGTGTAGAAAGGAACTCATTATCTCCCATCCTGTGGGACGGAGAATATCCTTTCCATCCCTCTGATTCCTTGCCCAACTCTCTCTCCCTTTGTCTTGAACTCGGTCACTGTCTCTGGTACAGTTGAGAAAGTGAGTCCATGACTGAAACGTTTCTGTTTATTATTACTGTTGAGACAGTTCCTTCAAGTCACACATGCTTTAAAACAAAAGCCAGCTTTATTCTTGATGTATCGTTTTTCCCTGTAATCACAAACGTCAGTGATGTATGGGGTCTTGTGGCAGTGCATGCAGAGAGATGTGAAGAAAACTCGGTTTTTCCAGAAAGGATTGTGTGTGTTTTTTTTTTTTAAGTTCTCTTTCAACAAGCTCATCTCTGTTTGGATCTCCAGCGTGTTAGAACAAATGTCCACACTGACACGTATTTAGCGTTTCAACACAGATCAAAAGAAAACGCTTTCACTTCACTTCAAAGCCTTTTCTTTCAGTCTGAAATCTCTCAATAGCTGGTTTGACTTTGACTTTTTAGGGAGGGCAAAGAAGAAAGTTGGTGAACTGCGAAACTCTCAGCCTTTTTTCAAGCAATGCCGCTTCTCCAGTTTTTCAATAGGTTAACCGTGCTGAAGCAACGCCAACACAAACTGTTGCAGAGCTGCATAAGAACTTGTTCACGTCTTTGATAAATGAAAAGACATAGTCGCGACTGAAACTTAGTATGTGGGAGTATACTGTATGTTGATGAAGTGTGCAGGCACTTCCTTCACTTTTTTTGCATCTAAAAGAGACTCAGTAGTTTAGAAGTCCTAGTTTGAATGAACGTGAATGTGTATGTGTACATTGTGATTTGGCTTCTGGTGATAAAGGACCCTGTATCAGTTTTGAGCAACAAGCTAAAATGTTTAGGTTATGGAGAACATTAGGAAGGTTGGCAAGTGGTGTGTTAGTGACATTTGTATGAGGTAACTTGGAAATTGCGTGCAATTGTGTCCATTTAATTTATGAAGCACATTTATGAAAATGTCTTTGTACAGTGCATGTACAGTATATACAACCATCCATCCATTCTCCAAACCACTTGTCTTAGGTAGGGTCGTTTGGATGCTGTAGCCTATCCCTGCCCCTTCAGTGTGTAGAGTACAGTATATACACACTGCTGTTCAGACTTTTGTGGTTTGTAAGTTTTTTTATGTTTTTGTAAGAAGTCTCCATGCTAAGCAAGGCTGCATTTATTTGATCAAAAATAGAGTAAAAATGCTGTTTTCTAAAAACCATTCTAAAATGCTGATTTGGTGCTCAAGAAACATATGATCATAATTTAAATTAATTGTACTACTTAATAACCTTGTGGAAAATTATAAAAAAACATTTTGAGGAGCAAGTCTTTACAGTCACTTTTGATAAATTGAATACATCCTGGCTGCATAAATGTAATTGTTCCTTTAAAAAAAAATCCTAATTACCCCAAACTTTTAAATGGAGGTAATACAAATAGAATATTTGATTTATTGTTTTGCATGACTTTAAAAAATAATTACAATTATTTAATGTATTTGTTATACTCATATCTAACCATGTTTAACACTAAATATGTATAGATTTTTACTATAAATGTGACAATTGATGATTGATGAAATTGTACTTTCACATTTGAGGGTTGAAAAACTAGCTAAATCCCGTTTGATTTTTGGCAGTCATTGAGTTCCTATATACATTATTCCTGCGTGGCTTGCCATTAGATTTACACACCTATGTTTTATTGCTATTAATATGTCAAGAATTTTGGTCAATGTCACAAACAAATTAGGACACCTCCCTATAGTATAGAGAACATGTATAAAAATGATTGATTGCTTGCTCTCGAGTTTTTCTTCATTCCATTGTCTTGACAAACTGGTCCGCAATGATTTAACAACATATGTGAGGGGTAGACAGAGGATTAAGCAATTCATCTGTCCCAAGTTTTTCAAGCATCAGGGCAATCTGAGTTCACCATGACTGCCAACAGAAAACAGACCCAAAGAAGCAGCTACATTTCCTTCATAATGCATCTATTGTGGCCAATTCTTCCAAACCAATTTATTGGATATGCTCAAAAACAATAGGACCTTTTGAAATCTACCTAAAATGTGCTTGTCCTCCCCCATCTCTCTTTGTCTAACAGTTCTTGATGCCAACCCATAGAGTTTTCTGCTAGACTTGGCTCCCATTTAGAAGTGGTTTTGTGGTTGAGTTTGAAGTTCTTTGAGTTTCATGATGTTCTTGCCGTAATGCCATTTCCGAATGGGCTCAGAAGTGAAGCATAAAGTAACTCGTAATTCAACAGTCTTCTCTTAATTTGGATCAGGACTCCAATGGATCAAGTCATCAATAGAAATAAAGTTAACATAAAGTGTTCATTCACATGTGTAAACAAAAAAAAATTGCCCAACTGGTTTCTCAACTCGGCTCCATTTGATGAGGGACACGCTTGCTTCAGACAGAGTCTCAGAAGTTTCCCAATGTTTCTTTATGAATGTTCAGTTTATGGTTTCATAAATGTGCAGGGTTGTGTGGAGTTATTGTGTAGGCCGGTCGCATTACTTCACTTGGCATATAAAGAAGGGATTATGGTAGACTGCATCTCCCTTTCCCCCTCAAAGTGCAGTAAGACATATTATTTGTGTCCCACATCTCCGGTTGTGTTAATGCATTCAGTCGGCGCAATTTTCATGCAGCTAATTTATTCTCTGTAATGGATGCTCAAGCAGTACACAAGATTCAAACCTGTTTATACAAAGTTCGGTTGCCAGTGCCTTTTCTGGACACCACTGTGGGCTTTTTCCACCAAAGATTTAGCTTGATCATAGTCATTTTGTTGCCATACTGTAGTAAATGTTCAATCTGTTAGTTTTTTGGCTTTTTAAACAAATGTAGACGTCTGCTGCTGCCCACTAAAAGGGGGAAAAAGGCAAAGCATGTTAGGCAAATGCTAAAACAAATAAAAAATGCATGTTGAATGTATTTCCAAACCACAAAATATAATGAAGTGGAGCAGCTCAGTTGGGCTATAAATGAAGGGGGTAATCAGAGAGACTCAACACGGCACGGATTCTTTTTTCAGTATATGCTGAATGTTTACTATGTTGGAAAACCGCTGCTTGTTCATGCCTCTTTTAAGCTGTCTTACAGGGTCTGATTTAATCACGTCCCTTCGGCATGGAGCTTCGCACACAGGACGGCCACTAATGATGGGACCTGCTCCATTTCATCAAAGAAAGTGTCTCTCTCTCTCTCTCTCTCTCTCTCTCTCTCTCTCTCTCTCTCTCTCTCTCTCTCTCTCTCTCTCTCTCTCTCTCTCTCTCTCTCTCTCTCTCTCTCTCTCTCTCTCTCTCTCTCTCTCTCTCTCTCTCTCTCTCTCTCTCTCTCTCTCTCTGTCTGTCTCGCTTCTCTCCCAGGAGCAAAGATTAAATCCATTAAATATAGACAAGAGCAGTTGCACAATGGAGAACCTTTTCTGACACTCACCGTTCGACGTTGGATTATAAAATCAGTCTTAAATCTACATCTAGCATCTCAGTGTTCAGATCATTGATGGGAAAAGACCATCTGCTCACACGGGCCGCAACTATAAAGCAAATTTCATTGGGTTTTCTGACCCTATTACCACTCAGATCCATCTGATTCTGTTATCCACCAGAGAAGGTTGGGAGGATCAGATCAAAGCCTCTGTGGAAGCAGAGAACCTTCTTTGTGAAAATCTGTCTCAGCATTGCAAAGCCAAAGAGATGAAAGAAAGATTAATAGAGGTTGACGATAGCCACTGACACATTCAGAGATGACGCAATCAAATAAACAACGGCTTAACATTCAATGCAACCAGCTTAGAGAAGATCTGTGCCGTATATTCCTGAGGAAAAAATGGATGAGTCCAAACACAAGCTAAATGTGAGGCATAAACATACATCACTATTCACAATTAATTAATAATCACTTCCTGCAGGATCTTCATACCCCTCCTCCTGCTCCTTCCTTCCTTCCATATCTTCATCCCTTCCTCACTCCTTCTTTCCACAGTCATAATCGGCGTCAGCATAACGAAAGGCCCTGTGGATGGCGTTTCAGTTTAGCGCTGTCAAACAATCCCAGCACTTAGCACTGTGGAATGACAGCTTGTTCTGTTTCATCACAGCGCCTTCATTGAGAATTCGAGGTGGCCTTGTCATAGGTGTTTGCTGTGAGTCAGCACATACACGACTGCTTCTGAGAACTCAAAACTACTCCACTAGAGTGTCTTGTTTTGTCGTTCCCTACTAAAAAACAGCTTAAGTTGGTTTTCTGTCTCAGTTTGTTTCCCACTCTGGTCTGTGGCTAGTTTTAGAAGGGTTTTGGTCTCTTTTCAACAGCTCAGACTAGGAGACCAGCTGGCCGCCCAGCTAAACTTAAGCTTGGCCAGGCTGGGAGATTAGCATAAACCAGTTAACGTGCCCCTATTATGCCATTTTTAAGGTTCCTACTAGTGTTTTGGGAGTCTCCTACAAACAATGCTTTTCTATTCTCAAAATATGTTTTTAAATCAATAGCAATAGGCTTATGGGCAGTGCACCTATATTAAGTGCTGTGGCGCTACGTGAGATCTGACTTGTCTCGTGAGAACGTGATGATATCCTCGCAAAATATTTTGCAATGTTTACATTAGAACTTCACAATTAATCGTTAAAAATTCCGCTTGCGATCTTGATTCAAACACCCAAGCAATCTTATTCCTGAATGACAACGATTCAGCTGTCTATTAAGACTGTTTCACATCGCTATAGTATCAGTGGAGCTTGAAAAGCATGTTTTGTAGCTGCCCATGTTGATGAATCAGAGGGTCGGCCGTCATCACGCTTCCGATGTGAATGCTGTCACTAAACGTATTGTCTACAGTAGCGATCAAAACGAAAGTATCTTAACACTTGCATTGTAACACTTATCTTCAGCCAGGATGTGGCGACAACCCGTTTAAAACATGTATTTGACATTGAATCATTCATTCAGGAGATTCCAATAGTGAAAGTCTTTATGAAGTGAGACACTGACTCCTTCATTTATTTTTTATTTTACATTTTGTTCAAATGAATATATATATATTTTTAAAAGACTTAAGCAATTAACATTTTTTTCAGAACCACTAGTAAATTACGTTATTTTGTGAGAGAATCGTGATCTCCAATTTATAAAAAAAAAAAAAATGTGATTCTCATTTTATCCAGAATCGTGCAGCTCTAGTTTACATGTTGTTTATTAGCCTACAGCATATAATTCAATTAAAAAAGTGTAATTTTATAAAGTATAAGTTGATTTCAAAATGCACCTACATTTTTGCATTTTGTGTTTTTCAGTTGAATAAAAGACAATTTTTCCCTATATATTTCATCATTGAGGATTTAAAGAAAAAAAAGTCTAAAAATCTCATCTTGTTCTCGTGAACCCAGTCTCGTGTCTCGTCTCGTGGGATAAGTGTCTCGTCACACTAGTACTGAGCCATCTTTCAAGAGCAAGTGTTTTGTGAATCCCACGATGAACCCCCCGAGATTAGAGAAGCAGTCAACAGTAAAATTACGCGAGGGTGGGTCAAGTCGTTCGCGGCCAGCCAACGTAGAACATATGCGCGCATTATGCAAAAGTGTTATCCCATGACGTGTAGCTACCATGGGAGTGGGATTTAAATTACTACGTTTATGCTGTTTGGACAAATTTGCAGATCGTTTGCATTCACATACAGCTACATTAAATACCGCATGAAGCAATATTCAAAATGGCATAATAGCTGCACTTTAATTCTGTAATGTAATGGAAGTAGCAAAAGATCTCTTTTTTAAATATTGTGACATACATCCAAGTAAAATGGATTAACAAAAAAAAAGTAGGGAGGGACTTGGAAGTTGTTTCACCAAAAGATCAAGTTGACATTTTTTCTTTTCTTTTTTAAATGAATCATATGTATGAATGATTTGTTCACAGTGAGATGAATTTCAATTTCATGCAAACTTTAAGACCAGCAAACAAGTTGAGTTGTTGAGGGTTGTTTGATCCTAAACTCCCGCAATTGTAGATTCTTGGAAGATTTTATATAGATAATGCATATAAAAGGAGATTAATGGCCTTTCATTTCAAGAAATGCAGTCATGCTGTCTATCTGTAAATGTTTATTCAATGATGTAAAAATTGAGTTGCTTTGAGAATAGGCAATTATTGTTCTCCTGAACAGTTCCATATGTCTGAGAGTGAACCGAGAGAGGACTATTGTCCTCCTTTCGTTAGGATTCAAATGCTTGGGCAAATCTTAAACACATTTGCTTGAATTAGAAGATATGAATTGCAGAGATAGCATTTATTTTACATCAGTTCAATTAACACACAAATTAGCCTTTTCTTGCAAACTGCAAGGTTTTACTTGAGCCGTTTTCCTGCTTTTGAATGCTCCAGTTAAGGGTTTGTCAACCTAACCTTAAAGGAAAACGAATCACGTTTGTTTTCTTGATGCTTGTATTTTAGCAGTGGCTGACTAAATGGATAAAGCTATCAGAGTTTTTGTTGCCATGGTTGTTAGAGCTGTACAAGAACAACCTTGTAAATGTGGGTGGCATTTTGTCTTGGCCCAGGCTCTGTGGTAATGCTGTTTTGAAAGCCCTCACTAAATGTTGTGTTTCCTGTCAGTACACACAAACATTGCTCCAATCCGAAAACATAGAGTATAATAAATCATTGTGTTCTTTCCAGACTGAGAGCATGTGGATGGCCACTCTAGTGTTTTTTTACTTGGCTAATAGGACACAGGATGAGAGTTTGTATTTTATGGATCTACATCAATTAGCCAAGAGATGTTACGTGGACATGAGTCCTTAAAACCCATCATGTTCCCTCAGGGCCGTCAGACCTATTTTTTTATATTAATTGCCCATACTTATCTAGGCAGTATTTATTTTTTGCCATAATGGTTCTAGTAAACACTAGTGTACAACATCCAATGAAGATGACCATTCTGAGAAATGAGTAATGGAAGTCCAGCAGAAGACTTTTAATGCAAGAGACAGTTCCTTAAAAGGTACTTGGAAGTTGGTTGTGAGTACACCGAGGCTCTGTTTCAAAACCTAGGGAGCTGCTTTGTAAGCCAGAATCCTAACTGAAATGTAACTTAATAAATGACTGATTTGGAACACTCTACATAGAGCTACTCTGTTTAACTTTAGCATATGGCTAACAGCGTAGTACTCTAATAAGCATAAATATACATATCACAGTCAGATGTGGTAAAATATATATTTTAAGTAATATATATGCGCTTGAAGGTTGGTCTGAGGAGGGGTAATGGTGCAGATCTCGTAGTCTTGCCACAGATGGACTTGGTTTAGAGCTTTTTCTCTCTCTCTGAGGCAAACTTCAGGGTGAAACAGAGGTGGCTGTATGCCAGGTGATGTTTGGGGGGTCAAGTTTAGGCTTTGTGACTCCAGAATGGGTTCAGTGAGGGTTCAGGGAGAAGTCAGGAAGCCATTTTTTTTTAAATGCCTGTTATTTGGTTACTCAATCCGGCCATGAGTGCACAAGCTCCCCTGTAGCTGCACAGTGAGGCCAATACAGAATCAGATACAGTGGGCTCCACTAGTGAAAAATGCTTCTATTTGATTGCAATTTTGTCTTTACAAAATGTGTTGCAGCTTGCAGGCATAGAAATTTGAATGAAAAGTTTAATTTTAAGTTTACATTTTATTTCAGAATGTTTTAGTTTTAGTTTGTTTTGTAGTTTTGTATATATATATATATATATACATATTGTATGATTCAAACATTTGGGAGCAATAATACTACAAAAAATAATCTATACTACTTAATATTCAGCCAGCACACATTACATTTATCTAAAATGACGTAAAAGCATTTATATTACAAAAATCTAAAAAAAAAAAATCTGTTATTTTTAACTATTCATCAAAAAATCCTGAAAAAATATTAAGAAGCACAACTGTTTCTTGTATGCCAAATCAGCATATTAAAATTTGAATTTTTATTCAGCTTTACCATCACATGAATAAATTAAATGTTAAAATATATTAAAATAGAAAATAGTTGTTAAATTAATATTTCACAGTACTAATATTTTACAGTATTTTCAAATGCAGACCTGGACAAAATGTTATTGACCCCCAATTTTTGAATCATAGTTTAAATCAGAAAATTTGTGTTCATAATTCAATTTGTTTTTGAATCCCATTTTCAGTGTTGTCTCAGACTGTTGTACCCCTTCTGTACCACATCTGTGCTGCCCAACACTGATCTGCTTGAGAAAGACCAAATGTTTGAGTTTTACTCTGCAGTTCTGCAAGTCCTCTTGGCAAGAACCACAAGCCATCTCTCAGTCAGGCACATCAGAGAGAGCTGACGTCATGCTTCTGTGTGTACTGTACATGCAAGAGAGAGCAGATCCTGCTACATTAAGTCAATTCTGTTTTTACATGCACTAATAACATAAATAGTGCATGCAGAATTTCTGCAAAGACTTTAAAGTTTAAACAACATACATTTAGCAATTACCTTTTTAACTTTTAGAGGCATTTAAAAGCTTTACCACTATTGGCAGAGGCTGAACATTTTCTTAATGAGCCTTAGTACTGTGTAACCTCTCTTGCCTTTTTTCTCATACTCTCTCTCCATCACTTTCATTCTCTTTAAGTAACAGCAGACTGCTAGATCACAAATTATTAATACTAGCAAGCCTTCATGCTCCGCAATTATTAGCTACATGACTGTATGCACCACAAACGTCTGTACAAAAAAATTCTACTGCCTAATTCAAGACGAATGATGGTTCTTACTTCAGAACTGGTTGCTTTATAATATAAAGAAAAAATTCCATTTAACTTTTTTTTAAATGCATTTGTTCTGGTCTCTTTTGATATTTTATTCACTGCATAGTTAATTAACCTTATTTGGTCAATCTAAATTTCCATACTTAAATCTGCAGTCTGTAACTTTTTTTTGGTTAAAAATTATCTGAAATCAATATTTGAGCTAGTATATAACCAGCCAGTGTTCAAAACTATTGCCTTACTTTAGCCCGATTCACAACGGTTATCTTATAATAATGTTTTCTATTTTGAGTGGTTTTTGCAGGAAATGCTGCTCGAATTCATCACTAAACACCAGTGACTTGTACATTCATTATATGGACAAAAGTACTGGGACACCCCCTTCTTTAGAAGAGAAAAAGGCACTTCCAAACTGTGCAACAAAGATGGAAACATAATTCATGTACTTGAAAATTGTATTTCCACCTCTGTTGCAACAGTTTTGAAGTGTATGAAATGACTGTACCCATATGTACAAGTCATTGGTGTTTGGTGATGAGTTTTTGGCTCAAGGTCTGCATTTAAAGTCACACCAGAGGTGTTCAGCTGGGATTAGGACTTGGCTTTCTGCAGACCAGTCAAGTTCTTCCACACTGACTGAATCATCATTTCTCTTTGATCCTTGTCTTATACACAGAGACACTGTCATGTTAGAATAGAAAAGGGTCCTGTCCAAACTGTTGCTATAAAATTAGAAGCACACAATTCCCTAAAATATCATTATATGCTTAAAAATTAAGATTTGTACTCATGGAAGTTACTAAAGTAGTCAAACCTTTCATTAGAAGGGGGTGACCCAATACTTTTGGCAATATAGTGTATTTCATCTCATACATTTAGTCAAAATGAAGATAACAGGAAAACAATAAAAACGTAGTCATAGTTATGTAGTTAAGCTGTTTAGAGAGTTCTGGCAATTATGATTCAATGAAAAGGGAAATATTTATATTGTTGTTTTAATTAACCAATTAGGTTGGTAAAGATGAAAGGCAGAGGGTGATAAACTATAATCTTCAGTTTCTTAGAATCTTAGTACAGCTGATCTGGATTCAAGCCACAAAATTCTAACCGAGTATTAGTAAGCATTCTTGGAAAAATGTCAAGGTAGCATACAGACTCCACACATTGGCGTGTCCCAGCAGCCCCCTCCACGGTAGAGCAGTGTCTGTACATCAGCTGAACCGGTCACCCTGCGGGCAGATGGGAGGGTCATCTGGGTGCAGGTTTGAGTAGATGAGAATGGGGATGATTAGCGCAAGTGGCTCTGTTGAATATGTAGCATCAGATTATAGATGCTGATGTGCTTCGATTGCATGGTGTTTTCTATGTCAACAAGGTCTCTCTCCTTCCCCTCTTTATGTCTTTCTCTCTCAGCAGGTTGGTGACAGCACCATAAGGACTCTGTGTTCCTGCACAAAGATTGCGTCTGTGACAGTGTCTTGTCGAGTTCATATTTAAAACCGGGAGACATCCTCAGTTCCTGAGAATGAACTCAGTAGGTTGATTCATTTAGAGTTCAGTGTAAGTTACACTTAAAGGTAAAGTGTGCATTTTCTGTGCTATTAGCAGGACCAAATGGAATAGCCAAAATAAAAATGTGTATTTGATCAAATTTGACATTCAAATTTAATTCTTCTTTTTAAACACTGGTCAGAAATCGTTTAGATTGAGATGAATTAAAAGTCATTTTATTTCATTGATATAAAATATATAGTTTCAACCAAATACTTTTCATATTTAAAGGATTTTTGTATGTTTTCACACTATAAATTGGTCTTTTTTATGAAGAATGTGTAATGTATACTTGTGTAGTGTTGTGAGTAAAAACAACTGTTTTCAAGCAGGTTACCACAACATTCCCCCATCTTCCATTGTTTGGACAAACAGATGTCAGTTACATTGGCTTAGATGCAATGCTTAAACCAGAGAACACCACGGTATTAACACTTCACTGGGAAATCAGCCTACGAATAGCTGACATACGATGACTCTTCTCATTGATCTAGGGTAAGAAAAATCTTTTTTTTACTTTATACACACATCTGCTGTAATAAAATCCTGTTGGTAATGCACTGGTAATTATGAAAAAAAAATGAATAGCCTGATTGAAATAGCTTTAAAGTAGTATTTAAGACACAATTATACTGTCAGTTGAGAAAGAGCAGATGCATTCAAAATAGCCAATTACTCTTTTCGAGCTCTTTGAAACTGGCAGAGAAGTTTTTCCACAAACCCTTCTTGGACCGTTTCTATGGAGTAGTGCCACTTGAAAATAAAATGAAGGAATCTAACATCACTTTCATAATTCAATAAAATTGTGAATAGATAAATCACTAAAGCTTTTTGTTGTAGTTATGTGTAACAATACAGCTTTTGTTTTAGTTAAGTGTAGCAATAAAATACATTTTTAAAAACATATTTAATATTTAAAATGATAAATATAATAAAAATACATTAATAATTATTTTAAATGGCATTTTATCTTAAAAGTATATTTTTGAGAATATTTTGGCCAATTAATTTTTAATGCAATTTTACTGTTGCATTTAACAATAATACATTATTGAATTATTATTTTTGTATTTTAGCAACATATTAATTAATGTTTTTTTATATTTAGTTGAAAACTTTTATTTTTTATTTTTTATTATTTAATTGAGTGCTTAATTTGTATTTATTTATTTTACAATAAAATGATAAAAAATGTCCTCCTTTTCAATATGTTTATATCTGGAAATGTTTTAATGAGAACTTACATTTTATTCCAAATGATCCATTTTATCCACACAAAAAAAGCATGATGGGTAGATTTGACCTCTTCCAGCATGCAGATATATTGGACAGACGTGATATTCGGCGGAGATTTGTGGTTACTCCGTCTGTCCTTTATTAGCGAGTTACGAGCCAAGTGCATTTCTCAAAGGACCTCCAAATCGGTCTGAGGTGAATGTGACTCCTGCAGTTAAATGAATAAAAATCAAACATTTAGAGAGTGGCGGGGATGTGGATGATGAAGCAGCATGCTGTTGTGGTGCAGGCTGTTGGATGTCGGAGAACTGAATGACAAAGTAACTTCTTCAAAGTCTGCTGGGTGGATGGAGCAATGAGAGTGAGAGGTGCTGATTTAGAAAGGCAGACGGGTTGTTCGTGTGCAACACCGCGCTGTGCTAAAGGCCTGTGGGATTTGCTCAGTCTCTCTGTCTCCTTGACATCTCTCTTTCTTTTTCTCTCTCTCTATCAGCTCTTTTGATCTGCTCTGTTCTGTGCGGATGTTTCACACCAGCTGTTTGCTTCCCTTTGAGAATAATCCACAGCATGCTGTCTAAATTATGAAATGGGGACTGACTAGAGATAAGCCTTGCAAAATTGACATTCTATTGCTTAGTGTTTGTTCTGCTTTTTAATCAATGAGCAAATATTTTAAAGATAAAAAGGTAGAATTGCAGTAGTCTGCTGCCTTTGACAAATCATCAGCCACATTTTACATTATACACAACCGCTCACCAAGGCTGTATTTATTTGATGGCATATAATCAATATAATTTAAAATGTATTTTTCAGCAACCATTACTGAAGTCTTCAGTGTCAACTGATCTTTCACAAATTGGGTACTCAATGAATATTTCTTATTATCAAAGTTAAAACAGTTGTACTTCTTAAATGGATAGTTCACCCAAAATTCTGAATGAAAATTCTGTCATTAATTATTCTCCCTCATCTTTGGAACACAAATTAAGATATTTTTGATGAAATCCGAGAGCTTTCTGATCCTGCATACACAGCAACGCAACTGATTTCAAGGCCCAGAAAGGTAGGAAGGACATTGTTAAAATAGTCCATGTGACATCAGTGGTTCAACTTTAATTTTATTAGGCTACAAGAATACTTTTTATGTGCAAAGAAAACTAAAATAACAACTTTATTCAACAATTTCTTCTCCTCCGCGTTGCGCCTTGTATACAAGCAGAGGATGACTCATAAAAAAGTATTTTTTTTGCCCAGCCTTTCTTATTTGAACCAGGATATACAGACAATGAACTAGGAGACATGGACGTTTTACATCAGAACACTTACTGACCCCAAACTATCGAATGCTATTTTGAATGCCCTTTAGTCATGTCTGTTTTCACAATATAGCAGTTTGTCATAGCTTATTGCTTAAGTATACATTATCCTTTCATTGTAGATCTTTCTGGATTCTGGGAGCAGTTCCTTTTCCTCTAGGGATGTGAATGCAGTCATCACTCATAGCACGAGGAAAGATATACAGTCCTTGATGTGGAAACTCATTGTAGATTGAAAATGTATGCATCGCAATAAAACATTACAATAACAATAAAACCATGTTATTGTAAGGAATCAATATGCAACGTGTTCACTATACAGTTAATACCCTTAAACGGGGGTGTTTTAAGCTGCCTTTACACTATTGCTGATAAACAACAGAACGGAAGTCATTCATTTTCAATGAAGAGCAGTAGTGAGCTGCATAAAGTTCTGGCCATATGCATATGTGGAATTTTCATGTCTAATTTCAGCTTTGTATCTAGACCATGTGTGACTGTCAGACTGGATGTGAGGTATTCTAATCAGATCTATGAGATTAGTGAAGAACAGTGTGAGAATTATCAATATTTTTTTCCAGTAAAACATTATTCTTTATACACTATTTCTGCAAAATGGGCTGTTATAAATAATTATGTCTGACATAATTGTTTTATCATTGTTAAATAATTATTTACACTGATTAGCACTAGAAAACCTATGTTTTTCTTTTAGATGTATTGGTGCTCATTTTTATTATGTGGATGCATTATTTATTGGGGAATAAGCAGAAGATAACAAGCACTTCACAACCAGTTTGAATGTTCCATGCAACTGTCACTAGGGGGTGAAATGCAAAATTAAAATTATGTCATTAATTAAGCACCCTCATGTCGTTCCAAATCCGTAAGACTTTCGTTCATCTTCAGAACACAAATTAAGATGTTTTTGATGAAATCGGAGAGCTCTCATAGACAGCAACACAACTGAAATGTTCCAGGTCCAGAAATGTAGTAAATACATTGGTAAAATATTCCATGTGACATCATTGGCTCAACTTCAGTTTTGCGACGCCACAAGATTATATTTTTTTGCACACAAAAACCCCAAAATAACAATTTACTCAACCATTCTTCTCCCCTGAGTTACGTCTTCCGCCATTTTGGAGAGTACCTCAGAAAATATTTTACGTAATCAGCGTTGTTTACGTTCGGGGGAAAGCGCGCGCATGAACGTAATATGCGTATTAACCGTTGTTTACGCTTTGGGAAAGCGCGTATGCGTTGTGATACTCTCTAAAATGGCGGACGACGTAACTCGGGGGAGAAGAATGGTTGAGTAAACTATTATTTTTGTTTTCTTTGCGCAAAAAAAAAAAGTTTAAACCTGACAACCCTTTTAATTTTCATTAAAAAGAAAAGAATGGCCATTTCATCTATCAATATTTCACATTTTGTGTCCACTAAGAAAATAAGATAATACAGTTTGAAATGACATGAGTAAATGACAACAGATTGTCAATTGTTAAATCATATCTGTCAGTGACTTTCATTTTTAAACTGAACTTTAACAAACTTCATATGTTTTTAAAACTCAATTGGCTTGTTTTTTCTATACATGCGAGTAGGACAATATGAAATGATTAGTGCTTGTACAGACAGAATCTCTCCTTTTTTCATTTTGTGGTCTGAAGACACTGCAGAGTGTGGAAAGATGGACATGGGTGGGTGAATCAATAGGGGATAGAGTAGAAAATAAGAAAGAGAGAGAGAGCGCTGGCACCCATGTGATTTTTTAAGCTCCTAAGGCGTTTCTCTCACTCTTTCTCTGCTCTCTCTCGCTCCCTGTGCCTCTCTTGAATGGCTGCATGACAGAAAAGAAGGTTATTCTTGGCAAGTTCTCTCCTCCCTTTCAGCAAAAACAGCCTTTCCTGCACTGGCCTGCTCCAGCCTGTCTGGGGCCCCTCTCCCTCCATTTCTCTCCCCTTCTTCATTTTTTCTTTGCATTCTCTCATTCTTTTTGTGTACCCACTCACAATTTCTAATTTTTAACATCTCTTTTTGCAATTTATATTTAATTCCTCCCACAATTGTTCCCATATTTCAGCATCTCATTATTCTAAAGTTTGCTCTTCTCATTTCCCCTTTTCTCACCATTGAAAGATTTTTCCTTTCCACACAAAATAAAATGAAGAAGTAGTTGGGTTTTTCAGTCTGCTTTTGTCCTCATCTTCAGATTGATTTGGATTCCTGCTCTCAGGGAGCCGCTGAGGACTCAATTTGCTCAGTGTGCATTCTGTTCACTTCTGAAGGATTAAAAAATTCTGGTCAATAATTTAATACAATGGAAACATACCCAGTGATAGATGTGTTTTCATCACTATAATTCAAAAACAGATGAGCAAAATGAGGAAAAACTTCAGACCTGTTCTTAAGGGAGACCCTTTTAATTCAGACCTCCACTCCCTTCCATTGAGACCAGACTGCAATTTTCCATCAGGGAGAATGGCTCAATCATTCAAGGCAAATGTGGGAATTTTGGCAGTATGAGTCATGTTGCTTTCCATCATTTTGTGTAAGTCGGTTGATGGACAACCAAATAATAATTTGCAGAGAATTGTGTCATATTACATTAGGAGATCTCTAAATTCATAAAATTGTGATGGAATTCTTATAAAATAAATAAGTACCATGTGCAAATTTAAAACCGTATGGGTAAGTGTTTCAGTGTTAAAAAAAATAATTTTGCATCTGTCTATCTATCTCTCTGTCTGTCTACCATTCTATGTCTGTCTAATATACAAATAGATTGATATAGATATATAGACACTATGTTTATCTATTTTGACTGTCTGTCCATCTGTTTTCTATTTTCTGTATTGTGGCTGTAAACGACAATACAATCTTAAAGTATGAAATCTTGTATTGCCTTTGAATATATATTGTTTGTCTATATACCCAGGCTTAAGTCTTAGGCTTAAGTCTTAGGCCATCAAATAAGTGCAGACACCTGCAGAGTGAGGAAGGAGAGTGTCCAGAGACACATTTGTACCTCATTATATATTTTCTAAAGCAGATGTCCAATGGGCTGTTGGTGATGTTCCTCTAAGGGAAATGAAAAATTAACTGCACTTTGTCAACTCTTAAAGTTTTACAAAAAAAGAGGCTCTAGACATCCATTACCCGTGGCATCAGAGAGAGAGAGAGAGAGCAAAGCTCGCTTTACAGCTACTGCACTGAGGTTAGATCAGGACAAAAGCAAATGGACTATGGCCTCGAAAGTCCTAAGTGTTTATCAGTACATATAGCTAGAAAATTTGCTCTTTCCGCCGTATACAGTAAAATTGCACTGAGATTTGTTTGTCTCACATTTACATTTTTTTTAAAGATGTTAATTTAGTAATTTCCCCCTTTTGTCAAAGAGAAAAAATGAAGTGAATGAAAGAAAAAATATGTGATTATATATTTAAGCTAAATATGTCATTTCTTAAACTAAAATGAAATAGTTAGAAAAGTAGAAGTCATGAATATTTAAAGATACGCAATAAGCCTTGTTATTTCCTTTCATACATTACTTTTTCTTAGCAGAATACTTTCATTTCTTGCATTTAATAAACTGTGACTAAGCAGCAAATAGCCCATGACTCTAATAAAGTCATGATGTTGAGAAAAGACATGCCGCTTTTTGGCAGACTGGAATCAAAGATGGCAAGATAAGCACGAGGACACTATTGAGGAGTAGAACTGATAAGAAACCGTCCTACTAAAACCACCCTTATCCAAACAGACCTTCTGATTCTTTCATTTCTTTTTTGCTTTCTTTCAGGAGTCACTGTACTTTAAAGTTAATAAAGCAAAAAAAAAATTACTAGTACACAAAATTTGGGGTCAGTACAATGTTATGTTTCTGAAAGGTCACCAAGGCTGCAGGCTACCTGATCTAAAGAACAGTAAAAGTAAATGCCTGTAACTTGTCTTTTTTCATTTATTTTAAGATGTAATTTATTCCTGTGATTGCGAAGAAGTCTGCAGTCAGTCTTCAATGTGACTCCAATCTTCAATGCCACACAATCCTTCAGAAAGCATTCTAATATACTGATTTGGTGATTAAGAAACATTTCTTCCTATTATCAATGTAATAATAATTTCATTTTATTATGAATGTCATGCTGCTTAATATTATGTATAGAAATAATTGTACTTTTCATGATTCTTTGATGAATAGAAAGTTCAAATGAACAGAATTTATTTGACAGAAATCTACAAGGTAATATAATTGTTAATGCATGCTATCGAAGGCAGCTGTCTATGTAGGCATTATACAGCAAGGCAGTTCGAGGCTTTGAAACAGAACTGCAGTAAACTAAACTCTCTTTATTGAAAATATGTCTTACTTAGCAGTCAAATCTTTTGAAGATAAGTCATGTTAGCACTGATACGTATTGAATGCATTTTAAATAACCCTCAGAGTGTGCTTGAGATATTGCCTGAGCCTCACTTTACGGCTTTAAAAGAATAAATGCACCTTCTCTGTTTGCTGTAGGTAATCAAGGACTTGAGGGCACCTGCCAGTGTGAAGATGAGTGATAAACATATGGCTTTGCTGTCAAATAGCAGGCATGATGAATGGCCTACTCAAGGTGCGTTACTGCACACAGCAGCCTTTAAGTGCTAGTTTGAATTCAACTCACCGCTGTCCACATCACTCAAGCTGTGAATTTGATGTGTTGGAGCGGGACAGAAGAGATGGGTGGTTGGGTTTTCATTGTCATTAGAAGTCCGTCCTTGGTTCTGAGACATCTGTCACTTTGAGAGGAGTTTCTCGGCCAGTGGGAGACAGTTTTGAGGTATCATGGTAGTGCAAGGTAGCGCAATCAGTCTCAAGTAATGTGATTTTCATAGGGTGGGTAGAGGGTATTGATACACCCTTGGTCCGAAATTAAAGGGATAGTTCACCTAAAAATGTATATTCTGTCATTAAATACTCATCCCCGTGTTGTTTCGAACCTGTAAGACCTTCGTTCATCTTCGGAACACATTAAGATATGTTTGATGAAATCCGAGAGCTCTCTGCCCCTGCATAGATAGCAACGCAACTGACACGTTCAAGGCCTAAGTTGTAAGGACATTGTTAAAATAGTCCATGTGACATCAATGGTTCAGCCATCATTTTATGAAGCTACGAGAATAATTATTTGTATGCAAAGAAAAAACAACAACAATCTTCTTTAACAGTCACCATGGACCACATGTGAGGGGAATAAAAATAGTTGGTTTTGCAAAAAAAAATTATTTATTTTAAACTATACAAAATCAATGAAAAATACTAATATTTAAAATAATATTTTATTCTAAATTAAAAGAATGTGTTTTTTGGCAGATAAGAAATAATGGTAAAACTTTATAAGAAGGTTCCATTTATTAACATTAGTTAACTACGTTAACATAAACTAACAATTAAAAATAATTTTGAAGCATTTATTAATGTTAAGGTTTCAACATGTGCTAATACATTATTCAAATCTAAAATTGTATATGTTAATATTACCTAATAGACCTGAGCTAACATGAAATAATAATAAATAGTTGTTTTATTTATTAACAGATTAATACTGTAAGTATTGTAACAAATGTGTAGCTCATTGTGTGTTAATGTCAATACTTTTACTTCACTAATGTAACTAATGAGACCTTATCATGAAGTGTAAACCGAAATATTTATGGCCAGTGCGTTTTTACGTTTCATTGATTTTGGTCCATTGGACCCACCCTGTGAATCCCACCCTCTGTGTATGTTTCTAATAAAAAAACATGACATACCAATTGTGCAAAGTGATTTGTACGAGGCAATGACTAGTAACAAATGATCTCCACCTGCGTTTGGGAGCGACAGTAAATATGGAAATTCTTCTCTGGACGTTTTCGCTTCGAGTTTGCAGTTGCTGGTGTGATTAAAGTGAAAAATGAAAATGATAATGGTTCAGACTGGTTCAGCTGTCTCATAGATTTGCTGTGAAATTGAAAACAGAACAGATGAGCGAATTGCTAATCAATTACAAGAAATGATATGTGAAAGAATGTGTTTGCACAGTCTTCTCTCAGACACCCGTCCACTTTCAATTTCCACCTCATTCCCTCCGTTTGGTCTTCACCTCTTTTCTCTTATGTGGGAGGAGAGCGAGGGAACGGGGCCTTGTGGAAAATATGAATCCTATTTTACTGAGATGCCTTACAGTAAAGTGGATTTCAGTTCCACAGCCAGGGTGCCTTTGATCTGTTCTGTCCATTCGTCTCATTGGCTTTTCTGCCGGCGGAGCTAAACTAGCCATGCTACAGTGACAGGGCGCTCTCAGCGGGGGCTAAAGTGTCCTCGTGCTCCTCGTACACACGTTCTTTCATTCACATGCCAGATACTCAGTAAATGAGAAAAACATACACCTATTTGTTAGGCTTAATCTGACACGGATTGTCATTCGGCTTCGTGAGCACAAACTGAGCTGAAGACGGATGGCAAGGCTGTGGTTTACTTAGCTCAATGCCAAAACCTAGCGAGATCCCTTTATAGGCAGCAGGTTAAGGCAACTCTAATAGAAAAAAAAAAAAACACATTTTGGCCAAATTCAGAGGTGGCATCTTATGTATCCTACATGGAGAGCACAATCCCATAACGCATTGTAGAAGTTTATTAAAAAATCATTCCAAGATAAATTGGATCACCTCTAGTAAACAGTTTCTGCACAAAAATGAAATACTGTATCTGTTTGGAAGTGTTTTATGTTAGATATTTGTTTTAATATTTTGAATAGCACATGGATGAATGTAAGAATTTAATTTTCGATAATATTAAAAAAATATTTAATTTTAAGTATTGTTTTATACACACACACACACACACACACACACACACACACACACACACACACACACACACACACACACACAAACAGCATAGTTTTGTCTCTATTTAATCATATTTTCATAATTAATTTAATTATTGTTAAGAATCAACGTAACTGTTAATTGTGAAAACAATTACATTTAATAAGATAAAAAAATATGGCTTGCAGAGGAACAATCAAGATTCAATTAGTTACTGAATGAAATTTAAACAAATTAAATGTATTGATGAAATACAATTATTTTGAATGTAAGAATATTCAGTTGATTAGTACAGAAATTTCACTATTACAGAAATAGCATACTTATGTATGACTGACAAATAAGCATCGCTAAATGTATTAGTTTCTTTGTTAATGCTGTGTACTTCAAATGGATGTACATTTTATATGCAAGTTTTATTGGATATCCATTTCATAATTAAAATGATAATAGGATTGTATTGTAAATACATTTCTACAATAATATTAAAGTAATATTAAAATTATTTTATATTGTGGTGTCAAAATTAGCGTGTTAATGCAAGAGATTATTTTTTCGGATTAACGCGTTAAAAATATTTAACGCAGGGGCGGGGCTAGTGTTGGCCACCCCATTCACAACTGCTGCCTCCTTCTCTTTTTTCTTGAAAAGGATTGCATTTATTTAGATGCAGAACGTCTTTATGACCACATCAAACGGGAGATGTTTCAGACGCGCTCTTAACTTAAATGCGAGAAAACGCATTGAGTGCAGCACACGCTTTCAAATACATGCACAAACGTGCTGGCGTACGCCTACTCATCATCAATCATACGATGTGAAGTTGAGCATGCCTGTCTATTGTCATCACCCGTATTGACTGCACCAACAGCCACTTCATACAATATTCCCCTCCCAAGAGAAATACATTTTGATTGAAGTTGAGGATTCCATCTCATTCATCACCCACCAGGTGCTGTTTTCAGGAAACAGGCTGTTCTTCATGGTCAGTCCTGGATCCCTGTCATCTCCACGAAGGCCACTGTGCCCAAACACGTGCACCGGATGACAAGTGTTCCACCTCTGCATAAGGACAGCCAGCCCTCATTCCTTTTGGAACACGAGCCCAGGGCTGACTTCATTGAAGTGAGCAGTGTTAGGACCGAAGTCAACACACACACATTCATGAAGGTCCGTGGAATGAGCCGACTAATGGAAGACCAGCTGGCTAGATTCTTCATGAAATAGGGGTAAATAATTCAGCTTTAAAGAGAGAGTGTTCCTCAAATTATTTAAAAGGCTGTGGCTTAGCAGACTTCCAGTAGTCTATACAGCAGCAGCATAAAAGTAGTTTATCTTATTCTATTAGTTCAATATTTGGTCTAAATGATTCACAACATACAAGTCAGATAGTCGCCTTGACTGCCTCCAACCTGAACAATGCAATAGAGTAGAACTTGGCATGTTATAATGTATTCAACATTCAAATATTATAAAGGAATGATATATGAATATATTTACATTTATTCATTTAGCAGACGCTTTTATCCAAAGCGACTTACAATTGGGGAATCATCAAGCGATTCATATTAATCATATATAAAATAGATTTCACTTAGGGGTGTACTCACTTTTGTGGCCAGCGGTTTAGACATTAATGGCTGTGTGTTGAGTTATTTTGAGGGGACAGCACATTTACACTGTTATACAAGCTGTACACTCACTACTTTACATTGTAGCAAAGTGTCATTTCTTCAGTGTTGTCACATGAAAATATATAATAAAATATTTACAAAAATGTGATGGGTGTACTCACTTCTGTGAGATACTGTATATGTATACACACACATGTTATATAGCCCAATAGTTTTATTTATTTATTGCTTTAATGTCTCCAGATTTATCAGTTTTGGACAAGATTTTTCATTTCATCACCAGGGGTTTCCTGTTCCAGAAAGCGATCCAGTTGCTAAATCCAGAGTGAAAAATTAAATCCTCATCTTCTCATCCATCAAGCTGGTCTCTATTCATATTAATGTGTCCCACAGCGAAATCTACTCAACAGCCTCCTTCGGTTTGGGCATCTTGACTGATTGGAATTCCATGTCTGTATGCATTACATCCAATCTGTGTTGAAACTCAAGCATAGAATGTCTAAATTTGCTGGTCTGATCCATCCCTCGGCAGGCTTTAGAAAGCTGCTTGCAGTGTTGATGCTGATTGTTTTGAGTGAAAACAGATGTGGTTTCTTAATTTCTCTCTTTCTCTTTCTCTCTCTGATGAGGCAGGCTTCGATCACAAGGCTCACAATATTGTCTTTCTCAAACATCCGGCTCTCCAGGAGGCCACATCTGACCAGGCCTCCTCTTCTGTCACTGCTCTATGTTGTAGAAAACATATGAAGTATAAACATAAAATATATTTTTTTTTCCCAGGCCAATGAAGCTAGATTTCCAGAGCGACGAGGTCGACACATTTGCCCCACAGCAAAAACGAAATGCAACACCAAAGCAACACAGACCCCCCCCCCCCCAAAAAAAAAAAATTACTGGTCATGATTTTCACGTCTGATTATCTTCAGTTAGATCTGTTCAAATATGCTTGACAAATATCCAAACACGAATATACACACATTAAGCCATTTATCACAAAGTCAAAAACCTTACTTTGAATGCTGGACCACCGTGCATTATCTTAGGCTTTGGCAATAAGTCACACTTTCCAATTTTGTTGGATGAAATATCCAAGAGCATTGTTCAAAAACAAGTTTTTCTGGTCATTTATTTCCCCTTAGCTGAGTCAAAGGCTCTTAATGGGGAAAAATGCCTGTACAGCAGGGAAGAACCCAATAGCATTACATGTAGAGGCTGCAATGATGTGATTTTATTATATTTTTTTTTTGCTGTGATTTGTTTACACAGGCTCATATATCTCCTGGCTCAGTGCACATGCGCCGGGGGTCTCGCAGGGGCCCCTAACAGAGCTCAGAGTCCCCTGATGACCAAGAGCTTTGATCAAGGTAGGACCATTCAGTTTCACACTTCACACCTCTGCTGTGACAGACAGGAGACGTCCTGATCCCTCAACCTTCTCTGTAAGTATGTTTACATGCTAGTTTGATTTTTGTCGAACTATAAAATAAGTCATTTGTTTTCACTTTGGATTGTTTTTTTCTCAAATGTTATTTTATTTACACTACTGTTTAAAGATTTGTGGTCATAGTAGTCTTTTACAGTTTTTGAAAGAAGTCTCAAACTCTGCAAAGTTGCAATTATTTGATAAAAAACAGTACTATTATGATAATATCATTGCAGGTTTTAAATGACTGTTTTATATTTTAGTATCTTTAGTATGCAATTTATTCCTGTGATGCAAAGCTGAATTTTCAGCAGTCTTCCACGTCACATGCTCAAGAAATGTTTCTTATTATTAGTGTTTAAAACATTTATGCTGATTAATATTCTTTTTTAAACAGTATGCAAGATACTTTTTTTGTCTTTGCAGTTACTTTTATTTAATGCATTCTTATTAATTTATAATCAATAAATTATTAAAATATTTTTTAAAAGCTGGTACAGTATAGCTTTAAACAACAACAACAATAAAAAATTAAGTCGTCTTTTTAAAATGCCATGTACATGTTTTAGTCTGGCTAAAATTAAATTTTCTTTAAGTCAGACTCACAGATCTAGATAATGTGATTGTAGCTCGACTAGCATGTGTACGTGTCAACTAGAATGGCCAAAACACCCTGACAACAAAAAATACAAAATGTAGGTCTTGCATTGGCACACAACTCTTATTTTAGCTTGTTCTGCTCAAACATGATCATTTTCATTCTGTGCAACAGCACTCAGAGAATTCTGTGTAATTTTGTCCATTTTCAACCCTCTGTAAATTCAGAAGATGAAAAATTATGTAATTTCAGGGGGTATCGAGAGTGATTACAAATAGCAGTCAACAATGGGACTTGGGTTGTTTTTCCTTTACTTTAAGGTACATACTGTACAAAAAATGCAGGAGCATTGAATCTTTAATTCAATCTTTTAATGATGTGGATCATTCATAAAAGGTCAAAACGGCAAACGATGTCAACAAACCTCTTAAGATACTGAAATATCTCTAATGGACGGATCTGACTGAATAAAGACCGGAACATGACAAGCAAAGAAGTAATGCCAAAGTAAAAGAAGTTTGAAATCATACGGTATATAAAGCAACAGAATGGTCATTTGTGATTGTTTACTGACCCTCTTTTTTTGTAATGTTATGCAGACTGTAGATGGCACTGATGGATACTGTACCTACGCAACCTTCAGGTGGCATACGAGCACCTCTGTGTCCCTGGATCACGGACAGCTAAGAAAAACCAAACTGGACCTTTCAGTCAGTGGACACACAGGAAGTGAATTATGAATAAGCAGTTTTTTCTTTCAAAATCAGAGCAGAAAATTCTCCAAAAATCCGTCTGGAGCTAAAGATAAGCTGCGAAGTCACTGTTGAATTGTAAACCAGAAATGTGCTGAATGCTGAGTCATGTGATAACTAACACAAAACCTAATTCCCTCCTCCATTTTCCTCTGCTAGCTGATGATGGATTGTTGAATGTGTCTTTTTTCTCTCTAACTGTCACGTTAAGCCTTTTTCCTGAATAATTTCTGGTTATTAAAGTGGCCCATTTGTCCTCTCCATTGGTGAGTGCGGTCACACAGCCGGTGACTGAAGTACTCTTATGAACGGAGCGATGACTGGACCAGGGTCAGGCCGGCCGTGAGCATCTCTGCTGTGCCATTCCTCCCACTTGCCTTATTACGTTGTCAAGACAAGGCGATTTAGTTAATTGCCTCATTTGGAGGTTGAAATATTATGCGGCAAATGTACTCTGTTATAGCCATTTTTGAGTGCTTCTCTGGATTCATGGTTTGCGCACAATTGATTTTCTTCTCCATCTAACTTTTGCATGGGCCAGCTTGATTTTTGATGCACGTGTCTATTTAGATAATTGTTTTTTTGGTTGTTGTTTTTTTTTAAAGAGTACTTCATATCAGAGTATTAATATCCTGTTGTTGTGTTAAAGAAGAAATGAAATATGTTGTCTTTGTCCAAAATGACAAAAAAAAACTTTAAATGATGTCTATAAATGTGGTTCATACATATTCTAAGTCTTATGTCAAAAATTCATTATTATAAGTAATACACTATATTGCCAAAAGTATTGGGTCACCCCTTTTAATGAACAGTTTTACTATTTTAGCAATTTCCATGAGTACAAATCTTAATGTTTAAGCATATAATGATATTTTAGGGAATTGTGTGCTTCTAATTTTATAGCAACAGTTTGGACAGGACCCTTTTCTATTCTAACATGACAGTGTCTCTGTGTATAAGACAAGGATCAAAGAGAAATGATGATTCAGTCAGTGTGGAAGAACTTGACTGGTCTGCAGAAAGCCAAGTCCTAATCCCAGCTGAACACCTCTGGTGTGACTTTTAATGCAGACCTTGTGCAAAGCATTCATCACTAAACACCAGTGACTTGTACATTCATTATATGGACAAAAGTACTGGGACACCCCCTTCTTTAGAAGAGAAAAAGGCACTTCCAAACTGGCAACAAAGATGGAAACATAATTCATGTACTTAAATTTTTTATTTCCACCTCTGTTGCAACAGTTTTGAAGTGTATGAAATGACTGTACCCATATGTACAAGTCATTGGTGTTTGGTGATGAGGTTTTGGCTCAAGGTCTGCATTTAAAGTCACACCAGAAGTGTTCAGCTGGGATTAGGACTTGGCTTTCTGCAGACCAGTCAAGTTCTTCCACACTGACTGAATCATCATTTCTCTTTGATCCTTGCCTTATACACAGAGACACTGTCATGTTAGAATAGAAAAGGGTCCTGTCCAAACTGTTGCTATAAAATTAGAAGCACACAATTCCCTAGAATATCATTATATGCTTAAACATTAAGATTTGTACTCATGGAAATTACTAAAGTAGTCAAACCTGTTCATTAAAAGGGGGTGACCCAATACTTTTGGCAATATGGTGCATATAGAAACTTTACCCAGTATGTACATTTATATAATAATACTTGTTTGATGCCTGTTTTAGTGCATGTTAGACCCAGTTCCCATTCAGGTTATTGATATGGTAAATATACATTTACTCCCACAGGCTTCACATCATTGTAGTTTATTATATATTATTCTTCGTAATTAAAAAAGCAGCTTGAATGGCACAAGAATGTCTGATTGAATCATATTTCCTGCTCTTGAAATCTTAAGTTGCGAGGCATAGACATGCAACGCCATTGCGTGGACCTAAAACAAACAGAGAAACAAACCTTACTGGAATTCAATTGTACACCGAGGTGCCACTTGGCATGAGAAAGTCTTGTTTTGGAAATCCATCCTGCAGTGCTCACTCTCGATAGCTTTCCAGTGGAAGAAAGCCAGGATTTCCTAATTCAGAGAGAATGGAGAGTTCTTAACAGATTGATCGGCAGCAGGGGACAGTCTATTCTTTAAATGACCGCTCGGAGGAGGGGAGAATGGTACTTCATGGATGTGTGTTTCTGAGAGGAGCCTCAAAGAATCCTTTTTTTTTTCCTAGCTACATGTCAGGAGGAGAGAAGCTCTCTAAAGAGATCACTGCAGGCTGGCGTAGCACCCGTCATCGTTCAGACAAACCATCTATCTGCTGTAGCTGTTCCTCATGGATCCCTTCTGCCTTGATATACACATGGGTGAGTCTGAAAGGCTGCGATGTGTTAGATTGTTTTCTGATGGGCTTTTTATTGCACTTAATTATCCTGCCTACAGCATTCAGGGCTTTAAGGAATTTTCTCGGTTTGGTAGTTAAGCACAATTGACAGCATTTTGTGACGTAATGTTGGTTACCACAAAAATGTATTTTGACTTCTTAAAAAAAACTAAAAACACAAATTTGGGTTACAGTGAGGAACTTATAATGGAAGTGAATGGGCCCAATCGTAAACATCAAAATACTCACTTTTAAAAATGTAGCCTCAAGACTTAAACACACTATGTGTTCATGTGACTTTAGTGTGGGAAAAAAACACTTGCTAACCATTATTATCTAAATGTACAACTATATTGCTATGACAATGGATTGCTGCAGTAAAGAGTGCTTTTTTTTAAATGCATAACTTTAGATTTCTGATCCAAAAATTGGTCCTATTCACTTCCGTTGTATGTGTCTCGCTGTAAACTTTATTTTGATCTATTTTTTAAATAAAACATTTTTATAAAGCAAATAAGGCAGCTGAAATGACCAACTTTATGCCACAAATGCTTATGTTTGAACTTAACGTGTATGTAACCCACATTATTTCTCTAATAGTAAGTTAAATTGCTGTTTATGCTACACTTACATTTATCCATTGTAATCATAACATCTGCATTTAATTAAGTACTTTGTTGCGCTCTAAATGTGTGGATGTTTGTGATAATTGCAGCTGGATTAAAGTGCTTCTTGGAAACCTTTTAAACCGTTTGATAAATTATACAGTACTCGAGAATTCAAGCATAAAACTGTGTCACAAGGCAATGATGTATTTTCCAGCAAGTGATTGTTGGCATTTTAAAGTTGGTTTATGCCACTGGATGGTGACTGAGCTGCTTCTTACTTGGACTTTATAAAGGTCATTCTTCTGGCACACTAAATCTTTCTGTGCAGGTTTCACTCCCGGCAGGAGCCGTGAATGCAATATCTTGGACTCGGCTGAATAGCAAATATTAGTTGGCGAACCGCTGTTGCTCTTTTGAGCAATAAATATATGCTCTTATACATTTATGTTCCCTGGTTTGTCCCAATATAGCGTGTTTTGTGTGTAGCCACCTAAATAACCACAGGTTTAACATTTCAAGGGTGGACAGGCTGATCCTCGCTGTTTTTTTTGTAATAGCTGGACCGCAGGCCAGGCCGTTTGGCTCTGCTACCACTCTAAGGCCACGGATTTCATCCATTAGGACAAAAAGAAAGAGAAAATAGAGAGCGAGGAAAATGCTGAATTCAATCTTAACACATAAATATGAGTCTGACAGAGGTTTGGCAGGCTGTGGCTCTCATACCACTGGGAAGAGCCAGAGTGTTTGTTAAGAGAGGCTGTTTCGTATTGATTTTGCAACAGGCCTGGCACGGCGCTTTGGAATGTAGGCCACTGCTGTTGCAAAAGCCAGAGAGTGTTTTCTGTGAGGCGTTAGTAGCTTCACGCTTCACCCTGAGCTGCTGTATGGCAGATGGACACAACATTCTGACTTTTTAGAGGGAATGGTATGAATCCATTGATTTTAATAGGGATAGTGCATTGCAAGAATGTCTTTGAGAGTATTCTGTATTACAAAGTCATCTGGTTCTTTTCACACCCTCCAAATCCATCTCACGCATTCTAGCACCATTAGCAGTGTCACTAGGCACCCTTTGAGAGATGAACGCTTCCTTACCTACCACTTTTTTATTTTAATCATTACATTCAATCATCAGTAATCATTTAGTTGAGAGGCTGTTTTTACATCCCAAGTAGTGTTTTTAAGCATGGAGGGGAATTTGTTGGAGGGGCTAAACTGTATACTGAGATGTGGACTGAAGTCTGCGTCAGACTGCTGAAGTAGATAGATTTGGGTCGTCTTGCAACATTTCAGGTGTAAAAAACAACCACTTGTCCTTAGCTGAATAATTGACCAGACATGCATGTTGTGGGTGCAGTGATCCAGTAAGAAAAACAATTATTTGTGGCCTATATATACACATGTCATTATATGCCAAAGCCCAGATGGGTAGTGTGGGTGTGTGTGGGTTTGTTTATCTATACTTTGGGTACAAAATCCTTCTGACATAAATATAAATACAATTCAGATTGTACAATATTTAAAGAAGATTATTAGCTATAGCTATACATTACCATTCAAAAGATTGGGGTAAGATTTAAAAAAGAAGAAAAAATAAAATAATGTTATTCAATATTTAATAATATTTCAAACAAAAATATTTAGCAAGGGTGCATTAAATTGATCAAGTGACAGTACCTTTTGAACTACTTTCTATTTATCAGATACTTCTGAAAAAATTAAATGTATCATGGTTTCCACAAACTATAAGCAGCAAAAACGGTATTCAAAACTGATGAAAATAAGATCCATTACTAATAATTAATAAATAATAATAATTAGCACCAAATCAGCACATTAGATGATTTCTAAAGGATCATGTGACACTGAAAACTGAAGTAGTGACTGCTGAAAATTTTGTTTAATTGTACTATAAAACATTAATATATAATACTGGACATTAAAATACACATATTATTGGTATTATACACATATTATCAAGCATATAAAATATTGTATAGGAAAGGTACATTTTCCTTTGGTTCAGTCTATAGTAATTATAGTCTATAGTAAATATATTCATTCATATAATTATCTGCTCTTTTCATCATCTTCATTGGCTATCACATGTCATGTGCTAAAGAATTAGCAGGCTATAATTTCACAAAGATTTGTTGATTGCAGTCTAGACCGGGCTTGACTTCAGCGTGCTTTGTCAGCTCATTTTCCTGTTTAGCTGCTCTCTAAAGCTCTCCATCTGCCTCATAGCCACACAAATCCTGCTGTCTCATAAGTGACGCGGTCGTCTGCCAACACTATCAGATTGGCAACTACACAAAACCCCAGATGAAGGCGTGTGGAAGCTTTGCCACACCCTTGGACCTTTTCATGGCTTAGAAAGCAAGAAAGGTTGTCTCTCTGCCAGAGCTTGTAGAAAAGAAAAGCTTCAAAAGCTTACCAATTGTGTTGTAAATGCAGAGCAGATTTTCTCCTTATGTTTATGCCGTCGGGTGTAATCTAGGCCCTTTCTTTGAAAGAGTCATTTAGGGGCTCACTTGCCAGATCCAGCATTAACCAGTTGATTTGTCTGCAGCATATTAGAACGATGTTCTTAATGGTTCATTAATATGTCTCTATGAAATTCTGACAGTGTGGCTGACTGTGCATTTCTATCTTGTAATGCATGCTGCAAAAGAAGCACAGACAAATTATCACTACATCCTCTGCCCTTGATTTCTCTGCCCCATGTGTCCTTTTCTGTGCACTTCTCTTCCTCTCTCACCATCCTTCCTTCTCCTGTATGTCTCTGGACGAGGCTCTATTGATCGTGGAAGTGTGTGACTGTAATAAACTTTGACAGCTCACCGTGCAGGCTTGCACTGAGCTGGGAGGAGAGAGTCATGCGGCCAATCCATGGGGCCAGCAAAGTCCAAACCATCCTTCATGCATGGGTGCCCAACCTCCTCGCAGTCTAACTATACCGTAGAATGCATACTCTGATATCACCCAAACTTGGGCTGTGAGTAGGTGACTATTACATAGTACAGATATAACAAGTCCTACGTTTAATGTCTTTGATATATATTACTTTGATTTGATGGATATTCAAAGATAGAAGCTTTAGAATATGATCTACAAAGCTGCATTAGCAAGTACTTCTCTATGTCATGTGTATACTGATGTTTTTAGAGATATTTTAAATGTATTGTATCGGTTGAAATTAGATAGTTATGTGTACAATTTAGATTACTGATGTCATCTAACATCTAAAACACTTATAATATAACAATACTCATGTATTGTTAACAACATGAATACATTAATAATTTGACACTGTTAAAAGGATAGTTCACCCAAAAATGAAAATGTTGTCATCATTTACTCACCCTCATGTTGATACGAATCTGTATAGGTTTCTTTCTCATGTTGAACATAAACAAAGATATTTTGAAGAATGCTGGTAATCAAATAGTTGATGGTCCCCATTGACTTCCATAGTATTTCTTTCCTTACTTACTATTGAAGTCAGTGGGTACCAACAACTGTTTGGTTCTTCAAAATTCTTTCTTCAAAATCTTCTTTTGTGCATAATAATGAAAGAAACGTAATACATGTTTGCAGAGCCGATCCTCCCTATACGCGGAATACGCAAGCTGTGTAGGGCCCCCGAAACACCAGGGGGCCCCCTCGCTCTCAAAGATGTTTTCATTTTAGTTTCGTTTTTCAATTTGGCCAGCGGTTATGAAAACATGAATAATCATTTATTTTAATGTGGTGCGCTGTCACACTCTCTTCGTAAAAATCAGCCAAATCGTGTAACGTGAATGTCGTACAGTCTCTTGCTCTTACTAAAAAAAAAAAAAAACGAGGTAAAAGAGGAAGAGATACTGTTTCTCGAGCGCTTTCCATGAGTGAGTCAAGACTTGAGTGAAACACGGACATCATCCATCCTTTCATCCCAACAGACCGGCGAGACAGTTTTCATTTTTGGGTAGACTATCCCTTTAAATATAACATTTATGTGTGCATATCTCAAATATAATGTCTGTACATACTGTACATTAAAATTTTGAAATTCTTCAACTAAAAACAACTGTTTTAGAAGTTTGGGAAATAATGTTTTTTTTAAAGTAATTATTAATTTTATTTAGCAAGGACGTATTAATTAAAAGTGAAAGTGCAAACATTTGTAATGTTTGCAAAGTTTTTCATTTCTAATAAAGGCTGTTCTTATGAACCTTCTATTTATCAGTTTTGTCATCACGGGAATAAATTACATTTTAAAATGCATTCTAATACTAAACACATAAAAAAACTATATAAACCAGCCACAGTGTGATAATATTTTACAATATTACTGTTGTTACTATATTTATTAAAAAAGCAGTTTTTGTGAGCATAAGAGACTTAAAAAAAAACATTAAAATATCTTACTGACCCCAAACTTTTAAACAGTTGAGTATTTAAATTGATGTCATTTATTTTTGGTATTTCTTGGCTTTATTTTGATAGGACATTTAGTTGACAGGAAGTGAAGGGGGGCAGGATAGGTTCACGAGCCAGGACTCAAACTCAGGACGGCTGAAGCGCAGCGGCGCTGTATGTTGGCACACTGCCCACCAGGCTATCGGTGCTGACAATTGATGTGTTTTTTATTACATTTCTCATTATATTACCAATATAAAATGCTCAAATTAGACATTTCCCTATCTTTGTTTTCATTTAGCCTTTGGTTAGCTTAATGCTTAGGCTCAGGGTTGCCACCTTCAGCGAGGCAAAATAAGGGACACCCATTCACGACCCCCCCAAACACGGCTGTCCTCCACAAACGCCCGCACAAGCTACGTATCACCTCACGGCTTCCAGTAGATCGTGGGATCTCGTCAACACTACGACTCTATTCATCTTCCCCATTATCTGTTCTTAAAAATAAACCTGCTTATCACGTTATTTTAACTTGATTGAGGACGAGCTTTATAAGATATGTGGAGGAATTCTATGAATTATTATAGGGGTCTTTTTGATCAGTTATGCAGCTGTCGAAAAGCACCGAAGTACCTGGAACGCAGAGCGCCTGGGATTACCTCTCCAACGGCGCCTTTGCCCGAGGCGGAAGACTCTCCTTCATTTATTTATTTATTTATATTTAATTCCAAGCGCCCCCGAGAGTGCTCAAATTCCGCTGGCTCGCCCAGCTCATCTTCATTGGCTACGTTTCTCCGCTGGTTCCGTCCATTTGTCCCATTTTCATCTGTGCCTCCGCTGGTCCTGTCCAAATTCGCCTCCGCTGGCTCCGCCCAATTTAGCCGCTGTTTCGCCCATTTTCGTCTCCGCTGGTTCCAAACTGTGCCTCCGCTGGTCCTGTCCAGCTCGCCTGTGCCTCCGCTGGTCCTGTCCAACCTTGCCTCCGCTGGTCCCGTCCAGCTCACCTGAGCCCCTGCTGGTTCCGTCCAAATGCCAAATTGTATATGCCTCTGCTGGTTCCGCCCGGTCTCCAGAGCATTTGAGCGCCCCCGGGGATTTCCCCAGATTTTGGGGGGGGGGGGCTATGGCCACCCAAGGCTTATGGCCACCCAAGGCTATGCATACCCAAGGCTATCCGCCATTATGACCGCCCTGGAGGCCACCTAATAAAACCCACCCTGTTTCGATAACGGCGCGGGACGCGCCTAGGGTGGGGGTAATGTCTATTCGTCTGTCTCCACATTATTCGTCTGTCCTCCATTATAATGCAATAATTAATCCATCTAATAATGTCTAAAACTCCTCTCCTCAATATAATAATTATGTCTTCCCCACCAAATAAACCTGCTCTGATAATAACCTCCAACAGTATGTTATTTTAACTTTGAATATTATATTAACAGACTATGGATGGGATTAATTTTATTTATGTATGTTATATATTAATTTGCCAAATTTTAATAAAACAATAAATCCCAAATTGGCATTTTTGATTATTTATTATGCTATATTTATGAATAATATAAATTAATAAATAGGGTCCTTAATTATAACCTTCGTCTCCGCTGGTTCCGTCCAAGCCTCCGCTGGTCCCGTCCAACCCTGGCCTCCGCTGGTCCCGTCCAGATGTTGTCTGTCACTTTCGCTCCGCTGGCTCCGCCCATGGTTCACCCTTCGTCTCCGCTGGTTCCAAACCTGTGCCTCGCTGGTCCTGTCCAGTCGCCTGTGCCTCCGCTGGTCCTGTCCATGGCCTCCGCTGGTCCGTCCAAAGCCCCTGCTGGTTCCGTCCATTCTGTCATAATTTACCCAGGTTGTTCTAAACCTGCAGCGCCCCCCGGGGATAAAGTTTTTTGGGGGGGCTGTCTTCTGTGGCCACCCGAGGCTGAACACAAAAGAGGCTCCGGTCCAGATACCGCCACGGCCACCGAGGCTTCCGCCACGGCCACCCGAGGCTGAAGAATCCCGTGGGTAGGCTCCCGGTCCACCACGGCCACCCGGGCCCCCGATCCGCCAAACAGCTGCTGGTCCTCAATAACAAAAAAAAAAAAAGCGCCCCCAACCCTCCCCTTTCGATGTTATACTCTTTGGTTACCCGTCTGTCCTCCACATTCTTCAAATTATCATCACACGTATCAACTTTTATCCTCATCACCTCACGTTCAACTCCTCTCCTCATAAGATAATAAATTATTAAGGTTTGGAACAACTTGTGTTATTTTAATTTGATTATTTTATAACTATGTTTGTAAACGATGATGGGATTAATTTTTTATATGTATTTATATTTAATTTGCAAATTTTTTGTTTTTCATCTAAATAATTTAGCATTAAAAAAAATGTAAATCCCAAATTGGTGAACTGTAATATAAATTAATAAATAGGGTCCATAATTATAATACTTTAATCCATCTAATAATGTCAGACAGTTCACCGTGAGCAACTGAAATGCTTCTCTGCAAACGTGCATGTTCATCATTAGTTATTGGACAGACCCATTGATAACTTCCCCATTTAGCCCTACATCTGCCTTTTGTTCAAAGGGCGGTTCTGTCTTCTGTTGACGTGAGCTCCTAAAACAAACAAAACAAAACAAAAACTGTTTTAAAACTGCGATATATTATTAAGTTTGGAACAGGTTTGTTTAGTTTTGGGTGAACGCATGCTGCGCTCACGTGAAAGTGCTTTAACGGTGTGCCTTCTGGAGACTGCGTCGTTATGAAAACAAAGATGCCAAAATGCAATGACGTGCAAATGAGCTTCTTAAATACCTCTTAAGAAATTTATTTCATTATAATTGCTATTAGTATTATAATCGGGGCAAAATCACTGATCTATATAAAATGAGATCAGTGGGCAAAATATGTATTTGTTAATTCAACTAAATGTTGGCATTTTTAAAATACAGGATAAATTGAGTCCCGTATTGATTTGATACGGGACGCATCATTTTACCTTTAAATACGGGATGATTACGTATTTTAAGGGACGGGTGGTAACCCTACTTAGGCTGGTTGCTTAGCACAGAGCTAACTGCTGTTTTGATTAGCAAGAAAAGTGCTTATTTCATCATGCACGACCCTAACAACTTCCAGCACCTGTACTAACAGCCAAACCTTGATCCCTTAGTTTAAATACACCTTTGCATGGTACAGGCTAGATTCCCACTTCAGATGTGGCTTTTGTCCCCCCTCAAGCTCTAAGTAAAACTCCTCTTGTGTGTGTACACTGCGGTTGTCTTTACTATCATCGGAACATGCATTAAATTCAGAGAGGTGGTGTTTAGCACTCTGTAGATTGCTCTTTTAAGGTTGTGTAAACTCTCTGGTTTGGCTTGGTACACCACGCTCAGTGAGCACTTAAGAGGTGCGCCTAGAGTGAACCACGATTGCACGAGTGTGCTTGCTGTTTTCAGCCAAGACTAATGAACTGACTTCTCTGAATATGTTCATCAGCCTCCTATAAACCCCCTAAACCCTGTTTCCCATCCATTAGCTCCATTCAGCGGCTATATCATAATGATTTCCAAATGTGCTTTGTTTGAACGCACTCACGGGGTCTACCAGAGTTGAATAGGTACTGTGGTATACCGCAAAAAATGTCCTATTTAAAGACAAGACATAATATTATTCAAAGAAAAGAAGTGAAGACTGGCTTTTAACCACAGTGGATGAAAATGAACTACAGTGAGACAAAACCAATTGACTGAAAATGTATATTTTTCTGTTTTTAATTCATGGCGTACGCTGTTTAATCAAATTAATCACAGTTATTCTTTGAATAGTTATAGAATGGGCGGCTAGCAGGAAGGGAAACAGGAAGGGAAGGAGCAGTGCTTTTACCACATCAAAGTCGTCTGATAGTAATTACTGTCTATGTAACAATAAATAATGAAACAGGATCTATCTACAATTTACTTTAATGTTCCTGCATGATGTCATTTGAAATGAAGACAGTAAAATTATTATTATATTTTTTTTGTAGTGCAGACATCTTTGTATTGATCACAGTGAACTAATGCAGCAGTGCTGCCAAATTTGAGGGGAAATTAAATTAGAGGCCAGTCCTTAATGCCAAATATATTATGTGGTCTGGTTTGAAATACATGCAGACTGAAAAAGAGGCCATTACATTTGAATCCAGCAATATATTTATGCACATCTCCATAGTTATTTGCTGAATTATGTAGCTTATTTTATTCCAATTACTTGAAATACAAAACATTAAAGCAATGTTTTGCATTCAATACAACGTAAGTTCAATTGACAACCTTTATTGCATAATGTTGATGACCACAGACAATATGCCTCATCCCGGTTAGAGTACTATGTGCTTTGTACAGTGCCATTCTACAAAGAGTTTACAGCCATAGATCATATTTTTGTCAACATGAATTGATGTGTTTGACGCATTTGACTTCTGTAATGAGATGAATTTCAGAGTGGATATTCAAAGAAAGCTAATTTTAAAGAATGGATTATGAAAAGTGGATGTTACATGCCAGAACGGGACCAGACCGAATGTGAGTTTGCTAGATTAGCTATAGTGTTTATTATGTAAATATTGTAATTTTTGTATTTCTTGATGACTTTAAGGCACTTTCATTCATCCTTAATATATATATATATATATATATATATATATTTAATATATATACAAACCCGATACTGTTGTGTGTGGAATAATAATTTACAAATCTCATAAACTATATTTTATTCACAATAGTGCGTGTGAGACTTTTGTAAAGTTGTCTATATAGTCATCATAAGAGGCCGAAAGTTAAATGTACTTGTTTTCTGTGAATATTGACATGGGAAGAGGATTAACTGCGGCGAAAAATAGATTTGTGTTGGCAGGTACAGAACTTCATCAAGGCCGGAAAACCATTAATCTTCGGGCCCTTAGACATAACATACAGGAATGGTAATGGAAATCACAACATTCAGGAATTGTTTAAACTATTGTGGTAAAACTCTATAGGTCAAAAAAGAAGCCATTTCTGCAGAAGCGCAGGCGTCTCTGGGCCAAAAAAATGGACTGTGGCAAACATGTTCTGTGGTCATGAATAAAACGGGACCCATATACTAAAGAAACAACAGGAAGCGCCAATGGTATGGGGTTGCTCATTGATGGACAAATTGACATTTCTTTCAGGAAGACCTGTTTTTTGTGCCAGACCACATTGTATACAATTGTATTCTGTAGTCTGATCTTTCACCCATAGCTCTTAAAGAGGAAGATGCGACAAAGAAGACCTCTCTTGAGGTTTAAGACTCTGGCGGTTATAAAAAGAAGAGGGGATGCAGTGACCCTGTCATGTCTAATTCACACTCAGCTCTTGCCAAGTGCCATGACGGCAAGGACGGCTGGTCTCTGGTGCGTGTGCTGTAAGTTAGCTGGTGAATATTGACTCAGTATTGCTGGCTTTTTGTTTAGTGGCTGGTTTTCTGCAATGGAAACAACAGAAGAGCCAACTACGGTAAAGAGGGGCTCTTCTCTCTTGAAACCACTGTAAATTCACACTCAGGGAAGAACGGCTGGTCTCTGGGATAGCAGTACATTGTGAGGGAAACCACTTAAACAGTCAGAGAAGGGCATTTCAGACACTCTCCACTGGCTCGTCCTGTCCAGGAGACACAGTGGCTATAATCGAAATAGCATACTATTACACATTGTAATGTGGGGTTTTGGGGTTCTGTTTCATGTTCTTGTTTTCATGTCTTTTATTTTGTAGCTTGTTTCATGCTGTTAGTGTCATGCTTGCCCTCGTGTATTCATGCCCTTAGGCTTGTTCGACTTCATGCAAAGATTGGCTGCCGCCTGACAAAAGCAATGCATTCTGGTTAGAACATTTGTCCGACTTTGATCAGCGCTGCAGCCACCTTACGATTACATGTGCCATCAAAGTATCGCGAGAGCAAAACGAGACCAGCCGCTAAGGTCAGGTGCTGCAGTTGCTCTAAATCGCCTGCGAGAGACTTGATGACTACACATTTTATTCTCATTGGTTAGATTCTGTGATGACAAGCATGAGGTGTGTTGCGTGCTTATTCTAACAATTCAGTTCTAATAATGCTCCCAAATCTGTTTTAATAATGTTAACAGCTTTAGTGTACGTCACACTGTTATCTTTAGTAATTTTTTATCAGAAACACTGATAAAAGCTTATATACCCCCACTTTATTGGTGTTTAAATAGTATATGTTTATGTTGAACTTTATTCATGAACAGATGGTGCTGTATTATGCTGTATATAAAAAGTGTTTCTGTTTTTTTTTTGCGTATTTGACAAATATTGCATTTAATTCACTTTATCTGTGATAAGAGTATGGAAACACTGTGCGAGCGTCACTACTGGAGCAGAGAGTGTCCGACTTGACGTCTCTGCTTTTAATTCTGCCCCGACTGCAAGCGGCTACTCTCGCCAGCCGGTGGCAGGCTAGTATAGTTCATCTCGAACAAGCCTATTGGTTCTCTTGTTCATTGTGTCATGTTCTCATTGGTTGTCTTAGTCATGTGTCTTGTTTCCCATTGGTTTGTTCATGTCATGTGACTCTCATTGTTTGCTATAAGTAGCCATCTTGTTGCCATTGTTCCCTGTCGTGTATTGCAGTTGTAACCCACTGTCGGCGAGTCTAGTTTTGTCAAGTCAAGTCAAGTTAGTGATGGCGAAGTGAAGCGTTCTGAACCAATGAAGCTTTCAACCCAATTGTATCGGAAAAAGTTTCATTACTCGAAGCTTTTTAAAACGGTTCATGCTGTGGCCATCTTTTGGTCATAAAAATTAATAAAACCTTCCAAAGTGCTGTGATTCATTACAGCTGCTGGTTTCACATCTGGTTCTACTACTGATTCCTTGTTTTAATTTATTACATAAACATAATGGCCATTGTCAAAGTCATTAATTTGTGTCAGTGTACTACCACTAAGATAATTCAAATAAATCAAACATAAACTCATGAATTAAATCTGTGATCTGTCAATGTTAACTTTGCCTCAGTCCTTAGACTGTTATTTCATGGGCAAAGTTCATTTGACCTTAATATATAAATTAGGATAAAAAGAAAACAATGCAAACGGATTATAATGTAATATATGTAAAACTTCGGAGGTTCGCTTTGTTTGAACCAGCATATGAAGCATCAGTGGTTTTCAGCAAAGCTCACGTCATAGCTTTTGGCAAAACAAATCAAGCTCCGATACAGCGCTTCAATGTGAGATGTTTCGTTTTTTTGATACAAGCTTCGATGCCTCTGTGTCGAACGCACATCACTAAGTCAAGTCAAGTCAAGGATTATGTTTGTATTTTGGATCACTTTGTAAATAAACTGCACTTGGGTTCTCACTACGCTCTCTCCAGTGGACCGATCGTTACACGCATACTAATTTTACAGTATGTATACTAAACTTAGCAAAAAAAAGCAGATGTATTAAGGTGGTTTGTTAATCTTAGCTGGTTTAAAAAAAATCTTAACCAGTCGAAGATGGTTTGCTAGTCTGATTATGATTATGATTAGTTATGATCTCCCAAACTGGCCAAGTTGGTCTTTAATTAGACCGAGCTGGACTAGCTGGAAGCTAGTTTACTAGTTAAAACTAGCTAACCATTCTAGCCATCTTGTTGCTCTTTATAGTATTCAGTGCCTCTAGTATTTTTCAGTTTCTTGTTTGTCCACGAGTATAATGCTTCGGCATTTGTTGATTTACAGTATTGATCTGTAATGTTCCTTTGTAAATGTCTGAATGTGTGTCGATTCTCCTCTCCTATAATGCACTACCAGCCAAAAAGTGGCTCAGATTACTTTTGGACTCTTTGTTGGCTTGACTTAAAGCACAGTGGGAAATGGAGTGTTTTAGGTTATGCTGATGTCTAGCTTTATTTACATATAGGGGTATTTATTTCCAGTCTGTACATTTATTTCTCAGCAACGGTCTAGACAGACAAACCTTACACTGTTTCGGTAGCCATTTGGTCTGGTTTTGAAATGAATAATGACGTGCATGTCTGCTTTGTGACCTCTCATTTGAATTACGCTTAAAGTTGTTGGAAGATTTTATCTACTTTGAAGAAATGTGGTCTTGTGTGTAGTTAAATCGAGCTGGTAAACCTTGTTAACTTGAAAAGCAGTGTCTGTTAGTCCTGCATGCACCCAGTGAAGACCACAGAGTGATTCTTCACGAACTTGAATAAGCGCATAGTGATATTGCCTAACAGAGCTTATGTGGTAAATCTGTGGCTCACTTATCACTTCATCACTTAGTGCGATTCAAGCTTAAAGTTCTGTATTAAATCCCACTGTGTGAACAGAATCTGAACAATGAGTCAGGAGACGGTGTATGGTGTCATGGCAAACTACAGGCTCTGATAAGATCAGTGGCAGCTACTGCCTTTCAAGTGTGGGCCGATGTCAGTCATCTATGACAATGTATTAAGAAAACTTCAGTTTCTTAAGGAAAATAATCAACCAAGCTCAGAACTGTGTTATACAATATATACAAATGGTAATTTGCATGAAACAAGATTATGAATGTCAAACTAAATGCTAAACACTGTCAGTCAGTTTGTTACCGGCTGTTTGTGGCAAAGCCATTTATACGCATGCATGCCCAATACTCGTATACAAGATTAAAAAATGCATTAATTGAAAGAGACTCCTTATAGACTTCCAGAGAAGCATACATACTGTACATATTTATTTGTTTGTTTAAATAATATATAAATAAAGAATATATCAAAATTATTTGAATTTCTGTATAAATAATATATATCGAAAAATCCCCAGGCCCCTTGACCAATAAAAATGACATGAGGATGATGGGAGTGAGCAAAAATCAATCGTAACTACCTCTGATCAATATTAATAATGGTGATGCTGTTGTCTGGCCCTGACCTAACAGAGACAAATGAGCAAAGACAAGGAATGGAAACAGAAGGAGGCTTGTTTTGAAGGGCCATCACTTCACTTCAAGCCCTGCTGACCAGAAACTGAACAGATAAGGGTATCATGAAATATATATACACAATATATATTTAGCCAAATAAATAAAGTCTGCTTCAAGTGACTTGTATATTTTCTTTAAAAAACAAACTTTTTTTAGGATTTTTAAAGAATATTGCCTGCTGAGATAAGCAGTGCAATGCTTTTTTTCTCCACTGGAGGTGAGCTTTGACCACTGGGACTTATTCACAGAGATATTGATCTGTTTTAAGGGCACTGTGTGCATGAATATGTAAGTATGAGAGAAGTGTGTATTTTATGAGCAGTCTACTCACCATTTCACCATCAGCTTTCACTAAAACAATCACTTTTAACCAAAGAGAAGTACAAGTTACAACTGATTTTATTTTCTTCACTTTAGGTTTACATGTGACATGAAATCAGCATCAACGCATTTTTTTCTGGTCTTATTGTGCAATGCTTGTTGTTCCAATATAAAAATAATACTTTGTCTTCATTTTTATTAAATGCAATGACTTGCTGTTCCTCTACAGCTACTAACATTTTCAGTAGATGTTACAAATTCTTTTTTACAAACCCTCCCTTTAACATCATTCAATTCCTGATGAATAAAATCAAATCCTGCCCTATTTTATCAGAACTACAATAGAATGTGGAAGTAAAATGGGTTAATATTGTATAAAATTGTTTAGTAATGATTTATATACACATGCAGTATATGTGTCTATTTATACTGTATATGTCTATTTATGACTACTTTAGTCATGCATGCAAAATTGTAGTTTTTTCTAGATTTCTGCCTTGCAAATTTACTATAATCCTAAAAAATATCAAACAAGAAACATTTCAAAGAGAAAAGATTGTGCTAGTTTGGAATTATTTAGTGAAGAGACTGTGCTTTCAAATGAAGTTTCCCACTCAAGCTAAACAGGAACGATTAGTCACCACTAGGTAATTAATCCCAAGACTCCCTTGTGTCTGGGCCCAGACAGATCCCAACCTCTCATTGTTTGTTTTGATATTATGCTTCAAGAAGTAGTGTGATCTCCTTCTTATGCGAGGCATATATTATTGCTTTTTGAATCATTGGACTTATATTTGTCACCTACTTCATATGTGAAGTTAGTTTCATGCCATTAATGAATGAAACTATATCACAACCTGTCTGCTGAGAGGATTTACCACGTTTGATTGGGTATCACCATGATCCTCTCCGCAGGCCTCTGTCTCTGCCCTCATAGCCTTGCCCGAGTGGCAGTGGAAAGGGCCGGACATCCGAGAAGGCCTGATAGGGTTCCGCGTTAGCTCTCTCAGGTGAGCTGCACATTGGATCTGTTTACCGCCTGGGCAGCGACCACAGAGAAGTGATCCCCAGCTTTAAAGTTTGGCCCCGTATGAGGCTATCATTACTCGAAAAAGTGTGTGTGTGTTTGAGTGTGTATGTTTTGGAGGGAAGCATTGTTCAACCCCCAGCTGGGGGTTCAAACAGAGGTCCCACAGCTGTGCATCTCTGGGGAGGTAAGGAGGGGCTTATGGGAAACCAGAGAGGATGTAGACATATGGCCACACCAGCGTTCTAAGTAATTCAACAAGCTCAGTTTTCTCTCCACCTTATGTTTTTTTTGTGCCGCAACAACTTTTTCAAGTTGCAAATGTCAGATCATATCTTAACTCCGAGCTCGTGTGTATGACCCCAGAGATCTGCAGATGTTTTTTCTGACGTTTTGATGTGATACTGTGTGGAAGTAACATACAAGATGACATCATAACATCATCTCTAGTGTTCTGTTGAGGAAAGAGTAAAAGAAAACATGAGCAGAGAGGAGGAAACCAAATCACACAGAAAATAAGCACAGTCTGGATCATAATCTCAAGGTGGTTTTGCGTTGCAAAGGGGTTTAGACTTTTTCTCAAAAAGTGTGATTAAGGCTATGAAAGTTGAGGGTGACCTTGTGTTTTGCACTATGTAGTCTCTTTCTGACTGCTGAGTGTTTGGAAAGGTCTCTCTGGACTATGTATGCAATATATTGCTCAAGTTTTGAACATGCAGTGTATTCATCATCTTCATGTTAATGTTCATCCTCAAGCTTGTGTTGTCTGATTCCCAAATGAATGACTCTTTTGAGTGATTTATTTTAATGAATCAAAGACAAAAAGCATTGATGGGTGCGAATTCCTGAGTGAATGATTCTTTTGAGCCGGTTCTTTTAATGCATCTTAAACACAGCATGACTGGTGTAGTCTGATTCTTGAATGAATGACTCTTCTGAGCTATTTCTTTTTAATAAATCAAGAATACACAGCATGATCAGTGTGGTTTGATTCTGTTCTTTTTAGTTAATCAAAAACGTACAGCTTATTCTTTACATTGTTATGGAATATTTAATACAAGTTAAGGCCAATTATTGGGTCATATTTATGCCACCAAATGTATAGTTTTATTAAAGGGGTCATCGGATGCAAAATTCACTTTACAAGTTGTTTGAACATACATTTGTGTTGGAATTGTGTGTACACATCCATCCTATAATGATAAAAATCCACCCAGTGTTTTTTTTTTAAATCCCTGTTTTAAAATCCCCTTTCTCAAATCAGGCTGTTCTGAGATTCCTGTCAGAATGATGGAGTTCTGTACAGACCGCTCCCACGATAGCTGATTGACAAGACCGTCTTACCTCAGACCTGCCCTGAGTGAGCTGTACGCCTCCGGTGTAGGTTTTGTTATTGGATGTAATAATTAATATAGCAGTCGTCATTTACTCCCAACATCTGAGCCGCTGAAGATGCAGAGGATTAATGTTGCTCTCGTTTTTGAAGGGAATGCGCCGATAAATGCGTATATGTTCGCGCGAATCAATCGTGATCCAGCTTCATCTATAGAAGAAGTGAGTATTAAGGTCTTTGCAAATTGCCTTCCCTAAGAATGTGCTAGCTTGCCAGTTTCGCGGCTAAAGTAAACAGTACTGCTCATCACCCCACAGGAGAGAGGGGCGGGGTCAGCCGAGCTCATTAGCATTTAAAGCGACATGAACTAGAATGGCTTGCTAAAAACAGAGCTGATTTTGACATGGTAAAGAAGGTGTTGTTTCACACTACCATTGAGAAATTTTAACCAAAGTATGTTACAGACTTTTCATTAAGACCCTAAAGAATCATATCAACTTGTGGAAAATAGGCATACGATGACCCCTTTAAAATGTATTCATTAAAATCTCATCATTAGGCTATGCAACTGTGTTTATTTTTTCCAAACATTTCTTCTAATTAATGGAACTTCTAAACAATGAGAATCATTAAAGAAGTAGAATCGGAATCAGAACTATTAACAATTCTCATCCCTAATCTTCAAGATGCTTCTTACAATCTTATCAGTACTGTTTTGCTTTGAGATCTTTAGATTAGATAATAATGTTGAACATGTGTATTTGACTTCTCAATCACCCTGCCTATTCTTGTGTTCGCTCGATAGGATGTTCCATGTAACACGACACTGCATAAATATTTGTCCAACATAACCGTGTCCCTTCAGATCATAATAGCCCTGAAACCTGACAACAGTCCCCCTCAGCGAAGTAATTCTACCTAAGCTTGCATGGCCAAGTAAGTGTTACTGTTACAAACCAATTACTCAGTCATTCAACTTTGATGAGGGACTCTACAAATTAGCTAAGATGCTTATCGCTTTCCAACTCTCACTTTCACCCACACAGGCCCTTCCTGTGGCTCACTTTTTCTCTCTTTCCTATTAAGAAGGAGAAAATGACAGCTGGCAGTCACGACTTGTATCAAGGGAACATTTTTGCCGGTTCAAGAGGTAAAGAAGTCAAGAGGTGAGCAATGTGTCCCCAAAATGACACTGAGAAATCTGGTGACCCGGTAAAGTGATATAACACCACAGAGGTAGGAGAAGACGTTCACCACCTCTTCATGTGGCTAAACTGGTAAAAGATGGGAAGGTGTGTGTCAGCGTTGCAGTGAAGGACGGGGAACTTCCTTTCCAGTGTTTGCACATGTGAGTAGGAGGTGTGTATACATGAGGCAACAGTGCAGTCACCCTCAAGCTAGACAAAACTAAAGTCTCATATGTCATATGTCTGGAATTTGTGACAGGTTGAGCATGGCGTTGTGTTTAATGACTATAAATGACCTTTAACCTGAATTTGTCATTGTGATTTGCATTTCAGATGCATCTGTAACTTGGTAATCACTCGAAGGCACCCGCAAACGGGTTGTTTGTCCAGAAATGTTCTTTTAGTTTTTGTCAAGCTGACGGAGGCATTTGTGTTATTTAACATCTGATAAAAAAGGAAACAGGCGTTTCCTCAACAGGAAGGATGTGCCTGGTGAACGTCCCCTGTGATGTGTGAGAAAGGGGAACCAGGCCCAAAGCCAAAAGACGGCGGTAGCAGTTTAGCTAATGAGGTCTTGAGAATTCATTCATGGAAGTGATGGTCATAACGAAAGATGTGGCCACATGCGATGCACGCTTGCTGCTCGATCCAACGCAGTCAGACTGAAGAAACCTGTTTGAATGGAGAGTCCGCTGCCACAATCGCTGTTTGGTCAAGGACTAATCCTATTCCATGTCAGTGCTAACACACTAGAGAAATCAACTTTGGTTCTTCAGTCACATTAAATCTTTTTGTAAACCATGGGGAAGTTTCTCCTCTCTTTGAGGTTTCCTCTTCTGTTCTCTCCAGGCATTTTAACTCCAATCTGACTCTTTCTAGTGGGATTTGTGATAAAAGGCAAATTTTCCTTGTAGTGCCGCATGTTCCCTAGAGAGCAGAGCAAGGAAGCTGTTGTGCATTAACTCAGTACTGATGCAGAGCATCTGGGTGATGTTTATGGAGATTTATTGGTCTCCCCCAGGCCCTAATTGCCTCCTCCCCAGTGGGTAGTCCTGTTAAGGCCAATGATATTGTCAGCCCTCTTTGGGCCTGTTAATGGCTGGAGCAGGTGGACCAACGTATTGTTTACGTCTGTAGGTTATAGAGACAAATGGTGCCCCTGGAGTCCTTTTGGCCTGGATGACACACGCATATCAGAGGGAAACTTCCCCTCTTGGGTCATAAACCAAGCTGTTGCACCTCAACTTGGCCTTCACGTTCATTTTTGAGAGGCAGTAGCCACATCATGGCGCTCAAGCTGAGGAATATAATTGAGTTTAATGTGAACAAGATGTATTTATCTGTCTGATTCACAACGATCAAAAGATAGTAGTGAGCACTGTCTGGTTGAGGAATACATGTACCAATGTTTCTTCTTTTTCTGGACTTTTGTTATAGACTTTTTCGTTTTGAGTGATGCACTTCGTAACTCATTTGGTTACTGGCATGAAAAGTTTTTCACTTCACAGTTTTCTGTGAAGACCACAGAAGGCGGAGCCACAAAATGATCAGAAAAAATGCTTCAGGCAGGGAAAATTTGAGGGTAGAGAGAGAACGAGAAAGAAAGTGAGTGTCCCAACCTGCCTGCCTTTCAAGGTTATTAGAAATCATCTATCAAGGCTGGAAAAACCTTACTTCTTTTTAAAACTGAATTTGATTCATGAAATACTCTTTTTAAAGATGATGTGTGTTATTTATGTGTTGTCACTTATTGTGATATTAAAATGTTCTCCTATTCCAGAAGAATATGCAAAGAAAACTTTATTTGTGTTGATTGAATTGTGGTGTTTGAAAAATTGCTTTGTTTATTTGACAATCCTGAGGAGCAGAGCAACACTGGCTCAACCAATGGCATGAGTTTGGGGCGGGGCTGTCTGACCAATGACAGACAGGAAGAATGTTTGGGAAACGTGTTTGAAAACAGTTATTAGTTTGGTGAAGCTAGTGACGCACAGATTAGATGCTTCACCTTAATTCTACATTTCTAGTTCAATTTGTCATCGTGTTCTTTTTGTCTTTTAATAGTATTTTCCTTTTTGTATCCTGTGCTGTTCACGACATTAAATAAGAAATTGCACTTCTGAAAAGAAGTGGTTTGGCTGTTCAGAACATAAAAAGCTATCATAATAAAACATATATTTTTTTAAATAGCATATATAAAGCAGGCCTTGTCGATTATTGCGAGTTAATTGAATATTGATCTTGTGAATTTTCCAAAGTTTGTTTTCTTTTGTTTTCTCTCACATATTACAAGCTAAAAGTGTCTTGGGAGAGTTATTAAACTTTATGCCTGTGATCACAATAGCTCTTTAAAACTATAACGTTGTATGTAACTGATGGAATGTGATGGTTTTAGAAAAAAAATTGTGCATAATTAATGATCTCTTGGTGTGAAGTTTTTTTTTAAATGGTTTACATGGACTTTTTATAGTTATGGTGCTTTAGATTGGCTGCACACTGCAAAAAAATGAAATATCCTTGAAACAAGATCAATTTACTTGTCAAGCTAAATGTTTTTTTTATTTATTTTTGTTTTTATTTTTAAAGAATCTCTCATAAATATATGAATATTTTGTCTTGTGCCACTGGCAAGGCTTTTTCATCTGTTTATGCTTAAAATAAGTGGAAAAAGTCTGCCAGTGATAGTTACTTCGCCTTAATATCTTAAGCTGATTTACTTGATTCCCAGTGAACAAATCGTAAAACAAGGCAAAAAAATCATATTAAGATTTTTTTTTAAAGTACATAAAGTAAATGTGTCTACAAATTCTTGAGTATGATGCATGCACTTTAAAAACTATATAGATAAAAACATAATTTTTAATAAATTATATACATATGATGAAACCCAGTTTAGACTCCAGTATTATATCCTAATAAAGTAAAAACACTTTCTTGGCTTAGGGACCAACCCTAATATTTTATTCAATCATTTATTTATTCTTGATAGAATGATATCATCTGTCTATTAACATCATGTTTATCTTGGTAGACTTTCATGTTTCGAATATGTTTACCAAAAAAAGAGAGAGAGAGAGAAAGAGAAAGAATGTAGAAGAAATGAAGACATTTCTATGTGTGGGAGGCAGGCGGCTGGTGACAGGCTCATGATTTTTGCAGAGGAACATGACTTCAGAAGGCCTGTCTGATGAGTCTGAGACAGGCCTGTCAGAGAGAGTGTAAGTGCACTAATGACTGCGAGCAGCCTCGCCACTCAGGGCATGAATATTGGATATATATGTAAGTGCATATTTTCTCTTCTCCCATCTGACGCTTAGTCCCAGGTCCACATGTACCGAGGGGACCGTCATTGAAAATTAGTGACCAAAGTCAGCGAGGCACAGGCCTGACGAATATCTCAAGGACCTTGAATCAAATTCTAAATTTATCAGACACTCTGGATCTCATGTTTTTGTGAAGGGGATAGATTTAGATCCAGTCATTGAAATGCCTTATGATGACAGGAAGAGGCTACCGAAATAAATTATTAAAGACACTGTGCTTGAGGTTGATGTCAGATTGATGTTTCTTTTTTACACTTTCATCTGTGTTACATCAAAATTGAACCAAATTAGTTTTAGTTTTATATTGCACATGATTAATTGGTGCATGTTATTGCAAAACAATATAGAATAATACAAATAATAATAAATACATTTTGCCATGTTGCCAATTTTTTGCCATGTTTTATCTAAAAAAGTTAATAACCATCAGCCCATATGGCAAAAATGATGTATAGCTATACTATAATTTATAAAACATTTTTTAAGATTGTTCATAAGATACTTTATTTTAATAAGTTATCTATCTATTTAGATAGATAGGTAGATAGATATGAAAAAATTAAGTATATTTGTTGTCCAGAATATTCAGTTATATTTGTCTGGGTGACATCCGAATTGAACCAAATTAGTTTTTAGTTTTTGTATTGCACATGACTAATTGCATGTTATTAAAAAAAAAAAATTTTTTGCCATGTTTTATCAAAATGTAATAACCAAAAATATAATAATATAAATAATATGGCAAAAAATACACATAGCTATATTATAATTCATATAATATTTTTTATTTCAGATTTAAAAAAAATATATAAGTAAACAAAAAATGACAGAAAATGTTATCTATAGATAGATATTGAAAAAATAGATAGATAGATAGATAGATATATAGATAGATGATAGATGATAGATGGATGGATAGATAAGAGATAAATAGAAAGAAGAAATTATAGTATATTTTATGTAAGAATAAAGTTTGTTGTCCAGAATATTTAGTTATATTTGTCTGAAATACATAAATTCTGTTTAAATTCAGACTTTAAATTCACAACAGTGAGTCAAAAAGCATGCGGCCATGTGGAGGAGTCTGTAGGTGGACCAGACATGTGGGTGGCAGATGTTTAGGGGCAGTCTTTGGGTTATATCTGGGTGAACCAGGTATGACTCACACAGACACACAGTCATTTCACGCCAGTAACAGGTACGAGCAAAACACTTAGAGGCAGTCAGATTAGGTAACATTGTATTATTGCAGGACTTTTCTATGCTTCCAGAACCAGGGGACAAACGGAGTGTGGAAAGTGTTTGCAACGCACCACGTGTCTTTGTGCAACACTGATGCACATCTATTTTTGCTACAGCTCCCTGTTTTGCCCATTGTAAGTTGTTTTGAATCTGTAGTTAGACGGACCAAATCGAATATTGAAATGAGTTCCAAGCCCCATCTGCCCAGCTTGTGCTTCTGCATGTGATCTGAGGCAGATAAGAGCGACTGTTCCTGTTTCCTATTGAATACACAAACCTAAAGACCTATTTACTAAATGCTAATTTTCCATTGTACGCCTTTCTTGCGAGTGAAGTTTTTTTTTAAGCCAATACTGATTAAAACTATTAAAGCACTATACAGTCTTTCTTTCTTTCTACTTTGCGTTATTCTAATTTTATGTTATTAGGAATTATATAATCGACATCATTTTAATGAATGAAAGTTGAATTGAAAGTCTAAAACAGTTAAAAACAAATCACTAGAAACTGAATGCTCAAGTGTTTAAGCATCAATGTAAACCATGGTCACTAAGTGGGGAACGCAGACACCGTCCCCTAAAGTAATACGGGGAAACGCCCTTTTTAGCGTGACTCGGTCCTGAGATACATTATGAAATAAATACCACCTGTTTGGCTGGTACAGCCCCATGACGTCATTACCGCGTGCCACACTTATAAGTGCCGGCAAGGGTAGGAATACATCATCAGCTTCTTGTCTGAAGCTTGCGTCCGAAGCATGGCTCGAATCCTAGGGGACGCAGTGTCTCGTTCCCCACTCGGGGAACCATGGTTACATACGTAACCTGAGACGTTCCCCTCATGGGAACTCGAACTGCGTCCCCTAGGGGTCGCTACGGGGACATTATACCCACTTCACCATGCTGAGGGGAATGCAAGCCAATTTCTCAAAAAGGCGAGCACTAAGCCAGCTCTACCCGGCTAAGGGAGTTGCCCCTGGGACGGCTGATGGCTGTCAGTGATATTATCCCTTCGGCCAAAGGCCTGAGCTGCATACCCTAGTACTTACCTGTTCTAGGTGCCGGATTACCGGGCCTAGGGTAGAGCTCAAAGTCTTGGAATCAGAAAAAGATTCCTTTAAGGGGATATGGCCAGGCACCTGGCTCACTAGGTCCTGGCCGATCACTCAGGGGTTACCACTTGCTCTCAAGCTTACCGAGGGAACTGTCTCAACAGACCTCTTGGTAGCGTACACCCCTTTCTTTTTCCCTTTTTTTTCTTTTTGGACCCAACATATATGGGACAGGGGAGCGGGGCCCAAGGCACAAGCCGGGGCTTTAACCAACTCAAAAAGGGCACGAAGCTGTGCGCGTAACCCTACCCTTTCGGGATTTTAGAAAGAACGCAGAACCTTGATGTGCGGACTTACCACTGAGTGGATTTTAGAAAGTGCCAAAGTCTCGCGTGTGCACATAGAAGAACGTTCTATGCCCTGGAGCGGAGAACTACTCATTCCTCAGAGTGAGAGGGAACTCAGACGCCTCAGAAGGGAGCGGCAAGCTCATAGATGACCTCTGGTTGAGGGGAGCAATGCTGGCTCGACCAACAGGCGAGCGACCTATCACAGAGCTCTGGGGGTCAGGAACAAGAGCAGGGCCCAAGGACAAGCCGGGCTTTAACCAACTCAAAAAGGGCACGAAGCTGTGCGCGTAACCCTACCCTTACGGGATTTTTAGAAAGAACGCAGAATCTTTGATGTGCGGACTTACCACTGAGTGGATTTTAGAAAGTGCCCAAAGTCTCGCGTGTGCACTTATTAGACGGACGCTCAGAAGGGAGCGGCATGCTCATAGGTGCGGAGAACTCACTCCTCAGAGTGAGACCTATAACGAGCTCTGGAGAGTGGAGAACTCATTCCTCAGAATGAGAAGGCACTCCGCCGCTCAGAAGGGAGCGGCAAGCCCAACCATGAGCTCTGGGAGGCGGGAACTCATTCCTCAGAATGAGAGGGAACTCCCCGCTCAGCAGGGAGCGGCATGCTCATAAATAACCCTCTATAGTGAGGGGAGCAATGCTAGCTCGACCAGCAAGACAGATCACAGAGCTCGGAGGAGCGGAGAACTCATTCCTCAGAATGAGAGGGAAACTCAGACGCTCCGCAGGGAGCGGCATGCTCAAAGATGACCCTCTAATGAGGGGAGCAATGCTAGCTCTACCTATAACGAGCTCTGGAGAGCGGAGAACTCATTCCTCAGAATGAGAAGGAACTCAGACGCTCAGCAGGGAGCGGCATGCTCATAGATAACCCTCTATAGTGAGGGGAGCAATGCTAGCTCGACCAGCAAGGAGAGCGACCTATCACAGAGCTCTGAGGAGCGGAGAACTCATTCCTCAGAATGAGTGGGAACTCAGACGCTCCGCAGGGAGCGGCATGCTCACAGGTGACCCTCTAACGAGGGGAGCAATGCTAGCTCTACCTATAACGAGCTCTGGAGAGTGGAGAACTCATTCCTCAGAATGAAAAGACACTGCGCCGCTCAGAAGGGAGCGGCATACTCATAGGTAACCCTCTTATCGTGAGGGGAGTAATGCTGGCTCTACCCTTGCAGTGGTGACCAGAATGACTGAAGATCCAGGAGGATCCGCAGAAACCTCCGAGGGGACTCACGTCCAGACCATCAGTAAGGCAGTTCGAGAATACAGAACCTGCCTGAAATCATCATAGGTCCAGCCTGACTGCAGTTCTTAGTTGGGAACTCATTCCTCAGAATGAGAGCCTATAATGCTACCAATCGAGCTCTGGAGAGCGGAGAAACTCATCCCTCAGAATGAGAAGGAACTCAGACGCTCAGCAGGGAGCGGCATGCTCATAGATAACCCTCTATAGTGAGGGGAGCAATGCTAGCTCGACCAGCACGGAGAGCGACCTATCACAGAGCTCTGAGGAGCGGAGAACTCATTCCTCAGAATGAGAGGGAACTCCGCCGCTCACAAGGGAGCGCCTCTAGGTGCTTGGCAGGAAACTTCCACCTAACCTCGGTCAGGTGGAGTTTACGGTGGTTACAGGGGAATTAGAGAGGAATGAGAGGGCTTGCCTCTCTCTGACCCGCGCCTCTCTCTCACCCTAGCCGCAGGAGGGGGAGGGGCATGAGTCGCGAGACTAGCCTTCTGAGCCCATCTCTGACCCTCAGACCGAGATGGGCTAGGACCCCTGGTTGTTCGGGCTCAGACCTGGATTATATAGAACCTTATCCAGGTCTTTCAGCAGATCAGTCTGGTACGCCTTAGTGTGCAACGAAGCGACGGTCTGACCTGCTGCTGCATATACCCTGCCATTTAAGCGAGATTCAGGGGCTTAGGTGGCCAGGGGGAGCCTTGAGAGAGGATGTCTGCCACAGAGAGATAAGCTGTTTATCATCTCTTGCACAGGGGACATCCCCTCATAGCCATTTTCACACAGTGTCAGCATAACTAGTATGCTGAAACCTATGAATACGAGAAAAAATAGCTTTTTTTTTTCACTCCTTCTCACTCTCCACATCGAGATTTTATGAAGAAAGGAAGGCTCACTCGAGCTGGGGGTGATTGGCCAGAAAGATTAATTTTTATGATCCACAACCCCCAAAAACTCGTTCATATGCAGAGAAGAGCACTAGCCGCTGAATCTGATTATGTCAGAAAGATCGCACAATCCAGCAGCTCACTCTCGTTCTCGGCCGACGCGCGCGAAAAGGGGCGGTCCCTCTTTTCTTTCTCATTCATCGGCCACATCCAACTGCTAATTTCATTACCTCCGTGCCTCGGCAGCGGTGGGTCCCGAATCGCGGGAAGCAGACGGCTGCCCCTCTTTCCTCGGAAAGAGGGACAGGACGAGAGCGGAGCTTTTACATAGAAAAAGCTCACAGTGCACGCAGATTTCCCCTCAAGGACATCGCGTGCGTGCTCCTTGCCCAAACAAAAGACGCAAAGATTGTGAGTGTCATCGCGGTGGGTCCCGATTTTTCCACACACAATCTTAAACGCCTTGCTAGTGCTCGCCATTTGATAGAGAGAAAACTGTACTCTTACCAGAATGCACGCTTCAAACAAACCAGTCAGTGAAGACGAAAAATGATGATGTATTCTCCCGGCGGCACTTATATTGTGGCCGCGGGTAGTGACGTCATGGGCTGTCGCCGGCCAACAGGTGGTGTTTTTACATATGTATCTTCAGACCGAGTCACGCTTGGGCGTTCCCCGTAGCGACCCCTAGGGGACGCAGTTCGAGTTCCCATGAAGAAACTGAAATGCTACAAGTGGATTTAAGCATCAATTATAAACCACAATGAATCACTAAAAACTAAAGCATGACACCAATATAATTAATCATTTAAACCTTAAATTAATCATTTTAAAAGTCTTTTTATGCTTTACACCATCATAGTGTACATTATGAAATAATTATAATCATTTTTGAGATTTTACAGTGTTTATAACAGTATTATTAAATTATTGTTTTCTTCACTTAAGTGTTAGATGATGGCAAGGGTAGTTTTCTTATTCATTTTTTGTCACAACTTTTTGTTTAAAATCTTAAAACTTTATTTTATCTCCAGGTTTCAATGGAAAAAATGTCCTGAATTTTCAGTGCGTTTTCAGACTTTTGTTCTCCACTATGTATTCATATGAAGATACCTATATTTCTGTAGGCTTCTGTGGCCTTTCTGCTTTATATGCTTTGTAAATCCACACTGTATTGAACAGCAGGGAGCAGTTATTCAGTGATAGAAAAGATCCTTAGTCATGAATGCATCGAGTTTGTGTCTGGGAGCTGAGTGGGGACCGACTTTCTACAATAATCAGGCTGTCATGTTGTCACCAGGCTGTGACATCCGTATTGACTGTGATAGCGCTGAGCTCTGCTTCTAGTTCATTCTCTTTAGCACCTGTCACTTTCCATGCTCTCCATCACATCTGCTGTGATAAATGCACTCCTTTTTTGTGTCCCAAAGGCAGTTGCTCTAATTTATTTTCTCTGTTGGTCTCCTAGATGGTTTTCGGGAGTGTTCGGAGGCATATGGGGGGGGTTTAGATGACTTTATATTTTATAAAGATACCGTCGTAACACATTGGTAGCAGAAGTGTGGTTGCGAAACCACTCATAGCGAACCCTGTTAAAACAAAAGCGAACAAATGAACATCTATTATTGCTGTAGATGTTTGCACTTGCCATCTATATCTGTTGCTATAATTGCTACTTATCAGGAAGTGGCACAATTTCTCGTAAAGTTCAATGGAAAAACCAGCATTCGCATACTGTACCACAACAGGCCTGACAACCACAGAGAGAGGTCTGAACTTATTCTGTGGTATTTTGAACATTAGCAAAGTAGTATAAAGATTGTCTTAGAGGTTTAGTTTGGATTTACTGTGGCATCCAAATAACCATTATTCAAAATACAATAATGAAAAATCTAACCACACTTTATTAAAGTTTGTCTATATGCATAGTTGACAAATAAAAAGTGGACCGTGTCCTATGGTGTGACATAGAAAAAATAAAAACTTAACATACAAGTAACATGAGAAAAATGTATCTTCAATCTTAGTTGCAAATAAAAAAAATAATACTTTTTTATTTTATGTATTTGCTGTCACATCATAGGACACATTGATACGTTCACTACCCATATACCGGGTTTTAAAAAAAGATATCATTAAAACATAGCACAAGCACACATTTCAAGCATTTTTCATTTATTTTTACAAAAGCATTCAAGAAATAATTTTACAGAAATTAGTATATTAGGTTTCAAAGTGTGGCTTAAAGGAATAGTTCAACCAAAAATTGAAATTTGCTGAAAATGTACTTGCCCTCATGCCAAACAAGATGTACAAGTTTGTTTCTTCATTGGAACAGATAACTCCTTGTGAAGTGAAAAGCAGCGTGCTTGTAAAAAAGAAAAACACTAATCCATCATTTAACTTTAAACTATTGCTTTTGGCTGAAATACAAGTCCATAATCCATTATAATAACGCTGTCTTCAGTGGAAACTCCATCCCCTGTTGTCCTCTCACATCAAAATCCACCAACATATTTGTCTAGAAATGTTTTTGAAAGTTTTGGCTTGTAAATGGTGCTTGATCAATGCAGATTTCTCTTCTGATTCAGACAAGATAAATCTTTTTACTGGAGAAAGCAATATTATGGATACAGGACTCCTCTATTTTAGCCAAAAACAGCAGTTAAAAATGTCATGATGGATTATTATTACAAACAAACAGCTTTTTGTTTCACCAGACATTAAATGATTGACTGGAGTCATGTGGATTACTTGTTGTGTTTTTAATCAGCTGTTTGGACTCTCATTCTGACGGCACCCATTCACTGCAGAAGATCAATTTGTGAGCAAGTGATTTCTCCAAATATGTTCTGATCAAAAAAACAAACTCATTTTGGATAGCCTGAAAGAGAGCACATTTTCAGTATTTTTATTGAACCGTTCTTACCATTTTTGGGCTACTGTGTTTTGAGTATTTATATAGATAATATGAAAAGGAAATGCTAATACATATCACATGAATTTATAAAAACTGAAGCTAATTTTCCTCCTTGTGTAGGTTTTGAGCATAAATCATAATTTTTTTCAGGTTTACACAGGATACTGGTAAATTATTTACGTATCTTGGACATGTTCGGTCAGGAAATGTTTGATAGCACATCACTCATTATCATAAATATCCCAGCATGTTGCATAGATGTATAGAGGTAGAAAGTTCAAGATAACTAGACGTAGATACAGCCGTCGGTTCCGTGGCAGGCAGAAGGGTGGGTAGACAAGGAAATACATCAGATAGAAAGCGAGCGAGGCTGCCGAGAATAGTCACTGGCACAACCGAATGTGACTGTGCATAGAAAGGAGAATTTTTCATGTCTCTGCTGCCTCTTTGATTCATACAGAGGAGGAGACAGCAGGCTCAGACTCTCGCTGTCTCTGTCCAACCGTCTCTGTCTGGCTCAGAGGGTGGTAAATAAAAAAGCAGAGTGTATTGATTGAGGAGAGAGTGTGAATAGATGGTGTATGAGGGGGGAAACGATGCGTTTTACCACAGGTTGCCCCTAGTTTGTGCAAACCACCTGCTTGCTTTTAAACTTTTATGTTGCTTGTTGCATTTTTGTGCCTGTGCCAAAGCCCCTTCTGTTCACCTTTGCCTCTGCTAAGCTTTCAAGTAAGTTGTAAAAAAAAAAAAAATCACCTACCTGCCTGTGATACCCATGCAGCCCTTGAAGTGCCTCACCGCAGAGCACAGGAAGTTGGCCAGCCAACTTATAGGCTGTTGTTTCTGTTACTGTCTACTTCATGCAAAAATAAGGGCATGGAAAAAGAGCCAATACATACAGATTATGAATGGGTAAAGGCAATATTTTTATCTCACTTTTTACATTTTGACAAAATTGATATAATTTTGATATATATATATATATATTATAGGACTGTGAAATGTATTAATTAAAAGTTTGTTTGTTTGTTTGTTATAATATATGTGTGTGTGTGTGTGTGTGTGTGTGTGTGTGTGTGTGTGTGTGTGTGTGTGTGTGTGTGTGTGTGTGTGTGTGTGTGTGTGTGTGTGTGTGTGTGTGTATATGTATATTATATATATATACAGGTGCATCTCAATAAATTTGAATGTCGTGGAAAAGTTCATTTATTTCAGTAATTCAACTCAAATTGTGAAACTCGTGTATTAAATAAATTCAATGCACACAGACTGAAGTAGTTTAAGTCTTTGGTTCTTTGTAATTGTGTGATGATTTTTCTGGACTATAATCTTTGGTATATGTACTCATTTCTTGCTTTATGCCTCACACTGCTGACCCAGGTGTAGCCACATTCATTTTACTTTCTTTGACAAATCTCAAATCGTCTGTGTGAGTGCTATTTCTTGGTGGCAGTCAATTGATGCAATGCTTGTGGACTTCACTGGACTTGCAGCTATGAGTTCTCAGTCTAGACATTGCTCTTGTGAAGTCAGCTCAGGTAAGCCCACACTGTATTCTTGAAGTCTGATTTTGCTTGACAATCCTCATAAGGCTGCGGTTCTCTCGGTTGGTTGTGCATCTTTTTCTTCCACACTTTTTCCTTCCACTCAACTTTCTGTTAACATGCTTGGATACAGCACTCTGTGAACAGCTTCTTTGGCAATGTATGTTTGTGGTTTACCCTCCCTGTGAAGGGTGTCAATGATTGTCTTCTGGACAACTGTCAGATCAGCAGTCTTCCCATGATTGTGTAGCCTAGTGAACCAAACTGAGAGACCATTTTGAAGGCTCAGGAAACCTTTGCAGGTGTTTTGAGTTGATTAGCTGATTGGCATGTCACCATATTCTAATTTGTTGAGATAGTGAATTGGTGGGTTTTTGTTAAATGTGAGCCAAAATCATCACAATTAAAAGAACCAAAGACTTAAACTACTTCAGTCTGTGTGCATTGAATTTATTTAATACACGAGTTTCACAATTTGAGTTGAATTACTGAAATAAATGAACTTTCCACGACATTCTAATTTATTGAGATGCACCTGTATATATGTACACACAAATAGTATGTAAACATAAATTTTTATTTTGGTTGCACTTGCAATTAATCATAATTAATCGATTTGACAGTCCTATATATATGAATATGTATGTGTGTGTGTATGTTTATATATAAATATATATATATACATACATACATATCTATAGTATATATACACACACAAATATTATGTTTATATATATATATATATATATATATATTCATTTGAAATAAATGCTGTTTTTAAAATAAATAAGTTTTAAGTGGTACAACTATTTTCAACTGTTAAAATAATAATAAATGATTCTTAAGCACTACTACAGCATATTAAATTGATTTCTGAAGGATCATATGACACTGAAGACTGGAGTAATGGTTGTTTAAAATTAAACTTTGCCAGCACAGGAATAAATTACTCTTTAAAAAGAGAACTTTACGTATTTCAATATTAAGAAATGTAAACATTATCACAGTATTACTTATATTTAAAGTTATTTCACAGTATTATATTTGTTTACTGTGTATTTGATCAAATAAATGCAGCTTTTGTGAGTTCTTTTTTTTTTCAAATATTAAATATTACTGTCCCCAAATCTTGGGATAGATAGACAGACAAACGGATAGATAGATAGACATCTTTTGTCAGATTGATCCATTAACATATTGATGTATTTTTCTCAACTTAGTCTTGAATCCAGTGTTTCTAAACATAAAGAACTTAAAATTGAGCTTACAGTAAGCTAAAGTGGATCTGATATCTTTTTTTCAATATGCTACTCATATTGCAGTCATGTGAGAAACCCCATGTAAAGTGATGATAATGCAGATTACAGATAATTTGAGTAAGTTTTTGAGAATCATCCCCATGCAAATCTTTGAATTAGCAGTAGTATGAGTCAGCCTGTCTATGTTTCTTCTCACTGTAGGGTTGAAGTGAAACCACCTCCATCAGCGGTTTGACCAAACTTTTGCAATAATACCGTTCATTTTCTCCTCACTGGCGACCTATAAAAACTCTCGGCACATCCAGGCCGCCCAGCTGGCTCCACACTTGTTGAAAGCGCATATAGATTTGGAAGAGTACAGCATAATGAAGACAGGAAGAAAAGTTAGCGACTTTCGAGGAAAATAAAAATACAATATTGCTGCTTCGAGCAAGATTTTATCTGCTGAGATCGTTGATACAGTTGTCAACTTATGCGAGAAAAAGGGCTGATTTTGTAAGATGGAGAGGAACATTTGGGACCGTGGTTCTGCTGAGGGCATGTCATCTGTGCTTCCAAGAAAGGAAAAGATAAAAGGCATCAGTCAACAAACTCCCATTTAACACTAAACACTCTTGAGACTCGCTCGTCTCGGGCCGGGCCAATTCGGTGACATTGAATGCTTACATGAAAATAGCTGAGGACAATAAAACTAGAGCAGCCGTAATGTTTGGATTCCAAACAATAAGAAAATAAATAAAATGGGACGCTGGCCTAAGACAACAGTCGCTGATGAAACCATCAAGCTGCAAGATCAACATTTGTCAGTTGCGCTTCCTCTGGAAATACACGACCCTGATATTTTATCAGGGGATCATTCCCTATCCAGTGTTTGTTTCATATACTGCTGTTTATTTTCTTGCGCTTTTGATTAGTGGAGCCCTCTTCATTGTAGCCTGGTTGTTTCTGGACCGTATCCCAGCACAATAGGGAATATTCACCTCGTGATTTACATCACGCTGTGACCGAACAATATAGAGTGTCAGCGTTTGTTTGAAGCTCCTTTGGGTATACTGTTGCTTTTCATAGCAAAAGTCAATATGTCAAGTTAAAACATCGGCCTTGCTGTGATGTTTATTTCGCCATCTTGTTGTTTTATGCTAAGTCACTCGTACTGTTCCCACACACACTGCAGTGGTGTAATGTCACTGGCCGAGGTGAGCAGGGCTGGAAACAAATGTTTACTGAATCTGGGCATTCTTTCAAGACTAGAACTCTTAGTGTTCCTTGAATTGCGCTCATAAAGACAGGCCAGGGTTATAAACCTGTTTCCGCTTCACATTGCATGCATTGCATTTGGTTTCACACTCACAAAGCATAAGCGTTGGAGAAGCTGTGTTGAAACTGTTGCTCGCCAAACTAAATGCTACTGTTAGGTTAGTTTGGTTTAAGCTAATTTAAAATAGTTCAAATGCAGTTTTGTATAAAAATGAATAGTTAAGGGTTTTTAAAGATTTGATTCCAACGACTGCTTCCTAAAATGGAACTGCTATATATATTTTATATAAATGGCTTTTGTATACAGTTTATGTTTATGTATTTGATATATTTATGTTGTCTCTATAATACCTAATATTAATATGTTGATATCATTATATATCATTTGCTAATATATTGCACGTTATATATATATATATATATATATATATATATATATATATATGTATATGTATGTGTATGTATGTATGTATGTGTGTATGTATGTATGTATTATATATATGTAATAGCTGCTCACATCTCAGCTTGTCTAACAGACATTTCTTGCTGGATGAAGGACCATCACCTTCAACTCAACCTTGCCAAGACAGAACTGCTTGTGGTTCCATCAAACTCATAATTTCATCACAATTTCACTATCCAGTTAGGCACATCAACAATAACTCCATGGAAAACAGCCACAAACCTTGGAGTTATGATTGATGATCATCTGACTTCCTCAGACCACATTGCTAAAGCTGCCCGGTCCTGCAGATTTGCTTTATTCAACATTAAGAAGATCAGGCCCTTTCTTTCGGAGCATGCTTCACAACTCCTTGTTCGAGCTCTTGTTCTGTACAGGCTGGACTATTGCAATGCTCTCTTGGCAGGTCTTCCCCCAGTTCTATCAAATCTTTACTATTAATCCAGAACGCGGCAGCGAGATTCATTTTAACGAGCCAAAAAGAATGCACGTCACATCTCTGTTTATCAATTTGCACTGGCTACCAATAGCTGCTCGCATAAAATTCAAGGCATTAATGTTTGCCTACAAAACCACCACTGGCTCTGCACCCCTTTACCTAAATCCAGTACTTCAGACTTGTGTGCCCTCTAGAAGCTTACGTTCTGCAAGTGAACGTCGCTTTATTGTGCCATCCCAAAGAGGCACAAAATCACTTTCACAGACTTTTAAATTAAATGTTCCTTAGCCATCTTCAAGAATCTCTTCCATCTTTATTTGACCCTCTAACTCTATCACTCTCTATTCTAATTCTATTCTTTAGAAAAACTAACACTAGCTTTTCTAATCTTTATGTATTCGATTTATTTTATTTTTATTTAATATACAATTAACAAAAGCAAAAAAGGCCTCTAACACTAGCTTGCTCTATTCTTTTTCTATTATATCGGTTTTCTTTTTATTTATGATATAATAAAAAAAATTGCTATCTGTACTGCGTTAAGCTAACCGAGACTTGTTATAGCACTTGCATATCATTACTCTTTCGTTGACTTTGATTGCTTCCATTTTTCTCATTTGTAAGTCGCTTTGGATAAAAGCATCTGCTAAATGACTAAATGTAAATTATATATATATATATATATACAAAGTACACTATATATATATATATATATATATATATATATTATATATATATATATTTTTTTTGTTGCATATATATTAATATTGATCTATTGACTGGAAAAGCTACACTATTTTAAAAATAGCTAAGCTACTGTCACACCACTTTTAGCCAGTCCCAACACTTTCAGGAGTCATGGTTATGATGTCTTTGGTGAGACAAGGGACTTTAATGTGGAATATATAGTCATGGTCAGGCACGTCTGTCATTTTGCTTGAATGTTTTTGCAGTGCTTCATGTAGCGTAGTCCACCATTGACCCCATTCAGGGCTTTTTCATAAGGTGTGGTTGTGTATTTTCTGAACTGCAGGAATATCCGGAGGAAAGGTGAAGGAGGAAAGACTCCTGCTTTTATGAATGAAGCAGTGAAAAGCTACTTATTCTTGCTGTAAAAAGCTGTACGGTGTTGTTTTTGTATGTGGTAGATGCGTAAGGGAATGCAGTGAGATCAGGGGTCAAAGGTTAAACAGAAGTGAGGCAGGAAGACTTTCTTTCAGGAACTTATCCTCCTTTATGTGGTTGAAAACCTCCTTAGTGATTATAGAGTGCTTAAGAGCTAAATATAGACCGGCTGGAAGTTCTCTATACAAAATAAGTGAATTGTCACCATGCGGTTTTTCCATCTCCTCTAACCCAGCGGCATTTCTAAACCTTCACTTTATTTCCCTGTGTGTCAGAAGAAAAAAAGAACAATTCTATTTTTCAATAAATATAGTTCGTTCTCTTGAACCGCTACTCCTTTTTTCTTCTGCTTTGGCTTTTGGGGAGGTAAAAAAAATATGCGTAATTTATATTTCATAAACAGTGCGTGCAAAAATCAGCACTTTTGAATAGTTCCCTAGAGGGCTTGTGTTGGAATCAAAACAATGAGAACACAATCACAACACTGTTGTGTTGTTGAAGAGGTTATAATGGAGAGCCGTTCCAGTGCAGCTCTGGCCGCTGTCCAGTGATTGTCAAATGTGATCAGAGGGAGGTCTTCACTCTTGATATGATCAGCCTGGAGGAGTCAGAGGAGACGGAGAAAAAACTACACAAGGCTTCTCACGTCGCTCTCTCTGTCAGCTTGAACTCTCAGGCTATTCAAAACTGGCACGGTACCATGAGCAAGCGAATGATCATATGAGCACAGTAATGCTCAGAGACAAGGGGCTCTTAGTGCAGATCATTACAAACTAGACACGTTCACATGCACTCGGCTGCTAAATACAGTTGTCACTTCTCTTCTGAGTGCTTAATCCCGTTCACACAGAATCCAGTTATGTAAAGGAGTGACAATGCTCCTGGAAAATTCAGGTAGTGGCAACTGAGTTTTTATAAATATATATATATATAGGCCACGTACACACTACAAGTTTCAGGAGTGACAACCGCATTTAAATGCGGGAGTGAGTCCCGTAAATTATCGTTCCATGTGTGTATGGAACAGCACTCACTCCCGCATTTGTAACCATAGCAACATTCTGTCGTCTTGCGGGAGTGAGTAAAAGTTTAGCCGTTTGTTTTGTGCCATTTTTGTAACTAAAGGCTCATTTTGTCTGTCGATTTTAACTAAACTACCGCTGATAGACGTGCAGTGTTGTATTTATGCTCGGGAGGCTGCTTTAGAGAGCGCTGTCTTGCAGTGTTGCCATGTCCTCATATTTACAAGCACTTTTAGGCATGTTGTTTGGTCTTATCTCATAAAATAGGCACTTTATGAAGTTAATAAAGTGATTTGTTGTGGATATGAGATTACATTTTTTTTGGTGTTATAAAACAAAGCATTTTAGTGTTTTTTGTGCTTGTCCTTGTTTGTTGTTTTTTTCTATGAAGATCTAGCAACACTGACACTTTACCGCAGGGCTCATGAGCGCAGCTAGCCCCATGCTAAATTAAGACTTATTTCACTGTTATTTTCTTGCATCTCACATAGAGACGAAGACAACGATGCACCTTCAAATACATCATTAACAACTAGTTGTTCAGTTCGGTTCAGTACACACTGCGTAGAATTTATGTACTGTAAATGCGGTTGTCACTACCTTATTTTTCGGGAGTTAATGCGGTTGTCGAATGCGGTTGTCATGAAAATGCATAGAAAGGTGATTTAAAAAAAATCCTCTTTATCATCTTGGAAGGGATTTTTATGTGATGTGTCTACATTCATTTCTGTGTGTGAGCCTGTAGATCAGCCTGGATAATGACTTCAGGATTTCCTGCTCTTCAAAGCAGATATAATGTTTAATCCAAAACAAAAACTTCGACACCATAAGCTACTGTTTCAGGGTCTCCGTCTTGGCTCGAACCCTTGAACAATGGCCGCTTTGTGTTTCATGTTTGGGGATCAGCTCTGGTAGATATAATTAGATGTTATTTTATTAAGGTTGCTCCCCACAAGAAGCCAATAAAAGTGGTTTCCGCCTGGAAATCCATACAGCAGACAGGGCTAAAATTACAACCACAGATAAGGTTAAACAAACAGCTCCCATCCGTCCCGCAGCAGCCGCAGGGTCATGGATCGACCCGACTACGTTTTCATCCAAACGTGTACTGCCATGCCTACCGCTCTGGGTAATCCAACCCAGCCCCTCATTTAATCATTTTTACAGCATTTTTCAAACATTTGCATACGTGTGAATAAACAAATAGTGATCGGGCGTGTAGTTAATAGCCCACCCCATCCCAATATACCAGCGCAGATTTTTTCCCTCCATTTCAGAGAATTTTAAAGGCCATGAGCAGTAATGTATGGAAGCACACACACAAATGCGGTTGCCAGCTCTTCACACTTTGTGTACCTCCTGTCAGGCAGGAATTGGGGGGTGGTGGGCGAGCAAGGCTTCCTCCCGGAGCCTGAAGCTGAGAAAAAGAGAAGCGTTACGCTTGCTTTCATTGCCAAGGGCCCAGCGAGAGATTTATCTCAGTCCTGTGGGACTGCGCAAGGCTGATTTCCTAAGAAGTGAAGCGGAGTGAGATTGGTGGAGTTGAGATGGGAGGGAGGGAAGAAGGAATAGGGCGTTAGGGAAGGGAGGGCGGTTTTCTGTACCTTTGGATCTACAGAACATCCACAGGAAAGAGTATTGTACCTAACAACATAACAACAACAACAACACACGTCCCCTTCCCATGTCTACGCCCTCCAAACTTGATCTCCAGTCATCATCTCAGGACACCAGCAAAATACAAATAAGAGGCAGGTTTTTCATAGAAACGTTTTTTCATAGAAAAAGTAGATTGACTGATTCTTGAAGGAATTTTTCTTTTCTAAGAATCATTTGATCAAGTTCATAAAACTGGTCTGGCATGCATCCGAAAAGCATTGTAAGCCAAAGTAGATTGTAGAAACACCAGTGGTCTCTACAATTAATTAAGGCAAACTGAGCTTTTGGAAAATACAGCCCTGAATGATTCTTTCATGAATAAAGCTGATTTTGTACTTGAGTTCAGATTAAGTCTTTTTCACGGAAATTCAGTTCACTCAGTGATCATACTCGCATTCCAGCTGTTTCTGGCATGCAGACCAACTCCTATATACCTGAATGGGGAATTTCTTAAAACTGATGGCCAAACTCGTATCTAAAGCTGCATTTTGTAGATATTTTGGTTAAAAATAATCCCAAATCAATTATTTAGCAAGTACATTACCAATTTGAGTGGTCCGGGTCTGTTTCTGAGATTGCTGCCAATCGTCTTTGCTTCATTACATCACATTTGTATACTGTACATAAAGAAGGAGTCTCAGCTATTAGGCTGTATCGTGTGTGTGGATGCTGCAGGTGGCAGATCTTTTCTTACATCAGATGCAATAACTCATCTTGTAATTTTATAATGAGTTCTAAGTAACATTAAATTGCTTTTTGAGGTTAAAAGAACAATTTCTTTCAATGACATTCAAATAGTATGACAATTCGAGATTACACTGTACAGAAATTGAAATCTACAGGTAACGCTAATACACACTAAATACACACAGTCACGCAATGCTGATGTTGTTATCGAACAATTTGAAAACTATTATAGTTTGCACGGTTTGACGTGATTTGAACTAATGACCGTCAGATTTAATTACCATTAATAGCGCAATTTATAGTAACACTTTTTTTAATTGGTCAGAACAAAACTGGCAGGCATGTTACAGTGAAACTTCTTATTTTGGACACAATTCCAATACGTAGTGTTTGTATTTACACTGTACAGTGAATATCCACACAGATGCGTGACAGCCCCCACACACACCTCAAAACATTAAACTCATCCACACTGAGGAGCAGTGGAAATGTTACAACCCGTGTAAAAGTTTCAAGTTGGTGCAGCCGAAGTGCATGTGCACTCCCAAGTGCTTTAAGTGTTTTAGGGCACTCTCTATTTGTGATGACTTTACAAATTGGCGATATTTAGAAGGCATGGCATATTCTGTCATATTGTGCAGTGCGGTTTCTCCCATTCATAGTAATATGAGTGAACCATCTTACTATTTACAGTTTTTGGTTCTTTCTCAGTGATCGTGGTCGCTATATGGTTAACAATTGATGACTGTAAATTGTGGTGTATTAGTCAAACAAATCTATTTTATGACTTCAAATAACTTGGTATATAGTTAAAGTTGTATAGACCACCCTTGAAGTTTGAAGGCATTTCATCCAATGTAATTACATGGAAAAAAGTGACCAGTACATTATGCAAAACTTTTCCTTTTGTGTTCCACAGAAGATGAAAATCATATGGGTTTGGAACGACACAGTTGAGGCAGAGCTTAGTGGTTAGGAGTGATATTGAAAAAAACGAACACAGTAATAGGAAAGGGGCATTGGGGATAGGTATCGATCAGTTAGTGTGAAGCTCTTAACTCAGTTTCTACTGAAAAGTGAAAACATTAAAGGAAGAGGGGAGCCATTCGGACAGCTGTCTCTTGTTTTGTGCTTTTAATCAAATTTGACAAGCTTGGCAATTTGCAGATGTCTCTAATCCCTTAGTGATAAAGGAAATAGGTTTCTTCCTAATTGCAGGACCGGTAGACGTGCCCTGGGGCTTTCTGGGAGTGTCAGGACTAGCCTGTACCGAGCATCACGCTTTGTGAAATCGGAGGGTGACTTTGAGCGAGAGATTTACAGCCCCTGTCCTTAGGCATACCGGTGATGACAGGGTGCCATCGCAAGCATCGTTCATCACAGAGAAAAATTGATCTGGGCATTACGGCGTAGACGTGAGTAAACCATTAATCTTGGCGGTAATTATGCACAGAAGCACTGACAAACCAAGTTGCTGTCATTCTTCCTGCTGAGCAAGGTTGGAGGGGCCAGAGTCTGGTGAATTATGGCCGCCCAACACCTCCTCTTCCACAACAAGTTGTGCTTGTGTAATTCACAGTGGAGGATGGTAAATGGACATGGTCATTAAGGAGCACTCTGCAGTACTAAAACTGACGACATTGACTCTTTCTCAGGCTGCGGGATGGATGGAAGAAGGAAACTATGAATGATATTGCTTCTCAGGTCTGAAAACCAACTGATGTGAAGTAATTCACTAAATGCAGACTTAGAAAATCAACAGAGCAGCACTTAACCGGTTATAGCTCCACAAAATGTTTTTACCAGCATTTTCCTGTCAGTGGCTGTGGGGTTAGTTTTATGTATTCAGAAATAGGACATTCTACACCTTCTATACCAAAAATAATACAATTATTACAATAGCATTCAAAATGTTTGGTGAGATTTTTTTCCAAGTGTTTTTGAAAGGCTCCTCTGCTCATTTAGGCTCCATTTATTTGTTTAAAAATTGAGGAAATTGTGAAATATTACTGCAATTTAATTTCTATTTTAATGTATTTTTAAATGTAATGTATTCCTGTGATGGCAAATCCTGAATTTTCAGCAGCCATTACTCCAGTCTTCAGAGTCACATAGAGCTTCAGAAATCATTCTAATTTGCTGAGAAATGTTGAAAACAGGTATTCTGCATTTTTCAGGATTCTTTGTTAATGGAAAGAACAGCATTTATTCATTTATTTATACATTATAATATGGTGTTTTAATATGTTACACAAGTTTTGATGCCATTAACAGATTTAAGAATGACAGAATGGGTCGATTCAGCAAGTAACTATTACAATTTTACCATTTTCTGCTTCAGAAGACTTTGTATAGAGCATATGAGTTGTATGGACTACATTCATGGTACTTTTTTGTTTATTATTATTGTTAGTTTAGGAGCTCAACAGCCATAAAAGCCCCACATGGAACAATCATACCCCTTAAACTCTTACATATGGTGTTATAATAACTGAAATATTGAGCAAGTGGGGACAGAGCTTTCATCTTTTACTATGCCTTTAGCTGATTTTAATTAAAATATGTTTCATAAATTACTCATATGCCAGTGTGAATGCCTAGTATTATGTCTTAGATTAGCTTTGCCACACCTATGTGTGTCTTGTTTTTTGTAGTGTACATTTTCTCACACTTAAGTGATGTGGCTGTAAGCCGTCTGAGTCTGGCTGATCTGTTTCTCCCACTGTGATGAGCCCACTGTACATGCAGAACTCATCCAGACTTTTTGTGGACTTTGTAACACCAGGATGGAATATTCTGTGCATACTTGTGATTTTGCACTGTGGCAACTGATCCCTGAGGATATACCGTATAACTTAAACAGGAAAAAACATCTCCTCTACTCCAAAAATCACATTGAATTATTTCTCCTCCATGCTTGATAATGTGTTCTGCGTGCAACTCGGCCAGAAACAATAGACCAATTGAAAACAAAAAACCCAAGTGACAGTGAGAGTGAATGTAAATAGAACAGCTCTATATGGTTTGCCCTTCAAACAGCCCCTCGTTCAATTGAGTCCCGAACAAAGCGAGAGGGACACTGGATAGAAATTCCTCTGGTCTGCTGTTCTGCGCAACTGTGGTAAATGTGATTACTTTTGTCCTAAAATCCCACAGCATACATTATCGTCTCTTTGTATAACGGCTAAGCCTCTGCATGTATCACTTTTCCATTTCGTCCTATGTATTTATTTGCTTTGAAGGCGATTGAACAAAGAATCATGTCACAAAGATTCTTCACAATATTATATATTAAAAAAGAAGTGGTAGAGCTGCATTCTTTGTTCTCGGAATGACAACAGTTAAGAAGGCCATAGGCCGTATTTTTTAGGCTAGAGTCTGATGGGAATGCACATATTTTTGTATTTATGGTTTCTCAATACTTGTTTTGGAGCCTAATCAGCATTTCAACCCAAAAAATGAAAGTTGTGAAATACCAAAACTTCTATTTTGCATTATTGTTGTGCATTACTTATTGTATAAAAACATCCCTGCTGACTACTATCTACCTATTATTAGTAGTAGTGGTAGTATTGTTTCAGAGAGTTTTATGATTTGAGTTATTAGTCTGTAATTTTTATAATTATATTTAGCTTTATACAAAACAATAGAACAAGTAAATGTTTGTGTCTGTTGAAAATGCTATAAAAGATTATGTTTTGAAGCCCCTTAGACTGGTATACTGGCCGATTTGAACAGTAATCGTAAAATCCATTGGTTTCAAAACACCTTCAGTGTTCACCTAAACTGTTCCTGAAAATAATAGTACTACTTTCTGCGTTTGATCATTATGTATCTATTAGCCTGGTTCTGCTGCTTTGATTTCCATTGCTGCAGGGCAAATCCTATTTGTTTGATGACTAGGGTCCAATTTCTTCTCATGAGTGGTAGAACATAGTTATTCAGGATAAATTATACCCATTTCTCACCTGTAATATCTTAAATTTAGGTCTCTGTGCACAAGTTTTAACAAGTTTAGATGGAAGCTTAGCTTTCTTTTAATGAGTTTCAGTGTATTTGATTCTCAATTCAATATTTCAGCCTTTATATTTCTTCTCCAGTTAGACGTGTAACATTTTCCCCCTTATTTCTCCCCTGACTTTTTCTGTAAATAGATGCTCACATCCGCAGGTCATCTGCTGCCTGCTTACTCTATATACCGATTCATTGTATGAACAGCGAGTGGCCCTGCTGCCTCTTTTATTCGCGTAGTGTGGGAATGTCTTTGGTGTCAGAGCTCAGTAGTTATTGAAATCCCTGTAGGCTTGTCTTAAAGATTAATTGATGGCTGGATCGATCCTGATCACTGTGTCTTTGAGAGAACAAAATCCCCCCTCAGCAGGACCGCCAGTCTTGTTAATGTTTTATCAGGGGTAGTTTTGCCCATTCACCATGTGTCTTTTTGTTCATACATCCAGCCATGGTGAGTAATGGGAATCTGCGCTGGGCATGGCAGGAGTTGAGGTATTTCAAAAGACGAGCGAGCGCTTCACTAAAACGACCTGCCCCTTTTTTATCAGCGAGTGTTTATGCTAATGCCCTAGTGATTTTTCTTACATCTTGAGTCAGAATTGTTTCACCTGAGGCCTTGATGGAGGCAGCTCGCTCTCCTGAAATGACATTACAGAGTCAGAGGTCTTATTAGATCGGTTGTGGAGTCCGGCCTCAGGGGCGCCCATCAGTTCTTGTCAGTAAGGTCGGCCTATTAGTCACCAGGCTCATGACAAGACTCCTTGTAAAGGATAGCTGACCCCCTGCAGTGGGCCAAGTGTCTCCCCGAATAGAGGCATGACCCCCAGCACCGAGAGGGCAGAAAGGCCAGCGTTTTGTGGAGGGATGGCAGCGCAGAAGTGGCTTTGGGTGTAGGGGGTGGACTGAAGGGGTTCTCCTGCCCCTAGAAGATCATCATGGGGTTTCTACAGGCTGACCTGCCCCTGACCAGCTGCGTTAAGAGGTTAGCCCGTCAATGACTCCCTCTACAAGGAAGACAAAATGGCAGGATCCCAGAAAAAGAGAAGGAGAGAGTGAATGAGAGAGGAAAAAAGCACAGGGGCCCCTCCAAAGGAAAATCAGATAGCCAACGATACCACTGATTCAAAATCAGTTAAGAAGGCAGGGGTTTGAGGGGACAGAGAGACAGGCAAGGATGAAAAGAATCATTGGCAGCTTTTTTTGAAGTCTTTTGCCTTTTGAATTTCAGCTGTGTGCTGTTATGTAAAAGACATCCACTGTCCATAAGTGCAGGTATGTGTTGACACCAGGAAGGCTGACGGATGAGCTCTCTTTGAAGTCGTGGCTCTTCCTCTCTTCCTGGAGCTAAAGAGACTCATACTAAACCAGGCTTCTTTTAAAAAATAAAAGATATCAAACAATATCACAACAAAAAAGTGTTTGACTATCTTATGTGTTGTGAGTGCAAAAATAATGTTAAGACATCACATGAATTTGGCTGCACTTAAACAATTTGATCATTTGACAATGTGTTTTGAGGTCTGTTAAACATTTTTGCTATTTTTTTTATTTTGTAGTCTAAACATTTAATGTTTTTAATTATTTGTTTTGCCATCTACCAAATGGTTTGTTTTTGATGATGATTCACATTTTCCTGTCTGTCAAACATTTAATGTTTTTGCAGGCAGTTTGTGTTTTGCTGTTTTTCAAACATTTTGTGTTTTATGTCTACCAAGCGGTTTGTTTTTGCTTACGATTTGTGTTTTGTCTGTTATTTAGGTTTTGTCTGGTATTATGTTTTTCGTATCAGTTAAGCTTTGCATTTTTTGATGCACATTTTTGTTTGCAGTCTGTAAATCATTTCATGTTTTTGCAGGTGGTTTGTGTTTTGCCATTTCTAATACATTTTGTGTTTTAGCGATTAGCTATCTTTAAAAAAAAATTTATTTTTGGCATAAATTTTCATGGTGCCGTTAAAAAAAATCAACTACTAAACGGTTTGTGTTTTTGCTGGCTATTTGTTTTGTCTGCAATTTGTTTTCCTATCTTTCAAAAACTGGTTTTTTTTGTCATCTTCTGATCTAAAATCTTTTTTTTTTGCAGGCAGAAACTATATTTATGTTTTTGCAGTTTGCTGGCTGTTAAATATTTAGTGTTTTTGTCAGCGATTTTCATTTCACCATCTGTTAAACATTTTGTTTGCACATTTTTTGTTTGCCATTTGTAAAACATTTCATGTTTTGCATCTATCAAACATTTTGTGTTTTTTCTGGCAGGTTTGTGTTTCTGCATTTTTTTGTGTGTGTGTGTATTTTGTATCTTATGTTATGCTGTCTATCTAGCATTTAGTTTTTTGCCATCTGTTAAACATTTAATTTAACATTGTTTTTTGTTCTAATCCAATAAAGGAGAAGGTAGTGATATGGAGTAGATTTCCTGGAGGAATGTGTTTGTATTTATTTTCATGCGTTTCAGCATCCTCAAATCTTGTGAAGGCGGTTGGAGCGCAGGGAGATGCTAATGTTGAGTAGATGCAGTGCTCTGCAGTGGCAGGTGGAGTTGCTGTGTCACTCTTATCCATCCCACTCATCACACTTCACCATCTAACCATCAGAGATACACTCTCGTAACACACCTGCTTTAAAATGCACACAGTCAGCAGCATCTGTTGACATGGGGTCCACAGATTGGCACTGCTCATTGAGACAACACCCCTGTCGGCAAACAAATTACACACACATGGGAAGTCAAGTAAACACACAATGTTAAAGGACTTTTCCTTCTGTGGAACAACATATAAGAAGATATTTTGAAGAATGTCTCAAAGGTTTTTTTTTCTCGCTATTGTTTTGTTTGGACCCCATTGACTTTCATTGTATAGACAAAAACTGATAAAAGTGATAAAGAATGACAATTTTCATTTTACAGTGAACTTTACCACGGCTCCTTATTGCTCAACTGTGGTCATCTTTTTGGCTGCTCGATGAGCTTGTGATCGGTGCGAGGAGAACTCTACATCGCCTTAGCGTTTTCACGATTCCTTTTGTGTTTGCTGGCAAGCCAGAGCCGAATCACATTAACACAACAGAGGGAATCAGTCATATTAAGCCATCTCGCTGTCACTTGCTTTAGAAGCTCAGCTCCTCTCTGCTAAGCAAGCGTGTCGAGACATAAGATCCATGTTAAATATGATTTGAATGAGGAGCTTTATTTTGTCTTTTTTCCCTGCTTGTCATTTATTTTTCTGTGGGCTTGTTTATCTTACTCTTTTTCTGGGTCGTGGTCCCATCAGGCTCAGGCTGCGCTATTAAACCATATTTTCAGGTGCCACCACCAACTGGATACAACCATAACTATGTTTTGATTTAAAGTCTGTTTGTGTGATGTAATGACCACAGGCACCTCTGAACGCAGTTCTGGGTGAGAGAAACGCCGGGTGCCGAGAAGGAAATTAAGTCTTTTGAGTTTTTCCCGAACAGTGGGAAAAAAAATTACATCATTGTTTTAGTTTGAGCAAACGCAAGGTGACAGAGACAACTTCACAGGCAATGCTGAATGTCACCTTATTGAATACTCAGACGGGATGACAGTGAAACTGCTGCCAAGACCTTAAATATGCCGATTTTCAGCTATTCGGCTGGCTTTATTTGCTTCAGGAGCCAAACCCACTGAGTAGAAGCTAAAAAGCATCTGTCAGAGCATGCCTTGAGGGAGAATATTTATGTAGTACAATTTATCAAATGTTTAAACTGGCAGCCACAGTATATGAGCTCAGATGGGCCTATTTCTAGGTGATATGCTTCTCTCATTATAGATGGAGACATTTCAGTATCATAAAGCATCACAGATTTATGCAATAACTATTTATTCCTTTTGGTGATTTACTATTTGCTATCCGTTGGCTTTATTCTCCACCGAGATGTTGAAATTACCTCAGAAAACCCTTTCCGGCGGCATGAATTCTTAAATGGCCCAAATGAGATCAAGAATATCTGGGAAAAAAATGCATATGCTCTTAAACCAAGAGGTTGAAGGCTGGGTTTTCAGAGGAGCTGTGCTCAAGTTCATGGCGGGACTGGGGAGTGATTGACAGCCTCTCTTTTCTTTCATCTCAGATTTCACAGATGCATTTAGGCATTTCAATGACAACACATCTTTATTCCGAGCCTCTCAGGCACCCACCTCCTCCCCATCTAAATATGCTCCTCAAGCTGCAAATTGGCATTCTGGGACAGTTATTTCACTCAGCCAGGAGTCGTCTGTGCATGGAAAGCCTTTGAAAAGTTTTCTCTCTGCCATTGTAAAGAAAGACACGTTCGTTTCAGAAGAAATGCGCGCTTTCGGGCCAATGCCTTATGGAGTTGATGTGAAATGTCACCCATTTCGATATGGCCAACAGAAGTCTTTAGAGATGTTCTTTTGATGATATTGCAAAGGAGGTTTTGTGACATTGTTAACTGCGATTATGATTATCACTACTGTTTTGAGATTTTGTTTAATCAAAGTATACATATAAATCAATAAAGCAGTATACTGTTTCCAAACAGGTATCGTGAACACTTCCATCTACCATTAGCTGAACAAACAGGTTCCGGACAAATTTTCCAACACATATTGATTCATTCCAATGACTCTTTTGAATCTGTTCATGAAAAATATTTTGTTCAATTTTTTCTCTACATCATTACACGAGTTGGTGGCAACAATGAGTGTCATTTTGGTCATTGAATTAATCATTTATTCAACTATTTTATTCCAAAACACTGATTCGTTCATGAATTTAAACACCACAGTTACACTTTATAGGAAAATCAACCTATGAATAACTAGGCCTACTCTTTGCTCTTTAAACTGGCATTGGAGAGCATATGAAACACTGCTTGCAACCGTACTTTCGTCTGTTTTTCACAAACAAATCCATTTTTTGATCAATAAAATCAAGTTTCACCCTAGTTTCATACAAAAATCCTCTCAATCTTTTTCACTATGAAATATGTCATATTATAGATAAAATATGTTACAAAAGCAATTGGCTTTAAAGAATAATGCACAGTTTTTTTTAGAAAATAAACTTTTCGTGTCCATGTAGGTGATGAAGGGGTGTGTAAGTTCACATTCTTAAAGAATTACGTCATTTGTGGTATTTAGGAAACCGAATATGGGAAATTATCTGGAGGCCTGCCGCTCTTGGATCTGAAGTTTTGCTATGGAAAGAACTAATGGGAGGGGTTCGAGAAAACTTCTGTTCTCTTTTCCTCACTCTTCTACTGTCTTTCCAGCCCTCCCCTTCATTTAAGTTCTTCTGCAGGGTGTTTTTTCAAGTGGCGGATAGAGCATTGGCTTGCGGATGGAGAGGAAAAGGGTTAATGATGTTTGCAACAGTTCAGGCTTCCCCTTGAAGTGGGAGACAGTGGAAGGAAGTGTCCAGATTTATGGTTGCAAGATTTGGCCGTGGCAGCTGCCTTCACCGTGGCGGTTGACCAGAAGTAGATAAAGCGAGAGAGACTCAGGCTGTGAAGAGTTATAAATCACAATAGGAAAGTGGCTTTAGGCATACAGACATATACACACAAATGACAACTGTTTTAGAGCACAGACTGGTTGAAGTATACACATTTGCTCACTATTAGTTCATGATGTTATTATTAATCTGGAACTGGGCACTGGAATGTGCTTAGATGAACAGATTTGTTTTAATTATTATGAGGTAATAATAAGTCCTTTGGCAAGAGTTGCTTAATACCGCAAGTGGACTGTGATAATCTTACACAAGAGAATAATTATGTCTGCTTAACTCTGCATGAGTGTATTTTTATGTACATCAAATGTTAAAAAAATTCAAGTGATTAACAGCATCACATTTTTTAATAGCATTTAGAGTGCAAAGTATCTCAAACTTGGACTTTTTAGCATTGTAATGACAATGACAATCTTTTATTAGCATTCGGTCAGTCAAATAAGCATCTGGGGTAAACAAATCAAGGGCCAAGATTATTGGTAATGAAGCACTTCTTGAGATTTCAGAGGGTTTGTTCAAAATCCTTTAATTACATCATCACTCTCCGGATCTGTCGCCCAGGGAAGCCCATTAGCAGCGAGCCCCATAGTGATTCAATGATGTGACCGTTGTGTACTCAAGAGCGCCTCTCTCTGTGGTTTGTGTTTTTCCAGCTGAAGTCCAGCAGAGCTCAGCTCTCCCCAGCAGAGATGAAAATAAATCATTCAGGGAAAACGTATGTGTTGCCTGCATACCCTCTAAAGGTTCTTATAGAGCCCCAAAATATATTTATGCACCGTTCTATGATATTTTGTAGTCTGTTCATACACAAAATGCATTGAAATGTGTGCTATGATTAGGACATCACATCGAAACTACCTGTTCTGTCTTCTGTGGTGAAGACGTAACTATATAAATGTGAGTTGAATGCTCTACCATCACCCTACATTGTGTTTGAATATTTATTTACTGTATATCCGTATGTAAAAAGCCAATTTGGAGCACTTATATTGACTTAGACTACGGTTAGCTAACATGCTAATGCTAGTAGTGCCACCAAATGAGATCATTTTAAAGGGGTCATATGATGCGATTTTATGTTTTCCTTTGTCTTTGGAGTGTTACAAGCTGTTTGTGCATAGATACAATCTGTGAAGTTGCAAAGATTAAGTCTCAAACCCAAAGAGATATTCTTTATAATGGTTAAGACTCCACGCCCTCCTAAAACGGCTCGTACATCTCTGTGTGGGAAGATTTGCATAACACCGCCCAAAAATATACGCAATGAAAATTCAACGCAAATATTTGAGTGTGTGCAGCGCATTTTATGGAGGACTGTTTCCTGATCCTGGGAGAGAGTAGCCTACAATGTGAACACTAAGAATGGCTGTGAACACTATAAAGTGGGGCAATTCCAATGTCGCAAAGACAGTGTGGTGCTTCTGACTCCTAGATTGTAAGTATGTTTATGCAGCGCAACGCATAAAAGACCATATGAGTCATTATAATCAGTAATCATGTCCTCACTGAATGCAACAAATGCCTCATTTATGGTGGGTTTTATTGTTTTTGTGTCATCGCGCCGGGACACGTCATCACAACATGGTAAGGGGCGTAACATTTTCATCACACGCTTGAGGTATTCGGCCAATCACAACGCACTGGATAGCTGGCCAATCAGAGCACACCTCGCTTCTCAGAACAATGAGCTTTGTAAAAATTGACGCGCTTCAGAAAGGTGGAGCATAGAGGAACAACAATAATGTACAGCATGTGGATAATAATGTGTTTTTTGAACTGCGTAAACACATTGCATTACACCAAATACACAAAATAATGTTCTTTTTAGCAACATCATATGACCCCTTTAAACATTACACCTCAATGGAAAAATGTTAATGTTGCTAGCCTTTGAAAATTCATACACCTATAGTACTGGCTACTAAATGCAACCAAGAAAATTAAAATGTTGTCCTAAACATTAAGTGAATTGTACCCTATTATGAATGTTTATCTTCAGTCTCTCTGTATCTCTAATCTAATCTTGTAAGTGCTTTCTGTATATTACTCTCATCTCTTGGTATGTTATGTCTTCTGGTATTGATGTCTTTTTGTCTCTGTTCCTTAAGTCTGACATGAAAAGTGACCTTGGGTGTCGGAAAGGCGCTATATAAATATATTTTTTTATTATTATTATTATTAAACTGGAGCATTCCCAGAGCATTCCCAAATGGTATCAGAACTTTGGCTAATGTTCTGGCAAGGTTCTCTCAAAGGTTTTCCAATAATAGAACATTTGTTCAAAGTTATGTTCTCAAAACGCACACACAAAAAAACATTATTTATACATTGTTCATGGTATTTTTATTTTTTCATGAAAGTTGGATTATTTATTCTTTATCATGGCCACCTTATATTTCACATTTCTAAACACTTTTGGCTGCATTGCTACATTTCAGGCGCCTATTCTCGTTTCTTGCTTTCCAGTGAGAGTTTCCTTCTTTCTGGGTGAAAACAGCATCTATTCAGGTTGGAGAGTATCGGACTGTGAGGAGAAAATGATTCCCATTTCTTTGCCTTGGCAATAAACCGAGATGTCAGATATTTATCACGTTGCCAATTTGAATGTAGCCAATATCTGTGTAATGGGATTTAAAGCTTGATGTATGCCAGCATTGTGGTGGATCCCTGCAGTGGAGTCCTCACTTGCTCCAGCAGAGCGATTGTGATGTAATGCCTCAATATTGATAACTGCCCTCAGAGCAGGGGACTCTAATTGCCTATGAAAATATTGAGCTGTAGGGCCGTCATTTCATCTCTTCTCTTCTCAATTCAGCTGCTCTCCATCGTCTTGTCATCTCCGCTGCACGATCACGAGATAAATCCACCGTTTCAAACGGATTCCAGTTTGAATGAAAGCCCCCATCACGGTGAAGCTGTCTATACGGTCTCTTCGCATTCAGTGCTATTAGAGCAATCTGGGTATTTTTCCACATGCAAAATCTTCTCATCTGCTTATTGATTCTCTGACCACACATTGGAATGTGCTTGTCAGTCATTCTGATGTACTTTACTGTGGGAGTTAATATGAAAAGCCTCTGCATTTGAAATGAGAGATTATACTCCAGCTTTAAATCTACTGCAGTTTACGTCAAAATTCTGTTGCACATTTTTGTGTACTTTATCAGTAACTCTGTATAGAAATACATCTTTGTGCTGTACATGTGTACACTGACCACAACAATATTTGTATATTTCATATACATTTCACACTTAAAAATGTATGAATTTCATTGTATCGGATCAAAAATGTTGAGTCAAAGTGCTTTCTGCAAACAAATCATGCTAGGCCTAATTTCATATATACAGTACATAGATACATATATATATACATATATATATATATATGTGATCATGCTAGGGCTAAATATTAAAAAGTATATTTATTTTAGAATTTAAAACCTGAAAAATGTATATTTTAAAATAAATAGCACTTTTTTATATTTTATACTTTTAATCAGCAGGTGACAAAAAATATATAAAAAGTGACAATAAAGATGTTTATAATGTTACAAAAAATTTGACTTTCTATTCATCAAAGAATCTTGAAAGAAAATGCATAATCTTTCTAGCAGCAAATCAGCATATTGGAATGATTTCTGAGAAATCATGTGGCACTGGAGACTGGAGTAATGATGCTGAACATTCAGCTTTGCCATCACAGAAATAAATTATATTTTAAAATATATTATATTAGAATCCAGTTACTTTAAATTGCAATAACATTACACAATATTACAGTTTTAACTGTTTTATTTATCAAATCAACGCAACCTTGCTGAGCAAAAGAGATCTTTCAAAAATATAAAGACAATTCGTATTGACCCCAAACCTTTGAACATATATATATGATTTCTAATGCAATAGCATTCATGTTTTTTTTTTAATTGTCCAGATGCTTCTTGTACAAGTCTAGTTCCCTGTTCCTTGGCACAAGCCAATGTGAAGGGGAAGTCAGCTTCTTGCATTTGCAGTGTCTTCAGAAAGCACTCTGACCCCTGTATGTGAGGAATTTGACCCATTCTGCTTCGCTGCTGACCACAGACCATCCCTCGGGCTGAAAAAGGGGAGAAGTCCAGTTTTTCACCCTTCTTTCTTATAAAGGCCTCTAGGCTCTTCCTCGACCCATTCTTCGCTGAGGTTTTGTGTATGTCTGCTCACATCAGTTAGCCTCGCTGGCATGTGTGTGTGATCAACCTTGGATTGAATTTCTCGATATCTGGAATCCGTGCAAATCAGTTTTGTTCCAGATAGAAAAAAGGATTCACAGTTATAATCCAGCATCTCCAGGCTTCATCTCATCCCTTTTACGTAGGTTGGAAAAATATTTATATTTCCTTATGAATCTCATGCTGTGAGCCAGGTCCCCATAGTAACTGCAGAATGGCATTAGTGCAAACAGCCATTATAGATGAGCGTGTTGTAAACGCTGGAGCACAATGGTGACCGAAAGGACCGTGTTCCATTTATCACCACGTTTGAGACCTGAAAGAGAAACTGTCACTGTTACCTCGGCGGAGGTCGTCATGCCGATGTTCCCCCAAGGCCTGGACGCATTATTCAAACGTGAAGAATCCAATAGAGATGCCCCACTATAAACACTTGCACGTGAAGATGGTGAGAGAGAATCGGTCTTGAAGTGAGAAGCCCTGAGAGACCCAAAACACCCTTCGGAGATTTATATGCGGGAAGGTCAGGGGTCAAGCAGCCATTAATCAAGGCCAAAGAAAAGGATTAAATAGCCAGGTCTCGCGGGCAGATGAGAGGGCGGCTGATTGAGGCGTTTAAAAGAGTGTGTTGTGTCTGTCTTAGATTACAGAGTGCGAGCCGTAGGCTAAACATCCATCTGAACCACGGCAGTGCTTACACTCTATAATCAGCAGGCCAGAGGACCTCTACAGTGGTCAGTCATACATCACAAAAGCCCTCATGGAGCGCACAGCGAAAGTCAGTGGTACTGCAGTTTAGGAAATCTCTTTAATACTGGATTATTGTTATTGTGCATTTTGGTACTTTAGCAAAATCCTCTTACTGTACTTGGCTATATTAAACTACAGCCACATTTTTGGACACTTAATGTTTTAGAGTGGCATCTGCAGACAAATTACCTTTTCTTTTCTGGTCTGTGTATGTATGTACATACATATATACTGTATATACATGTATATATATATATATATATATATATATATTACACACACACATTTTTCTCTTTATATGTTTAATATGTATTAAATCAGTACATTCGGAAACGTGGAATTACACATAAATGTTCACATTTCGTAGTCTTAGTCACTTTTGATGACAGGTTGGTTATTTGTTAGTGGCAATGTGTGTGTGTGTGTGTGTGTGTGTGTGTGTGTGTGTGTGTGTGTGTGTGTGTGTGTGTGTGTGTGTGTGTGTGTGTGTGTGTGTGTGTGTATACATATTTATTTATTTGTATTTAAAAAAAATTACATTTCCCTCAGGCAGCTTTTGCTTGAATAGTGTGTATGTGCTCTTTCTTTTAAAATAAATGTCACATGTTTTGACATTTTGTTATCTGTCACAGTGACATTCATACATTTTAAAGCGAAGCTTAAGTGTGCAAAAAAAAAATTGTGGCTACTGTATGTGTCATCACCAGAGCTGTGTGATGCACAGGAGGTGCTTTCAATTTGGTCTTGTTCAGAGACATGACTGCACACACAATGGGCCAATTTCACATTCACTTACTATGTTCTTGCTGATATTTCCAGAGCATTGTTGATTATCGTTCTTACATCTATGTAAAATAAGAGTGAAATAATTACTTTCACTGGTCAAGCTTGAGATTCCTTGCGCTGTTTCTGAAGTGGTATTGCGCAAAAATCCTCCTCCTGCTGTGCCTCCATATAGGAAACGTTAAAAGCGAGCCGTGCTTCAGATAATATAATTGATGTTGTTGTTCTGCTTCAGATTAACTTAAACAATTGCATGTAGTCCACATATGAATTCACATACGCATCTATATATGTATGTGCCATGCCTCGTGGCTTGTGTCATCACCACCGTCATTGATTTATAGGTTCAGCTGGTGTCCAGAAGCGTCCGTGGCCCTCATGCCATAACATACATCAACATAGACATGCCTCATTTATACAGTACACAGAGTGACCATAACTACAACCACATTGCACGTTCCTATTATAGATCTTCCCATGCTGTGCAGATGTTACACTTTTTACAATCTGAGAATCTCGATTGTCATCTTGAAGTCCATGGTGAATGGTGAAAGTCTGCTCTAAACAAAAATGACTGATCTTGTCATTACTGATCGACTACCCAGTGGTGAGACTGTTAGTCTGTGTGACACCCAGAGGGGGTGAAGGTAAAAAACACACACCAGTGTCCCTCACATCCACGCACACTCATCTGAGCCCAGTCACGGCTGCTTTAGGTTTATTGCACAGCATAGACAAATGGCTTTGATCTCTAATGCGCAGTGCGCTGCATTAATTATGAATCATTCCCCCAACTGAACTGCAGCGAACACCTTCAAACGCTCAGCGAGCGATGCAGTGTTTTCGTAGGCCCCCAGGATGGCTCCGGGACTGCATGTATATATACATTTATCTGCATGAACAAAATAAGAGAGCTTTGCAAAAAAACTTCTGCCGTGCCTCCAAAGTATTCTACTTCTGGACGGCCTCCAACATCTCTTCTTAGCCCACGGTTACTCGCGCTGCTAGAAATTCTTATGTACATCACCTAAAGCCTCTTCCATGTGCGCTCTATTCACAACTCAGTGGACACATCCCTGGCAAGCTAAGAGAGCCATGTGAAGTAACGATAAACCTGTGTGAGGGTATCCAATTGACCGGGGTTTAATATTGGAGAAATGACCTAGTTCTCTCTGGGCTAATATGGATCCTGTAGTGCCACATGCTGTTGTAGAAAACTGGCTGCAAGGCCTGTTCCCCAGCAGCAAAGTCTGATTCGTCTGGAACAGACACATTGATTCGGTTTTTTAGTTACTGGTATTAGATATTGCATATTGCATTCGAACGGCATGGTGAGGTTGTGCACAAAGTGTACCTGAAATGCATGCAAACAGAGCAGTATTTGTACTGCATTATTTTATCAATCCCTTCATCCTCAAGAAAACAAGGGCAGTGCAACATGCTTTGATCAGGTAAAAAAAAAGAAAGAAACCTATTTACATATTATCACAAAGCTTCTAATATATATCTTAGTGTGGACGGCTAAAACAATCTAAGACTACAGATTAAAGAGCAAAGCTTTAAATAATAGCATGGGATAAATGTAAATAATGCAGCTGAAGGATTATCACTGATAGAAAATATTTATGTCATAAATAATCAACATAGCCTACATTAAGTCTTAAATGTGAAATAAAATCACCTAAAAATATATATTTTTTAAGTAATTAACAGTAGCCTTTTTATCTATCCTTTCTTCATATCTCTTTAATTTCGTAGTGTTAGTCACTTTTAATGACAGGTTGGTAATTAATTAATGGCAACATGTGCTCACTTTAGAGGCTCTTTGTTTTACCACTTGAGCAGGCAATGCTCTGTTCAAGGAAACGCTCTTCCGAACTCTCTCTATGTCCGTGGGCAGAGCAGCGTAGGAGGGGTTAACTTTCTCCTCACGCGTCGCTGCTAAATGTGCCTCTGTGAGCGTCAGTGGGAGTCCCCTTCACTGGGTCCCTTTGCAGTAGCGTGGAGTCTGTGGACTGGAGAGTTGTAGACAGAGCCGAGCAGAAGCGTGAACGAACAGAAGTAGTGCCATAAAGTGAACATTTGACACTATCGCAAAGCTTTTTACTTTTACCGCGTGGATCCGTCTTGTACTGTCATCAGAGAGGGACGCCGACAGCTTACAACGCGCGCGCGTCAGCTGGCATGAGCTAACCCACCAGACATGGAAACCAAACCTTACTTGTCATTGGGTAAGTTTACCCTCATACTACCAAAAGATGTTTATTTTTCCACTCGAGTTTCTTTGGTATGCAAGGGAGAATTTTATGGTTCACTTTTTAGTCCTGCACGAGGGCAAACATGAACGCTAAAAAAGAAAACCGCTTTAGATCGCTCATTTATCGACTCTGGCTGTAGCCTATTGGAGGAGTAATTACGTTCGTGATGAATGGAAACTAATGTAATCATAATCAATAATGTACAGCAGTCAAGTGCACGGTGTGGATCAGGATATTTGTTTTTAAATCAAACTAAAGGTAAACACAAAAGTTGGGCGTGCAAAAGCGGTGGCACGCGCTCGGATAGTGACACCTCATTCAGTGTCGCGCTTACTCATAAGATGTTTTATTCTTGATATGCGGTATGACACATTGATAGCGCGTTGACTGCTGTGTTGCAGAGTTGAAGCTCGTGCTGTAGTATACGTGCAGGTATTGGATCCAGGCGCATCATTTGTGTCACTTTTCTGGCTGGAATACAGAGAAACGCAGACGAGCGTGTATGTGTGAGGACGATTTTACGTATTTGTAAACGCAACATCGCGAAACAGCCTAAAATGTAACGAAAAATGAAATGCGTCGGATGTTTGTAAGACTTCATAAAATCGTAAACCGCTTAATCATGTCATTGTAAGAAAACAAATGTTATTAACTACAACGAATATTTTGGTTTCTCATCTGTAATTTAATCTTTACATGCAGAAATGACACATTTTATAACTTTTCTTTGTACTTTGGTCTCAAATAATGCGCGAGCACCGTTTGTGTATGAGAACGCAGTTGAGTCGATAAGTGAACTTGGACAAACTTTGGCGTTTTCTGTGAGTGGAGTAAGCTAGTTCACTGAGGAAAGCGACAAACCTTTGCAGAGCAAAAAGATTAAATTTGAAATCTATTTATAGTGACTAGATTTAATAATAAAGTGACTTTGTATCCGAGGAACAAACGTTGCGAGTGTTTCAAAAATGTCCTTTTTTTAATCGACGGCTGAGGCGAAATGTAGGTGTGGTTTCCATATGATGTTAGTATTAAAGGAATAGTTCACCAAAAATTATACTAGTTTTTATTTATTCATCCTGTTCAAAGCTGTGTGACTTTCTGTCTGTGTAACACGAAAGCTACATCTGTGAAGAATATTCTGGCTGTTCTTGTGAATGGCATCTGAGACTGATTAATTAAGCACAGAAAAGCGCCATAATCCAACATTTAAATTAATCATATGCTGTTTTCCAATTCTTCTAAACTGAGCTGAACATTATGGTGGTAAAACGTATTTATGTGATTTTAATGATATAAAATAAATTAGAAAAGCCATTTAAATTCAAACGGTCAGTGTGTGATTATGAAATTATTGTGCAATTTGTGGCTGTAGAGATAATGTGTTATCTGAGCCATGCCAAAAATAGACTTATAGACAGGAGATTTAGATAATGTGATATATAACTTCTCAAAATAATTAATAACCTGGATTTGTCATCTACGTCTCAAGCATGGCTATTACTCATGCAAGAATGGGGTTTGGTAAATGAACATGTTCTGCAATAAATGATGCACATTACTCTCATATGCATATGAGCTTACTTGCCATGCATGGAGATAAGTTAAGCAGTCACACATGATTTAGTTCACACTCCGAGGCCTGCATACTGTAAGAATAACCAGCATGCTCTGCGCTTTCACTCAGGAATATAGGCAGGACTGTTATTGTCTGTAGCTCTTTCATGCGGGAGTCGTGTTACACCTTGACATACATCATCACCCCACTGGTTCACTGAGATGAGAGACAGCAGGAATGCCGGGTTTCCCGAAACCCCCCAATATTCCCAGAACAGTACTAGAAAAACCACAGAGCTAAGCAACATAATAGACTATTTGTGAAGGTGTGTTTGGGCTTTGCATGTGGCTTTTTATGCTGGGAAGTCCAAGGCAGAATTCATATGTGGATTTGTAATTATTATATATTTTATAAGCATGTATTTTAATAGTAACGGATGAAGATTTGTTAGTTATAGTTCTTATTGGCGCTGTGTCCTTTATCCTTAATATAATCTGCACTTTAGGATAATTTAGTAATTGTTGTAAATACTTGTCTTTAAAAAGAAAATATAAAAATTTGATTAACCATAATAAAATAAATTGTATGAACCTTTTTTAATAATAAAGACCGTTAAACCCTAAATAATTATAAAAAATAAAAAACATATATTTTTACAAATATATATTAGAATTATATATTCTGTTTTAATTAGGACAAAGTCATTTGGATAAAAGCCTGCTAAATGCCTAAAACATTTAGCCATTTTTAATAATGTTTAAAATAACATTTAACCCTGAATAGTTATATAAAATAAACACATATTTTTATTTTATATAGAATTTCTGTTTTAATAAGTATACTTTTAAATCGTTAACTCGAGATTTGCAACACATAAAGCATGTGGCTGCTTGCAAGCGGAGTGTTATTTCCTGCTGTCTGCTGTATGTGTTGAGTGTCATGAGCAGACGCACCGCTCTGGCCTGCTAAATTCAGACAGATAATCAAACATGAATGATTACTTATATTTACAAATGCTTTTGTGGAGGTAATTGAGCAGAGTTTCAAATTACAGCGCTAGATATACTCGTGATGTTTTTTTTTCTTTGCGCAGCATGCAGAACAGGTTGGGTTTATTAACTCTTTTCCAGCCCTAGGCACAGGTGCTAAATACCTCATATTTGTCTGTTTTTGCCCATGAAGATTTAAAGAACTCTTTTATGGAAATCACAGAAGAACATACTAGGGACTAAAAGCTTGTGTATCATCATAAAAACATAAGTAATGGAAGTATTCTGAAATCACTCACTGTTTATCTGTAGATCATTAAGTGAGCGGATCCACAGGGTGTAGATGGTTTTGTCCTTGGTTTTTTAAGGACCGTTTGTTCTATAAAAGTATAAGTAAACCAAATTAAATTTTGCCTAAGCGTCTTTTTTTTAAGGGTCGGGAGGAGGTGCTTTTGAGTGACAAGGGGTGTGTTTTTTTCTCCGCCCATTTCAGTGAAGTTCATGGTCTTGATGAGAAAGTGACATTCATAGTTGAGGGGGGTGCATTCCTCTGTCAGTCGTAATTCAGGAACAAAGGTGGTTCTGGGACATTTAGAGAGCTTTGGATGGGGGGCTGGGTGGGCTGTTTACCTCTTAAACCCATACAAGTTTTTTTTTTATTGCAGGGCAGTTTTAGGTTTCTCACCGGATGCTTTTTGCCCCCTTTTGTGAGCGGGCTGCAGCTGTCATTTTTACTAGAGAAGTTTATAGAGAATGTTAATGGCTTAAAGGGATAGTCCTCTCCCAAGGCCATTTACCAGCAGATCTTTTCTTGATGTCCACCAACTTCACAGAGAAGTGGAGATCCACTGTCATTTCTAATTATCATCCTTGAAGTACACGACTCAGAAACACATGTCAATGAGCCGTTGGAGCACTTGGGTAATGTTACGGCTCTATATCACGCCGATCAGTCCAGGGATGAGATTGAATTAAACCATAATACAGAGTTTCACAATCGGGTTACTGCTGTGTGCAGAAATGGAGCTTTAAAATGGTTGTGATAGCCATGCGTCAAACCCTTGTTAATAATTTGTGAGTTTTCAGGCCCAGGCAGTGGCGAGTGTTTTATCTTTAAGGGGAGCGGTGGACTATGAACCTCAAACCTTGACCTTCGCTCCCCATGTTTTATCAGCTGGAGGATTTGCTTTGGACTTCTAGAATTGAGTTTTCACAATGTTACGACAGATGATAAACTACAACGGACGTTATAAGCAAGGTTCACAGTATATATTTATCACGGTCTGGTAGAACTGATATTGTGCGCTTCAGTGATTATGTAAAAGTAACTGATGAGAGAGAAGTGTTTTTTAGTTTTGTCGAATCAGCTCTGGGTAAGTGAAGTTCATTCAGATTTCTCTACGAAGCTCCATTTGACTGAAGCTTATTTTTAAAAGCTTTTTAAATTGTACTTTTGCTGCTTACTAATATGGATAATGAGAGCAAGAAATCTGATGGAGAAGTGTTGTGAGCCAGATTCAAACTTGCATCCTTCACATAAGCACGCCAGAATCACGCAGCAAATTTTTCCCATAACCGGTGAATTACACTTCCATTCAGAAGTTTGGGGTTTAATTCATTAATACTTTTATTGTGCAAGAAAGCTCAAATTGATCAAATGTGGCATTTATAATATTGCTAAATATTTCTATTTTAAATAAATGCTGTTATTTTAAACTTTCTACTCATCAAAAAGTTCTGAAAAAAAAGATCATGGCTCCACTAAAGTACAATAACTGCTATCAGCTTTGGTAATAATAAGAAATGCTGCAAATCAGCATATTAAAATGATTTCTGAAGGATCGTGTGACACTGAAGACTGGAGTAATTGCCTCTGAAAATTTCCATCACAAGAATAAATTGCATTTGATAAGATGTTTAATTACAAATCGAGTTATTTTAAATTGTAATAACATTTTATACAATTTTTACTGGATTTTTGATCAAATAAATTAGCAAAAATCTTACAGACTCATGATTTGAACAATAGTGCATGCAACCGACAAACAGGCTTGCTGATCTTTTGGAAGAAAAATCAGCAGTTACGTGTCAAATACCTGAAAATTAGCATGCAAATATGATTGCATAGTCAAATCCAGTGCTTTTTGATGTGCGGTATGATTGATTCTATCAGGCATCAGCTTTAACGTTAACCTTCCAGATACTGGAGTGCTGTTTGACACCTCACTAGGAGCTAGCCATTAACGGGCAGTGCCAAATACGTGCTGGGGCTACACAGGAAGTCTTTTTTTATATATTTATTCACTGCAAACTTGTGTGAGGTTTTGCATGCACACGCTTTAGGCAAGGATTCAGCGAATGAATCAATATTGCATCTGGCTCCCCTCTGTTCCCTTATTCAGTTTCTTGCTATTTACCAGACGCTTTTTATTCCAAAACAGACACAACTTGATAAGTTTCAAGCGACAAGCAAATCTCTGTCCACCACACTGAAAGTGTAAATGCTGTGTGACGAAGCACAGTCACATTCAGTCAGGATGTGTGTAGGTTGATATGTGAAGTGGGATTTTGGAACAATGAGATCGGGGATCTTTAGACCCTTGGTGTCAAAACTGCAGGCCAGTAACCATTAGCAACTCTACAGTGTAGAATTCATATTCCAGCACAGTGACATTAGCCTTTATCACACAGGCGTTAATTAAAACGGACTGACATAAATGTGAAGTAGTCTTCTATCTCTTTCTGAAGACGGAGCGACACATGGTTTAAATCGCTTTAAATCACAGTAATGACTTTATAGGTTTCCTTGTGTGAACTAAGACGTCTGTGACTGTTCTCAGGACGTGGCATGGAGCATTCTGAGCACTATATGATTTTGTTTTCATTATAAGGGAAGAATTATAATTTTTGAATTGTTTAAAGTCCGCATAAAATCCAAATTCACCCTCTCTGTTCTCTAAATGCATGTTATTGTTAATGATTATCTTGACCCTGTAATTTTTAAATCTCTATATAAATATATATATGTATGTGTCCAGCTGTTATTATTTAGTGATTATAATATATAGACCTACAGTGTGCAAGTGTTGAAAAAAGTCCCCACCCTACTATTTTTTTTTCAATAATTTGTTACACTTGGATTTACAACACAATATGAAGAAAAGATCTGCTGCTACTTTTCATTGTGACTTTAATGTGATATGCTTGCAGACAGCAGATTATTTCTTTGCAGCAGATTTTACTTTCCGACAGGCTCCATCCGAAAACTTAGGCAGCTGACTTCAGCCTCGTTGCCTTATCAGGCAGTGACTCTGCAGACAGCGTTTGTGCATGAGGGTACCTCACAAAACTGATTTTGGACAGACTTCTGATGCAGCATAATGGTTTTATGCTCTTCAGCCAAACAGAAAAAGCTTTGGTGATAACTAAGCGAATATTCGATTACTACAATACAGATTTTCACTTGATATTTCATCAAATATGGACAAAGCTGGTCAGAGACCTACATTTGCATACACAAATTGACCACCAGCTGCAACTTTAAGACCCCATTTTAATTTTTTTAACTTCATGAAATTGAACGCACAGATTTGTGGCATATCAAGGGGAGCGAACGATACATCTTTGCTGTCTTCAAAAATCGATCAGATGAAGGCATCTCATGAGAGAGAAGGTGAAGCTAACATTGGATTCGGACGGTGATTTCTTCCTACCTTGAAATGCATTATCCAAAGGCAGCATTTTTCAGCTTTTGGATGTAGCCACAGTGTCTAAAAATAGCGTGGTTGATCTACAGTTGTGATGACTAAAGTAGTTTTTTTTTATTCCTTTCACAATTAAATAATCTCAGTTTTGCCACTATCATACATGATGGATTCCACACTCTTTCTCTTTAATTTTCTATGCAAAACATTGTCAACATTATCCCATTGGATTGCTTAGATGTGTTTTGAATGTTAATTAGTGTGATTGATCACCCAGTCGAATGCTGTAAATTGTCTCCAAAGTCTTAAAATGAATATCAAACCATCATATCATATCGTGAGTAAGTGCTTTAGCTTACTTAAGATTCCTGAGCTCATATCATGCTTTGTGACAAGTACCAATCGTAATGGGCGATAAAAATCACTGGGCTTTAGTGTTCTGGACTGTGTGTGAGGGGCTCTGTCCACTAATGACACCGCTTACACTGGAGAGCTTAAATCAACCCAGCAGATTAAGAACCATGATTGCAATTATGATAATCCATATCTGTTACACCAACCAAAATATGATAACAATGATACGATGAAGGGATTTGTATGTTAAAAGTAAATGGCAACTCTGTTGTAGCATGAACACTGTGTTTTTTTTTTGGCCAAGCCAGGTGTGCTTTTACCCTCACAAATCACGTTTTGCCCAAACGAGGCCTCCGTATTTTTGTGTTTTTACCGGCGGGTCTGCAAAGTGATTTACAGTTCATTCACGTCAACTTCAGACTCTCACCTGGGCTTCAAATATATTTGGAGGCACGTCAGAGATCTCGCTCGCCTCCCTGCTACGGCTGAGTACATCTCCATGAGGTATAAGATGATGGCGGAGAGAGCGTGGGCGCATTTCTAACTGTTTACATAAGTCATGGGACGTGTCAGAGATGTTGTCCCTTTTATAGATCCGTCCGTTTCTGTAAGAAAGGTGTTCTGGTGCCTTCTGACCTCACTGCCTTCCTCTCACTCGAATGGCAGAGGTGCGTGCCTCTTATTACCCATTTTCTGCAAGCGCCACTGCTATTTGTCAAGTGGCTGTTGAGCTGCTGCTCACTCCAGCTGAGAGGCCTTTTAATCTTAGAGGTGTGTGAGCCAGTTACTTCCTATCACTTCAGGGAGTGTGTGTGTGTGTGTAAGTGATTCTAGTACTGGGACAAAGCTGAGCTATAAAACTGAGGAATTTTTATTTTTTTTCTGTTCAACATGGTTAGAAGGTTACATCTATGTTTGGCAAATTGTGTGGACTTGACTCAAATGACTTAGATTTTTCCTATGTTTTTAAACATATTGAGAATATCTGACTGCGTCACTGCTGTGACAGCTTGTTAAAAAGAGGTGAACTTAATTAGCCTCTTCCTTCCCTATATATATATATATGTATATATATATGTATGTATGTATATATGCATATTTTGGAGTATTTAATTATCCTCTTCCTTCTGTCGAAACATGGCAATAAATAATGCTTTTTTTAAAGATTGAATGCATGTAAGATATGTATATATGCATATTTTGGTGTTTTTTTTTATTATTATTAAATATTTTATTTAAAAAATATTGTATTCTGACATAACATTATTTTTTATAAAAACAATTCAGGATATCTCAATATTATATTTTATATATGTGTGTGTGTGTGTATATATATATATATATATCATTATTATTATAAATATTAAAAAGGGGCTATTATGTTATTTTGTAACTGTTTTGTAATATATTTTCATTATTTTGTAATGTAAGGATTTTTTACAAAATGTTAACGAAGTATTGAGTTATGATCTTAGACAAATATAGTGAAATAATTTTTTTGAAGTCGTAAATAAAACAAGAAAATATTACATCTGTTTTTCTTCAAAATGTCACGTGTGTTACTTGGTACGTTTGTAGTTGTTTTTTTACTAGAAAATTCCAAGTTAAAATGATTTGTACACAATTTTCTTCAAGGTGAAAATCAAATTAAATGGTACGTTGGTGTTAAGCGATCCTTTATAATTACTATCAAAGTGGAATTGTTGCTATTTTTTAAACTGATGTCAGATAGAATTCAAGAGAATCCTCTCAAAATCTCCAGTGTGTGTGACGTTTTGTTTTATACTGGAGTATTTTAGCGCTCGCTGCGTTGTGGGAGGTAATTGTGGTTTGGCAGTCATCCCTGTTTAGTTGTTTGCATTGGAAATACAAGTTCAACTTCCACTCAGTGTTTGTAAGGCAGCGGTCTATGCTAAGAAACATGTTTACGGTGGAGTTTGAGAATGCCTGTGGCAAAATCTTCTGTGAGGAGTTAGGCCATACAGACATGAAGACAGCCGGACAGATAGGCAGATGGGCAGGCACTGGCAGTTTCTTTCATGGCATACCAGAAGGCTTACATTCCAGCGCCTGCAGAAACGGCACCCGGCAAGTTCAAGTGTCACATTTAGGATGGTTTCTTCTGTTTCAGTCAAGAACAAGTAACATGAGACCGCTTCACTTTATAAAAACCAGATCAGAGCCTGAGCAACCGCTGGAGGGTTGGTTAGTTTTACGCAGGTGTGTGAGCGTGTGACATTCTGGCACTGTTTGAATGAGACTGCTCATTTTAAAAGCTGCGATTAAAGCAGAACAACTAAGCACTGAGTGTTTGTGTGAGGCAAAGACGCAAGGTCACGGGTCACGGCCAGGTCGTAGCCTGTGGTGAGTGTGCTGCGCTGGCACACAGGAGCGTGTCGGGGAACTGCAGCAGTATCAAATATTACAGTATCAGAAAAATTCACCTCAGACAGTTTTGAGACTCAAAACAACACTGCATATTTTTTGGATCTAGTCCTTTTTTCTCATCTATTATGTAGTGGTGTTGTTGAGAGCTTGCTGTGAGCTATTTTGCTGTCTTAAAAAGCCAAAACTTAGAAAGAAAGCAAAAAAATGGTTAGCTCGGGGGAAGTGATCGGTGGCACATCTGGAATGCTTCAGCAAATATTTTTCGAAACGTCTGGAGGAATCTCATGGAATTTAATGGTCCCTCCTTTGATTTGAGCTTTTCCCCCTCCTTTGCTCAGTTTTCGGCATCTTCAAAGTCCCAGGAACGTCTCTGGCACGTAAATGAAGGGGGTGGCCTCCTATTACAGTGCGGGTCGAGTCATTCCAGACATTATTGTGGTCTAAATTAAGCTCCTGTGCCTGGTTTCCCTTTGTGCAGGCGGGCTAATTAAGTGACACTGAGGTGAGAGAGATGGAGAGGGAGCACCAGTGAAACTCAACTCCCTATAACAGTATCAACCACAACAACAGCCGCTAAACCTCGTTGGAAAAGCCAAACCTCATTGGGCTTTTTAATGTTTTGAGGTGAATCTCACAAAACTGTCTTGAACTTATTAACTTTTTCAAAAAAAAAAGTTGGTATTAATATATAAATATAACTGGATTATATCTGGATTATCAGATTCCTGAAATTAAGTACTTGTAATTAGATTAAATTACATTTTAAGATGGTTGGCTACAGTTCTTTTTTCAGGGAATACATTACATTTTCCTTTCTAAAATATCCTACCGCTTATATACACACTCAATGTTTTCCAGTTTTGTAGACATTCACACAGAGATCACTCATTAGTCAGATGGCTTCACAGCATTTGACCAATGGATTTACAAAATTCAGGTTTAAGAAGCGTTTCAACATTGCATCAACTTCTGATGAACACATACATTTTATTTGAATTATCACAGTTTGGGAAATCTTGACATAATACAGTATAATGTTTAATGCACTTCATGTTATCTGTCTGTCTGTCAAAACTGCATTATATTTATATCACCAAAATTAAAGGTAGTAGCACAAGAAATGGTTAAAAAAAGCACTATTGGGAAGTCCTGCAGGTTGGATTCGAACACATATGAGCACCATAACTCAATGTGCAGAGCACATGCACACACCACAAGGCCATGATTCTAGAAAATAACACTGGTTTTCCCCCTGAGTTGCAAGATGTAAAATTTGTCTTAAACTTCTTGGAACAATAGTAGTCTGTTTTACATGAGGTACTTGCGACATGACATAATCTCTGTCTCACAGAACCATGTGGCACTGCGTTTAACTCCCACAATTAGCAGAGTTTCTTTTGAAAGATGAATGTAAACCTGAGTGTAAATCAAATCCCGAACATAAACCCAAGCCTTAATTGTCAGCTTTTTATGTTGAAAGCAGCTTTGAAGTGTGATGGTAACCTTGCCTGAGCTGAGCCTCTCTTGGGTCAGGGAATTACAATTCTGTTTTAAAAGACTTCAGTGGATTGAGTGTGCGCTCAGATCCACACGGGGCAGCGGGTTTCACTTTAATATTGACATCTCGTCAGAGACTTCCATCCCAGACTGACAGACATCAGATTATTTCATCTTTCTAGACATAGAACGACAGTGTATGTATTAAAGTCCCTTGTATAGTACATGTTATCGCTGAGGATTTATAAGAGCCTTTAAGAAAGATTTTTATGAATTACTGTATTTGATCACCATTTTGAAAGGGGTGAAAAAGGTATTTACACACTCAGATTGTCTTTATTACATGCAAAGCCTAATTTGATATCTAGACCTAGAAAAGTAATTAAATTAATAAAGTCCTATTTTAATGATTATTATTTTTTTATATATATATTTTATTTAATGTATCAGGTAAAAATTGTGAGTAAAAATATATATGTATGTTAAATCCTTATCTGATAAATTAGAACGAAATTGTGGGGAAAAATATATATTATAGTGGACACAACGGTTGAGATCCAGTTCTGCAGGTCTAGTTATGAATACTATCGCACATAAGAGGCTTTAAAGTTATATATTTACCTTTCCGACTCGGGACTGTCATACCTCATTAGGTGGGAACTTTTCCTCTGCCATTCCGATTTCTTGCACTGCCACTCTCTCCTGGGCCTGCTTATGACTGAAGTCTAAAGAGGTGTATTTTAATTTCTAAAAACCCATTTCAATTTTAGCGCTCTCTGTCTGTCTCTCACTCAGAGAGATAGGAAAAATACTGCCAGTTGGTTAATCGTGTCCCCCTCTGTCTGTGTAAAGAGCTATTTTCTCTGTGTTGCTGTGCAGATGGCCTAGATCTTTCTGCCTGACTGCATCTGGAACAGCAGGGAGAGGCTGATGCACATCATCATCGAGTGTACACGAATATGTGTGTGTGTGTGTTTGCCTCTCTACATTATTTAATTCCCAGTCCTTGCTGCTCACACCCCACCACGTCCTCCAACGCAGCACAAATCAGGATTTTTCTATCAGCGTTCCTAGAACATGATGGGCACGGTGTGTATCAACAATCACTGCCCTGAACTGAACCAAACACAGGCTTCCCCACCCGCCACCGGAACACTTTTGGGTAAAGTGGGTTGTTCTCAAACTGTGTTTTCATACATTATCAACGGATAAGGAAGGGGCCAAATTTGTTGTATTCCAGCCTGGTCTCATATTTATTAGGGATGGGACGATACACCTACCTCCCGATTCGATACTATCACGATACTTGGGTGCCGATACGATATGTATTTTTTTATTTAAGAATTCCAATTCTACAAGTATTGCGATGTGTTGCGATTTTTGTTTTTAATTTTTAACTCTAGACCATGGGAAAAAAGTTGAATGATACACTTAATGACTGTCACAATAAAAAAAAAACACATCTTCGCAGACACTATTTAGTATAAATACTATATACTAGACAATATGTAAGTATTTGTACGTTTAGATTAGTGATCGACCGATATTGATTTTTTTTTATAACCGATACCAATTATTTGCATGTTTGAGTACCCGAGAACCGATATTTATAGTTATACTCTGTATAATTATGTATGTGACAAATAAAAAATACAAAAAAAATTGTTTTACAAAACCGATATCCGATTATGGTAAAATGCTAAAATATCGGTAAACCGATATATCGGTCGTTCTCTAGTTTAGATGCTGAAAATACGTCTGTATTGCTTGTTTTAGTGCCTGAAAATAAAAATACAGAAGACCAATATTTAAGAGCTTGTCATTGTATCATGTGATTGACAGGTCTGACAGTGAACATTGACCTTGACTTTGTTTAACTTCATACATTGGCATTTAAGTACAGTGTAGGGAAGTAACGATTACCGGTTTGATGATAAATCATAATAAAGTTCCATACGGTTAGTATTACAATTTATTTTTTCAATTATCATTAAAACCGTATTCGATTACCACGATTTGAACATCTCACGATAAATAAGTACTGTCCAGCATAAAGCATTGTTTTCAGTAACAGTCTTGCGTGCGCACTGCAGCAGAGTATTTTAGTTTTGAGTATAAATAGGGCGGAAAAGCTGGGAGGTTTTAAAAGAGTTCTGAGGGAATTATACAAATTAGGCTTATAACCTAAAGAAGTGTTCTTAATTCGCAAAACTGCTTTGTCCATGGAGATCACGGGAAACAGCTGTAATTAAGCTTTTCCATAAAAAGCGCCACCTGCTGTCAGAGAGTGGATTTACAGAGACTCATAGCCTGTGTGCAGTTTCTGTCTGGCCAAAAACGGACCGAATTTGCATGCCCTGCTGTAGATTTTGACCAGTTGAGGAAAAACAAGCTTATATGGCTTCTACACATTTAAACAATTCAGATAAGTTATCTAGAATTATTTATGGAGCAGATAAAATACATATAATCAATTATCATTTTTACTTAACCCTTTTCTTTTTTTAAAGGCTGAAGTGTGAGGGTTACCTTTTTTATTAATATTTTTCAAAGCTTTATTTGAACATTTACATTTAGATATTTGAACATGCTATGAAACTGTTGTCATTTAAAATCCGGACATCATTGGTAATGTTATTGTTTTAGTGATTTATGCAAACAGTCATTTTATTTGTTTACTGATTTTTTTTTAAAAAATATAAAACTTGAAGTGATTCATGTGTCGGTACTTTTTGAACATCTCCAGCACATTTGAACAATACCGTGATATTACTGATAGCAGTGATAATTTTGGTCACTATAATCGTGATACATTGAGGTTTTAGTAGAAATCACCAGTCACATTTGTGACTCTGATTGGGTGATTGGTGCCCTGTAGGCGGAGTTTCTAGGGTGTAACCAACCATATGATTGGATGAATCTGCAATGTGTGTTTGATTGACAGTCTCGCACATTTTTTTCTGCGTGTTGTCAGCTTAGACCCATGACATTTGCTTCTCGTAAGATGTCACCCTGCATTAACTACACTTCCCTAGACACAGCTACAGTTTTTTCAGGTTTTCTGCAACACATTCTGTCACCTCGTCTCGAATGTATGGCTAAAGCATGAACAACATGTATTATACATTTATTTTGTGGATTATCTTAGGTCAGTAATCCTATACATTTTCTATTAATTTGTAAAAATAAAAAAAGGCATTTTAAAGTGTTTTTAAATGACTTCATTTAGGGCTGGACGATATGGCCAAAATTTATATCACGATATATTTCGGTCGATACGATATAATTCCGATATCGATATGGATATTAAAAAAGCCTCCGGCAAACTGCCAAGAATGCCCACAATGGATGTCTGTACCTACAAACGTCTGAAAAATGAATTTGCCAAGTATATAATACTTCCTCCTATAAAACTATATAATATTTTAGAAATAAAAATGGTACAAATTAATGTTCAATTTTTATTTGTATTTAGCCTTCACAAACAAGAACTGTGAAATAAACAACCTATCAAATAAATAAAACTCTCAGACTCACCTTATTAACAATAATATATTTTCATTTAAACTATAACAGGCTGATTATTTTTTATAGATTGAAACGACAAACAAACTGCTTAAGTTGAATATATATCATGAATATGATATAGTGACTGAAACGCGACCCATTAAGATAAAAAGCTCTCCCATCCAAGGTGTTAATCTGCACAAAAATCCTGATTTATAATCATGCCATCGTCTGATAAAATCAAATAGGATAAAGACATAAGATAAAGACAATATTGCTGTGATTTCGGCTATACTTGCATGTCAAATTAGAGAAGAAACATATCTGTGTTTTAATTAAAAGCGCAGCTCGTTTCAGCCGCTCGCGGAACAGAGCAGAAGCAGAGAGAGAGAGAGAGGTGTGTGCGCGCTGGGAAAGAGAGACCTCGCGCTCATGCGGCAGTCCGCTTCAGATGCAAGACTATGACGAAAAATATTCGTTAACAAACCTTTTTTCTGTGACGAAGACTTTCTGTCTGAGAGAATGCTACCGTTTCTGGCCCGGTTTGTTTACCTCACAGTACACAGCACACTGATCTGGAGCTGCCCCCTTCCCCTCATTCCCGTGCTCAGCCCTTCACAAAACGCAGATAAAGCTGCAGTCAACATTTGTTTTGTAAATGGGCACATGCTGTAGAAATGTAATCCTGCCTACAATTGATCGCTCGGTCATGTGACTTGACCTAGTTTTCCTTCTCTCCCTCTTTCAGAATTCCATCGTCCTTCAATTCTCCCTTTACTCCGCTCCTTCCTTTGTTTTCATTTAGCCTCCATGAAAAGGAAAAAAATATATATTCTATGTATGTGCTAGGGAAGTGCAAAATGACATAATAATTTGGTGGTCTGAATGACTAGCTTGTCTGTGACCAATACTGTATAATTAGACTGGCTCAGGGTCATATCCACCCACACTGATCAGAGCGCGTTTATGGTTCATAAAATGACTTTGTTTGAATAATCACTAAAACAATAACATTACCAATGATGTTTGGATTATTAAATGACAACTTGACTGACAACAGTTTCATAGCATGTTCAAATATCTAAATGTAAATGTTCAAATAAAGCTTTGAAAAAGATTCCTAAAAAGGTAACCCTCACATTTCAGCCTTTAAATAAAGAAAACCCTGCTAAAAAAAAAACAATTGAAGCCCAATAGAAACCATCACAGAAATCCCAATGGTTTCCATTAAAATACCATTAGCTTTTTCCAGTAAAACCATTATAAAATTCCTTTTTGTAGTGTGTTTTGGGCATTTTTCCATCCCACCAATAGAATTCATCACATAACAGTAGACACCATTATAGTTTCCATTAAAACCAATACAATTCCCATTATAACCATTCAATCCCTTACATTTTCTATTGTGTTTTGGGCAGGGTTCTATTATTTTTTCAGCAGGGAAGGGTTAAGTCAAAATGATAATTGGTTAATAAATTTATGTATTTTATCTGCTCCATAAATAATTCTAGATAACTTATCTGAATTGTTTAAATGTGTAGAATCCACATAAGCTTGTTTTTCCTCAACTGGTCAACATGGACAGCAGGACAAGCAAATTAAGTCCGTTTTTGGCCAGACAGAAACCGCACACAGGCAATATGAGTCTGTAAATCTACTCACTGACACTAGGGGGCGCTTTATGGAGAAGCTGTACAGTATTTATTTACTGCGAGTTGTTCAAATCTTGGTAATCGAATATGGTTTTAATGATAATTAAAAAATGAAACGGTAATACGTCGGGAATTTTATCATGATTTATCATCAAACCGTCGAATCGTTTCTGACAGACAGTCCCTAATACATTCATATAATTAATTATATATTCATATGTTCATGTGTATAATTCCCTCAGCATTATGTGTTTTCCGCCACTCGAATTGCGCACACACACATATGCACACACACTGCAAATCGAATATGGTTTTAATGATATTACACACTGCCGCGTTACATTATATATAGCATTACATTGCATGCATGTGATATACATAATATACATTGCAACACACACACACATATACACTCACTGGCCACTTTATTAGGTACACCTTGCAAGTACTGGATTGAACCTCCTTTTGCCTTCTGAACTGCCTTAATTCTTCGTGGCATAGATTCAACAAGGTGTTGGAAACATTCCTCAGAGATTTTGGTCCATATTGACATGATAGCATCACGCAGTTGCTGCAGATTTGTCGGCTGCACATCCATGATGCGAATCTCCCGTTCCACCACATCCCAAAGGTGCTCTATTGGATTGAGATCTGGTGACTGTTGAGGCCATTTGAGTAAAGTGAACTCATTGTCATGTTCAAGAAACCAGTCTGAGATGATTTGAGCTTTGTGACATGGTGCATTATCCTGCTGGAAGTAGCCATCAGAAGATGGGTACACTGTAGTCATAAAGGGATGGACATGGTCAGCAACAATACTCAGGTAGACTGTGGCGTTTAAACGACGCTCAATTGGTACTAAGGGGCCCAAAGTGTGCCAAGAAAATATCCCCCACACCATTACACCACCACCACCAGCCTGAACCGTTGAGACAAGGCAGGATGGATCCATGCTTTCATGTTCTTTATGCCAAATTCTGACCCTACCATCTGAATGTCGCAGCAGAAATCGAGACTCATCAGACCAGGCAACGTTTTTCCAATCTTCTATTGTCCAATTTTGGTGAGCCTGTGTGAATTTTAGCCTCCGTTTCCTGTTCTTAGCTGACAGGAGCGGCACCCGGTGTGGTCTTCTGCTGCTGTAGCCCATCTGCTTCAGGGTTCGACGTGTTGTGCGTTCAGAGATGGTATTCTGCATACCTTGGTTGTAACGAGTGGTTATTTGAGTTACTGTTGCCTTTCTATCATCTCTAACCAGTCTGTCCATTCTCCTCTGACCTTGACATCAATCAGGTATTTTCGTCCACACAACTGCCGCTCACTGGATATTTTCTCTTTTTCGGACCATTCTCTGTAAACCCTAGAGATGGTTGTGTGTGAAAATCCCAGTAGATCAGCAGTTTTTGAAATACTCAGACCAGCCCGTCTGGCACCAACAACCATTCCACGTTCAAAGTCACTTAAATCCCCTTTCTTCCCCATTCTGATGCTCGGTTTGAACTTCAAGTCGTCTTCACCACATCTAGATGCCTAAATGCATTGAGTTGCTGGCATGTGATTGGCTGATTAGCAATTTGTGTTACCAAGCAATTGAACAGGTGTACCTAATAAAATGGCCGGTGAGTGTATGTATATGTAGTGTTTTTTGTTGCATCAATTTTTTATGCAATTTTGTATTTTTTATAATTGTAATATTTTGTAGCTATAGTTTCATAGTGTATACTGTAGTTATTCTATAGAAAAAATATGAACTTGTGAACCATTTAAAAATATATATATTTTGATGGTAACTAAATTATAATCAAAACCTGTTGTTTTCAGAGTTATGTAATTGACTTACCTAATTATTTTATCTTTATTTTATTTATTTAGTTTTTAACGCAGTTTCTCTATGAACATTTTCACTGCTTCCCAGACTCCGGTTTGAAACCCCCTTTATTTACATCTTGACCCAGCCATAGCATGTGCATGTGTTTTCTGTCTCCAGTTTTTACTGTGTCCATTGAGTCATTGTTTTGTTGTGACGAGGCGCTATAATCACTTTATTTTACAAGAAAATGTATTTGCTGTCATTACCACATACATTAAAACAGCATGCGCTTCATTTATCATCGATATGCATTCAATTCAATAACAGGCAGCCGCTATAGTGGTGGCAACCTGCGTGGTTTTGCAATCACAACTCTATTTACATTGCCAGCTAATGTTCCTGTTTTCAGATGCCTGCAAGATGCAGATGGAGAAAAACAATAAAGACTGCAGACTTGTCAGCTTTTTCACACTTTCACATCTGGTTGGTCTCTAAACTAAAAAACATGATATTTTAATATAACTAATAGTCCTTGAAAGCCCTCATTGATTACAAAGCATGTTTTATTCCATTTTACAGCTAAGATGGTATGAAATACACACATTCAAGTCCACTCTGATTAGCCACTGCAGGAAGTGATTCATATGAACATCATCACTTATGCGCTCCACATGAGGTCCTCTCTTCATCAGTCATTTCAAAGCACATGCTCGTAGGCTGGAGTGTTTGCTCAGCAAACTGTTTGCAATCCTCGTCTGGATCGTAATCTTGCCTCGTGCCGTCCCACTTGACCTGTCGGGTTAGTTTCGCTCTTATTGTGAGCGCAGCGACTCAATGCAGTCAACACACATGCAGTGCAAACGCTCCGATTTCTTTATCTTTGCATAATTGTGTGTTTGCCGTCATATGAGAGATGTGGACACAGGTGCCCTGTTGATATACTGAGATTTAAGCACTGAGTATTTTGAATGTGTGTGTTTTCGAGATTAGTTGGTGCACCAAATTTTAGGCCTACTTATCAGACTTGAACATTTTTAGAAAAAATACCACACCTCTATCAGTCCGTATAAGGCAAGGGAACAGGCACCAAAATGTTGAAGTTCTAAAAAAGTGCATAAAGGCATACAAAAGTACCTATAACTTGAGGTTCGGTTTTTGAATGATTCATTAAAAGAACCACTCTTAAGTGTCATTTGTTTGTGAATCAGACTACACTGGTTGCACTCTGTTTATGCATGCAGCCCTCTACTGATTTTGAATTCAGATGTTTTTATTTTTATTTTCAATATGCAACTTTGTTGAAACGGTGGCTGTGAGTTAGAAATAAACCGCCATCCCCTCACAGCTAGCTAAGTGTTAATTATATGCTATATTCTCTGTAGGAATCCAGACCTAGAAATCAGAACATGTTCGATTTAAATGTTGCAGACTTAAGCCAACAAGCCCAAGTTTAGTGTTTTGGATGACTCTGCTGAGAACCCACTGACATTTCCTGTTTGATAGCACAGTTTTTATCAGTTTGAGAGATTTTTAAACTCATTGTAATATCAGAGTATCACTCAATTTTGACTAGCATACTCTTCAAAAGTTTGGGTTGGTAAGTTTGAATGTTTTTGATAAAGCTCTCTTATGCTCACCAAGGCTGCATTTATTTGATAAAAAGTAAAACGACAGTATTGAAATATAATAATTGTTTAATAATTTCAAATCGGAAAATTATATTTATTTCTCTGTTGGCAATTTTCAGCATCCATTACTTCAGTGTCACATGATCCTTCAGAAATCATTCTAATATGCTGAATTGGTGCTCAAGAAACATTTCTTCTCATCAATTTTGAAAACAATTAACTGAATTTTTGTGAAAGCAGAGATACAAAAAAACAGCATTTATTTGAAATCGAAATCTTTTGTAACAATATAAATGTCTTTACTGTCCCTTTGGATCAATTTAATGCTTCCTTGCTCAATTAAAAAAAACAAAGTTTTACTGACCCCAAACTTTTGAGCAGTAGTTGTATAAGTTGCACGTTTCCAGTCAAAGTATATGTTTCCTAGGTTATTTGTTTAACCAAGCAAAATACCGGATGGATAGTGATAGGGTTAATGTTCTGTCTAATGATGCAGCTTGCAGCAAGCTTAGCCCATTTAGACGTATAACAGGATGTACTTGTGGAGCACAGGTCATCTTCTGTAACCTCCTCTAAATACTGGCTCTTTTTCCATTGTCGTTCATTTGGAATCAAATTAGGGTCACTTTCGACTTGATGTAAATATCAAAATAAATACATTTTTATAAGCATGTCTCTCTCTATTTTCTCCAGATCAGACGCCTATCACGTGTTCAGTAACGGTACAGATGTGAGCCGGGTGGCAGGATTTTAAACGCTTCCTTGTCTCAGTTCTCATCAAAGAAAGCTCTCTCTTCACTGAGTCCAATCACACAAATTTGATTATGCTGTTTGCCCAAGGAACTTTTCGAAATGTTAGGCAGAAAGTAAAGCCCTTGTTTCCAGCATGTGCCCCGCAGCAGGCCTGGCCCTGACGTACAGAAGCCATCTTTAAGCCATCTCCCCCTTAACCTCATTGCCACTGCCTCCTCCTTCCTTCCTGGCCCCTCCTCTCTCTTTCTGCTTTCTGTCTTTCTTTCTCAAATGCTGTCCCTCCACCCCACTATAATGACATAATTCGGCTTATATTTAAAATATTATTATTAGCCATATCATGATCACTTTATAATACATTGATCAGCTCGCTAATTAACTGTATCACTGCAAAAATAACAATGCAAATACACAGAAACGAAATATACAGTGAGTCTACACCATGACAAACAGCAGTCAGACGCAGCATGTGTGACTGTGGTCTTGAGGCTGTCTGAGGTGTCTGCTGAGTCCATGCCATGTTCAGAATGAACATTCAATGTGAGACCGAGAGTAACGTCTGTGGTCAAAACTGTTAGTGGCACAACCCTTTCACACCTACACAGAACCACACTCAAACACACATTTTTGTCATCTAGAGAAAACACATCATTTCAGCCAACTGAAGACATCCACTTGTGTTAAGCCCTTTTTTGAAGACCTGTGTTGCTAGGTTGTGGACACAAAGCTGTAGAGGGTTAAAATAGAGATGCAAAGCTAGGACTTTTTTAAATCACCTAGCTGGTGGGTTTCCTGAATAACTAGGTGTTTAAGGAAATAAGGAAGGACTGAATAATTAGGCAGATTTTGAGTTCACTTGACTGATTGAATGCATTTATGCAGTGTTTGAATGCAGTGTTTAGGTGAGATATGTATTAGAAAAAAGAATGGCACAGATCACAGTCCATGTTTACTAAAAGTTAGACTATTTTCAACTTAACACCTTTTTTATCACATGTCACCATTTTTTCATGTGCAGAATGTGACTTAGTGTTCAATAATTTCTGTATTGTGTTGCTTTAGGGGTAATACTTTAAAGGGTTACAAAATACAGCAGTACAATATTGTTTATCCGACTGTTTTATCTTTTATCATCTTATTTTATTTTTTATTTTTGTTGGATATATTGGACATTGTGATCATATTGTGATTGATTTTGATTACCAGTGCCATTTACTTTAGTACTTTAGCATTAGAAAATAAAACATTGCTATATACATAATTATATACGACAATAATAATAATAATAATTATTATTATTATTATATACAATATAATAGTAATAATAATTATTATTATTATACAATATAATAGTAATAATAATAATAATTACAATATTATAATAATTATTATTTCTATTATTATTGTATTCTATATAACATAAACCTTTATATAACTTATGTCTGGACAAAATTGAATAGCATCTTAATATTAGCCATTTATGAGCTGTTGGCCATAATATGAAATGTGTTTTGATTAATTAGACTCATTCTAATACCTAGTTTACTCAGTCCTGTGTTAAATGTCTTTTCTGCTTAATATATTTTATTGTGATACGCAGCTGTTCTGTAGAGGGATGTGGCTTAGTAAGTAGTCTAAAAAAGGCTGGCATAGGAAGGTCGGTGGCTATGGGTTCATGGGCAGTTAGTGTGGCCGAGGGTGAATGTGGTATTTAGTTTAAAACAGCAAGCACCTGATGATATCGGCTTAGTGGGGTCTGAGAATGGCCTTTGACTTGACACCTAAAACCACTGCGCTCCGTGTGGGGCCAGCAGGCAGACCTGGTGTCAGGCCGTGTGACCTGTCCCCTCTTTTTTATTTTTATTCTTTGATTGTTCAAGCCAGAACACCTGTGGTCTCAGCAGTGGCCTTGTTAAGGCTGGAATTTCAGAGAGAGGTAGGGTTACGCCCCCTGTGGGGATCTTCACTGTGAGAAAAAGACCAAATGTGTTAACTTCACGTAAAATGTAAAGCTTTTCAAGTCCTCCTTGCGTTTTATGCCTTTCACTTTTATCTTGACCTCTGGACACTGTCCTCCTTTTCAATCCCCTTGGAAACCTGGTTTTGCTGAATAAACGTGAAGTCAAAATACGTTACGGTCTGCAACGTCACATGGGTTATTTCCAAGGAGAGAACAAAGACTTGGCGGAAAGGTGCAGGGAGAAGGTTTCCAGTCGAAACTGACAGTTTGCTGAGGCAAAGGTTTGACTTTCCTTCATGCTGATCAGCATCCAAGGTGTGCGTTCTCCAATGAAAGAGCAAATGTGTCCATGCGTCACTGATTCCCAGATACATCAGAGTTAGTAGCTTTTGGGGTTTAACTAGGAGACCCAACAAAGTCAGGCTGTCATCCTTCATGGGCTTTGATTAAAGCGCCGTGGAGGTTGCGTCCGTCAGATGTAGCGTAACTGTCAGTGCGGTAATTGAATCTAATGAGAGGCTTCGCGGTCTGATTATTTCTGTAAGTGGAAAGCAAACATCTGAAGTTAATTTTTGGACACCACAGTGGAATACACTCATAGGCCATGAGAGAACAAGGAAACATGGTTAAGACAACCGCATTTGGCACGTGTGTCCACAGCGAGAGTGTTCTAAAAGGGTTGTTGGTTCATCAGTTCAAGAGTTGTTTAAAAATTCTCCCCGTCCTTTGCATTAGATTGAAAATGTGCTCCTCTGAATGTTTCCACATTCAAGGATGAGGCAATCTACTTAACGTCACTAGCCGCTAATACAGAGAAGACAACACAATAGGCTTTTCAAGGACGTGAGGAATGCTCTACGCCCATGCTTCTCTGAGCTCTCAAGGCTGTTTATTGGGCCCAGGAAAAAGGACCCTGCAAAGTGTTTACAAAATTGAATCAGTAATCAGATTGGCACAGATGTAGTATTGCAGATAATGAATCTAAATGAATCTTCACGATCTAAACCTTTTTTCCAACTCAATCCTCTGAACAAAGCAGCCCTGAACCACTGAAGTAAAAGGAGAGGCATGTAATTTCTGCATTAGCTTAGTTTTCAAACACATCTGCCATTGGTTGAGGAAAAATATAGTGCTGCCTTGAATAATATTAAAGGTATAGTTCACCCAAGAATGAAAATTCTGTCATAAATTACTCCCTCATGTCGTTCCAAACCCGTAAGACCTTTATTCATCTTCGGAACACAAATTAAGATATTGTTGATGAAATCCGAGAGCTTTCTGACCCTGCATAGACCACAACGCAACTGACACGTTCAAGGCCCAGAAAGGTAAATTATCAAAATAATCCATGTGATATCAGTGAAGCTACGAGAAAACAAAAATAATGACATTACCAGATTACACTTTATTTTAAGGTGTCCTTGTATCAGTGTAACTTAAACATTCAAGTACTGAGTAATATTAATTAACTACATATCTTTACTATATGGTTAGAATTAGGGTTTGGTTTTGGTTAATTAAGCATAATTACATGCAATAACCCTATGTAAAGCACTCTGAGTGTCTAGAAAAGCGTTACATAAATGCAACAAATTATTATTATTATTTATTGTTATTATACGCATTACATGTACTTACTATTATAACAAGCCCTGGACACCTTAAGATAAAGTGTTACCCAGTACATTGACATATGCAAATTTGTTCAATACTATCATTATTTTTGGAATGTGGAATGTTTTCTTTTAGTACTGTTATTTATTAGATTTTTTTTATATAAAAAAAGTTTTCTAAATATAAAATACATTTTAAAATATAAATACTTTAAACAAATAAAAAATTCTTAAGTGGTGGTTTATAGCAATATGGTTATAAATAGAAACAGTTTAAATAAGTATATAAATTGTGTGTGTATGTATGTATACAAACTTCAGTTTTGAACCTTTTAAGTTTTTACAGTTGCTGTATTATACTTTGACATTAAAAAAATGTTTCCAAAGTAACACGATTAGAGCGATTGCAAGCACAGCCATTTCTACTATATATAATAACCTTTGAAACTACAACAACCGGAATTCAAGCTGTTTCAAGCAGTTCCCATCTTACACTATGGCCTTGTGACATTTGTGTCCCTGTGGTCTAACAAAATCTGAATTTTCATAAGCAGTGTTTTTTTGGTTTAGACAGTCGAGAAGGGAGATTCAAACTTGTGTGTCCTTCATGAGCACTGTGGCTCAACACCAGGGAGTAGGTGTATTCACCATTAGGCCCTGGTTTAGATTACTTTCATGTCTTTTACATACCTTTATCAATACTTGATTCTTCTCGACCGGATATTTTTGTATCTATCACAGGCTGCCGATAGCTGTGCTAGATTCTCGTATCACTTCTCTATCTCTTTCTTCTCACACAATAAAACAATTTCAGCTCCTCCTCTTTGTGCTGGAGTCCATTCTCTATCTCTTTCTTCTCACACAATAAAACAATTTCAGCTCCTCCTCTTTGTGCTGGAGTCCATATCACATGCCGGCATTTATTTTGTGATAATGACAGCCTGGCTGTACATCATTATGTACTTAAATGGCAGCGTGTCTCAGGATTATATTTCATAATGTGAAAAATTATAGGGTCTATATTTATAAGCACAATATTCATGGGGACTTTGTCTTAATGAGCCAGTCCACTGTATATTTACTCAGTGCTACTGATTCACGATGCTGAATCAAGAGAGAGACATTAAACTGGACTAATCAGGGTTTTTTGCACCAAAACATAAAGCTTAAGTCCAGAAGAGCTGTTAAAAGACATATTACTTGATCTTAATATTCATCGTTTAAGATACAATCACCCGTTCACAAGTGGCTTTTTTACACACATCTCTGATTAAAACCCATAAATAAAAGGTTGAATAGCTTGTTTGTTGGTGGCTTCTAATTCAGAAATTAAACTGAGTGCTCTAATGTTACGGGAAATATGATTTTAATTGAATCCATTATGAAGCTATAAACGGTCGAGCATATTTGGCAAAATTCAAGCATATCTGGAGCATTTCAAAAATGGTTTGTTTTCATTATTTCCTTTTTCTTTGTGATTGTGATTGAGAACTTCCTTTTCCCCTCTCCTTTTCCTTTTTTGTGGTGGTTCCTGTCCTTCCGCATTACCCGTGTTTTTGGAAAAGCCGAGGTTGACTGGGAGCCTTAGCTCATGTGTTAAAGCGGTAATTTTCAGTGACATCGCTCAGAGCAAGCGGGATGTGTCATTGTCCGCCCTTCACTGGTTACACAATACGGAATCTGTTGTGCTGAAATGAAGGTGATTCACTCCGTCTGGGTTTTAGGCAAGAGCTAATGGGCCCTGGCGCCCCACTGACCAGTCGAGCCAGGGAACGAGGGATACGCCACAGGGAAACGTGTCCCCAATGGCCTAAATTCGTTTTGATGACCGTCGCTGATTACAGCCTATTTATTTCAGCCATGTTCAAGCCTTGTATTACATGCTTAATTTGGTTTACGCTTGCTGGATTTTACACGATAGATGAAGTGTGTCCTAGAAAGCAGAAGTGTGAAAACTTGATATCTTTTATGTGCTGTTCTTTTTACTGCATCTACCAGACTCCTGCTGCATTTACGAATAGGCTTACACTTTAATCTGTGCAAATTCTCCAATAAGCAATGACTAATCACCTGATTTATAATCAGTAGGGATGTAACGATTAACCGCGAGCCGGCTGAGAATCGATTCAAACATGTGACTATTCAAATCGGTTGAGATGCTAAACAAATCGCTATTCAGTTAGGGGTAGGAGTTTATATGCATGCATGTTTGAGGGGAACTTACTGTCTTTAGAAATGTTTAGATGGTATTTTTTTATTTTCATCTTTCCTCTGTATAATGCATATTAAAGGTCATAAGGGCTTTAACCGGATCTTCTTAGTTAACTGGTCGAACCAGTTCACCAAATTGCACTGAATCATTTGAAACGGTTCGCGTCTCCAATACGCACTAATCTAGGGCTGTAACTATTGAATATTTTTGTAATCAAGTATTCTACGGAAAATTCCATCGATTAATCGGATAAGAACTACTTTTTCTTTTTAAAGAGCAATCCTAAATATACAAGAGAAAATAAGACAAGTCTCTTAAAATGAACAAGTAATTTGTTTCCTTTTTAGAATTTTTTTTTTTCATTGCTGAAATAGCATATATTAATAACTGAAAACTAAACCCATTTAGTGCATTTAATTGCCATATTACATAAAAAATGCAAATACAAATAAGGTAAGGTACAAATAAGGTAAACATTACTAAACATTGTGCAACTTAACTTCCACCTTTGATCCTAACTAAAGCTCAAGCATGACATAAGCCTTTACTGTATTCTTAGAAGAATTGTGGCTTTTGTGAGAGGCAAAAATTAGTAAACAGGAAGTGTGCGTGCGTGCGTGCATTTAAAATAAATGCATAAATAAAATAAGTGCATATAAAGTAATTTTGTAAGACTTTTAATTTAACTCAATTTTAATGACACTGAATTTAAAAAACACAAGCCAATAAAATAATCACACTTTTATTGAAATAAATTTGGACAGAAAATATATTAATAATAAATATCAATGTATTATTTTTATTCAGTTCTATGCAACAGAATCAGACATAACTGTTGTTGTTGTTAGTTTTGACTAATTATCCAAATAATGTATAGTCCTGCAAACAGGGTTTTTTCTTTCCCAAAATGCAGCGGAGGTGGTACCGTCCTGATCATGTGCACACAATGTACCCTTCAACACTTTTTACATGCAATGTATTTTAGGTGTTATAATAATTATATGATTGAAGAAAATGACAATTATAAAGTTATGTTTTATTTCTCTCACCCAATGTTTTATTGTTATTTGTTTTTTAAAATAGCCAAATTAAATGTTTTATTTTTCCTCAGAAATTCTGTGTTGTGTATCTGGTTATCAAATGAAGACATAACACATCAATTTAATTTATCTTTACATTTTTGAAAATTAAACTTTTTGGGCAAACAAAGGGAATTCACTATTAAAATTAAAACATGTTGGAAATGTTGTGTGATCATTCCTTAAAAAAATTAGTTTTCATAATTTTAGCAGTAGTAGTATGTAAATTCTGCTGAACAAATATTTCTTCAAAAAAAGACTTTTATTTTGACGGGTTGCCGTGAATACCTCTACATTTCTGTGTGTATATGATATGATGATAGTTTTATTCAAATGAAACGGTGAAACTATCATGAAGTGACTCTCAGAGCAGTTCTGGAGATGTTGTTTGTGTGTTTATGTCCTCATTGAGACGTCACGCGCGCTTCAGTGTGTGTGTGTGTGTGTGTGTGTGCTAAAGGAAAACGCGCGTCTCTGCCATCCATTCATACATTAATATGATCGCGCACTATGATGCTCATCAGATCGCGTAAATCAGTGGGAAATTAATAGAAATATTGATTCTGTGTAAAGAAACACCAAGTAAACATGTATTATCAGCAAATGTGAGCAGAGCTTAGCGGGGAGCAGATCAGTGAAGGAGATTTTTACCAGCGTTGCCCAGATCAGCTGTACTGCATGTCACAGCACCGCAGCTCTACTGCAAACAGCAACAAGTATACTAACGTTACATAGACCTTTCTTGTCGGCGCGTTATTTGAGCGGACTTTGCTTTTTCGGTGAGCATGAGCGGGTAACTGAGCAGAATGATAGAGCGGAGCGTCACGTCACACGGCGCAGTGATGACGGCTGAGGGAGAGGGGACACCTGGACACTGCTGGGTGGTGCGGTGCAGCATATATTTTTGGCTGCCGAAAATTCAGTGCATCCCTACTAAATGGACAAAACGATTCTTCGAGGCACATAATTACTTAAGTAACTCGAGGAATCGTTTCAGCCCTATAATGATCTGTTCATGACATTGAACAAATTCAGATCTCAAGTTCAGCTCACTGACTCGATGAACCAGTTGCAACGATTCTCAAGTTAACAGCTCACTGAAGGGCCAAGTTATCTGTCATATGACTTCAGAAGACAGGAATATATGGAACACAACTCTTTTATTTATTTATTTATTTGTGAATTGTGATTCTTTGGGTTTTTTTGGGCAAAGTAATCCTTCCAAACATAAGTTTGCTTGTTGCTGTTCATGACTTTCTCCAGCTGTTTTCAGTTCTTTTCTCTCATATTGTCTGTATTACCTTGCCTTGGTATCATTTTTAAGGCTCCTCGTCTCTCTGACATTTCCACGTTTTTGCAGTTTTAATCAAACAGCTGCAGCAGGCGCCTACAGGCAGTCAGTCCGGCCGTTTCCTGAACCCCCCCCCCCCCCTCTTTGACCAGAGCATCAGCATCCCAGCCATCTTATCATGGGGCTAATTAATGTTGTGCCTGGCCTGGCTGGCTCATTTGGAATGGGGATGGTGGAAGAAGGGACAGAGCAGGGACCAGAGCTCTTCGCTGCCCTTCGCTCCGGGATTCGCTCTCCGCTCAACATCTTTTTATCAGCGCAAGATCACGCAAGTTCTCATTGTCTGTTTGTCATCTGTCCTCAGTCATCATTCCTGACTAGAGATGGCAAAAGTTAGATCTTCAAACGTCAGTCTATCGGCTAGCATAGAGTGGTTTTATTTGGCTCTCTCAGTTTTATGATTGATTTAAACATTATTTAAAATATTATTTTGACATTTTTATGGTTTGTTCGCTTTTGTATCTCCAAACCATTTCTGGAACTGGACAATTGAGTCCGTTGACTCGAGAACCAGATCAGTCTAGTAAATAAATAATAGGATGTTTGTCAAATTTAACTTTTGTGTTCCACAGAACAAAGAAAGTCATAGATATTTTAAACAAAAGGAGAGACAGTACTGTTCAGTTGTGGGTGAACCTGTCCCTTTAAGATTTTCTTCTATATTGATTGACAGCGAAGCCCTTGTGGGTACCATTCTGTGATCTCTCGCCACATGGGTGACGGTATCAGTTAACCCATTGTACCAGAGAAAAGGTCCTAGTGTGAGGAATGGCCTAAAACCCCTGAGATGCACAGCATGGCTTCTTACCCCGACCCCTGCAGGCATCGCCTGTATCATCTGGCCTTTTGCCCATACGGAGTCATCCGCCTCCGATCTCACCCCTGCTCCTTTCTTAACTCCCCCAGCATTTTTTGTAGCCCTGGCTCGCATGTCCGCCAGCCACTGGGGTTGTGGGTCAGAGAATAGGGCAAAATTGGAAATGTGAGGGGTCGGCCAGGGCTAGCTGTGGCAGATAAAGAGGCAATACGTGAGGCAGAATGAGTCAAATGATGTTGCTTCTTTAAAAGATCAATTTCAAATATAAAGGGCAAATAAGCATCTGCTCTGACAGGTCTGCCAGTCTGGTATTGAAGTGGCCAATCAGAAGTGCATCTTTTACATTAGAGAGGCACAGCACAACCAGAGTTTTAACCTAAAATGACAATTCTTTATTTATTAGCAAAAAATTTACATTTATTTAATTTATTTTAAATAATTATATCTAAAATGTAATTTATAATATATAATTTTTTATATATAAAATTGTATAAATAATCATTTTTAGTGCTATCAAATTGATTAGTCACATCCAAAGTAAAAGTTTGTGTTTATGTAATGTGTGTGTTGTATATATAAATACACACACATGCATGTATATATTTAAGTGTGCGTTTGTATATGTATGTGTATGTGTGTATATATATATGTGTGTGTATATATACACGCACTATTTTTAACATAATATTGTGAACTCGTTAGGCTCTAGTTATTTCATGTTTCATTTGTTTTGTGCAGATTAAATTTATATATTAACAATATTACATTAATTACAACATCACAATTATGTTGATGAATTGACTTTGTCATTATGAATCATTATGATGCATGTAGTAAAAGTTCATTTGCATGTGTTTTTCCCCATAGGGTTCCTGAAACCCCAGTGCTCGATACCACCGCCACCTCAGAGAGGACGAGCAGAAGCATGCACGTGTTTCAGTGGAATGTGTGCTCTTCATCAACGCAGGCTTTCTACAGGTAACCTATGCATATTGAGAACTGCACAATAGCTTATGCTCTCCACAGCGCATAAACTTTCAGCAATAACTTGTCTTTTGGCAGCTGTGTATCTCCACCATAAAATAATCCTGTCGTGTTGTGTGTGTCAACTGTTCCAATGAAACCTCATGGTCCTCACTTTGAAGAACGCTAAAGATACATGCATAAATCAATGCATTGAAGTCCTATTTAGAGCCCTAAACAGATTTCCACTGTGCTCGGCTATAACTCATGCCAAATATGTCTGGTTTGCAATATGTCTGCATTTGCAAGAAACATCTTGCATGCACATATAAACACACCCTCTAATCTTACTTAGTGTCTGGTCTCCTTCATATGTTTTGGTCTTACAGTGTGTGATTTACAGTTTGTTATGCTAGTTTAAAGGGCTGATGGACATGTTAGAAACCAGCCTCCTCTGAGGGATCCTTATGGGGCAGCGTTACGGCACATTCCAGCTGTGACCCTGTGGTATGTGGGGAATGGATCAATGTTGGCTTGTGTGTAAACATGTTTTGTTACATGTCTTTTATTGCCTTGTCTTTGCAAACATATAGCGCAGCATGATTAGCTTGTGTTCAAATGATTCTTATGAACTGGTTCTTTTTAAAGAATCAATCCAAGAGGCTCATAAATCAATTCAGTGCAGAATCATGTAGGACAGCGGTTCTCAACTGGATTCTTGTCTAGATTTGATAAAGTAATGACCAAAAATTGTTCATCGTACAAAGGCAAATATCCTCACATTAAAACACTGAAATGAATTAATTTTACAGTTTTGGATGAGGACATGACAAGCAACCTGTGTATAATGTTCAGCTAACTGACAAATTAGTTTGCAGCTAAATGTTTTAGTTTGATTGGACAGACGACCTTTATCATCATCAGTACGTACAATTTTTACTTAAAAAAATTGATAAGCCAATTTGTTTTGCTATTCTACATATGCACAATTATATTACTGGCTGCTTGAATTTAATTAGTTGCATTTAGCATCACTTTTTCCCCATCAGGACATATATGCAACCTTTTTCCAACACCAGATGAGAACCACTGCTGTATATTTATAAAAGTGGCCCCACACATGTGCCAGGTGTATTGTGGGAGACCTCATCCATATGCCATTAAAATGAAATACCATTTCGATTCATCTCTTTGAATTTGTTTTTTAAGAAGGATTGGTTTTGACAGTCACATATTGGCGTATTTTATTAAATCCATTTTTACAAAAGTCCCATAGGGTTAAATGTTTTCTCAGAAGCACAAGTTTAAGGCTCTTTTATCCCTCACGTAACCTTGTGATTGAATGCATGTTTTATACTCTTTCAACCCTGAAAGGCATGGCAAGCATCTTTCAATAGCTACTACAGACAGTCCGCACACATCACTCACAACAAAGGGCTACTTTTATAGATCGTATACAGAGAGGATTCTTTGGCATAGTTGGTTTACTTGGAGCCATTCACTCCGAAGTCATTCTGTTTGGAAAAAATGTTAAATATTTCCGCAAGCTGGCGTGGTGGTCTTAAGACGCTCCAGAGATCTTTGGCAACACAAATGGGTTTGCCTATAAAAATGATTTCTGTCTACATATTGTCTTTTCCAAAGCCCATAATAGAGCTTGCGGAGAACCGGTCTTTAAAACCCTGCGTGGTGCTCAGCTGTCTGTTCACGGTTACTGTGGAAACCCTGCGGTCTGGTGTGGTGGCTAGCCCAACTGGAGTCGCTCGTTTATAGAAGTAATAATAGCCATGTTTCTAATTGGGGAACGTGTTTCCGTAAGTCTCTTCAGAGCGTGAGGATGTGTTCCAGTCTTAGCTTGTTGCTTGTACCGTGGTGACCAAAATCACACATTAGAGCGAGGAGGATGACATGGGTTCGTTGGCGAACGAAGCAGGAGAACAAACGTCACCCGGGGAGATTTGAATCCCTGATGTGGCACCACTTTAGCTTCCAGTGGTTTCATATTGTTTTAGTTTAGTAGTTTAGTTTTACAAAACAGAGTCTTACTGGAGAGGGACCGTGAGAAATGCGGCGTCGTCTTTCAGTTCTAACTTTGCTTCAAAAGCGCTCCGTTTTATATTAATATTATTTTTTTAAAGAAAAGCGGTCGTATGAAGTGCGCAAGAGGGAGCACTTAAAAAAAACGGCTGTGAAGGGGCCTCACAATGCCGTCCTTGTGCTGCGATCTGGGCTCTTCTTGCTGCAGCGAGCAGAGGAATGGAAAAGATTATCCACAGGAATGTCTGGGGTGCCCTCAAACGCAGTGCTTCTCATGACCGGCCAATGGGAGAGCACGACCGAGTGGCGGGCTAATTTTTTCCTGATGAACCCAGCCGCCTGCTTCATAATGGAGTCTGATTGCCAGCGCTGAACTCGCATATGGTCCATGTTTTGAGAGCCCCAATGACAGGACCACTTCTGTAGTGGGCAAAGGGAGACGATCGCTGGCTCGGCCTTTTGTTGTTTCATTAGGGTTGAGGGTTTAGTCAGGCTCATTTCAGGTCTGTGTTTTTTTTTTCTTTAATTATTCACTTTACATTGACATCACTTAACTTAAGCTCCAGTTACGCCCTAAAGCCGAGCCTTATTACTTCTGGCCACACTTAATTATATCTGTTGGGTCGCAGTGCTTCCCATGGCTTCATAAATTCTCCCAATTAATTAGGAGGCTATTTATTGTCCCAAGTTCTTGGAAACAACTTTTGCGGCCCCATTACAGCAAGTGGCGGTAGAATTAACCCCATAAATTACCGACTCGTTTTACTTGTGGTGGGTGTGTTTTAGCTCGGTGGAACGTCGCCATCGGCCTACAGAGAGACAAAAAGGGAATGTGGTCAGGTTTCCGAAATCGAAGCATGTGTTTGTAGACCTTGTGGTCACACGGGAAGGGGAAGGGGCACTGTGGGGTCAAAAGGTGAGCGAGGTCAAGGAAAGGAGCTTGTTAGCTACAACATGCTCAGCACTCCCTGTTTTTTTTATTGGCTCTGGTTGCCGTCCACGCACGTCCTCGCCACTTCCTGTTGGCCTGGGGCCGCCAGAGAGGGGCCTGGAAACTCCAGCTTGTTGATTATAGAGTTGGGCCGTTTATTCTCTCTCAAATTCATCACTACTCTGCTATTTTAATGGTCTTATTTATTTAAACTGTGCTTCAAAGGTAACCCAGTGGAGAAATAACAATTTGGTGGCCATTTTTTATGTCTTTTATGTCATGTATACTCATATTGGTTTATATTCTCACAGCGGGCCTGCAGTCGGTCATTATTTGGGTCGTGGCTGCCAAAAGGGTTTGGGCTAATTGGATTTCGAAGTTCATTTTCATCAGCTATTTGATAAAGACCTGGCAGCGGTCCTAAAAACTCCAGCCACCCTCGGTATCCGCACCAATGAGCACATTCCATACGTCGGGACTGTAATAAGGAGAAGTGAAAAGAAATTTGATCAGAGTGGTCTCATCTGGGAGAGACGTTTTACTTTATTCCCTCATCAGCCCCGTGTAAACACTGGAAGCAAAGTGGGAGTCGTGCAGCTCGCTGTGATGGATTTTTCCCCGTGACACAGTCAAGCATATTTTGTTCTAATCTAATCCAGCTAATTGAAAGCAGCTTGCTTTCATGTCCAGTGTTACAATGCCCATGCCTCTTGAAATGAAAATGATGGAGGATGCATCTGTGATATTGGCTTTAAATAGATTCTTTTTTGGATCAGAGACGTCAGGCGCTGTGATCTAGTAGCCCAGAGTGTAGTGTGTCTGTCAGAAGACAATGTAATGCAGGTCATTGAACAGGCATTTCTGGAGCTATTATCATTGATGTGATGAAGTATCTTGAAATAATCTCGATATATTTATAGAGAAATAGTATATACATTATTATTGGTAGTGGTAGTAGTAGTAATAAAATATTAAATGAAATAATAAAAAATTAAATAACATAGAATTTCAGAAGCTTTCTTTGAAATTGCATGCACCATTTAATCTTTCACAATAAGACCAGTAAAATGCATTTGTATTAAATAAGCCCAAATAAGTAAGCAGGGTTAATTATGATTTCATGTTGACTTCAAAAGTGACCTCAAGCTGTGATCAGCATAAATTAACGGTTAATGATGAAACCGACTTAGAACAGTAGTAGTATATTAATAATATGCCATTGGATGTGTAATAATTTATTAGTAGTATTAATAACAGAAGTAATCATTGATATAACAGTAACATCATTATTATTACTATAGATGGATAGATATTCTATAATAAATATAATTTTATATTACTTTAATTTAAATGTATTTATTTATTTTAGTATATGCTTTATTTTTAGTACTGTATTGACCCCTTGTGTAAGATTTGATACCATGGTGCATTTCTGTCTCTTTTTTATTTTATTTATTTATTTTCTGTGTCTAAATGAAGAGCAAATACTATTATAGACTGGCTTAGACCGTCAATAAAAACACAGAGCCACACTTTTACCTCAGATGACTGCAGGACAACACACAACGTGGCCTAAAAAGCTTAGAGCTTAGACTATTTCAACCTATTGAGAATAAGGCAAGCAAAATCTCTTCATATTTTTAAATCTCTCCTTTAAACTAATTTATTTAGGGTAGCTTTTAATTAAATTTGTATAATCTTTTTTTAAGTGTTTTGAATGCATGTTTTCTTTCTATTTTGCATATTTTGTATTTTTATATGGTGTATTTTGAGGTTTTATTTGCTTATGTAAAGCGCTTTGAGAAGTAACATTTAAAGGCGCTATAGAAAATAAAGATTCATATTATTATTTGGATTGGTCAGTTTTGTTTCTTTTTTTTTTTTTTTTTTGGAGTGTGTCTGATTTCTACAGGGATCTGTGGTGTGTGAGCGCATTCTCAACTAGTTGATTCACCATCACCATGTGAAGGTGAGCCTAGCTGACATTCGATGACGTGTGCTGATCAGAGCCAGATAGACAGTAAGAGTGTGAATAGTGTGAAAAAAAAGTATGAGTGACAGAAGTTTTCGTGAGATAGGGCCAAAACTGAAGGAGGAAGCAAAAGAAACCAAAAAAGGGAAAGAGTTAGAAATGGAGGAAGTAGTGCTCACATTGGCACAGTGTGACAGCAGCCGCTCATTGAGTCTGGGTCAGGAAAAAATCAGAGCGACTAAGCTTTTGATAAATCTTTGAGCTCTTAATCTCTCTGTGCCACCATCACAGTGAAATCCTATCTTATTGTCACAGCTGACCGAGGGGGGTGGGTGGGCGACAACGCCGTGTTTCGCGCTGCATCTCACTGCCCCCTGGGATGCGCAGCCTTTCCCTGCTCTCTTAGGGTTTCGTCATTAACTGTTAATTTATGCTGATCACAGCTTGGGGTCACTTTTGTAGTCAACATGAAATCATAATTAACCCTGCTTACTTATTGGACTTATTAAAAAAAAAAATGCATTTTACTGATCTTATTGTGAAAGATTAAATGGTGCATGCAATTTCAAAGAAAGCTTCTGAAATTCTATTCTATTTTATTGCATTATTTAATTTAATATTTTTTCCTCTCATTTAACCAGCTTTAATATAGAAAACTTCAAAATCCAGTCACTGCCTGATAGACAAACCTTGTTTTAAACAATGCTTTTTTTCAAGGAATATCCTGTTTGTCTCTGAAACTGTTCAGATGGTGAAGGTAAAATGGTTTGTTTATTAATATAATTTTTTTTTATAAAGAAAACAAAAATGACAAAGAAAACCGAAATAACGACTTTATTCAACACGTCGTTATTTTTGTTTTCTTTGTGCACAAAAAGTATTCTCATAGCTCCATGTCCTTACTATCTTTCTGGGCCTTGAACATGTCTGTTGCATTGCTCTCTATGCAGGGTCAGAAAGCTCTCGGATTTCATCAAAAATATCTTAATTTGTGTTCCGAAGATGAACGAAGGTCTTATGGGTTTGAAACGACATGAGTAGTTAATGACAGAATTTTTTTTTGGGTGAACTCTCCTTTTAATCGGCACAGAAATTTCAAGTTAGTATCTCTAAACGAGAGTAATTCACACAACAGATGGCTAGGCATGGGACGATAACCGGTTTCAAGGTATACCGCGGTTTGGAAAAGTCACCGCTTTTTCGTTATACAGTTTCTGCGGTATGCACAGTTTTTTTTACGTGTCGTCCAAGACTGAAAGTGCAGGACTCCCTCAGTTGTGTGCAGTGAAGAGCGCACGAGTCACACAGCCCCTCCACCTCTGGTTGGTGCGAGGCTGCGATCAGTCAGTCAGTGAGAGTCAGCTGTGTGTATGATGATGGCCGAAGGAGATAAATCCCTGCAACTTTTTCCCCCGTCGAAAAAGACGAAGTCTGCCGTATGGAATTTTTTCCGGTAACATAGACTAATCATGTTCAGTACACAACGATGTTCCGTACAGATGACGTTTTTGCGCCGATCGCTAAATAAATACTTCCAGATTGTACATAAACTATTTGTCATCTTCATTTCTCCCTCTTTCACCGCCCGCCATTTGTTTCAGTGTTGAAATAAATACTATTTGGCTTGCTACCGAGGCAGATAACATGGCTAATAAACTAGCTAACATCAACTAGTTTCCTCACTCACGTTACTTCACAGAGCGGGGAATAGCTGACTGAAGTACTACGTTTTTGCGTACGATTTTTTTTGCGATCACAGAACGGTGTTGACAATACATTTTCGCGCTGAATAATTCTGTGCGCGCGATCTGCACGTGATGTATTGTACGCGCTACTGTCTGTAGCCTATGTGTGTGCGTTACAGTGCAGCAGCGCATTAGATTAGAATGTGATTAACTTACCTGTACAATAAGCTGTTTAAAACGTGCATTCTGCTGTTCAATTTCGAGCATCTAGTAATATAATCACACATGTCTTGTGGAGCGCATTCAGAGTATGAATTAGTTTGTAATTTTAACTGTTTGGAAACGGAGTGTAAATGTGGATTTATTATCCTATTGCACCCTCTATAGGACCAGCGACTAGTCGACTTCAAGCTTAAAGCATCATAGCAGAGCACTGAAGTCGACTAGTCGATTAGTCTGTGCAACCCCTAGTGCACACATCCTCGTACCTCACTGCTCCAAACTTAATCCGGGAAAGGTGAATATTCCTGCAGCATAACTTGGACTGAAAGATGAATGTCTAGAAAGTGAGCATGTCTCCAAAAACCTTGTTGAGCTGCAGGTTTAATGACTGCTTTTTAAATTATTTAGTATTATATTTATTTTTACAGAAATAGTTTTGATTGTTTTTGGTTATTGAGCTGCAGTTTTAGGCTCACTTTAAGTGACTGAATTATTATTATTTTTTTTTTTTGCATTTCCATTTCTTTTGTTGTGTTTTACAACTAGACTCCAGAATTTGAAAAACACTACATGAAGTTTTGTATAAGCCTTGTTGCCTTTCTCTCTCTAAGTTAAGATGTGTTTATAGTGCAGTTGACCACTGGAAAGGGAGCGAGATTACATGGTCATTCCAACCGCAGTAAAATATTCCAAATAAATAGACTATTATTTGTTTGCACCAAGCACTGTTTTAGGATCACACTTAGGGTGACATATAAAAACAATTCAAAATTTGATATATTGAGGTGTCACAACCTTTTTTTTCAGCTTGCGCAACGAGATATTGTTGCATATTTGGAGTCTTAGAACAGTAAGATATTCGTTGAGGCCCTTCCAAAGGAACAGGCTAATCTGGGTGATTTATTTATTGATCCTGGTTTTCTTCCGGACGATTGCATGCGGCTGTCCGCACATAAATTACAGTAGTTATTCCCAGAGCTTCTCACTTATCTGTGACTGAAAGATCCAGACCCTTCAGAGTGTAGCACACTGGCTGTTTGTGTGCCATTTGCTTGTTTATATGTGCGTATGTTTATGGAAGACGAGCTCCAAGTGTTGTTTGGATGGATGCCTCCACTGAAGTCATCTGATTCCAACATGCATGAGACACACATAGGTTCACTGTGCATGCTGATTTTTCAAACATAAAGTACTGATGTTCTTTAGTGCAGATATTTCATGCTCCTTTGGGATGGATGGGGAAAAGTCAAAGGTCTTTGGGAATCGTATGCAAAAATAGTTTGGCTTCGGCAAATTATGCACTTCATAATTTTAATCATTTGATTAATTGAGACCCAGAAACACATTTTGAGTCTGATTTTGAAGATTCTAAACTATTTTTAGAGGTTTTATTGACAGAATTAGAATATTAAGAAATTATAAAAAAAACATTAAAATATTTACTACAACTGTTCCAAATGTTGGGGTCAGTAACATTTAAAAAAACGTTTTTAAAAGTTCTCTTTTGCTCACCAAGGCTGCATTTATTTGATCACAAATACTGTAAAGCAGTACTGTTGTGAAGTATTGTTACAGTTTAAAAGAACTGTTTTTATAATACATTTTTATATTTTAGGTATATTATTATTATTAATAGTATTGAAAACAGCTGTGCTGCCTAACATTTTTGTGGAAACTGTAATACTTTAGTTTACATATTTATTAATTTATATATATATGGATTCTTCGAAAAATAGAAGTGACCCCAAACTTTTGAATGTTTAATTTAATTACATATAATTCATTATATGAACTAAAACTAAAATCATAAAATGTTTTACTCTAAATTATTTTTCCCATACATTTAGTATACCTTGATGTACTAAAGTAACAAACTAAATCTGAAATAATTATAATTAAAAACTATATAGACATTGACAAAAATAAATACATTAATAAATGACGAACACAATTAAAAACACAAAACATTCAAAATAATGTTAAACCTATTATAGTATCTCAATGATACTAAAGTAACACGGGTTTAAACAACTAAATCCTTTTGCTTACGACAGTGCATGTATCACGTTTCGCCATATGTCTGCGGATCGTCTGTTTGTTAACTAGACCGTGCCGTTGGCTTAGCAGTTGTCGTAAAGCTCAGGTGTCCTTTGGAAAGGGCATGGTCAGTTAGCTCCATCCACAAGGGCACAAGGAAGCCGATTTCCCTTAGGGTGGCCGCTAAGAGCTTGAGAGGGCAGGGGGGCTCGCAGGGGAGGTCGTGGATGGGGATCTGTCAGTATTTTGATTCTAAAACGATTAGACACACTTGGCATTATACACGGTGCTATGTCAGAGGGAGCCACAGGCAACTGGAGAGATTGTTTGATCCGAATGACACAGAAGCTGATCTCACAAAGGGCAAGGTCAATTCTCACCAACTTTTGAGGTCAAAGCGGGCAAGAGGTCACTGAAAAAGATTGCGACTTTACAATGTCATACTGTACAGTTAGCAGCAGGACCGTGCCAGTGTGCTAATTTGCTGCAAAGCATGCTGGGAAACAGTCTGAATGGGATAAAGGTGTTACTTGTTGGCCATGTTTGCACTGAAAGTGAATGTTTGGTACTTCTACAGCTAATGGAAATGTCTTGTTTTGGTGCGCTGCTGTTCAGGGACACACATCTGTGACTTAAAAAATAAAAAATAACCCTGTTATTTTCTGAAAAACTTTGAATGAGATTTTCAGTTGGCCGCACTGATAGATTTTTCCTAGAGATTTGAAAATGTACTCTTTTTTTGTTGTTGTTAAATTGTACTCCTTTTATTTCACATTATCCATTCGTTCTGTGGATTTGGCTACACTTGGGGCTGTTCTGGAGGAATTCTTGCAGAAAGTTGACCTTTTACCGCACACACACACACACACACACACACTATCCCGGTTTAGCAGAGGCTGCTGTGCGTATGAGAGGGAGAGATCAGAGCGTGTGTGGCCGAGCGAAACAAACGCCACAGGGGCATCATGTCCACAAGTCCATTACAGCCTGTGACATTGAGCTAATTGACTGATGTGGCCATGTAATAACGAATATATGAAACTAAAAAATCCAAACGAGATGCCATCAATGACAGAAGCATTTTACAGCTGTTGTGAGAAGGCGAAACGCACTATAGACTTTAACACATTTTTGATGCTATCGTTGTGGTTGACTGATTTATTAAATGTATTTCAATTTGAATTCATCACACTTTCATCTTTAAAACCAATGCAAGTTAGTGATGGTAAGTCTGATGAATCGTTTTCGTTTTGAGCAGTTAGTTTCACAGAACGATTTCAAAAGAATTCCAAGAATTTCATGCATTTCTGATAAATTTGTTAGTCATGATTAATCTCGGAACAACAAAGTCATTTGGAACCTAAATATAATTTGCATTTACATTTGAAATGATACTAAACTGTATTTACATTGATTTTCATTTACATCTATAGGCTGAAAAATGGGTGAATTGAACTTTTGTGAACATTTCAACTGATTCATTACACAGATATGGTTTATGGTGGTTTCTAGTTAAGTGTTGAGTGCCAAAATTCACTTACAAATTCAAATAAATAAATAATATTTTTAGTTTTTCAGATATGTTTGCATCGTGACTTTTTTCCTCAAATCAAAAGAAAAAAAGAAACACAATATATATGTAATAATTATTTATAGTGTTTTTTTTTCCTGTTGGTCTTAGGAAAAGAGTCACCAAAAAAATCTTAAAGGAAGCTGTTTCTTAACATGGTGCACCTGTTTAGCTACTGAAATCCTGCGTACTCTTGAAGAATGACTTTTCTTTCTCTTTAATGGCCTACAGGGAGGAATTGTGAGTAACTGGTGTGCATAACTCATTCTAAGAATGGTGCTTTCCTGTTGTCTCGTCTGGGTGGATGGTTCGCATTTCATGTCCAGCTGAGCTAGTCATTTATCTTTCCATTTACTCCTCTTCTATTCTTCAAGAGGAGATGCCGATCCCTGGAAAGGGTTAACCATGTGTACGTGACTGTAGCGAGGGCTGTTTTAGTGCTTGTGAAAGCTGCCTGACCGACTCCGAACACTGCATTCCTATCTGCTAATGCTCTTCAAGCGAAGATGTCCGAATGCAGAGGAAACAATCAGGATTTAAAGCAGAGATTAGCGTCAAGAGACACCTCCGCAATGCTTTCCCCTTTTCTGGATTACACTCCATGTATATTTGTGTGTACATGCAGCCTTGATTGTGTCTTTAATCTCCATCTGAGAGTGGACAGCTGTTACTCAGGCTCTGCCGACAATGTTTCTGCAGTTTTACTGAGCGTCGTCCCACATCTGATTACAGTACAGCCCTCTGGGCCGTTGTTGCCTCAACGAGGAGCCGTGTGGCTCACTCCCATCATGCATATTCAATCTCTCCGCCAACGCAGATTATCAGCGTTCACACAGATCCTGCTCTTCCAATAATACCCGATCAGAAATGGCAAATAAGGCAGCTGTTTGTAACCCAAGCTGCTAATGTGCGCACACCACTGTTTATTAACGCCTCTCTCGCCATCTGGCCTGTTATATTGCAATATGCTGCAGACACGTGTGTGGAAGATCAGCATGATTACACAATAGTAAAAAGCCATACGGCTGGCTCTATATAGCACTGATTCACCCGACACTCTCTGTCGCTCGCAGCTCAATTATTCAAAACCCTGGCGCTCATATGATCTGGTAAGGAATGCCAACCGTCCGGGTTCAGGCAGTTTCCAATTCAGAGCAGATCGATATCAGGCTCACATCTGGATTGGATGCCTGGCTAGTCATCAAATGCTATAAAACGTAAAATGTGCACTAGGTTCACACTCCGCACAATGACAGGTAAATCTTTGCCCAGCAGCAGCAGAGCCAGCTTTGCCCATCCATCTGCGGTGGTTGAAGGTCTGTCAGGTTGCAAGTACTCTCAGTGTGTTTATGCCGAGAGGAATAACTTGAGTTATGGGACTTTTTTGTGTTTGTGAGAGTCAATTTCTCCTTTCGTTCCTGTCAGTGTTGCTTATCTGTGGCGGACAGGTTTCAAACGTCACAAGTGGGAGAATTTTCAATCTTTAACAGGTGATAAAATGAGGCAGAATACACACAAGAATTACTGTTCCCTCAAGGTTGCTATGATTGAGGACATGCAGCCGGTGTCCTTTTGTTTCTTCTGCTTGTAATCCATCATAGTTGTTCTTAGTTCCTCCTTGAATTGATTCAAATGAAGATTACAACTCTAAAATTAAAAACCTTTTTTCAGGTCGTCTCATTTCTAGTCGGATCCTGTATTTCGTTCAGCTTGAATTAAAAGCTTGTTTAAAATAATGTCACCTGTCAGAGGTAAAGTGGTGCATCAGAGCGAAATAAACCCAGTGTAATCTGTGACTTATCGCCTAACACGCAAGTAACCAGATTACATGCTTTCAGCTAATTGTGGGTCAGAGTTGCAAACAACGTGTCGTCTCCTGATTGAATTGATAAGGCTGAACTCGTAAATTATAGATCACGGGACATTTTCACCCAACATTGCACCTTTTTCCCCTTAGTTACAGAATTGTGTCCAGTTGGAACATCCATTATAAACTGGTAACTGTGTTTTGGAACAGTTATGCTGGTTTCTAGCTGGTCCTAAGCTGATTCAAGCTTGCTATATTAGTTGGTGCCAACTGGTAGATCATCTTAAACTAGCAGCAGACTCTTCTTCACCAGCAGCTAGGTGGTCAACTTGTTTTTACTGGTCAGAGGTGATTATTAGCTGGTCCTAATTGTTCTTTTAACTGTTTCAAGATGGTTATAAGGTGATCCAGGATGGTTATTAGGTGGTTCAAACTGGTCATTGGCTGGTTCAAGCTGGTTATTATCTGGTCCGTGATTGCTAAGATGGTCATTAGTTGATGCAAGCTGGTAGACAATCGTAAACTAGAAACAAACTAGCTACCAGCAGCACGAAAGGTGGTTTTTGGACTGTGGTGGCTGGATGATTGATATTAGATTGGTCCTAATGTTTTTTTTAGCCTGTTCAGATTGTTTTTTAAGCTGTTTCAAGATGGTCATTAATTGATCCAGAATGTTTTTTATTTGGTTCAAGCTAGTCATTTACTGGTGCAAGCTGGTCTAAGAATGGTTATTAGCTAGTGCAAGCTGGTTGACCCTCTTAGACTAAACAAACCAGCGATCATCTATACTGGTGGTCAAGCTGGTTTTTGCAACATGATGGGTGGTTAACCAGCTTGGACCATCTGATAACTAGAGTAAAAGCACAAGTGACCTGCTTGGACTAGCTAGAAACCAGCCACCATGTTAATCTGGATTTTCTAACAGGGTGGTGAGTAAAGGTGCTGTTTTAGGGGTGTTAGTTAAAGTTGGCATGTGAACATAGCCAGTTTTAGTACCCAGAGTGACAAAGACCTCAGAGCAAAAAAGGATTTTGAACATTTCACTTCTCTACTCAGTATTCTGTTTTGAATTAAATCTTTCTAAACAACAACAACAATGACAGCTGCAATTTGCAATTTTAAAGTGCCCCTATTATGCCATTTTCAAGGTTGCTAATATTGCTTTGTGAGTGTCCTTAAACAGGTTTACATGCATCCAATGTCAAAAAACACTTTAGTTTTCTCAAAAAGTAGCTTTAATTTTACCTAATTTCTAAATGATTCCTAAACGACGCGTGCGAAGCAGTTAGAAGAGTTGGTCTCTCTAAGCCCCTACATTCCGTGAGCCCTCACTGCTATGATTGGTCTACCGTGTACAGCGCGAATGACAGCCATAGGTGGACCTTATGCAAATGTGTTACTTTGTGACATACAGCCGTAACAGTATAAGATTCAAATTCCTAACGACTCATTTAGGCAATTGCGAGCCGACTTTTTAATTTTTTTTTTGATAGACAATAGCTTTATTTATCCTGTCTACTTCACAACTTTGCAGAAAGTTTGTTCACATACTGCTACATGACACACTGCATGAAAGGTTATATTCGAAAAAGGCATAATAGGGGCACTTTAATGCTATCTGAAATCTATTTTATGTACAGAGAATTGAAAGTGGTCACAAATGTGTTTTACAACTCCCCTCAGACAGAGGTGTACAGTATTTGTAAAAACACCAATTTGAGCATGTTTGTCTCTGTGCAGGAATACACCTGAACATTTAACTTTTGTTTTCATTAGCTCTGTTGCCTTTTTGAGCGCAGTGGTTTTCTTTTTTCATTTTTGTGCTGTGGACATCCAGTCTCTCTAATAAACTTAACAAGGCTTTTGAGCAAGAGTTTATATACACTGTGTGTGTGTGTGTGTGTGTGTGTGCGCGTTAAAGATTGAAGGAATGAGACTGCTGTCAAGATCTGTGTATGAACAAGTGCTCTCATAAAACCTGCATCTATAAATGTGTGTGTGTGTGCATATCCCACTGCGCTTCTCTCCAGGAAGAGAGCCTAGAGACTTCCTGTTTGTGCTTAAAAAGAAAGGAATAGCCTGAGAAGTTAAAGCAGACACAAATGTGATAAAAACACACCCACATGCATACACAACTTCATTACAGTATGTGCAATATTAACACACAAAGAGATTCTGTTTACTGGTGTTCAGCTTAAGCGGGACTATCTACATACTTTTATTATATTTTTGAATATGATTTACTTCTTAAAAGCCGTTCTTTTTCTCATCATATTTTTTTATAATATTTTAGATTCAATTGTTTTACTGTTGTTTTGATGCATCTTTTTAGAAATATTCAAAGGGTTTTCATCATCAACAGTAATGGAACTGAGATGAAAGGATTGTTTTTTGTGAGTAATGTAAACAAAAAAAAATGTATCTGTAATGTTGTGTGTAATTGTGTGTTTGTGTAAACACTAGTATTCCACAAACAGACCTCAAATAGTTTATTTGAAATAAAAATGTATTCATATTTTCTTTGACGGAGATTCTTTTTAACGATAATAAAAATAGCTAAAAAATAGATAATTAGTTTTTGCCTGTAATTTAAACAAACACATTGTTGGTGTGTAATGTGTATCATATGTACCAAACACACCATTTATTTTAAGTAAATTGTATTTGTCTTTGGGATGCATCTTTTTCTTTTTTTCAAAGTTTTTTTTTTGTCATCAATAACAAAAACGAGAATACAAATATTGTGTTGTCTGTGAATAATTTAAACATCTCAGATAGTTATTTTAGTAAAATATATGCATCTTTGTGATGTTTTTTCATCCTCAAAGGTTGTTTATTTTTTTAACTAATGAAAGCGATCCGCAGCATGATAATAATTAAATGTTTTTGTCCTTAATTTAAACAAACATTTTCATCAGTGATGTTGTTGTTGATGAGATTAACACTGATTACTGAGTCCTCTACATATACACACTCTAGCTTCAAAACTATTTTTTTTAATATATTTTGCCAACAAATGCATCAAAATGCTTTCATTTCCCCAGATAATCATTCAGTCATTGGGCTCACTTACAGTCAAACTAATATTTGTTCTTAGGCATTTTCACATCTGTTTCCAAATACATGTGAATACAGCAAGCCATTAAGCGTGCACTTTTCTTCTGTACCACAAAGGAGCTCTGCAGGCTGTCATTTATCAGGACTCTAGGCTCTTTGTTGTAATTGACATGTAATCCGTCGGGCCTTTTCTGCAGAACAGATGTCACAATTGTTGGTGCCGTTTCTCATTGCTTGAGCTCATTGCTTGGAGGGAGAGATGGCAAAAGAAAAAAGCTAAATTGTTTTAAAGCCTATCCCTTCGTTCATTTCCAATCACAGGCATACTGCAACAGAGGCTTTCGCAAGCTTCAAATAACGCACTTCATCACAGACACAGAATCGCTCTGGACCACTGAGTCAATAGAGATGCTCCGGGCTTTTGATCTCCTCCTTTTGTTGATAGAATGAGTGCAGATCGGTTCGAAAGACATTAACCTTTGCCTTGTGGGTAATTCCCATTTATCTTGCTTCATTGTGCAGTTGATTGGCTGAACACACAGAAATAATGGGGACGCAGGAGAGGAGACCCTGACACACGGTCTCCAAGCAAGCAGCCAAACACCAGCTGATTCCTTCTGTTGTCAAGCCTTCATCGTTTCATTGCTCTTGGCTGATAAGTTTCTATTTAAAAGGTGCAGATGTGAGTCCCAAATTATTTTAAGCACACTTCTAGATGGTTTGGTTACTGGCCCAAATCTATTATATTCTGGTCCTTAGATATCACCTTGATTCTTTCAGTATAATTCTATGAGATTGTTTTATCTTCCATTAAGCGAAAATTGTTAGTCTGATTGCTTGTAGTTGACGTTCTTCATATTTCAGCCTACGAATGGCTTACTCACAGTTGTCGCTGCACAGTAAACTGAGAGAAAGTGTTTTAGCATTAAAATGACACTTCATCTTTAAAGGCAGGTTTTTCGATCATTCTTTAAAGGCTTTTTTTAGTGACGGGTGGTTTAGTTCCCTCGCAACACTGAGAGATGTTTGTTTTGTGTTCTGCAAGGCATTTTTTCTCTTCACCTGCTTTTAATACTGTCAATTAAAAAATGATTTGTGAGACTCAAGTCGCCATGACAGCGCTCCTGGATATACACATTATTTTCACTTAGACAAGTAATCCATCAAGTTAAATAGGATGCATTACCGATTTAAGATTCCACTGTCAGTGCACATTTCCATGTATTTGTTCACATGTACTATAGCTCGTTTGTCAGAGCTGTCAATTGAATTCAGGGTGCCAGGGAATAGGGATAAATATTTTAAATGCACAATGTCTTCTGCCTAATACTGGAAAAATCTAATATATATATTATTCAAAAATATAATAAAATGTAATATAATACATTCATAAATTCATGTATTAATGTCTATTTACTAATTTATGTGTAATATTTATAAAATATTATGTCTTCTATAATTTGTATTCTAAAAAATCTAAAGTTGAGAGCTTAAAAGTTTAAGGCAACCAGCTTCAGGACATTTTTTTTAGTTTAAAATTTCCTACAAAAACAAGTTGAGAACTCAAAACTTTTTTTTTGTGTAGAAGAATCTAATATATTATCCAAAACGTATTATGTGTAATAATAATCCAAATATTAATGTCTATTTATAATTAATATCAGGTATTTAATATTATAAATATATTTACATATTAATATAAATATCATATACATAATCTATAAGTAAAATATCATAATATAAAAATATATAATATGTGTTGTCTATTTAGTAATTTATATATATTATTTATAATTTTATATGCTTTATTTCTAGTTAATTTTATATTATGTTACTATTTATAATATTTAATTCTAATTTTATTTTAATAGTATGTATTATTAATATAAGATGGCTGCATACACAGTGAAATGACTTTGTCACTAATGATGACATTTTCCACTCTGAGGTCTCGCTGCTTGGCCCCGTCCATGTTTAGCCCTCTCAACCCTCCTGAGACATCAGATGAGGGTCGCTGAGGGGCCGTGCCCCCTAAACCTCAGTCGCTCTGTTAGCCTCTGTCAGCATGAAGTCATACACTCCTCGCTGTTTAGAAAAGCTATGACCTGGGTCTCTCAACTTAACGCCTGGGCTGTCTCATTTTCCTTTCTAAGGTGGAAAGAGCAGGAAAAGAAGGTAGAAGAGAGGTGAGGGGGGCTTGGGAGGAGACTCCTATAGTCTACCGAGGATTGTGGGAACTCTGCGATAAAGGCTGAAGCTTAATCCCGCATTAAGCTGGTGTGTGTGTGAGACTGCAGTGCTCACACAAACCTTTCGTGATCATTAGGAATGAGTTGCGTGCCTGAGTTCGTTTCCTTACAGGTTATTTCTGATTAGTTTGTTTGTTGTTTTTTTACATTTCTAAATCGTAGTTATTTAGTCTTTAGCATTAATTTGCTTTTGGACTGTGTGTGGTCTGAGGTATTCTGAGCGTTGTTGTCACTAAACACTCCCGATGAAAGCCTGCATCTGTTTGTGTGTGTAAGAGTTTTTTTTTTTTTTTGCCAAGTCTTTACTGGAATTTGGAGCAGGAGCTGATCTTGTTTTGCTGCTTTATGAGTCTGAGTGGATGTCTGTAATTGAGGTTATGGGTGATTAAACTCTCCATGCCCCACACAAACCTCTAACCAGCCATCAGTCAGTGTCACCCGCCGTGCTATGCGCTCAGCCTGGGACTGAATGACTCACCCATTCAAGCCAATGGTCGGATTGGCTTGAAATCGATACAGTTTAGTGTAATGAACATGACGACCTTATGTGTGTGTATATAGAGACGGTTTGTGGTGTTTGCCTTCCTTTTGCATTTGCATGTATTATTCCAGAGGGATAAAAATAACAATATTAGGCATTTAAACAGTGCACATTAGTATGCATATTAGTTAAAATGTAAATATAATTTAAAATATTATATGTATATTATAATAATATATATATATATACAAATATCATATACAATTTTTGATAATCTTATTTTAAGCACTTAAAATCAATTATATAGCACTTGAATTCAAATCAAGACTCAAAACAATAATACTATATATAATATATTATATGTATTTGTTTATTTATTTGTATTTTTGGTTTAGTTTTTTACATTTACATGTATACTTCTTCCATTAATGAAACCCATAAAGTATAGATAATGATGATCCAAGTAATTTTTTTTATCAAATGCACTGTGTATTCAGACAGTGTTTTTGGACAAAGTCAGATATTTATTATTCTACATGTATATTTTAGTAGTTAAACTCGAAGTGTGCTTGTATAAGCATACAAATATAAAAAGGGTGCATATGCTGTTTATATATAGTGTGCATGAAATTTTTTTTTCTTGTGCAACTTTTCTAGCGTTTTGTTTGTGTTTTTGCATGCACATGGTAGTTTTGGTATTGCGATTGCCAGAGGCATGATGATGTTTGCTGGCCTAATTGGCATGTTAATGCAGATGCTGTTGGTGGGACCGGATATGCTGGAAGCTAATGTGTCTTATCAGGACAGGCGGTGAGTGACCGCGGGGGGAGACCTGTCCTCCTCGGCTCCAGAACCTCAGCTGCGTCTGAAGGCCTGGGATTTATACACACACGTGTCTGTGCATACATGCCTGTTTGTGTAAGGGCGGCGGGGGGTCTCTGTGCTTCGATAAGAGTTTATGATGTGTCGGTTGGAGTGTTGCTGTCTTCATTAGCCTTGTGTGAGGAAGAGGGGTGAGTTCATTGAGTCTGGCAACACAGTCACGTCAGGTCAGGTCAGCTGTGCTATATAATTTCTGTATATAGTGTGTGTATATTGTGTGTGTGGGTGCTAAAACTAGGCGGCCTGGATGGTTGGGTGTGTGCGTGTTATGTTATTATATATATATATATACATATATACATATACATACATACATACATACACACACACACACACGAGAATGAAAATGTATTTTGTTTTTTTTATTTCTTTTTCAATCATGGATTAAATCATACAAGTTTGTGTTTTTAGTCACTAAAATGTGTGAATCAAAACCGCCTTAAAGTGTTTATCTGTAACCATGTGAGCAATTCAAGTGAAAGATTTAGCACCGTGCCAGTGGATTTCCCATCTTTTCTTTTAATGGTATTTTTGGCTCTTGAATATGGGAGTAGATGTTCTGCCTTTCACATCACAGAAGCGTGTAATTTTCTATATTACAATGTCAAGTCGCTCATTTCAGCTACAAGAGAAGGCATGTAATGTGAATTTCATCCTTTCTTCTGAGTCATATGTCGGAATCGTTCTTTTAATCTGCCGTCTTACTGTAAGCCAGAGTGGTAAAAGCTCTCACAACTTGTGGAAAAACCCTGGCGAAAGCTTCACTCTAATGTCCTTTTCAGCTTCTTTTTGTGTTTGTTGGCCTCTGTCCAGAAGAAATAGAGGGAGAAGGGAGGAACGAAGTCAGCAAAGCCCATGTTTGCCGAGTTTCAGTCGATGGCCCCTCGGTTTTGCTGAGGTCGAGGTGTTTGAGAAGCTTCAGGTGGTCCGATGTTGAGAATTTGTGATGGTGTGTGTTTTCAGGCCACTCCATGCCTGGCATGAACGTCTCTCGTCCCACAACCTAACTGTAGCCAATCAAGACTCAGAATTTATGGGCATATTCCAGCAAGCCAATGAAAAACACCTGCCCGTTCAAGCATTTCCCCAGGTGCCAATCACAACACCTCGTACTGTGGGTTTACATGAGTTAGCCAGTTATAAATTGGGAACGGTGGGCCCCGAGAAAGCATGAAATATGAATGCAATCATAAAACGGTTCAGAAAAGCGAACAGCACCGCGTTACATCATGAAACGCTAATGTTCCTGTTTGGAAAAACAGCCGTCAATAACACTGAGAAATCATTGTTCTGTAGAGAGAAGTTAAAATGTGACTCATGGAATTCAAAAGCATTTACAGTGTAAAAAAAAAAAAATGAAGGACGGCTGGTTTTAAAGTGTGTGCCCGAGAGAAAAAGTGACAAAATCTTCTAGTTGAAATAAAAACAGTGGGTTTAGCCCTGCAGTGGGCCAACAAACGCGCCAACAGTAAGCCAAAATGTGCTTATATATGCAGCTGACTCTTTGTCTCTTGTATCTCCTGTCCTTTAGGAATAAAGAGGACATCTGACGTCCCTCTCGGGCAGATGATGAGTGTAATTCACTGGGACAGGTTGAGCTTTTAGGCACATGTACTTCTTTTGACATGCGTGGACCGGGCTATCCGTTTTCCTGCCTCCACTTGATCAAAAGTGCATTTGGTTTCAAAAGCTGCCGTTTATTGCTCTCTCAGTCTATGCACTCAAAGACCTTTCCGAATTTTTACAGAAGGGCTGGTTGAACCAACAGAGCCCTCTTTAAAGTCACCCTGAGGTTGATTAGCCGTAAGAGGGGCAAATCGTTTGAAGTAGTGCTTTTTCAGGGCAGTCTGCCTGGAGTTACGATAACAGCGGTTTGTTTGCGTCCACGGCACAGCTGTGATAGGTGTCAAGAGACAAAGCTAATTGGACATGAAGTGTTTTACAATGAAAAACGCATAGGAACCAGAGTCTGTATTCACCTCACATCGCTCGGAATAAAAGACTCTTTCTGAACCCAGTTTATCCCGGGCCCCAGGGGACTCCCTCTGATGAGAACTAGAGAGAGACAGAGAGCGAATCCCTGATAGCGAAGTCAAAACTCTCAGCGGTTTCTGCTTTTTTGTGTGAAAGGGACTCACATAAATGGCAATGATGGTGCTAATTTCTGTGATTTGGTTACTTTTAGAAATAAAATTCCACAGTGGATGTGTTTTGCACGTTTAGTTTTGCTTTTCTTTTTGTTTTCATTTTAAAAAGCTTATATTTGCTGTTTACCTAACTTTAAGGCTTTCTTTTACTTATTTATTTTTATTCCTCAGTGTTTGCTAAACGTTCTGTAATTGAATAATCCGTATATAATATTGCATGGGGTGTATGCCATTCCTCATTCGTTTTTGTTAATAAATGATGTAAGCTATGTCATTGTAGCCTGCTGTTTTATTGTTGTTGTGCTTTTTAATTAAGAATAACAAAGAATCCATATTTTGTTTTAGTAAGTGAAAGGTGAATAGATGTAAGCAAAACAGACAATTATATTTTCTTGTAAAACATGTCTACAAGATCGCGAATTCAAATAAGTGAAAGCATCTGAAGTTCCGGTTTATAACATTAGCAAAATAGGAATTCCCTTCACAAAATTAAAATCACAAATAATACTAATGATGAAAAATAACTTTCGTTCAGTAGCCATATAACTATAAACTATGATATAAGTTCATCAGCATGCATTGATTTATCTCATTATCAGCATATGCAGCAAAAAATGAAGTGATTCGTCTCTGTCATCTCTGAAGAATAAGCAGCATCAGTGCAGAAAGTTCCGTCATTCCGTTTTATACTTTCACTATCTGTAATTAAGTATTATTATGACTGAAATTAAGATTTTCTTATTTTATTACATTTTTCAGTAGCCTATGTACGGGCCACAAGAGATATATAAAGTAAATAAATGAAAACAGCTATAGGCTATACCGTTATCAGCATATGCTGAAGTAGATTCGTCTCTCGTCATCTCTGAGAGAATAAGCGGCATCAGATGCAGAAAGCAAACCGTCATTCCGTTTTTACTTTCACTATCTGTTTATAGTGATTTGACTGAAATTAAGTGTTCATCCATTGCATACGCTCGTTCATGTGTTAAAACAGCAAATATTTCCAACATTGCGTTTAAAACCAGATATTTCCAACATTGCGCCCCCCCCCCACCCCCCTATATCGAAGATGTACCGAACCGTGAATTTTGTGAACCGTTACACCCGTGTGTGCGTGCGTGCGATTTATTGTTTTATTTATCATATTATATTTCTTATATAATTAGATAAACACACGCAACTGTATGTCTATATAAGAATTTATAGCAGCCATATTTTTAAATGACACATATTATACCCAAAATAAGTGTAATTGGTGCTATAGAGAAATATGCAATATAGTGTAAAATAAATGTATAAGACAAAGAAAGAAATTAAATCAGCAGCACATCTCTGAAATTTCATTCGTTTTTTTATGAGGTGTACAGCATGTGTACGAGTTTGTTTGGGAGTGGATGTGTTTTTGGGTGGGAATCTCATTATTCATAAAGAACATACTTTCCTCGCTAATGTCGGTCGTTTGTCTTGGAAGCGCAGCCCGCTTGGTTCCATGTTGTTGTTTGTTTGTTTGTTCTAGGCAGATGGGAGGATTGTGGGAGAGGATCACAACCACACTTTCCCCATGAGACATATAGCGCACTTCCATATACACACACCAACACACTTGTGTGTGTGCGCGCGCACACCAACACACTCTACCCCTCCGGTGTGGCGCACGCATTCCCCTCGGCCTGCAAAGCCTCTTCCTGCCTCACGTAGACGCATAGTTTCCCAGAGCAGACCCCCCTCCCTGCTCTTACCCCAGGGGTCTCCACTTTTCTGGGGGGAGGAGGTGGATGTCTGGAGCGGCCCACCCCCGCAGCCTCCGCAGTTCTTTTAGCTGCTCGCCAAAACCCAATCACTCCCCATTTGGGTTTCATTAACGGGACCCGAGCAGAACAGAGGACAAAAGAAAAAATAATCATAAAATGGAAAGAGAAAAAGATTTCAAAGGCTTATGTGGTCAATAAATTCAGGCCTTTCCAGAAAGTGCGTCTGAAATGGGAACCGATCCCTTTGTGCTTCTCCGGAGCAAAAACCAATACTGAATCATGCGAAAACATATCTGGCTGTGTGTGATAGAAAGAAATTGCACTTTTATATAGAGCATGATATTATCTTCCCAAATTAGCCATATATGTGGATGGACAGAGAAACGTCTGCTTTAGGACTTTGTCAAGGACATGCGTACAAACAAACACTGCAAATGTTTTTACTCGCACATTCTTGTGTCTGAAATGGGCCTCAGTGCCAACTGTAACACTCTTGCGCGTAACTCCCGCGATGGCGGCACTCGGAAAGATTTACATGAATTAGCGAGACCTGTTCTCTCGATACACTGCAGAACAGAAAGTGAATACGGTTTCTGTCTTGAAATAGCCGCTCGCCCACAGCCGTCCACACACATACAGAGAGAGAGGAAGTGACAAATTCCACAGCGTACTGCCATCAGCTCAGCAGCCTCACTTCATGTAATAACCATCAAATTGAATCCCAGCCATCTGATTGGTCGACACCCCCCTCAAATCCAGACTTTAGAAGCAGTAAGTTGCATATTACGCTTTATTGTTCCTTCCGCCGTCGTCTGGTTTTGTTTCCCTTTTTTAATTGCTGCGAGCTTATGTATCCACACGTGCGCTGAAAAGAGCTGGTGTTGTTGCAGCGAGGGCTTCTGGGATGTGTAAAATTCAAGCGCCAGACCGCCAGACTCCCCTCTAGCCCTATAAAGACAACCCACTGCTCCCAGCTTAGGAAACGCTGGAAAACCAAGCTGCCCAGCCCTGGCCGCAGGCCATCTCAGTTTTTATGGAGTTCTTGTACCTTTAGTATGGTAATTTCATACTTTAGAAGACATTTGATGTCATTGATTATGTTCACAAAAACCAGAGAAGTGATTGATGGGTGTTGTGTATGAAGAAGGGCTTCCACGATTACTCATTTTTGCTCAACTTTTACTCAACTTTTCAGACTTGTTAATACCAAGGACCCCCAAATGTGATGATCCCTTTAGACGGACCCCCTTCCTAAAATATAAAGGTACGTATGAAATGTAAATAGTAAGTGTGATTTATTATAAAAGGCAACATTTTGCTTAAAAATGTATTTACTGCCGTTTATACTGTTGTTGTACTAAAGCCAAAAATAAAATATTAACTGCAAAATGTTGTTATTATTATTAACATGATTCATTAAAATGTATTTGTTGCACCTTTGACAAATAGATAATGATCTAAAGCAACATTTTTATACATTTTTGTGACCAGTTTTTGTAGTTTGTAATATTTTACACTGACATGTTCATTACAATGAATAAAAAAAAACAAATTAATTAATTATTAAATATTGTCAACTTAACCCGGAGTGAATATTTTCCAGATAACTTTTTAAGTTTATCTTAAATTTTTACCTTATTTAAATTACATACTTTTAAAAATAAAAATGTAGTCCAATATAAACATTACCCGAAAAAATTACTAAAAGTGACCTAGCACAATTAACATTTCTCATTTTCATTTAGTTTAAATTGAAGTACTAAAATTAATAAAACTAAATCAACTAAACTGAGAAACAAACGCTTATATATATATATATATATATATATATATATAGAGAGAGAGAGAGAAATACAATTTGTATTCTTATTTTCATTTTAATATTTAGTTTAATATATAAACAAAAAAATATAATAGTATATCAGTAACTCCAAAATAACATTAATATCACATTAATACAAAGTAATTATTTTCCAGATACGTATGTATTTTCTTAATAATTTACTTTAGGACATAATGACTATGTAAAGCAATTTATATAATTTAGTAAACAATATGTTGTCTTTATAATATCATGATAGTATTTTCTCACAGTAAAAAAAAAATTGTTAAATTTATAGCTGCCTTTATATATTAGGGAAGGGGAAGCGAATCATTGTATTCCGTTGTCTTTGATATCAAAGTCTGAAAACCGCTTAACTTTTCAGTGTAACCCCAAGTGTGACGTTTGCATATGTATAGTTCCTCTCTGTGTGTGGTTTCGCCAGATAATATCATCCGCGCACACGCCTGCTCTGATTCAATCCCTTGAGCAAGTTGAAGAACTGAGTTAAACCTACACTTCCTGTTTGTCTGTGGTGACGAGGAGTCAGATCTACCCGAGAGAGATCTGACCAGCAAAGCCAAAGCAGCGCAGATCTCTAATATATCTCTAATGCCCTCCATTTTAATAAAACCCTGCCTTTACCTCAGCGGGCCATTCTGTTAGCATTAAAGCCAGCGCCACGGGACCCGTTCTCATTCGCGCATTATCGCTAATTCATTTGTGGATTTCAAATGAATGCTTTTTGCTAACATCTCACGCTGGGACCCCGGCTGCCAGTCTTTTTTGTGTGACATGAGTGTTTTGTGTAGATTTTGCGTCTCCTCCTGCTGTCAGAGAGTAGAGGGATCGCAGAGCTCCTCTGAGGTGTGATGGGAGTCTCGCTCCGGCTCTCCGGGGAGGGATGCCTCGGGCGGCAGCGCGTAATTACCCCCCCTGTCATGTCCCACTCCTGCTCTAATCATGTCCTCGACTGTCAGAGCGCTCTCCTGAGGAGATTCCGCTCTTGCTGCGCCGGCCACCCCTGGCACCACTTCGCTGGGTCTTAAATAAGCCTGCACCCTCCTGCTAAACTCATCTGATTACTTTCAGCATTATGCAAGGTCTTGAAATGTGTCATAGCTGCGGCACAAAGGTACAAAGGGAAGCAGATCTCTGGGGGACGAATGGAGCTTTTCTGAGAAAGTCTTAAACAGTTTGATCAAGGTCCTGTGTGTGTGGATGCAGTTATTAGTGGGGCTTGCAACCCCAGTGCTAAGTTTTAAACTTTGGTATAACTTGTCCCCTAGATGTGTAACACACACGAGTGATAGCATCTAATCATACAGCTTGTTGAGAAGAGGGATATTATAAGTGATTAGTGATTCGACTTTTTTTTTTAAGTTGAACAATAACTTTTTATTGTTTTGACAAATAGAAGAACACAAAAAAGAAAAATGTTTTATTATGCTGAAAACAGTTTTCATATATTTTACATATTTTTTTGTTCTGGATTCTGTGATTGATAAAAAGTTTCTGACCCCAAAAGTGTATTTTATGCACCATTTTACTAGAATAATATTTTTATGAGATATAATATGGAAAATAAATACATAAGTTATACTTAGTTTAATAAAATAATTGACCTTTCATTTTTTGTTTTTTTTTATATTGCGATATTTAGACCTTTTTTAATTTAAGTGTTTTGTTATTATTAATTATTTTGTGTGCATGGCAAAGGAACCAATAATAAACAAAAAAGTATTTCTATTTTTTTGTGCAAGTACTAAAACAAACCTAGGAAAACATTCATCATGCTCTGTTAATGATAAAAAAGCCAAATCTTTGTATTTGACGAGACAATGAATGATTCATTAAAAGAACCGACTCTGAGACATTTGCTTGTGAATCCGGCTATATAAATCACGCTGTATGGATAGCATATTAGAAATGTGTTTTTATGTGGTCAGGTCTTAGATGGTATCTGTGAAATCAGAATAACAAACTGTAACAAGTCATCGAGAGCTACACTGTGTCTCGAGGTGCATTTATTTAAACATTGTGGCCGCATTGTTTTGCAAATGAATTATTGTCTCATTCCCAACCCTCCCAAAATTATTACTTCTAAAGAGAGCTACATCAAAGTTCTGATGTTTTTTTTTGTTGTTTGAACTCCCCGGTGCACAGTTGGCTTCCTTCCACAGTGGACCATTAAATCAAAGCAGCTTTAGTGAAAAGTAAAAATAACATTCTATGAGAGTTAGCTTTGTGTTCATAAAGGCGAGGCCGTAAGCGGCGTGTTTAGTTGTTTAGACAAAGTGTGTGCGCACAGGGTTGCATGTTCTGGGTTGTTAGTTAGCTCATGGCGAGTCTCGTATCACCTCCGAGTTAAAGAGAACAATTAGGCCGTATCAGAGCGGCGTGATGTTTACAGCGGGGCGAGAGAAGCGATAGCAACTGTAATCTCCTCTTATCTGCCCTCATTCTCAGCCAAGTGCGTCTCCTCCACTTTCTCTCCTCTCCTCTAGGTAAACAACATCTCTCGCTTGTTCAGTACACCACAAAAAAACCGAGAGCCTGACAGCCGAGTAGAGCTCTTAATGATGACTGTTCTAGAAGCAGATCTGTGAAAATAAGACGTTAGATCCATCAAACTGTGGGTGGCAATTTACCACACTCCGCGATATCCTCGGTGGGCAGTCCAGGGCTTTTTCCTGTGAAAAACTCATCCAACATTCATTATTTTGATTTTCTTTTCACTTTGTGCTGTTGTTTTGTGCGTCTTAACGCTTGTTGATTTAGAGGCTCTGGCAAATTCATCATTTGGAGTAGAAACAGAGGAATCGCTGTTCAAACTGCTCTTGGGTCCCGGTACGCTTGCGGTTCCGCTGTCAACATGCATCTCGTCCGGTAACGATGCTTACGACGAAACTTAAAGGCTCTCTGTCTGTGGGTGTTTCTTCAACTATGGCCACTTTCAGTTCTGAAGACTTTTGAAAAATAAACTTTTAAAACACTTTTTACATTATCACTTGTTTAATTTATCCAATAACAATGTCCAACAGATATGACCGGGCAAAAGGGAAAATATTTGTTTTACAATTTTTTTTCTTAAGAAGGTATAACTTGATGTATTGCCTAATATTAAATAATTTCCGTTGTGGAAATAGCTATTGTAATTTTTTTTTTTACAAGGAATAGAATTGCAGACTGCCGTTTTGCTATGGCAGTCTTTATTTCTAGCATTATATTTTAGCTATATTATATTACACATTATATTTCATTATATATTCTAAACACACACGACAACACATTTAACTATTTTTTTTATATTTCACACATATCTGCATAATTTGCCAAAATTATAGCTCATTAAAGCTTAATTTAGAAATATGCATATATATTACAAGAAAAGAAATAGAATGAAATACATATATATATATATATATATATATATATATATATATATATATATATATATGTGTGTGTGTGTGTATAGAAAGTTATATAGACTAGAGTAAATATATATATACATTTTAGATGTCCTGTTTGAGATTGTCTCCTCCTGGGTGTAAAAAGTTTAAAAGGTCTAAAAGCGACTGCCCACCGTGTCCTACCCAGCATGCCTTTTTGTAGAGGCAGTCTTGTAGTGTCTTCACACTGTCCTTCCTCACAGTATGCTGACAGGTGAGCGTATCTCCAGGGTGGGGTGTGAAGGAGCCCCAGGTCCCTCCGTGCAGGGTTCTCCTTCACCAGGGTCGCTTTGTGTTCTTCTTGGCTCCGGTCTGCATCCAGGCCGCCAGCACTCCCAAAGTCAGAGTAAACACATCAGCCGACTCTATTTACTTCCATTGTTTACACAGCGTGCAGCAGATTAACCTGTTTATACAAACACTTACAGAAAAAATGGCTGATTAATGCCCGCGCCAGGCCTTGTGTCTTTACGTTCACACGCTGAAAATTTCCACACGCCAAATGTGGTCTATTTTGAATCCACAACAATAAACAACAGCTGCAGTTTAAGCGGTAACGATAAGAATAACACTAATGATGACTGTCAAAGAGGCGCGATATACAGTAAATACTGTATGTTGCTTGTTAGGCCAGTCTCTCCACATAGCGGCGGGGGCCAGGACGGCTGTTTGCTCATCACTCCTCTGCTGTTTTTCACTAGCGAAAGGCAAACTATCCAGAATAGAATCTCCATTTTTTTCCGGTTGCCAGCTCTTATTTTTAGTCCTTGCATTAATTCAAGTTTGAAAGTTCCTCAGGAAGTTGCTGTGCCCCCCCCCCCCCTTTCTCTCTCTCTCTCTCTCCCTCGTCCTTACCTACGAATAGACCTGAGCATTTTCAGAGAGATGCAAATTATATCTGTTTCATCCTGCCGTCAGAGCGCCCACAATCTGTGGGCTTCAAAAAAGCACGACAGCCAGTGCCAAACATCTTTATGAATAATAGATTGTGTGTGTGTCGCTTCATTTTTTTTTCTTCTCAAAGGCACTAAAACTTCAACATATTTCAGTGTATTAGATGAAAGTGTCTGTTCGGCGGACGTCTTGCGAGGGGCTTATTTGCGACTTTTGTAGTTGTTGTCAAGGGAGACGTGCAATGACCGGGATTTTCCTGGAAAAGTGCTGGAGATTGGCTGCGGAGAGCTCCCTGAAGTATAGTATGGAAAAGCTAGACAGAATCAGTGCTGCGCCTGTTGGGTTTATAAATTCTATTGGGCATTGTTTTAACGTCAGGCAAGGATTGAAGGACCCTACGTTTAACTAATAGAATTTGTGGATATTAAAGCGTTGGGGGGAAAAATTTGCAAAGTGGGCGTTTTTTTTTTTTTAGAAAGTCAATGAGGTCTAGTGTTGTTTGGACCCCAGTGGTGTACCAAATATTATCTTTAGTGTTCCGCAGAAGAAAGAAAGTCATACAGATTTGGAACATCATGAAGATTACTGCTCACCAACACCTTTGTTGACTAGTTTATTGAAGAAGTAGATTTTACCTGTTGTTTTCTAGGCTTGACCCTTTTACATGAGCACAAAAAGCCGAATATTATTTTAAATCAGCTTTTTTTGATATGGTGTTTATCAAACAACACTATAAAAAGTGTGCAAAAGCACAAGTTTTGGGTTCTTTCTCTGCTGTTCACTATAGCTTAAAAAAATTGTCTGCTCATGAGTGCCACAAATCTAATCTAAACTGTTGTTGTTAGTTCAATTAAAAAAATTTGCACCAGATATTCATCCTGGTGTGAACAGGGCCAAGACGTTTTTTCAAATTACAGTATTTTTTGGAGAATCCCAATGAACATCGAGTTAAGAATCGAGTTAAAAAATTATCTAAATTTAATGAATTAATATAAAACCCTCTTAATCCAATCCAATGCTGTGTTTGAGTCAAATATTCAGTCTCCCACAGATTAGTCGATTTAGAAAATACATAGTTTTTTGTGTGTGTGTGTGTTTTAAACCCCTTTATTAGCTGATAGTCACCTGTGGAGAATGATCAGACCTGGCGTTTTCCCTCTCATGATCTCCATCCTCCTCTCTGCCATTAGAAGATGAATTATAGAGATGAACAGCTGTTGCAGACTCTCAGCCCTCTGCAGCTCTGCTCCTGTTTTCCATTCATAATGCAGACGCTGCTGTTGCAGATGCCTACTAGCTTTTAGCACCAACAGGACATGCCAGGGCCGGTTGGATTCAGACAGTGAGGAAAGGAGAGGATTGTTTTGTCCATATTTCACCCCAAAATGAAAATTCTCATAATTTACTCACCCTCATGATTGACTTTCTTCTGTGGAACGTTAAAAGACAAAATTTTGAAGGTTTTTATTTCTTGTCCATTTAATGAAAGGCAGATGGAAATGTTTTTCAAAATATATTTTTACATGTGTATCTCCTGAGGCATCCACCTGTAAGGGTCTTTTCCCACCCGTATGTTTTCCAGACAAATTACAGCTAGTCCATGGCAGTCATTTATGGACTCCGTTTATCTTGCTACAGGAATGCATGCTCACTTTGTTCTTCAGCAGTGATGTAACTGGCCCAGAGCAATAAGTGGAATGAATATGAAACTGTGGTTAAAGCGCCTGTCACAGCAAACCTGTGAAGCGGAGATCAGAAGAATACAAGTGCGGCTCTCCCAACCAATCACACACATTCAGCTCCTTTCAAGTGCAACCATTAGTCATGCAGTCATCACACCAGCAGGCCCAACATGATAGTGAGCAGGCATGTGTTTGTGTGTGTGGTCTTTGGGTATCATGTGACAGAGAACAGGAGATCGCTTTCTTTGCTTTCACCTTTACTCTGTCGCTTTGTTTCCTTCAAAGGGTGTGTAGAGTGCCACCATGGAGCTATAGGATGCTATTTATTGGGTTTTTAATGTGAGGTCTCTCAAGAATTCAAATTTGATTTACCTGTTCATAAATATGCAAATAAATTCCTATAAACCTATAAATTCACATAACATGGTGGAAATAGTGAATAGTGGATTTAAATGGCACACATCACAGATTGACCACTTGGCTCAATTATTAAAAATAGATAAATAAAAACTCATAGATGTTGGATCCCTTTGGTTTGCTGTGTTGCAAGGTCCAAAGTTGATTATTCCTGCAAAATTTTGAAATATAAAAAAAAAAAAAAAATTCAGGCCTTGAATGGCTGATTATTGTAAAATCATGGAAATTGGATATTGAAAAAATATGGAAATAACATGTCAAATAAAATGTGATATTTGGTGTGACCGTAATAATGTGACATTATTTAGCATTTATTTATTTCAAAAAATTATACAATCTGTGTGTTATACAGTCTAGTTTATATTAATTTGTACATTTAATTTATAAATTTCCTATTTGCCATTTACTTATGTTTCAAACCCATGCGGCCTAGTTTAATTTCCATAAATTGATTCTTATTTGTTTATTTATTTATTATTGTCATTTTTTTATTTAAAACCACCTAAATTAGTTTCCTACATTTTTAATTCTCAGCCAGGTAAATCTGTAACGTTTAGATCCTCTTTTGGTCAAATGTCTATTTGGTTTTCAGATTCAACAAACTTTACATGCAGTAAAAGATTCATATGCTTGCATACCCTCCTTTTTATGCGTATGAATGGAAGTGAATAAATGAAAAACCCTTGTCTGGCCTTCCCAGCCTCCTCTAAAAGTCTGAGCAACCTGTTGTGCATAACGCAGGGCATCTTTCTTCAATATGTCCTGAAGCTGATGTAGTGAGATAATGATCCTGATTCCTGCTGATTTATTTGCTGGCTTGTACCTGTCAGATGCCTTTGAGGTGATCATCAGCAGATGACAGTGTTTTGGCATAGGGTGAAGCTTGGAGGGCTGCCACTCTTCTTTAGACGTCGCCAGGGCTGCGTTTTCGGTCTTTCCTGCTCTTATCTAATCTAGCTAGCATATTTATCCGGTGAGCTTCAGGTAGCACGGCACCATGATGGTTTTACAGACGCTTTCTCAGATTCCTTGTAAAACACGTTTCTCTTCCCAACCAAACAGGTTGAGACAAAACATGACAATGGGCAAATAAAAGATGTGCAAGAGACGGGAAAAAAAAAATCTGTTTACTATTTTTTATAACATAGTGTCCTGTAATGAGATACAGAAATTTAGAAAGAGTTTTAATTTCTTTATAATCCAAGAAATCAGAAAGCTTACATTTGGGATGAGTCATGACACTCATTGTTAGCTACATTATTTTCAGTGCATGTTGTTTTTTCTTTAATTAACGTGCTTACTACTGTTTTCGAATGCCAGACTCGGATCTAGTTGAGTCAGGCGAACCTGAAACCAGCCTACTAATACAATGCTTCCAGTTAGTCAACTAGTCATTCAGGCGACCCTGACTAATGTTTTCACATCCCTAGTCTAAATCAACAAAGCTTCTTTTACATGAAAGTTTTTGAATTAAACATCTCACAGCAACCTCAACGTGAAAGTCTTTTCTCTCTCTCTTTCTCTCTCTCTCTCTCTCTCTCTCTCTCTCTCTCTCTCTCTCTCTCTCTCTCTCTCTCCTGTTTTCCACCAGCTGTGCCCCTCTCTGGGGTGGATTAAATAAGAGCCCCTTTTATCCATCTGTAATCCTGATCTGGCAACCCTAGCTTTCACAGAGAGGAACACACCACCGACTGGCAGCACAGTATACTTATAATATTCGCACAGACATGAATAGTACCGGGACATATGCTGTATATTATAAAACATAGGATGTGCACACATACATAATGCTTCATTGGTTTTAGTTTGTTTTAATTTATTTAAAATATTGAAATTTTATTTTGTTGATCCAAAATATTCTAAAATAAATTTTGTTTAATATATATAAAAAATTCTTAATTTTTTTTTAATTTAGTCATTTTAGTGTTTAAAAAAACAGCTTGATGTTTGATACATCACACCTGGTTAGAATATGGCATCACACTTCCGAACTGACCCTGGATCAGCTGTGTCCCCAGTGTGTTGCAGCTGTCCACTGACAGATTGGCATCAAAGTGTTTCTGAAGCAGACCACCATCTCGGGGGGTCTTATCACCGCAAGATAAACCCCTCATTAGACTGAATAATGATTACGTTACACTTCCATGTGCCAGGAAACCATGTTTTCCTGTTTATGTGACACCGTGACATTAGAGAATGAATTAATCGCTGTTTTTTGGCAATCAGCGGGTGTGAATGTGTATATGAATGCACCGACAGAAGCGTCTCTCTTCACTGCAGCTGATTTCAGGGTGTTTGCAGGAAGTGCACCGGAGGAGGCCAGGATGTAGGGGAAGTGTTTGGCGTGGCGGATCTGGCAGGCAGACAGCCGCTAGCATACCCGCTTACAAGCTCTCTCTCTTATATACTCCATCCGCCCTCTCGAGTGCCTTTTGGCCTGGAATCCATCACAAGACACTGTGAAGTGACATCAGACAAGTGGAGACAGAGAGCTCCTGGAAAACACAGACTGGACATGCTGTTTTTCTCAACTGTCAGCTAATTGAGTAATATATCATCCGTATTTTGTGCAGCCCCTTTATGAAACTAGCCTGTTGTGAGTCTTTGCGCTTGCGTAACGGGATTAAATCATGAAACGTGTGAAACATTTGCATGTATTTTGGGGTTTCTTTGTTCTGTGCTTGGTTTTAATTACAAGTTTTTATTTAGAAAAATATTTGGTACCGCTTCAACCCTCCAAGATTTACTGTAATTAAATATAGAAGATTCATGGAAGCCTGCAGGTTTGAAATGACAGAGAGAGATACGTGGAGGAAGAAAGGAGGTGTGTAAAGGAAGTGTAAGCTAAATGAAAGTGAGCCAAGAACAAGACAAGGTTAGAGAGAGGGGTATTTAGCAGTCATGGACACAGGAACTATGGCCTTGTCACCCAGGCAAGACTGACAGATGTACCTACCTCGTCTCTTGATGACAGCTGACAGCATGACGGACAGGTTCAAGGAGATCGGAGGAGTGGAGAATGGGGCGAGAAGGGAAGCAGAAAATGAGTCTGCGCCTAATAATCAGATTGCATCCTTTGGGCCTTGACCTTGTATCTCGCTCGCAATCTCTTTCTCGCTCTCTGTTTTCTGAAGCGTTCCCAAAGCCCATAAGCACGTACTAGAGTAGGTGTGTTCGGTTAAACTTCCAAGAAGTCCAGTCTCTGCATTTCCTTCCCAAAAATGTTCTGAATGATCAAAAGTGCCAAAATAATCTGTGTCCCAGAAATTTATGAAATTTCTACGAAGCCATTATTTTAAGGCATCGATTTTGCTCTCCCAGTGTAAAGGCTATACCAAATTTTTATTCACTAGTTAATTAAAATGCAGTTTCTTTGTGTATAAGCCTGTTTAGGATGATTAGAGTATTGTTTGTTTTCTGTTAGTTCGTCTCCATTTTGCTACTTATGATTTGGTTACTAATTGATTTCTATGATTGTTTTTATGCTTCCTTACAAGGTGTAATAGGTACACAATACACAATAGGTAGTTGTCTATTTAGGCAGTATATGAAGAGGCAGCTCACTAGATTTTTTAACATATTTTGTATAGCCCTGAAATTAAATGATTAATATGAACTTCAGTGTAAATGTTTAACATGACAGCCAAAATACCATTTCAAAAAATGAATATTAGCAATAATGTTTTACAAACCTCAAATGGGCAAATATAAGACAATTTGTATAAGACTGTAAAAAAAATTATTACCTTAGTTTATTTGTGTAGTGCTTTTCACGATGCAAATCGTTGCAAAGCAGCTTTACAGAAAATTAAAGTTTCTACATTATATTTAGTAATAGCTTATCAATGGTGACTATCTCAAGTTGATGTCCATATGGCAGAAATGTACGGTAAAAATCAAGCAGTTAGTTAATGTCATGTAATCAAACAGGCGGTGAACACTATTAACAGCAATGATTATATTTTACTACTTATAGTAAAATGTGTTAGTTTTGTTTGTTGTCTGAGGGTTGGCATCATCTGAGGTCCTCTGAGGGGTTGGCATCATCTCTTCTCAGGTGTTCGGTCATCTCCGGTCTTTGTTGTAAGGGTTGGACCCAGACTGAAGAATCAGAGTAAAGGAAATGGAGTAAAATTAGTGTAGCTGCTGTTCCTACTAAGGAAAAAATGATGTGTTCAACCCAAGAAAAAGAATGTTAATGTGCATTTGATCAGATGTAACTGAAGTACAAGGTTATGAGATACATTTTGTGAATTCAGGGATGTGCACATACATTTTGAGGGGCAGGGGTTCAAGTGGAAAAAAGGGCACTTCTCATATTTAATTTTTTCTAAACAAAACATTAAATAGGCCTCTATTAACACAACTCTGACTTACTTACTAATTTACTTTAACTTCCCTCACACTCACCGAATTGTTTCATGCTGTTTCATTTTTCAACAGATGTCTATAATATAATAAGTTCACATAGAGACCATGGTCTTCTTAAGCATGCACTAATCACAAGAACAGGCAACAACAAAAGAAACTCAGCCACAATGTGCATGTTTTCTGCTACTCCATATAGTTGGCCTGTATGCTATTGCCTTAGCTAGCCTAAATCGTAGCTAACTTATTACATGGTAGCTCATGAGTCATGGATGTTAGCAAGACAAATTAACTATTGTCTTTTGGATAATTAGCTGTAAATTCGAGGCACAGGTAGCGTAGTCTTTTGTTTATCACCACTCACCTCCACACCAAGACAAACACAACTGGAAAGGGAGGGAGGGCTTCACAAATCATTTTCAGAGGAAGTTGCTAAAGGATGGTTGATTTGTTGCATTGCGTGATCAGGACACAAAATTGTCACTACATCAAATCTCAGCAAAAAAAAAAAGTGTTAATTTAGATTTGTTCGTAAAATAACATAAATGCATATAAATGCACTTATCAAAAGTTACCAAATTAATTTTAAATGTAGCTAAATTTGTTGCTAGGTGCTTTTGAAAGAAAAAAATTGCTTGAGTAGTCTGAAAAGTTGTTAAATTTAGCAACAAAATAAAGTAAATTTATTTTTAGCTATTTTAAACAGTGATTTTCCCCTTCTATACATGGCTCTAAAACAGCTTTGCAGTGAATTTAGTGAATATGGTGCTTTACAAACTGCCAGTGAGCAACCAAAAACAGCTAGTCTGTAGCAAGGAAAAGCTTTCTTTCTTTTCTTTTTTTCTTCTTGAGGAAAATGCATTAGATTATCATAAATAGCATCACCTTTTACTTGAAACCCGCCTTATATGCTCTCTTCAGAAGCTCAGTTTTGCCATGTGGAGGAAAAAATGCTTCTAATTACATTAATTTATGGTAAATGATTCACAATCCGCTAATTGGTGACCTCTGCGATAGATGATAAAGAAGCGCAGTGCACCCATGTGACTGTCTGTCTTTTGTTACTTTCTCAGAATAATCATGCAATGTAAGGTTCAGCAAGCGGGTGAAAAGGTCCCAACAGGGCTCTCTCTCTCTCTCTCTCTCTCTCTCTCTCTCTCTCTCTCTCTCTGGCATATAGGCTTGTAGCTGCCTGTCCCTTGTCTTAATACTTGTAAAGAGGAAATCCTCTCTTTTCTGGCATTTTTTAGCAAATAGCTGCAGACTAAAGCTTTGGTAAATGTTCTAATCACTTCTTTCCACATTCCTCCCATAGACTCCTCGGGACAGATGATGTCCTCTCCTCTTAGCTCACCTATGTCCCACCGGGGGATGCATCCGTCACTGCTAAGCCCGAATTCATTAGGACCCTCGGGGTCTCTGCACTCCCCCATCAGCACTATGAGCTCGCCCATGAATGGCCTGGGCTCTCCCTTCTCTGTCATCAGCTCGCCCATGGGGCCACATTCCATGGCGTCACCCGGGATGGGCTACGGCCCCAGCATCAGCCCACAGGTAGGACCACACTCTGAGACCCTCAATTAGAGCTGTATTTAAAGAAGCGCTCGCACCCAGAAATCGTATTTTTGCTTCATAATTAAACATTGTTACAAATCGTTCAGTTTAACTCGTCCATTCTGTCTCGCTCGCTCTCTTTCCAGTACTCTCGCTCAATCTGTCTTTTGTTCCATTAATAGGCCTGCACATCTCTTTGTCATTTAAAAGAAGGCTCACAATTAAGACATCAAAGCTGGCAGTGTCCTAGTTTTCTTTGAAAGCCTGATCCACAAGAGTGAAATGGTTTTTAAATTCACGTGTATGTGGCGGAAAAAGTAGAGTGCTGTCCTTTTTTTCTTATTGATAACTGTACTGAGGTTTTTCACCGGGCTTTTCACTCATTTTAAATTACAACATTGTTCATTTCTAGGACGTTAAAGTGGATTTTGAAGTGAATACATTGAATACAAACTTTCTGAGCTATGTATCAGGTTCATACATCACTCAATCTAGTTTAAGACCCTTGAAAGACCCTTTTAGTCCATGTGTGATAGCTTGGAAGTCTATAGTGTATTTCTATAAAATACTGTAAAAATCCTTCAAAGGTTCTATTCTCTAATACGAGGTAAGTTAAGGTTACAATAGCAATGAAAGATACTTTTAAAGCATTCATCAATCTAGTTACTTAATTTCTACTTACCCTATACATGTTATGTATTTGTGTGGTGGGTTTAATATAAATTAAAATTAGTTAAACTATTATGTATGAATAAACCTGAATTAACAATGAACTATAGTATAATTATAGATAAACGAAAACCCTAAAATCTATAAAAAATTACACTTTTACCAAATTTTTCTCTCCAAAATGTTTTAGTTCAATAGAAAATCCATCAACACAGGACAGAAAACTTTGTTAAACGATTTCATTGTGTCTTTAAACTAGCTTTTATTTGGTTATTTTAGAGTCTAGCCAGCAATCCAAACACCTAAATATATTGGTTGAATACATTAGTTTTCATCTTAGACCATTTTCAATGAGCCATTCATGATCAATCACATCTGTATCTGAAGCTTCAATTGTCTGTACTGTACAAATGCTGAAATTTTGAGTGCAGGTTTGGTTATTGCATTGACTTACAGTAGTGAGAGTTGCCTAAAGAAACCAGTTTCATCTTTACACAGCAGTGTTCATCTCTCTCTCTCTCTCTCTCTCTCTCTCTCTCTCTCTCTCTCTCTCTCTCTCTCTCTCTCTCTCTCTCTCTGGGTGGGAGGCAGTCATGGGGTCTGATGGAAGGTGATTTGAGTCAGACGGCATTTGTCACTTATGTTTAGCGCTCGGCTGACTGGCTGTTTTCAGGCCCAGCCGGGTGGAACGGGGTTGCGACTCGGTCCCTCTGTATTTAACCTCTGAGGATCTGGAACAGGCACCCCACTGGCACCACCCGCCCAGCAACACGCTACGCAATTCCACAACATTCAACATACACACGGCAAGAGTCAAGATCAATCATCGTTTTGTTTCCTAAATATTCGTTTCAGAGGTTTAACACCAGCACTTTTTGAGCATCATTTTTACATTGGAGTCCTTAAAGTTTGCCAACAATGCGCAAGAAAGTTTAATTCCCTTTTTAATTTTCACTTTCATAAAGACCAAATTTTAACTTAAATTAATAACCATAAAGATAATTTTTACTAAATTAACCATAAAGTATAATTTTTACTAAATTATTAATTATTTTATTTGTATTAGAGCTGTCAAATCAATCAACTTTGATTAATCGCATCCAAAATAAAAGTTTTACACAGTGTGTGTATGTATATGTATATTATATACACCATGCATATATTGGAATATTTAAATGTCTGTATATATTTTTATATTTAGATATGATTTATATTATATGTAAATATATTACATATATATATATATATATATATATATATATATATAAATATACACAGTACACTTTACACATTTTGTGTAAAACTTTTTTATTTTGGATGCGATTAATCGACTTGACAGCCCTAATTTGTATATTAAATCACTGTTTTATATATTCATTTCTGTAGTTATTTATTACTTTATTTCTGTTATTATTCTTATTTCTTTCCTGTGGCATATAAATGCTTAAATGCTCTCGTTAATCTCATTTATCTTTATTTACACATATATATTTTGTAACATGCCAGCACCTCAGGGTTTTGTCTCAGATTTCAAGTGTTGTACTGGCAGTGTCATGGCACCTATTGAGTGTAAAACAATAGGTTTTTGTTTTGTCTGGTTTAGGGTGTCTGTGTTTAGTCTGTGTACAGTTTCACATCATAACAGCATCCACCTCCCGAAAACAGCATTCAGCTGGAACGTATTTACAGTGCATATTTGTTTGAGTTGGATTGTGGCTTTCATGGATATCTCTCTTTTCTTTTGAAATGTTCGGATTGGCCACACTTGGGGAGTTTGGATTTGACAGAGACGACCCACAGCGATAGCTGCAGTGACTCAGTCTTGCAAGCTGTCAGTCGCCTGTAGACCTCAATCCCCCCAACCCTGGCACAGCACAGACTCTGCCGTCTCCCAGCAGCTGGCACACATAAGATATAACGTGGTTTGGTTTACACTTCCAGTGACAGTCACTGCAGATACACCGCTCTGTCTGCACAGTAGAATCCCCGAACATTTGCTAGCTCTCAGTCCTGGCTTCTATTCGTACAGTGTGTACTTTACTGGAAGTTGTTACTGGAAAGTCATTATCCATGTTGAGGAAACAACTTTCAAACTTTTTAATCTACTATTATTTTACTAAGTATTAAAAGTATAATCGGATGATACTTTTGGAAAAGTAGTTAATAACTAGCGATAACTACAGTAAGCTACTTTAAGTGGGCAATATTTTTATGTATGTATATTTATACATATCATTTAATAAGACCTATTCAATCAGTCAGTGAAAATGTAAGAGTTTTAACGTCTCTACTTTCAATTATATATATGTCGTGGTACTGTCCTGAAGGTGTGTCGAAGACTGGCACGAGAGAGAAGAAATTGTAGAATAAATGTTAAATTAAGGTTTTTTTTTTTTTTTTTTTTGCACAAAAAGTATTCTCTGTTTCAGAACATTACGGTTGAACCACTGATGTCACATGGACTGTTTTAACGATGTCCTTACTACCTTTCTGGGCCTTGAACGTGTTCGTTGCGTTGCTGTCTATGCAGGGTCAGAAAGTTTTCGGATTTCATCAAAAATATCTTAATTTGTGTTCCAAAGATAAATGGTCTTATGGTTTTGAAATGACATGAGGGCGAGTAATTGCTGACAGCATTTTTAGTTTTGGGTGAACTATACCTTTAAAGCTCCTGCAGTTGCAGTCTGTGTTAAACCTGTGTTCTAATTTCTGCGTGCGCGAGTCCGCTAGGGTTCGCATGACATAAAAATCATCATCGGAGGGTGTGCGCGGAGGCTCTGCGTGGACATCCACGTGCCTCTCATTTTTTGTGACCAGTAGGCTACAAAAGCACCAACTGCGCATGCGCAGGCTGTGTGAAGAAGCCCGTTGATACTCGAACCTGTACAATCCGTCGATAAAACAATATAAAGACGGTCAGATGTGCAGTAACTCCAGGCAATTGTCTTTTCACATGTTTGTTTACTGTTCAAGCAATTCGATCTACTGCGCATGTATGGAGCACGTCCGTGGAGCGGACCACCAGCACACATTTCCAGTAGTATAAATACAAGTAGTCTGCGTCTGTGTACGTGTTCGGATTGCCCGCAAGGAAAGTATAACACAGGCTTTAGGTGCACATATTTTTGGTTTGGGGATGCAGCCGTTGTGGTCCTGGATGCAGGTATGGGGATCGTCCAGTAAGAAAGAGCTGTCGTCTCGCCTTCACTGTTATCCTGTGATTCATTAAATAGCAGCAAGTACTTGATCCCATGACCCCTGTGGTGCCACCTGTCAATCTGTGCCGGAGGTCGTGACCCGATGACCCCATGGACAGACATCTACTGGTTTATTGTACAGTTCACAAAAAATGTTTACATTATTTGTTTTATATCATTTTTCACAGCACTTGTTATGAAGTATTAGTCTGATAAGTATAGCTTAACTTGTATTTAAACTGAAATATTCCTTTAAGGCATGATGATGTGAATTTGATACATTACATATGCAGCCAATAGTTAACTTTGAGACCATATGGAGAAAAAAAAAGTACCCATGAGTTCTGATAAAGCGAGCACCCCTTCAGGCAAGCATTTGCTCAGCTCTGTGAAGCCTGTGGGGGGAGTAGGATAGAATACAAACTCTGGCCTTGGCTGCGACGCTTTCACAGGGCCTCTAATGAGGAAAATATGTCTCTTTTGTTATTTCGCATTCAGATGTGATCCCAAGGTTTGTGGGAAGAGGGTAAAGAGAGACCAAAAATATAAAAGCGACTGATCATGTTTCAGCTTTATTCACTTTCAGACTTGGTCTGTTAACTCCTTCAGTGCCAGTGTGGAAATCTAAGCCAAAAATCACTGCTTTGATGCTCGGATGCATTCGAATTAGAATTGTATGTGGTTGCAGGTGGTCTAATTGGTTGCTAGCATGTTTTAAGCCAAAGTCAAGAGTCTCTGAAATTCTCTTCTCTAGATATTACATCTGTCTTGTCTTAAGTATTATTTTATTTTTATAGATTTTTTCAAAAGTGTCAAGTCTCGATGATAGTCTTACCTATTATTTGCTTTTTTTATTTTGCATTATTTTTTTTCTTTTCAATTCTGATCTCTAGACATTACCATGTTTTGTTTTATTTTATAAATAAGGTCTCTCTTCTATTCCAACAGACAGCATCTAAAGCACTGTGCTTCATGCCGTCTCTGGTCTGACCGAATGGTTGGTTTGGCACTGAAGTGCGTTTACAGTAAAGCTCTGTCTCCAAAACAATTAGCCCCTATTAAAGAAAGTTCAAGCAAAGTTTATATTCAAACTGATATATTTATGAAATATGAAACACAAACATCACATTAGAAAAATAAACTCTTATCTTGGCGACTGGCTTTAATGGGCTTTGTGCGCCAAAGCTCGCTAAGAAAGACGAGAGCTCCCTTGAAACTTATAACCCAAACCTGGGTGCATGGTGACTTGTCCTTTTCTAATCTTTAGACTTCTATTGAGAAAAGCACAAACGAACTGCTCTTAAAGGTGAAACACACTGAGAGTGTGTGATTGGAGAGAGAGCACTTTTAATAACCGTTGTTTCAAATGTTCTCAAAGGGGCTCAGCTTGCAGGGGATTTTCTAAAGAGGCAGAAAAGGGGATTTTAATGTTGTGCACAAAATAATTGTTTGCTGAGTGTGGAGAGATACACAATGCACATTTACTTTTACTTCACCAAAAAAACGGTCTCTTCTCGCTTTCTACCTCTATCTGTGTCCTCAGACGATGTGCAGAGTCCATGCGGTAGAAGCTGCAGATTTTGCCTGCTTCCTTGCAACCTTGATGCTTGTACACAAAAGCCCTGGAAGACAAAGCTGATTATATATTTTTCAGCTTTCATGTTTTATTTCTCAAGTAAAACCTTGAAATTAGTGGAGGCATTATCTGGTGAGCTCAAGGACAGCTTCTTTGCTTTGTGTTTTGTTTGCTCCGAGTGCGTTTTGTACTTGCACTTATCCCAAGGTCCAGACTGAAACTTTAGATTTTTTTTAATGCATTTTCTCTTCCAGTATTTGTATTTTATTTTATTAACCTCTGTTTAAAGTGTCAGAGCATTCACTTATTTTTTAATAATCGGCATTTACAAATCTCCATGTTTCGTTATGGGTTTAACAATGCAGGCACATGGCAATTGTTGCAAACACTGCTCTTCAGTGATGATTATCCACACTCTGAGATTAGCTCTGGAAGCTGACAGCTGTTTCAGCTCTAGGCAATTATTCCACCATACAACATTTCTTCAGAGGAAACGGCTCTACGGTTATAATCTGTCTTGGCACTGCACAGTCTACCAAAGCACAGACATCATGCACAGCAGGAGCCAGACAAAACGGAGCAGCGGGTATCAGATCAGCCTCTCTTTCTCTGACTTCACCCGGTGCTGGAGTTGCATGATGCAGCAGGATAGTGGTTGGCCACTAGTGTTGTCTTGATTGCTGTGGAGATCATTTGAGAGGATGATGCAGCTTGCTTGGCTTTGACAGGAAGGAACAAACTCTGAACCCGATATGACTGGTCTTATCCATACATATGGAAAGGCTTCTGGAGTGTTCATGTGTGTACATGCACGTCTACCCGTGTGAACATAAAACAATTAGCTGTCAGCATCACAACCTGGCTGAATGGGATTAATGCATGGGGTAAGAAGAAATAAAATACCGTTCACTTATTTTTGGATTAATAATAGTAAACTTACAATTTGATAATCATCTTACAAACAATTGGAAACAGTCTAGTAACTCACAAAATATATATTTTTTAACAAGTTTGTATTTATCTGCAATTCAAAAAAAACTTTGTGTACAAAAAAACATATTTAAACAATATACAATTTTGTAAGATATTAAAAACTATTTTCAGAGAATTTCTTGCCTTTCTAAACAATTTTTTACATAATTTCTATTGTTTATTATATATGTAATCCCTATTGTTATTATCTAATTGCTAATTAGTCGAGAAACAGTATTTCAATAAAATATAATATATATTATATATGTCATATATATTTACTTGTATTAAAAATGTTTGGAATCATATTTTTTGAGAATTGTAAAAAAAAAAAAAGTGTTTAGCATTTTTTGCATCAATCATTTCTGTAGTGTTTGCATTATGATACGGCTCTAATGGCTGTCAGGCTTCCAAAACTGCCTTAAGATCCGCCTAAATGATGTATGTTTGAGAGTTGAACACCCTGTCGAGAAGCGTTTCACTGCAAGAACCCAAATGACACCGACACCGACACTCGCCTTTAGGCCTGATACAAAACAGGGCTAACTTACTGCCGCTGACAGCCGTATCCACAGGGACGGCTCCAAATGTGTCTCCCACACCGCTACTGACAGCAGCCTCTGTGAGGTCACACTCCGAGTGAGTAATGGGTGTGAAAGATCGGAGGTCAGATGTTGAGTGGGTTATCAGGCAGAGGCGATCGGCCCGGTGCCCTGCAGTGGTTAGAGAAAAGGATAAGGTCGCCGTTATCAGCAGAGCTTTTCCATGTGCTGATGTACACATCCCAGTCAAGCGTGGATTGCGGCTGGAGTTTGTTGTGATGACAGGATGACGTAGCTGCTGGGTGGACAAGTCAGGCTCTGAATGTTAATTGAAGGTTTCATTTGTAAAATCAGCTTAAAATAGGCATTATTAAACATCTAAGAGATGGATAAACATACATAATTGCTTTGGTTGATTGGTTTTCTGTTTTGTATTTTTTTTATTGTTTGTTTGCTTGCTTGCTTCCCCCAAAAAGAGTATTTAAAATATTTGAACTAATTATTTAAGTGAATTTTTTTACAAAATCCTAAATAAAATCAGATTGCTACGAGGAATAAATAGCTTGATGCTTAAATTTTAAGTGACTTGAACAAAAAAATACAACAAATTCATTTATCACAATTATTCATATTACATATCATATTCATATTATATGCTGCTTTAATGGCCACAAGTTGTACACTCCTAATCTCACTGGATTATTACAATTATTGGCAAAATGAATGTTTGGAAATGTAAACTGATATTTCCTACTCCCACACTGCAGCAAAAGATAGAAATAACTGACTTAAAACCATTTTTAGCTGGTGAAAATACTAGTGTTCTAATAATTTTTGCCACCACTGTATGTGTCAAGTATAGTGATTTGTTTGTTAGGCTTAATATTATGTTTATTATATTGTTTTACTCCATTTTACTGTGGTAAAATCACTGCATTTTATAGCTTTGAAACCTTGATTTATACATGCAAGGCAAATTCCCAACACAGTTAATCAGATGTACAATATTACTTTCATTTGAAGTTCACTCCACTCGAATGCACTCTGGTTTGTCTCGGTGTGAAGTTGCTTTCTGGTTTTGAGTGGTGAGCAGCATGTGTTAAAGGTTGCTGCTGCAGGATTTGGTTTACCCTTTGAAGTGTCCTTTGGAGGGAAGTCTGTTTTTCGGCTTGGTAAGATCAGCTAAGCTCCTCTAAGGTTCCAGATTTATGCTCTTATTCTTTTTGTCGACTTTGCCATGCCAGATCGCCACTCGTGTGTTTCGCATCGCATAAAATGTATCCGTTCGTGGGAGCATATGTGACTCCTTAAGCACCATTCAAGTCTGAATCTTGAAAGAGAAGTAGATTGATGTGATGAGAGTTTTGAACCAAGTCTAAAGTTGCAGACTGAACTTGGTGTCCATAGGGGCGAAACTTGAGCTTTCCACTAAGAAAGAAATGGACAAAACATTTAGCTAAACCATGCTAGATTATAACAGTATGTTGAATGGAAATGTATGAAAAATAAAAGACCATTCACACGTCATTCTTGCTTGCTTTTATGCTGTTTTTCTTCATAAAAATGCACTAGACAGATGTTTTTGACTGGTTTTCATTGTTTTGATGCAACTGGCTGTCTTGCACAGTAAGTGTTGTGATTTTGAAATGCATTGTCAAGCTAAAAACACTTATACACTTTAAATACCTGCATTCCATTTTGTTACTTAAATGTAAGAGCATCTCGCATGAACGCCCCTGAGCTTCATTGTGAGTGACTGATTACTTGACTGTTAAAATAGAGACAGCACAGCTCCTTTCTGTCTCTAGCTTATGCTTGACAACCAAGTGTCAACATCTATAGCGTACTTGCACAAAGGTTGGATGGATACACAGTCTTGTTGAGATAAGTCGACCAGTATCTGACGCTTAGATCTGCCATGACTTCCCTTTGTTAGTGAGTTTTTAAGGTCAAGGCTACTGTTCTTTCTCCTGAGTCACCACTCTCTGACCCGGTTATGTGTTTCACCACAGATATACAGATCTAGAGGTGCTGACAACTTGTCTCTCTCTCTTCTGCTCAGCAACTTTGGCACATTTGATCAAATAAACTTAGCCTTGACATACCTGTGAGAAATTAAAAGCATAGTTCACTTAAAATTCCTTGGAAGAAATATTTACTAATGCTTATGTTATGCTGTCAAACGATTAATCGCAACCAAAATAAAATATGTATTTACATTATGTATGTGTACGGTGTATATTTACACACACACATGCATGTATATACAGTATTTCAGAAAATTAATTTTTATATTAAATATATTTATTTATAATATAAATTATATCAATGTAAATATAGACATCTAAATGTGTGTGTGTGTGTGTGTGCTTATACTTAATAAATATACACAGAACACACACATATATTATGCAAACAAAAACTTTTATTTTGGATGCGATTAATCGTGATTAATTGTTTGATAGCACTACTCCAAACCTATATGACGTTCTTAGTTTATTGCGTGCGTGCATGTTGTGTCTTAAATTTTGGGATGCCCCCTCCTCTCCGTACAGCTTAAGTGTCACAGCACGGCTGGCTGATCATGCTGTTCTTACTCGGGGCACTTGTCTGACACCCTATCCCTCAAAGAAGAGTGTGTGATCATGTATGGGAGGGAGGGTTATTCTATTTACAGTCACAGAACTGAGACCCTTTAATCCTTCTGTAACACACACACACACACACACACGCATATACCCCTACACACAAATACAGCATTGAGAGGGAGTTTTAGCAGATTGAGTTGCATGTTGAAAATAGCCATACTCTGATAGAGTTCTCTGACAGTGCAGCTCTGCATCTCATAGAGACAAACTACAGAGGTCCAGCAAAATAAGCAAACAAAGGTATGAAGAGAAGAGAGATTTTAACAACTGCTTTTGCATGTTAACTAACACAACGTGTCCATATGTGTGCATGAATCGAGAGTGAGATGAATTCATACAGTTTCACCACTTTTGCATGCAGTATTTCAACTTAAACCTGCATCTAACTGACAGCCTGCAGTTCATTATCATGGTCATTATATTCAGCACTTCTCACACACCTTCTTGGTTTCTATGCAAAACTCTAAATGCTACACTATATTTATACACTCCCATTAACATTTATGCATTTGGCAGACACTTTTATATAAAGCGACTAGCATTGCATTCAGGGTGTGCATTTTATCAGTTCATGCACTCCCTGAGAATCGAACCCATGACTTTGATGTAGCTAATGCCACGCTCTACTGTTGCGTTTTACTTTATTTACATTTTTCTGTTTTATTGGATAATTTTATTTTATTATTTAATGTTATGTATTTTATCATTTAGATTATTTTAAGATACATTTGTGTTATTTCTTGAAAGCTAGAGTGATACTGTATAATCTGAGTAAAGTACACTAGATTGCAATAGTCTGCTGCTTATTTTACAACCTAAACCAAAAAGTGAAGAATCATGCCATGCAGATTTAGTTTTGCAGAGATTTTGCGAGCACTTTTGCACCATTACCTGATTTGCATAATTTCTTTAGTGAACCGGGCTCTTAATGCAGACAGCGGGGGCTAATAATAAATGGCTCTATCAGCGGGCTCAATTCATTCTTAGTGAATTCTCCCCATGAGTATTTGTATGTGTGTAACATGAGCATGTTTAAGGTTCTCATCGGAGACACGCAGGCAGAAATTCATAACAAAAGGCTTTTTATTTCTCGTAAACTGACAGCCTCAGAATAAAGAATGGCATGTGTAATTTACTGCCGCCCATCCTTTATCTTTGCTCACTCATTATTAACACCTCTCTCCATCAGAACGGCCCGCACTGTTACGGCCTCTGCAGCCTTGACTGCCTTCAGCATTTTTCAAGGACAATGACCATTTTTGACATCATAAATCAAGCAGAGAAGAAGTGCAGGGCCTTTTGTCCGCAGCGTTTTGCTTGTTAGTTTTTGACGGATGGAATTAATCATCATACTGAATGAAAGGGGAGCAGCTTTCAAAAGTGTTAATCATGTTCTTGACAAAGATTCATAAGCTGTGAGTGTTTTTGTTTGTTTGGATTGTCATTTCTGAGCCGTTATCGGTTTGTTTCAACATTCAGTCTCTGTATTCAAGGCATGTTGTGGTCATGAGTGTAATGACATGGACCCCGTGTCATTACTGTGTGTCCATGCGTGAGTATAAGGGGCGTGTGCAGGCACGTGTGTGAATACGCGCACATGTTCTTAGGATGATGCAATCATGTGCATGGATAAGGGTGGTTAACTATGTTAAGTATTTTCACATGTGGGTGTTTCTTAAACCTGGACATTTCTTTTGCTACATGGATAACACTTTTTATTACTAAAACTAAAAACTGATTATATGTTGGTATATGATAACTACCGTAGTACTATCAAAAAAAAGAATGTACAAACTGTATGAAATGAACCCTAATGTGGGTAAAAGTTGCATATTTATTTTCAGTAATCAGTGGGATCAGATCATATATACACTATACACAATGCTGAAAAGGACATTCCAGAATCACATATATCAAAAGAAGATCCACTGATATGCTGTTAATACCAGAGTCCGGTATCCTTTAAATGGTTTTTATATTACATGGCTCTTTGAAATGCTTAATTCTGATTGGTCAGTTGCAATTATTCCTTAGTAACTACCGGTAAAGGCCGATAAAACAGGGTCATCCATGTAACTGAAATAAGTGCTATATGATTGCTAGGAACAGTTTTTCTTCATGAAATCTTTGCATTTGGTTACTAAGGAAATAAAATTCTGTTCTGTTCTGTATCATGTGTACAATAATTTAATTGTCATCCTGGTATCGCCGACTCTCGTTTTATACAAACACAGCTGCTGCCATTTTGCAGCATTTTGTACACTGTAATGGATTTTAAGATAACAAACAAACAGGTAACATTTTAAGTGTTTAATCTTAAATCAATATATTTTATTGGCACAATTATTTGTGATGAATTGTTGTGTAATAAGTGGTATGACTGTACCACATCCCTTAAATGTCCATATAGTTTGAACTTGCCATTTACTACCAACCGCTTTCTTCACTGAAGCTTTGCGTTCAAATATTTCAACTCAAATCAATATTTCACTACCTAATTATTATTATTAACCACCCTGTCGGGGGTTATTCTGTGATTAACAACCGACTGGATGTACTTTATCCCTTGCTTATTAAATGGTACTTAAGTTATTTTAGGAAATTATATTACTTTGCAAACACTTTTGAAGAAACTTTTAACAGTCAAACCTGAATTAATTATTAATTGCTTGTTCATAGTTTTTCAACTTGGAAGCTGGAAACTTGCCAACCCTACCAACCAACTTTTTATTATTTGAAGTTTTTTTTTCTTTAATGTATATTTTGATCTTAACCTGAAAGTCAGTAATTTTTTTGAATCCGAAGAGTGTGTGTGTGTGTGTGTGTGTGTGTGTGTGTGTGTGTGTGTGTGTGTGTGTGTGTGTGTGTGTGTGTGTGTGTGTGTGTGTGTGTGTGTGTGTGTGTGTGTGTGTGTGTGTGTGTGTGTGTGTGTGTGTGTGTGTGTGTGTGTGTGTGTGTGTGTGTGTGTGTGTGTGTGTGTGTGTGTGTGTGTGTGTGTGTGTGTGTGTGTGTGTGTGTGTGTGTGAAAAAATAGGATTTTTTAACACAAACTATGACTACCCCTCATATATTTTGGACATTGTGGTGGGGCTAAAGTAGTCTGTCTGGGTCCAGTGTCCTCTGGCTACATGGCACTCCACAGAAGTCTGGCAAGTCTGCATGTCTCTTGCACTCACGTCAACACATCGCCGTGGTGGGAAGTGACTATGCTCCTTTTGGTCTAAATGGGGTCTTTATCAGGCCCCTCTCTCTAGTTTGACTGCTAACTGTGTTCTGGCTAAAGCATGAGAACAAGACTTGGGAGGCTCTCACATGAGTGTTTCTGTCTCGTGGCCAAGAACGCAAACAGTCCCAAGGCCTTTACCAAGTTTGTGTCACGCTTTTAAGAGCCTTCCAACAAACCTGTTGTTGGAAAAACATCTACTATAATATAAATAAAAGAGAAAAGTCAAATGCATGCAAAACTCACTGTTACCAATGCAGACCGACCACGCTTCTTATCACAATACTTTTCACTGACTTTTTCACTCCCCAAAGGCAAGATACTGTCTGTCAGGTTTTTTTATTTAGAACCGCCTGTTGGACCCTTAGGCACAGTGTCTACCCGTCGGCAACTTTCATTTACTCAAAACCCTTGTGTCGCTGATAAAATTAAAGTGTGTAATTGAATATGAACACGGGTTGGGTGAAATGAACAAAATGTGCCTGTTATTATGATTGCTTCTTGCTAAATTGTTGCATCATCACCTTGGAATGGTAGAATAAATTGTGCACAAATATTGGCTCACATTGATTAATAAACATTTGTGTTGAATGTAGATTTTTTTTTTAGCTGTCATTTCCACAGAACTTTTACTTTTAATGTGCTTCTCATTCAAAATACACGTGTGCGAGCGAAAGATTGTCTAGACGAGGGCAGCCAGACACATTTTAGCTTGGAGAGAAAGAGAGCGAGAAACAGAACCACGTCTTTATTCCACTGTCCCACTAAATATTTTATTGCCGCCATTCTAGCATAGAACATGTGCACTGCTGGTGCTGGATATGAAAAAATGAGGCTAGGGACACACTCAGCATCCATTTCTTGTACTAACATTCAGAGGAAGTAGGAGAGAGAGCGTAATCAGATGAGAGAAACCTCGGTCTTGTGGCACAAAATCAATCTGAAATCTCAACGCCGGTCCCGTACTAAATAATTTGCCAGAAAAGTCAGGGCCTTCTGGAACTCAGGCTTTCTTTCACCCAGGTCCTTAGAGCTGATATGTTGACGTGTCTAAATGATGTGTTTGTTTGCTTCTGTTTTGCAGCTGAATTCGCCCATGAACTCTGTCAGCAGCTCAGAAGATATCAAGCCGCCGCTGGGCATCAACGGTGTGATGAAGGTGCCAGGCCAGCCCTTGGGCTCCCCCCTTTCCCTCACCAAACACATCTGTGCCATCTGCGGTGACCGCTCCTCAGGTACCAAAACACACTATACTTGTAAACCAGTAGTCTAGCCACAAACTTACAGCATTTTGCAACTGTTGCTTGCTCAAGGCTGGTTGGGGTGGGGGAAAAAACTGCTTAAAAACAGTTTAAGCTGGGTTTCTGGTCTTAGACAGTCTTCTAGCCTAGTCAAAATGGTCTTTTAGAAGGGTTTTGAGCACTTCTCAGCTGGTCACCCAGATAAACAAGCCTGATCAGGCTGGGAGACCAGCTTAAACTGGCTAAGACCAGCTTAGGCTGGTTTATACGTGCACACAGTTCTGCTCCAACGGACACTGTTAGGCCAGTGTTTCTGTGCAGGGCTGGTTAGAATGGAAAAACAGCTTAAATACCAGTCTATGCTGGTGTTCTGGTCTTAGCTGATCTTTTAGCCTGTTCAAGGTCATCTTTGGGTGGTTTTAGAAGAGTTTTGGGCGCTTTTCAACTGGTTGGTCAGCTGAACAAGCTAAGTCAGGCTGGGAAACCATCAAAAAACCAGCTAAGTCCTGCTTAGGCTAGTGTAGGCCTATGCGTGCCAACTAAGAATCCAGCCCCAAATGCAAACTGTTTTTCTAATGTTGCATTGCAGGGCTGGTTGGGGTGGAAATAAGAGCTTAAAAACACTCTGAAAGATGGTTTTCTGAACTTAGCTAGTCCAGTTAAGATTATCTTTTGGGTGGTGACAGGGCCGGCCCAGGCTCTGTTGGTGCCCTAGGCGAGATTTTAGATTTCTGCCCCCCACTAAAAAAAATCTAATTTTTCAAAACTTTACTATAATATAACATAACTACTGATAAGTATTAACATAAATAAGTAGTAAATAAATTGTGATAACCAAATTTGACTACCAGTCACTTGAAGAATCACACAAAAATTAAACAGTGCAAATCGGTGGAAAATGACATACTTAAACTTAAATTATTTCATTTTATGAATGCTAGATTCCTATAGTCATCGTCTTTTTCAAAAGATATTTAGACACTTTTTGGTGAATTAAAAGCAAGCAGTAGCTAATGTAACTGAAAATTAAAACAACATTACAGAACCTTACATTTTGCAGTTAACTCAAGCAAAAACGTTCCACAGTGCCAGTATTGCCAGTTAAGATGTTAAGGCTATTTCAAAATACTACATAAACATCACGGACTCTATGTCGTTAACTTGCGATTTTTACCTCAATATTGCTCTTTTTTTCTGCTCCTCTTCTTTGTCTTTTCCTGCCTTTGCCCCTGATAATTAATTTTTTTACTCATTTTTTTTTAAATAAGAGCACATAAATTGCAAAACTATTTTAACTGTGTGCGCCATGCTGATGTATTATAATTACGTCATGATGCAGAAAGTGTTTAAATTATGCAGCGTTTCAGTCAACTCGAAATTAGGATTTTTCCCACCTCCTACTTGGAAATAACGCCTGGAACACCGCTTGAAGTCGAATATCCTAACATCCCGGGTGGTGATAGGGGGATTTTGGGAACTTTTTAACTGGTTGGCAGGCTAAACGAACTCACACTGGGAAATTAGCTAAAACCAGCTTAAGCTGGTTTAAAAAAAAAAATTTTTTTTAGCAGGGATATTTTGTAAGCAGCACAGAGATGGTGTTTACACTACAACAAGATACTTATAGTTGTCTTGGGATATTAAGCTGTGATAGAAGACGGTATTTTAACACACTTCAACTGAAAGGTTGTAGGTTCAAATCCCATGATCCATGAATTATTACCATTGTAGACCCGAACATAAATCCTTAGGCTTCTATGTTTGCATTTTTTTCAACAGGCAAACACTACGGTGTGTACAGCTGCGAGGGGTGCAAGGGTTTCTTCAAGAGGACTGTGCGTAAGGACCTGACCTACACTTGTCGAGACTGCAAGGACTGTATTATCGACAAACGCCAGCGCAACCGCTGCCAATACTGCCGCTATCAGAAGTGTTTGGCCATGGGCATGAAGAGAGAAGGTACAGCACATGAAGTTGAGGATAAAAGATTTAGCTTTTATCATTTTTACATTTTATAGCACTGTTCACTCCACCAGCTCTCATTAAAATAAATGACTTCTAATGCTTATGTAAACACCCCTTTAGCATCCATTTGTGTTAGCCGAAGTATTTAAGGACTTGGTTGAAGGAGTCCATCGTTCTTTGCACTGACTGACCTGAGCTTTCCATCGTGAAGCGAGATGTTTTTTTGTACTTGCTATTAGACACAATCTCACATCTGTGTGACTCTAGAAGAAACATTCATATTACGTCAATCAGCCATTAAATAGTCAGACTGCAGGTCAGCGCTTAATTAGCGCTCGCTCGCTAGACGTTCAATCTGAAGATCAGCTCACGGTGAGACAATGATGGTCAACGAGTTTATTCTGCACATTATGAGCAACAACTGTACTCAAGATTCCAGGTAATGTACTCACAAGATACTGAGAGAAAACGGAAATGGCTCGTTGATGCAAGGTGGTCTGTTTTTTACCTTCAGATAGGCTTTTTGTTGCTATATATAGAAAACCCTATTTTTCCCCAAATCATCACCTGAGGCAGAGAGAAATGAAAGAGAGGAAGAGGTGAGGGGTGGGCTGTCACACTGAAGAAAATGGGGCATTAGCACTTTTTGCACACTGGTCCCTAAAAAAAGGAGACGTGAAAGTGCTTAAGCATGCTAATAGAAGATTTTAGCACACAGCTGGTGGAATATTGATCTGAGAGACTATATTTTGCCCCTCAGTCAGAGAGAATAATTATGGATTTATGAGATATTAGAATTTTTCAGTGTTGTTTTTAGAATCATTTTGTTTGCAGACTTGTTTTCTGTTTTTAGCGTAGTGTCTCTAAAACCACTAAACCTTCTGCTATGTACAATTCCACATTCACACAAACAAACTTTGACTATTAACTAATATTTTAGTATTTGTTTAATAAAAAGTTATCTAATAATTATTTGTTCCCAGATATGTCATGAATGACTTGGGCAAAAAAAGTACAAATAATTATATAAATAATAATAATTATAAGAATGTTTCAAATTCTCGGTCTGTCTGTTTATAGCTTTTATTTATTTTCCATCAGTTTTCTTTATATATATATCAACTTGTGATCAGATTCAAATTCTTTTCATATATAATAGTTCATTCATAATACGCCCCAAGCTTAAACATTTAAACAAGGTTTAAAACAACACTAAGCTGAACTCCGGTCAGTGTCTTTGCAAGCTTACAGACAAGTTTGGCCTCATAAATAGTTTATTATGGCTATAGATTGCATAGCCAACATCCAGTCCCTTTCCCAGATCTCTAGCTCCTCTTTCATGTGAGAGAGTAAAACCTTCCCCCGTAGACGAAGAGAGAGCACTGCGATCATCCATACATGACGTCTCGCTCTCACACCCACCGTCTATGACCTTAGAGCAACCTTTCGTCTCCCTTATTTATATCATCGTGGCTTCTTTCAAGGATCTGATCATTTGCTTGCGTTCGCCTGTTTCTGTATCCCATAAGCTCGCGCTGTACCCCGAGGCACAGGAGAGCTGGGCTACGCTCGTCCCAAAAAGAGCTGAGCGAATCTGCAGAAAAACAGGATTAAATGAATTTATGCTTTCCTTCTCTCCAGGGGAAATAAAGCTAACGTGATTTCAGCCCCTCTCACCTCTCTCTGACTCCAGGAGAAGTATTTTACCCTTGGGCTGACCTCCAGACATCACTTTCCGTAAAGCAGAATCCCCCCGCCCCCCGTTTCGGAACCCCTCCACCACGCGATGCCTCTGTGATTCGCGGTTGAGGGAAATAGTTGAAGGGCTAGGGAAAAGAGAACGTTTAGTGTTTGTGTGTTTGAATGTGAATGTGCTGTGGATAGGGACTGGGTTTGGAGTCTTTTGGATGAACTGTGCTCAGCACATACGCACTCTAACCACAGGGGCTTGGATTGTGGTTAATACAGCTCTGGCCACAGTCAGACTGAGTGACTGTTCAACACTAACCACTTCCTGTTTCTCTGAGCTGATCAAATGTCTGATCTGTTAAAGCCTGTTGGAGGAAGCCACAGAGACACGAAACATGTTACAAAACATCTCATTCTGTCGTGCAACCAAGTTGTAAATAAAATCATTAGCAGTAATTGGTGGTAGGAATATACTTACCGATAATATTATTAATACAATACTTCAGTGAAGTAATAATATATAAGCCAATTGTTTGTTTTTCCATATTGTCTTGCACACTCTCATGTAGTTATAAATAGATTTTTATATTTGAAAATAAATTATATTTGCAAGAGGATAATCATATTTGAGAGATTATTTTTGGGGGTCAGTAAGTGTAAAATCAGCTTGATATCAGTGTTTATGCGTGTTGACTTCTTGATTGACCAACTGTAGTGACCGTGACTAGTATTATTACATACAGCCGTCCAGGAGGAACGCCAGCGAGCCAGGGAACGCAACGAGAATGAGGTGGAGTCGACCAGCAGTGCGAACGAAGACATGCCTGTGGAGAAGATCCTGGAGGCGGAGCTTGCTGTGGAGCCCAAGACGGAGACTTACATTGAAACCAATGTACCGATGCCCTCGAATTCAGTAAGTGACAACGCTTCCTCTTTGTGCTCTGAAAAGCCTGGAAAACCAATCTCGGGTTTACTGTAAAAGCCAAAAAACCTGTATACTTAAACAGACCCTTGAGATGCATTGAAGACCAGTTTTGTGTGTTGAAGCTTTGAAGTTGTGGTTGCCTCTTGGTGCTCATGCAAGAAACTCTCTGTGTCCCCAAATACTTACAATAAATACAATAAAGCGTAACAAAACAATTAATAATCAAACAATCAAGAACTGAGGGATACATAGAACAGTGAATGCTGCAGTGCTATGTAAATCTGCAGGGCCAGATTTAGTGTGGGCCGAGTTACCAAAACAACTTAGTACATTTAAGAATCCCCAGTGCTAAGATGTCTTTAGCCATATGTTGTGGTGCCCTGCTTGACGGCACTTCTCTGTCTTCTACTTGTGTTGGTGTAATGTAAGTGATTTAGCTTGTTGATTGCCGTGTTTGGACGTACGTGATGTCATAGTACACGTCTCCCGGGAAAGACTCTGTTTTCTCAGATTACTGCATTGTTTGAAAACGACTCATTCATCTATTAGTTCTGCTTATTCTCGTTGTTCTGATGCTGTTCTTTATCTGTCGGCTCCCTTTTGAGTTGCAGAGCAAGGCATTTTGCTTATTAGCTTTGTTTCTGTTTGACTTCAATTAAGACTGATGAATTCTCATATTCCTTCTGTTTCTGGCCACTATATTGAAAGGTATAGGTAGGTCTGGAAAGGATTGGATGGAGTAGAATTGAATTAGCTTTTTCTGCTATTTTGAAGGCACTGCCTGTGTCCCAATTCAGAGGCTGCATATGAAGACTGAATGCATCATAGAAGCCTGACAAAGGCTGTCCAAGTTCCAAGCATCCTTCAAATGCAGCCTTGAAATGCGTCCTTCATTTCCCAGGGCATGAAGGATACTGCAGATGGATCCTTCACGGTCCAGACTATCCCAAGATTCTTTGCGTGCCAGTAACCTATAGGTTTTTTTTTTTGTTTGTTTTTTTTTAAGAGAGAGAATGCTGCTACACTTTTATATGTAAGTATTGGTTTTCAAATTCAAATATCTATTGTTAAAAAAAAACACTTTAAAGTGGTTTAAATGCTGATTCTATAGATAGTTTGTAATTTTATTATGCACAAAATTAGACCAAGGAGAACCCCGTTTTGTTTTCAGACTGTTAAATGTAACTTTTAAAAAGTCTAGTACAGACTTTACTTGTCAATGACAGCCTTTGAATTGGGACAAAGCTATTTGTTTGGCTACTTCCGTCAATGTCAGAGGGATGACAGACAAGAGTGAGATGCTCCACCCACAACTCCAATAAACTTAGAGTTTTTTTTCTATTCCAAAAAAAAGGTTAGATATTAGACGCCCCCGCCGGCGGGAAGTACCTGACAATCAGCATGATCTTTTTGTACACTTTTGTAGAGTTATGATTACAAACTACTTCTCCCTACACTCATATTTTGTGATTCAGAAAGATAAATTTGACTGGTTTCTTTTAAGCTGCTTGATACTGCAAAATGGTATTTCTTATCATATTTTTTATTACCATAATTCTAAGCACTATGGTGTGTAGCGCCAATAGTTTCACCGTTTACTGCACAGTTAATCTTCTAGTTATTTATCAATAGTGACTAAGTAATCAAAAGTCTCACACTTTCTCTTTCTGCGCTGGAAAATAATGTGGATGTCATTATTGTTATTAATAATTCTTTTGACCACAATAATGTGTAGTGTTACAGGCTTATCACCGAGTCCACCTTCTTACGGCTCAGTATGTTGGTGCATGTGTTTGTTTATCATTCAAACTTTATGCAGCTCAAACTGTTGAAATGTGCGTTAACCGCTAGGCTATGATTCCAACTTTAAGGCTCAGTGTATCGGAGCACGTATGTTAACCACTAGGCTACGCATCCAACTTCTTAACCTGTTTTAATGTAGTTTTGGTTAGTTATTCCCTGAGAGCAGCAGAGCAAGATAAAGTTGTTGAATTTACCTGTGTGCTGTGAAGTCTCCCTCCTCGTCTAGTCACCATGACAAATCAGCACCACTAAGTGATCATTGGCTCCACTTTCCAGCATTGTTTGAATAATGAAATACTCCGACAGACCCCGGGAGCTTTCAGCCTGCCGTCAGCCTCTGAGGAGAGTTTTCTCGAACAGGAAGAGTGGTAGAACAGGAGGAGGATAGAGAAGGAGAGAGAGAGAGAGTTTGGGCGGTTGAGTGCGTCTTTTGGGACTGCTCTGTACCGAAGCGAAAATGTTCTGGAAGCTGTTATGTGAGTAAATGGGGGTTATTTCGGGAAGATGAAGATGTGTGGGAACAGAGGACCGACGTTTGGGGAAAGGTAGCGAGACGAGGGAGAACATAAGGCCTGTCATGAGGGAGAAGCTGCCAGGGTTTACATTAGAAAGCACTCAGTCTTTGATTCGCTATCTTGGTTGGGTATCTCCAGTAGGGGGCTTGTTTTTTGTGAGCGTAGGGGCGAACCAAGGTTATTGTTGTTTTGTGTTATTATTTATATTGTTCATTATAATGTTTAGCTTTGCAATCAAAGTAGTTATTATTTTTAAAATATTTTCTTTTTTTTGTTGCATTTCAGCTTTTAGTTTCAGAAATAGTTTAGTTTTTACTTTATGGTCATATTTCTGTTTGTTTTTGTTTTTTTTATAGTTTATATACAATTGCAATGTTAAGGAATCAGTTGAAAAAACAAAAACAAAACAAAAACATTGGTAGAGTTTAGATTAACATTCAAAATTACCAAGATCTTTGAGAAAAGTGTGTTTTTATATTTATGAATATTAATTTATTATATATATATATTAAGCTATAGCCTTGCGTGACATATAATGTGAGATATCTGAAATAGTTTAGTTAATATCCGGTTTCAGTTTTCGTTATTTTACTTCAGTTATTAAATCTTTTAAATTAATATTAATTTTATTTATTTTATTTTAAACCCTGGGGTGAATTGTTTGCCCCATGTGAGTTTTATTTATTATTTTAAATTCAACAAATTTGTGCATTTTAAATTCAACAAGGAGGAACTAGATTAAGCCAATCTAGTTCCTCCTCGTGGAATTTAAAATGCACAAATTTGAGCCTATCAAAATATATCATAAATATCACTTTAAAGGTCCCATATTGTCAAAACTGAAATTTCCTGGCTTTTTTCATGATAACAGAGGTCTAGGGGCTATGTAACTACCATATAAGTTTCAAAAACAGTCAGTCCACAGTAAAATGCACACAGCTTGCATAAAGTAGCCCTTGTGACTTCCGTAAAAATGTGATGTCAGAACTATGCAGTCACTGCCTTCAGTCACCATCCCGAGCACCACCCACCGTCCTTTTGCCAAACCCGCAGACAGCATCGTGTTCATGTCATTGCTGAGCAACAACAACACGGAAACATGTCGAAACGGTGAACTTTAACAGACGAGACCACATCGTCCGACATGTAACGTTACACTCTCACTCAAAGGATCGACGATCTGACAGGACTGTTACTATGAGGTGGATCACGTCATAGTAAAGTCAAACTCACAGTGTCTGTCTAATCATGATGAAGATGTAAATACATTTCGATTTCAGCTGGCAACTAGTTTTACAGCTACATTATTATTCCAGCCACAGTTAATCACAACAATGTATAAACAATGACAAATGATTATATTTAAATCGTCAGTGTTGTTTTACACACATGCACACAGACATTATTTCAAACACGACATGTGAGATGCAAGAAATCTTCAGACGCACCCATAACAACAAAAGACAATACTTTATTTAACCTTTTCTGATAAGAAGCGTGCGCTGCAAACGCGATCATGTTTGACGATCGTTTCTGTCCAGTCCGCTCGTTTTATCTCGTTTAACCACAGCTGTCGTCTGTTTTTTGTCTGGCAATGGCAGCAGGTATGCGATCAAATTTCTAATTTGAGGCTGTATTACGTCGATTCTAGAGGATTCTAGAACAAGATGATATTTGAAGCTCCTTGTGTAGCCGAATCTGCGTTGGTTTGAATGGGCAGTTCTCCTGTTTTTCTTCTAGCTTAGCGTGGTGACGTAATTGTGACGTCGGCCCTACATGACCCTAGTTACCTGTGGTTGGCCTAGCCGTGCGTCACTCAGAAAACAACAGGCCAATCAGAAGAGAGGCTCATGAATATTAATTAGACGGGACAAATCGACCTGTTTTTACCAGAGCTCCTGAGAAAAGAGCTGTAAAAATATAGAGATGTTTTTTTTGGTACTCATACTGCAAATATGTATTCTTAAGGACATCAAAACCTAAAATAAAACTCCAGAAAGGTGTACAATATGGGACCTTTAAGGCTCATTGGTTTTAACCTTCACTGTAGCTCCCAGGCAGAAATTGTGACGTTGTGTCTTAAACACAACTTGTATTTAAAACACGTGTCTGATACTGATAAACAAATCATTATTTTCACGTTACAGTCAATAGATGTCATAAATATCACCACATTAAGTGTCATTTGCTATAGCTCCCAGGCAAAGTCAGTGATGTTATGTCTTAAACATGCCAAAATTCCCAGCTTGTGCACCGACAGTTATTTTCATAGTTTAAACATTACAGTCTAACTCATCCTGCTGGCTGTAGATGATGGTTTAATACAGGATATTAAATAAAATAATGATGCAGTCTAGAGTTAGACAGCAGGGAGACACTTTACTGGAATGTGTTCCCTCTGTAGCTCTTTCTTGGCCAGCAGTCAGAGGTATCGTCTCCCCCGCTCACCCGGCTCCCTCCCGCTGTCCCCGGAGCTCCCCTTCTGTCTGTGCTCTTTTGGAAGCCACTGCCCCGTGTGTTAATTAATCAGAGGACCTCGGCCCGGGAGTGCAGCTCATGAATGGGCCGCCACTGCTGCTTAATGGTTGGGGTTTGGCCAAGCTGAATGAAGTGTGTTTATCTCATGGTGACCTAGAACAGGAGTTAAACAGGCGTTAGTAACATGCCTCCAGTTAGGCAGGGAAGGGCCGCCTTTAAAGGAGGGAGAATATGGTCCCGTTTGCTCATTTTTCATCTCTCTTTTTTTGCTTAATTATTTTCACATTTAGTTTACATAATATTGAGTGTGTTTACATTCACGGATTCTGCTTAATAAACTGACAACTTTATGCTTTAAAAAATCAAATTAAATTTAGATAAATTTCTTGTTTAATTTGATATTTATATTTATAATACATCTTTAATATTTATTATAACCAGTATGGTTGAGCAAAACATCTCAATTTCTTGAGAATTTCAAATTTCTAGCCGTTTTTTCTTGCATTTTTGAAACTTCTAATAGAGTTTTGTTGTACATGTAAACACACTCATTGTGGCTATTTCGGTTATTGGAAACTGTTTTGTGTTTGTTTTACTGATTCAATACCTCTGACACACAGGACGTGTTTCTCAGACAGGGATATCTCACATGAGCTTCCAGACGTCTTGCGCAGCTGTAAATCCAGACTGCTTTTTCCCTCTCTGTTGTCACGCAACAATAATATAGTTTAAGCAGACAATGAAAAATTTAAACGCCTCTCCATCTCTCCTCCTCAAGTGATAAAAATTTCATAGTGCGATATGCAAGCGCGGCATTTCAGCAAGAACCCGGGACCAGGATCTGCTGTGAATAATGCAGGCCGAATGCTTTCCATTCAGCAGGAACAAAAACAGCCGTTGTTTTGTGATGGTCATGAAGAGAATGTTATCAAAGCGTCTCCTCGAATCTGAAAAAGTCGTCATCACTCATGCCCCGGGGCTAGCATTCGCCCCGCTCCGCCGACTCTCACAAGCAAATCATATGGCTGGCTGTATTCACACTGAAGAAATCATTCATGGTGGTTTTTCCTCTTCTATCAACCCCTTATTTTCTGCTACTTGGATACATGTTAATCTAGATCAAGGGTCTTCAACTTTGGATATAGATAGGGTGGATGCATAACCCTAATTTACATATTAATAAGGCATAAAAATCCATTAAAAATTATCATTATTGATATATTTATGTATTTTTACATTTATAAAACATTTAGCAGGGCTTTAGTTTTAAGTTAATTTAATATTGTATTTTTGTAACTAATTTTATCTTTTTTTCACAAAAAAATTGTTAAAGATCAAGCAATAATAGGCGGACCCCTGTTAACGACTTCAATTACAGAAATGTTTAAATTTATGTTTATTGTGCTATATTTAGATTTGTGGATCTTTTTGTTTTTTAATCAAGTCAGGTATTTAACGGTCTTAATTTTTGGGTCATTTTTGGTTGTTTTGTAGAAGAAACGAGGTCAGTGTAAACCGAGCCAAGATAGCTCTTTATCATTCATGAGTATTACCGTGTTTAACGAGAACTCTGGGAGTTGTATTCTTTTGAGGAGCGTCAGAGTCTCTCCGCCACTTCGCTTTCCTTTATATTGTTGCTTTGTGAATTATTAATCTGTTTGTTTATGTATTTGTTAAAGAACATGGCAGAAACCGTTGCACCGAGGAGGATCATCTGCATGTCCCCGATCAGCCACAGAAATATTCATAAGCTGCTTCTGTTTTCTGAGAGATGGCTTTGCGTCTGGCTAACAGTTTGCCATCTCCAACTTCTGCCTTTGATCTGCTTCTGTTGTCAGTGCGAGTTTTAAACAGCTGCTTAAATACTGTAGAGGGGAAACATTCAACACTTTCACAGGATTCTCCTGGGAGTTCCCGTGATGCGAAATCACGGAAGAGCCCACTGTTTATCTGTCGTCAGTCATTTCCCAAAGTACAACTGTGAAGATGTTTCTTACCTCTAATAATGGCCACAAAGTGGTCTCACAAAGTGTTCAGACATCTGCAAAGCTAATGATTTTAGAGCTTTTCTCAGAACTTACTTCACATTTCTAAAGGCATTTTTGTATTTACTGTCCAATGTTAGTTTTTCATTTTCTTTATTTTATTAAAAAATTGTATATCACACAGACCCAGGTCCCTCCCATGATTGTTGATTGACACTGGGGTTTTACCTTAGACCCGCCCTGAGTGAGCTGTCATCAGTCCGCCATTGTTTCGACGCCGGAACAATGAGCCGCTGAAGATGTAGTGGATTACCTTTGTTTTTGAAGAGAATGCGCCCCCTGATCTACCTAAATGCGTCTATGTTCATGCTAATTATTCATGATCCAGCCTCACTTACAGAAGGAGTATAAGGTTTTTGAATCTTTGCAAATCGCCTTTCCCAATAATGTGCTAGTTAGCAAATACCGCGGCTAAAGTAAACCGTATCCCTGTTTCCACTGTCGAGCCAAAAGTGGGCGTGCTAGTGCGTGCCAGGGCCAGTTCGCGTTTCCACTGTCACTTCCGGGGCTTGATCGGGCCTCGTCGGTGCTTCCTCGGGGCCAACGGCCAGGGTTTTTTGGCCCGACAGCTGGGGCTAGAGGAGTGGTTATGAACAAAGGCGGAGTTTCTCTGCCTCTGGAGAGCATCAGCGCCACGGACCATTTCATAAAGTTAACCGCTATAACAACAGCATTAAAGACTTTTAAAATAATTTTAGCTCAACTCTCTTTCAGACAGCAGCAGGTGTTTGAAATAACTTCTGTTTGAGAGCCGATGTGGATTATGATCACCATACAAGGCAGAAATATTTATAAACGATGCAAAAGTCTATGCGCTAGACATTAATGTTACCATAGTAAACATGGTAAATACGACCGCTTGAAGAAATAAGATGTCAGCTACTCATTCTCTATCACAATCAGGTATTTATTTAGTATCACATTTTATCTGTCTTGTCTCGAGACTTTAGCTCCGTATGTTTTTTGTTCGGGAGCTCCCTCTGCTGCTCGGGTCGTAATTTTGATGGAAAAATATAGAAATTATCATTCTTTCTAAATGTGATGTATACATGTTTTTTTGTACGGGAGCTCCCTCTGCTGCTCGGGTCGTAATTTTGATGGAAAAAATATAGAAATGATCATTCTTTCTAAATGTGATGTATACTGGGACATTCTTTGTGACATGGTGCATTATCCTGCTGGAAGTAGCCATCAGAAGATGGGTACACTGTAGTCATAAAGGGATGGACATGGTCAGCAACAATACTCAGGTAGGCTGTGGCGTTTAAACGAGTAAATTGGTACTAAGGGGCCCAAAGTGTGCCAAGAAAATATCCCCCACACCATTACACCACCAACACCAGCCTGAACCGTTGAGACAAGGCAGGATGGATCCATGCTTTCATGTTCTTTACGCCAAATTCTGACCCTACCATCTGAATGTTGCAGCAGAAATCGAGACTCATCAGACCAGGCAACGTTTTTCCAATCTTCTATTGTCCAATTTTGGTGAGCCTGTGTGAATTGTAGCCTCCGTTTCCTGTTCTTAGCTGACAGGAGCAGCACCCGGTGTGGTCTTCTGCTGCTGTAGCCCATCTGCTTCAGGGTTCGACGTGTTGTGCGTTCAGAGATGGTATTCTGCATACCTTGGTTGTAACGAGTGATTATTTGAGTTACTGTTGCCTTTCTATCATCTCTAACCAGTCTGCCCATTCTCCTCTGACCTCTGACATCAACAAGGCATTTTCGTCCACACAACTGCCGCTCACTGGATATTTTCTCTTTTTCAGACCATTCTCTGTAAACCCTAGAGATGTTTGTCTATGAATATCCCAGAAGATCAGCAGTTTTTGAAATACTCAGACCAGCCCGTTAAGTTTTGTTACAAACTGTTAGATGAGGCTGTTTCAGTGACAGCGGCTGATATATTGACCCTTTCAGAAGCTCTTGACTCATAATTGTGGTGTCACTGTGTCAAACCTATTAATAAACTTCCTGCGCTGCACCCGAGTGAATCTAGCAGGCTGCCAAAAGTGAGGTCAGGATTTTCCAGGAATGCACACTCCCTCCCACTAAGAATTTTGATAAATATGAATATATTTTTTATCCCCCTCTGTTTGTTTTCTTAAAAACTATTTGTCCTTTTGCCCGCTGCAATGTCCTATTAATGTTTTCTAACGCCTTCCCTTTTGACACTTGAGTTGAAAAACGGCACTCAACATCTATTTGTTCTTGTCCTTTCAGAAAACCCTCTCCTGCTGCTTTCCTCTCTCCTGCGCTCGTTCCCTCTCTCCCGCACTCCATTGACTCACTCTTTCATCTTATAAAACAAAGCAGCGTATCTATCCCTCCCTTGACTTCACGCAACGTGAAGCTGGAATCATCTAGGCCATTTTTCATATTTCTCATTTGTCCTCTCTCTTTGATGGAGCCGGAGCGTTCCGCATCGAGACGCGCTAATAGACTCAAATCTGCAGGAGGCATTAAAGGCAACTTGCCGTACGCAAACTCCCTCATGTGACATCCCCCACAAAGGCATTTTCAAGAACAATGAAAGAATTGTACCACACATATTGTTTGATAGTTAATTGCATGTCCTTCTCTGGGTCGTTTAGTAGCATTCCGTAAATGTTTGGGAATGAGCAAATATGTCAAAGTGAATATAGTTCCAGGGAGCTTCCTGCAGGAAAGGCCCGCTTAGAAAGGGAGTCATTATTTAGCACCAGCTCTCGGCAGGTATTTCCTGCGCAGGCCGGGGCAAAAGCACTGTTTGTTTTGCCTTCCTGTTCACTTCTGCTCTGAGAGGATTAGTTATCATGTGTAGGGCTGAGGAGAGCGGTAGCAGTCTTCAGTAATAGTTACCTTCAAATGTCTGTGCCATTAAACGGATGGGTTATTATTTAGATATATATCTATAAACATGTCAACAGTTTGAGTAACTTCAACTGATTTTGCCTCACTGTGAAAATAGTTGACCTGAAAGTGAAATTTAACTGAAGACGACAACAAATTATGCTAATTCTAGCCTTGTGTCAACAGTGTTTACTTGCGTTTTAACATTTCAAAACAAGACAGTGTGTGAAATCAAACTTATGTAGCTTGAAGTGTTTACATTGAATTAGTTTTTCTGACTTTTGGACACCTGTGTTCTTGTTTCTTCCTCCAGCCCAATGATCCAGTCACTAACATCTGTCAGGCCGCAGACAAGCAGCTCTTCACTCTAGTGGAATGGGCCAAGAGGATCCCGCATTTTTCCGAGCTCCCGCTGGACGACCAGGTCATCCTTCTACGAGCAGGTGAGTTTAAGAGTACAGATGCATACTTAAGACAGAGTTCATTATAAAGTCAAATATTTGTGTTGAAGTTAAGCTTATTAATCAAAAACTGTCTAGACTGCATTGTAGCATTCTGCTTGCTTAGAGAACATGTTAGGTTTTAAAGGTGAACTAGAAAGTCTAAAAATGCCTGACATTGCTAAAACTCCCTGAATCAGGGCTTTTATCTGTCTGTCTATTCATTAATTTATTCACTTTTTTAACTGTTTGCTGTTTATATGGCTGTTTCGAACCCTATGAGCTGCCTTTTTAGACCGCATTCTAGTGTTCTGCCTACATAGATGACATGCTGGGTTTAAAATGTTATCAAAAAAAAAAAATTTCTCCTTGAAAATATAATTGCTTTATTGTATTAGATACACATACAATTTAAAAAGAGGCATCTGTGATGCAAATGTAATTTTTGTTAATATATTTTTGCAGAACTTTTGGATTTTTTATTTCAACATTTGACAGTTAGAAAGTCAAAAAAATTAGTTTGTCTTAATTTTGAAAACTTATCAATTTTTCAAATGATTTTTGCAAGATGCTGATTTTTGCAAGATGCTTATATTTGGACATATATATAGGCATTAGGATCTTAAAGCTAGACTCTAGATACTAAATATACCTTTGATTTATAAAAAAATGCTGATGTTAATATGGTTTTGAAAAAAGTAGGAAACCGTGACAGGTTTCATTTCAGAAAAGTGCTTTTATATATATATAAAAAAATGAATGTAAAATATAAAAAACGGGCAAATGAAGTCTCCATGGCTAATATAGGGGTAACTAATAGGGGCAGGTGTCCTCACTTAGTTACAGGACAGCATTGATGTGTGGAAGTCAGTTGTTCTGTCGCAACAGTTAGTGTGTACAGCGTCAGATTTATGAGTGAGTTTCTAAGAAGTTGACAAAGTATGAATAAGACAAATAGATGCTCTGTAATCATTACCGAGCTCATCTTCCCAGAACAAGCTGAAGAGCATGTTGAGAGGGTCTTCTCTCGTTCTCTCTGAGCTCTCAGGTTTTCTATAAATAACCCCTTTAGTTCTGCTGTCTCACAGATGAAAGCATCTCAGCTTTTCTCAAGCTCAACTCTGGGGAAATGAGGGGAGTGGGGTAGTTGCTAGGCAGACTAGTTAAAGGAGCCCTGTCACTCAGATGCTTGCTTAATTCCCTCTTACAGTGTGGAATGTTTTATCATGATTTCATCTGTCTCTCTCAGGATGGAATGAGCTCCTCATTGCGTCATTTTCGCACCGTTCAATAGCAGTGAAAGATGGGATACTGTTGGCCACAGGATTGCACGTGCACCGGAACAGTGCCCACAGCGCCGGAGTAGGAGCCATATTTGACAGGTTAGAATGATACTTATAATGCTGGTCCACTGAAAGTTTGTGGGGGAAAAAGGGTTAAGAATAGTAAAAAACATTATTTTAAATATGTATAAAATAGTATACACTATTTTATGTATGCTTATTTTTATAGTATTTTATTTAAAAATGTGTAAACCATATTGAAGGAATATTTTATTTTTTTTTATATATATGAGGCTTTGGCAATATGGAACATATTCAAACGTGATGACACAAAGAGATGATCACACAATAGCAATTTTCATGACAAGGGCAGAAGAGGAACCTTGACATTTCTGCCAGCGTAACTCTGAGACAGAAGGGCATGGAGGAGCGAGCTTTCTATCGATTTACATCGATATTCATTAAATATGCAGCCGCGCTGGCAACAGAGGTCATGCAGAAATGGTTGAGTGCTCAGACAGAAAATGTTAAAGGAAATCCATTTGTGTGTCATTTATGATGAAATCAAAAAATATGGAGGGATACACCCCGTGTCGCCAAGGGCTTTGCTCTGTATCTGTGCCCACAAAAACTTGAACAATGCTGTGCAATAAAGCTACCAGCTACCTTTTTTTGTCAACCTTAACCTAAATGAGGTTTGAAGAGGGCCGTAGTGTTTACGGAGTACAACGTTTAGTTGTGAAATGTACACCAACAAAGCAGCAGCACCACTTGTTGACAGCGAAATGCATTGTTCAGCATCCCTATTAGTGAAGTTAAATAGGAATACATTATATATATATATATATATATATATATATATAAGAATAGCAATGATAAAAAGTAAACCTTAAGGCAAGTTTATATTTTGTGCAATTTTATTTAAAAATTAAATTCTATTCTAAATTTCTAAATTCTGTTTAGTAAAAGTTAAATAATATTTTACTATCATATTTGTTATGCTCAACGTATTCACTGAACACATGTCTTATACACACTTTATTTTGGAGGAAATTGTTACTGAAAAACAAGACCGAAATGTTGATTAAGAAAGTCATGTCTGTAACAGAAAAGCTGTATTAACAGTAATTGGACATTAGCATCCCCTGCAGCCGTGTCACCTGACTCTGTTAGGTCTTTAAGACTCCGTTCTCATCGCTCAGAGGCTGCTTTAGCGATTAGAACACACCCGACTCCTCTGGAAGAATGGATCTCAGTGTTAATGCTGCTCGCATTAAGATGCGCAGCCCTGATAATGTTTCTTTATCAGTTCCCCTGCAAGTGACAGCCGTGGCACAAATGAAGTGGATGGTTGACTTAAACACTGGGCTGAAGTTCCCCACCCCTCCACTTATTGTTCCAGGAGGCCAATTCAATTAGAGTGTGTTAAGAGTGGGAACGAGGATGCCTCGCACCAGTGTGTGTGCCGTCACCCGGTCACACAAAGGCCAAGACTGTCAGAGGAGACGTCACCCTCTGGATCAGAGGAAGTGATGCCAATCTAGACGTTTTATTGAGGCGGTATTGGTAATTGACAGCCACTGCCCGTCAAAGCAGTAATGTAGTAATATCTGCCCACATGTGTCTCATTTCCTTCATTAATAGAAATCTTTTGGGGCATTTTTAAGCAGTGTAGCCTTTTTTTATTTTGCTTTTTATTTAAACATGAACACCGTCAAGGTTTTTACATTGAGATGTTTGACAGGATAAATTATATATATATTATAAAATATTACATTTTATAAATACATTTTCTGGGTTTACATTTTTTTTAGACCTTATAGAACTTACAGAATATCTCGTTTTATGATGCATTTCTCATTTAGGGCAAGAAAAAGGACCCCATGTTCTCATATACTGATCATGATGTCCTGAAACTCGAATTGTAACAGGTTCATACTTGGCATTATTCGTCCTGTTTTCAGTCTTAACGTGTGTTTTCTCCTATATTCAGGGTGCTGACGGAGTTAGTGTCAAAGATGAGAGACATGCAGATGGATAAAACAGAGCTAGGGTGCCTTCGAGCCATTGTCCTCTTCAATCCAGGTACTACTCTATATGTGATGCTACCAGTCAAAAATGTGTTTCTAATGATACAAATGTAAATACATATAGATTTAGTTCTTGAAATCAATGTTGTAATCAAATTTAAATTGCCTGTGATGTTATCCTGATCCCATATTCAATAATTTCCTGTCAGTCTCTCTTGATTTTCTTAACACTGGCCTTTGTACCCTAGAGTAAACATACCCCCCCCCCACCACCATCACCACCATCCCTAGCACAAAAGTGTCTCCCATTCATTAATGAGGAAGAGTCCGAGGACAGACGTCTCTTCTGTTCCCTTCACTTTATATAGAGAGGGGGAAGACCGCTCTCATTTTCCAATTAGAGGCTCCCAGCCGCCTCTTCCAGTGAACCATATTGAGTTGAGAATAAATAGTGTTAAGAATCGAGAAACTTTTTTTTTTTAGAACAATTCTGTATAAACACCATTAGTGGTGTTTTAGCGGCTGCATTGTTCTTCTGGGAGGATGTACTGGAGCACAAATGTACAGTTCCTTCTCCAAAACTTCACTTTGTTATGCATCTTCTATTTCAGACTCCAAAGGCCTGTCAAACCCAGGTGAGGTGGAGGCGCTGAGAGAGAAGGTCTATGCCTCTCTGGAAGCCTACTGCAAACAGAAGTACCCTGAACAACCTGGAAGGTACAAGAGCCACTTACCTGCATGATATATATTGAGATATGATCAAAAGTATGTTTTTTGAAGAGCAGCTTCATACTTCTCAGGTCTTTTCTGACTTCAAAGGTTGTCAGGTTGTCAGAGTCGTATCAAGTACAGATAAAAGAGCTATCAGTTTAATTGTACATCCGTCTTGTTTTGTTTTTTTCGACGTTTGATTGTGTGTTTTTGTGTGCAGGTTTGCTAAGCTGTTGCTGCGGCTCCCTGCCCTGCGTTCCATTGGACTGAAGTGTTTGGAGCATCTGTTCTTCTTCAAGCTCATAGGCGACACACCCATCGATACCTTCCTCATGGAGATGCTAGAGGCGCCCCACCAAATGACAATGACATAACGCCCTCCTGTCGCTGGGGGACACAAGGGGTCTGCCACCCCAAAGGCCCCTTAGAAACTGAACATGTGACACCATTTGCCAGAGCGAAAGGAACTTTCAGAACCAATACACAGTCATGGCGTCCATGGGTGTGTTTTATACTTTGTATAAAGATATAAATATATATACAACACATAAGAAAAAAGATGACAGTGGACTTCAAGCCCACAGACAACAGTGGACACGGGTGTATCAACTGTCCTTCAATGGGTACATATGATTAAAAAAACGATAGATTCGGTGGAGGTGCAGGTATGTCTTACGCAGGGTCATGCACGTTGGGATATAATAGGTCTTATGGGAGGGATCCAGGGCTTTAATCAGCCTCATTCAGGATTGGATAGGGCCATCCTGGGCTGGCGTGTCTGGGCACATGAAGACTTATGGGAGATAATTATGATGATAATCTGGGTTTCTAACACAAACATTGTGTTTTCAGCCCCTGATGGGAGTTTTTGCGATTACAATCCTGCTCAAATTGCCGTTTTTCCCTCAAGCGCTGTTCCTGATAGAATGTTCTTGTAATTACGGTCATTTAAGAAGTGAGTTTGCTCTGAACCAAGTGAGGAATGCCAGTTCACCCTGAGCATCATCAGCGGTGTGTGGGAGACGCAATAAGGACGTAACTTCAGGATCAGACAGGAAGGGCCGCTTGAGGTCGCTGGGAGCAGATCCCAGCATCTAATGAGCCACCTTGAGTTTTGGATTATGACCATTCACACTTTTTCATGATGCACTCGAAACACGAGCTTTTAAAAATCCAATCTGCCTGTTCTCACAGAGCCCATGATGCTGAACGATGTAAACTAAGGACGCTTATAGTGGACATCCTGCCACCTGTAAGCCGCCCACATGTCCCACTGTGTCTCGTCTGTATACCAATTCACCTCAAGTGGTTTTCCAAACGAGCTCGACACTTGTACAGTTTATTACAACCAATTCAGTATTGGTATCCTGTATTTTTTTGGGGGGGGGTGATTTTTCAAAATGTGTGCCGTTAGCTCTTTCAGTCACTTTTACTGTTATATCGAGTCTTTTGTGTCCCCCATCTACTCCTGCGTCAGCCGTTCGCACGAGCCGCCTCATGCATTCAGGTCTTGCAAATATGTGTTATCATTAGGATGTTTCTAAGCACTTAACCTCATGTTTCAAGTCCCATTGTTGTGTTTTTGGGGCTGCCTTTTTTAATGAGGTATCGTCTGTTTCCTGAGTCTGTAATTTGCCATCTTCAGCATTTTCTTTATTTCTGTATGCTGCTACTGCTGCTGCTGCTAAACTATGCATTTAGCATTTTTTCCCCCAAAGACTATCCATATTGAGGTTGATTTTCAAACTCTGGCAATGAAAGACCACATGTGAACAAGGTTACTCCGCCAGGACCAAGATTCGGGTCTCCAGCAGTTTATAGAGAGCTATTAGGAGTGGAGCAGTACTGGTAGAGAATAATACTGAGGCAATGGGAGAGCTGAGACTTCCACCTAGTGGTGGAGATGCAGCACTGCAACATTACTTGAATTTTGTACAAGTATTTAATTGGATAGAACATGGCACTTTTACGTGATATTATCAATGTTTGTTTTTGTTTGAGTGCAGTCTCACAAGGGTCTTCAGCAATAGCTTGATTTAGATCACTCGAGATGGTTTATCCAGAGTGAAGCCCAACCAACTTCAGTCCATACTGTTTATTAGGATGCGTCTACATTTCTGAAAATCAGCTTTTCGTCCTTTTACCCTTTTTAATGGATGAATATTTTAGATCACCGGTATCTTGAAGCCATATTCAGGTTTGAGATCAAAAACTTTCTCCTGTTGGAAATGGAGTAATGCAGAAATGATACCCCAGATAGAATTAATACATGCTCAAATGCTTTATAACATAAAGCTATATTTTGTCTATATGTAAATGTGTGTATATTTCTAAATATGAAAGTATATAAATCCATTCTTGTAATGTTTCCGAATAATGTTATTAAGGGAGCCAAGCGTTTTTCGTAAATTGATTAAAACCAGGCCTAATTGCACTGTTGTATTCTCAGATACTAGAAATGTTTTTAATTGCTGAAGCTTTTGTGTTCAGCCTTGAATTACACACACATACAAGTAACAATTTTAGACTAAAACCAGCAGTTCAGAGCTCTGAGAAAAGATCGTACACCAGCTCCTTGACTTATGAATCATTTTATGTTCACCAAACCTCAAACAATTGTCTAGTTAGTGAAAAAATCTAAAGGAACCTGTTGCTTAGCCACTTTTTCCCCATTTAAACTAGAGAGGATAAACTTTGACCCAGACACAGTCACCGCTTCAGTCGTCACAGAGACAGGACCTTTTAAAACGTTGAGAAAACTATAGGAAAAAAGTCTATTTTTGTACAAATGTAATTTTATCCCTTGCTTATATATCCTCTCTTCCTTCCTCTTTCTGTGGGCTGTTGTATACATTGTGTAAATGTTGATTTGAAGTGAGAAAATAAATTCTAGAGTATTTGAAAGTGGATTGTGTGAGGGATGATGTCAACTCCGACACCTTCACCCTTTTCGCCTCCACTTTGCCTTTTGGTTTCCTTCTTTCGCCATCTCCGAGAGAAGGACTGTCCTATCATCATATTTTGTCTTATTTTTAAGGAAATGAAAAAAATCACCTGTTCTACTTTGTTGGTTGTTCTTTGATGTTTTGTCTTTCAATCAAATTAAACGTCTAATTAAAATATGATGTGTTATGTCTTCACTAAACTTGTTGGACCTACACATTTTTTATAAATTCCAATATAGTAAGTAGGTTCTTGTGTCATTGGAAATATGTAATACTGCATGAATGTTTTATTTTGTCACAGGTTTATCAGAATTTTCCAACCAGAGTTAATCCAACCATACTCGAAACTACACTGGGGTAGGTTTTTTGTTTCCTAGTACAAATGTTACCAACATGCACAACGCTAAAACAATACTAATCCCCAAGGAAGTTCTGTACGAGACGAGGGATGCAATGCCTCAAACTATTGGATGAGAAATGAATCCACAGTACAAAAATAAAACGACTGTAAATGGACAGACTGATTAAAAGCTATGTAAACAACTCACCCGGCCCACTAGAGAGCGACCCGCTTAGTGAAATCCATCTCTGTCTGTAACCAAAGACACCTGCATTGTTTACCGAGCACCAGTGATTCAAAAGGAAAGGGACTATTAAAAAGAGTAGCTGGACTTCTGTTCAGCAAAAAAAATATTGAAATATAAAAATGGATGCTGCATTTTTATACTGAGTTTAAAACATCTTGCAATAGTTAATGAAAACACTTTATTAAAATAATAATTTCTTTACGTACAGGTCACGGGACGTGCCTGTGTGACATCCATTGTTGTTCACACTGAATTTACTGTGATGGAATTATTGCTATTATTCAAATATGAGCATCTGTCGCTTCCATGCAGCACATACTAGCACTAGACGAGAAAGCTTGGGTGCTGTCACTGTGCGATTATTGTATTGTTTGGGATCTGGGAAGATTTTCAGCGTGAACATGTTATTTAATCTACTAAATGGCATTAGTAGTGCAAGTAAAACAACAGAGCATTTTCAAAAACAATCTGAATTTTTTTAATATTATAGAGCAGTTTTTTTTATTATCTGACCTAATAAGCCTATATACACCTCCATAAACATCTGTAACGTTAGTAAAAAATATTTAAACGTTACATGTGTTGAGTATTTCCGTTTATTTGATATAGTCGGTTTCAGTTTATCTTCTGTATGTTGTTTTGTTGTGAACATGTCTCCACGTTCCCCTCACCAATGTTCTGTTCCCCATCCTGACCTCAGCTGGTCACAGAGAAAGTGCTCACGGGTTTCTCTGTTTTTAGACTGGTGCTGCCGTTTTCTCTGGGCTGCTGGATCCAACACGATTCCTCTCATTCTCAGACTCTCTGGGTTTATTATTTTCTCTCTTTTTTTGTAAGGAAGCGAGCAATTAATTTGTCCATGATCTTACAGTTGGTAATAAAATATCAGCTTGTAGAATGATCGAGAAAATATCATCCTGTTTCTAAGTATTTCAGCAACATATTTTGCATATTTTAAATGATTTGAAGCAATATGCAATAATGACCATTCAAACAGCAGTATGCTATTGTAGTAACACGTGTTTGTGCACATTTATTCAGAGTTCTATATTCAATATCATATTCACAATCATGAATTCAAGCTTCATTACACTGGTTATCACTGGAGTCTTCTGCAGTACCTTAATGGTGTCTTTAGGTCATTTTTTGTAGCTTAAAGGTTTGGACCCTATTCGCTTGAATTATATGAGGGTCAAAGAAAAAAAGGCGTTTTCAAGTTGTTGTTTTTTTGTTTATAAGAATGTCCCATTTAATTTTTCTAAGAAATAATTATCAAACATTTTTACATAAGTAATAAAAAATACTGGTGTTGCAATGTTTTAAGTATTAGTCTGGTATTTATTAGTCATAAATACCAGAATAGATACACTAGTTTTAAGAAAACTATGATGACGTATTCGTTTTATAATAGAAGAGGAGACATATGCCAGTGAAAAACTGTAACGTAGTGGAGAAGCTGGGGAAAGCAGGCAGAGGCAAGGATCTATGTGCAGGTAGCTAATGGAAAACTAGAACAAACAATAAACCAAAAAGTGAACGGAACAAAGAACAGAATGATGGGTAAACAGACAACCATTACATTCAACTCGCAAAGAATTAAAGAAACACTAGGGCTGTATATACACAGGGGGCAAACATGCTTAACAAGATAGCAAGACACACCTGAGGAGACTAATCAAGGGGAACCAATAAACAAATGGACTACAAACCCCACGGGAGACAGGATGTGACATAAAAATCCAAGACAAAGCACAGAGAACATGTAACAAAAACAAGATAGGGTTTATTTGTGAGGAGAGCAAAGCACGTTCATGTTCTAAAACCAAAATAAAACTGAACACATAAAAAAAAAAAAAAACATCCTTCAAAAATGTCTCCAGTAAAACAGTGAGATAAAATAATGTAACGTAAAATAAAAAAGTCAAAACCTTGCACTGGGTGTACTGGTTTTGCCCTCATCGCTGGCTGCAGTCATGTCCTCGTCTCATATATAAAACACCTGTGATTCACAACTACTTGCTAAGGAGCTTGCATTCATGTAAAGTAGCCTTGTTGAGTTTGTGTGAGTGCAGAACTCAAAAGATCTAGGACTTGTGGTGCCCTGTAGTAGGCAGTATCACGTCTTTTGTAGCAGAAATAAACTTCTGCAGAAAAGCTAGGTGCCATGCAAAATGTAATTTGTAACTTCATAACACGCATTTGTAGTGGAGTAAAGAGTACAGATATTCAAAAAAAAAATGTAGAGAAGCAGAGAGTAAAAGTTGCTAATATCTTTGATACTCAGTAAAACTACAAAGTATCCGAAAAGATGCTCAATAAAGTAATTAATAACATTTACTTCAATACTTTACACCTCTGGTCAAAATGAAGAGTTTGAATTCTAGTCTACCCCTGGATGGCAGAGTGAAAAATATAAAGAAAGGAGAGATAGAGACAGAATGCAGAACAGGATGATGAAGGGATTTTTTTTTACTAACTCCAGCACCTCGAAGGAGCTTCTTATCAATTCCAGTTATGTTCAGAATGTTTTTTGGGAGATCACACAGAAAGATAATGTCAAACTGAATAAATGTGTTAATGGAGGTAAAGAATTACATGAATCTCTCGTCAGCAGCCATATCACCCTGCAGCCCAAGACTGGTTTCCCACTGAAGCTAAGCAGGGTTGAGCCTGGTCAGTACCTGGATGGGAGACCTCCTGGAAAAACTAGGTTGCTGCTGGAAGAGGTGTTAGTGAGGCCAGCAGGGGGTGCTCACCCTGTGGTCTGTGTGGGTCCTAACACCCCAATATAGTGACAGGGACACTCTACTGTAAAAAGCACCGTCCTTCGGATGAGACGTTAAACCGAGGTCCTGACTCTCTGTGGTCATTAAAAATCCCAGGATGTCCTTCGAAAAAGAGTAGGGGTGTAACCCCGGCATCCTGGCCAAATTTGCCCATTGGCCTCTGACCATCATGGCCTCCTAATCATCCCCATACACTGATTGGCTTCATCACTCTGTCTCCTCTCCACCAATAAGCTGGTGTGTGGTGGGCGTTCTGGTGCAATATGGCCGCCGTCGCATCATCCAAGTGGATGCTGCACACTGGTGGTGGAGATTCCCCCCCTTACTATGTAAAGCGCTTTGAGTGTCTAGAAAAGTGCTATATAAATGTAACAAATTATTAATTATTTCAATTATTACAATTCTCAGGAAATATTGTAAAATCTGTATTAATGTAAATACAATGTGCGCAGGTTTGGTGTTGGTGGACTAGATTTGCTACGCCGCTGCGGCGGTGGCTGCACAAGATGTAGTCAATCTCATTTTTTGTCCCACCATTTGGTGAGATCCATGTCCAGCAGCGTCCTCTTTGCATTTGCCATTGCTACCAATCGTTCTCCTCGCTCATTTCACTCTCCTCCAAAGCTTCTGATGAATTTGTCATTAACTTAGCTGCGTCCAGCTTTAGCACTGAAATCACCCATTACCATGAGGTAGTTCCTCACCTCCTCAAGGTCTTCATAAATCTTCTGCTGCTACGGTAGGGGCGTGAACTTGTATAATGCAAATGGTTTTCTGTCAGGGAAAGGTAAGGGTGAAGATGCCAAAACGAGGCTTGGACACATCCAAGTGATCAATGAGCTTTGCCCATTCACTCAACACAATAAATCCAATCCCTTATACACTCCTTAATCCTTCCCCAATTCCAAGTGCTACTGTTGATCCGTTCTTCCACTCTGCGTAAAGTTCTTTAAGGCGCTGTGTTTCGCAAGGATGTCACATTTGATATTTCTTATTATCAAAAGGCCTGTGTCCAGAGCTACCATTCTTTATTTATATCAATCAATATATGAAGAATGTATTTGAAAATCCTGTTTCTTATTATGCTCTCATGTTTTTATTGTGTTAGTTAGCTGTATTTTTTATTTTTAACCTAATAAAAATAACCCAACTGCAGTTTCAATGAGATTAATTGGAATGCACAATGAAAAATCGTGATTTTTGAAAATTGTTAAAAACGGAGTTATCTGTTTTTGCAAATTAACTCTTCATATAATATATATTATGTGTGTGTGTGTGTGTGTGTGTAGCCTAACATCCTGACAGCTGGTCTGAGGGAGGGAGGCCGTCTCTGTGTCAGCGATGCAGCTATGTGACCGTGAAGACTCCGTCTCCACTACGGGACTGTCCACCGCCGCAGTGGTGGCCATAGCATGTAACATCCTGGTAGCTCTGCTCATACTGGTTCTGATATTGATCCTCTGCAAAGCATGCAAGGTTCCCTCCAGCCAGGAGAGCGTCCCGGTGCTGACTCTAGAGAAAGCACATCAGAGGAACGAGCAGAGGTACTTGCTGACGGCGTGAGGGGAAAAAAATTGGAGACGGAATGTTTATATTTTGTACTGCCTGCAGCGATCAATTGCAGACTGGGCGACATGATTTGTCATGAATTAATATTATTTTGAAAACATAATTTTATAGATGTTTCTTTGCTGTTCAAATAGAGGCCTGCAAAAGAAACACTTGAGGACGAGGAGTGAGTTGGCTGAGCGTGGGCTGCTGGGACTGTACCTGAGCTCTTATACTGAGTGTTTTCTGTAAAGGTAAAGAGACTCTCAATCACCTCTTTAGAGTCCTTCAGTAGTGCCTGACAATGTCAGTGAAACCCCACACCTGCAGCTAACCAGCTAGCAATTAGCACTGTTATGCTAATTAGCAGGTGAAAACAAATAAAAAGTCAGGTGCGTGAACAGAACTGTGTCTGAAAGAGGAATTTTTATGTTTTATGGTGTGTTTTTTTTTTGCTTAAACAGTAGATTTATAATTATGAATGTTTAATAAATACATTGAAATATTCATACAAATCTAGAGTTTTTTTAACATAAATAAAAAGTTATGGCATACATTACAGGCTAAGACTATTTTTGGCTACTCAGACATTTCTAGGCAATAGATAGTTAATAAATGTTTCAATTTAAATGTTTACTGTGCCTCGGTTCTTCTGATTGTTCCCAGGCTATCTCAGTAAGCTCAACAGTTGCTCCATCTTAGCTTTTTCCGCCTCCAGACTCATCGGCAATTCCTGACCCTTCTTGTCCTGTGGAGCCAAAGAGAGAAATGAAGAGGACGAGATGAGTCAGCTGCTGGTAGTGAGAGGACTGAACCCGGGGTGCCACTAACAATCACAAACACTTCTCAGTGTGAAGCTCCCATTAAACGTTCCCATCTCGACCGGCGGAGGTAACGAGAGAGGTGTTAGTGCAACATTATTTCCTCTGTGTGCTGTGGTGGAAATGGCAACATTTTAAGGAATTATGAATTTAACAATCATTCTGAGAACATCTGCTAAATGTGCTCAGCAGAAGTGGAGGGGTCTTCAGTGAGCTCTAATAAGCAGCTCAAAGTTACAGCTATTAATATAATCAAACAAATCCTAACCAGGGAGGGCCATTGAGTGAAATAAATTTGCTATAAATTGCCGTTTTGAGAATTATTCACATCATTTGACTTTCAAGCTGTCACACAGATGCAGATACAGCAATTCAGCACATGCAGCACAGCAGATCGATTAAGAATGTGATTTGATTATTCATCTCCTACCTTAGGTATCTTGCGGAGGTTGGGAGAGAGCTTGAGACTGGTGACATGGCCGCGGTCATCACCCACGATGATGATGGGATGGACAGGGTTGAATTCAATGTTGAAGAGCTTGGTCTTCTTGGAGACCACTTTTTGCTGGCAAATAGCCTCATATTTGTTGATGTTGAGGTCGAACACATGGACCTGAGAGAGAAATGGAGGAGGAGGAGCAGGTAGTTTTAGTCTTTGCATTAAGGCTGTGTGAATTTATGGTTTAATATTTTTAGTGTAATTAGCACCTCTATAACCTATTCTCTTGCAATCAGCAAGCTTACGATAATGGATGTTAAATTTAAAAGTAATACCATCAAACTCATTATCATTCATGTACCACCTAAGAATAATCTCAGTTCTGGCAGATGAAAGCCGGAGATGGGAGACACAGAATACAGGCTTAGATACTCATTAGATACTCATCTTGAATCAATAGTAAATTTCTTAGACATTATTAAGATAAGTGGTTTGGAAAATAAATGTATGGATGATTTATTTCTTCTTTTTTTGTTATTATTATCAAAATAGAGTTTATCTTAGTCAGAAATTGTGGATTTTACTATAGTGTATCTACAGAGGAGTCGGTTGCACGGTTTACCTTTCCTTCAGTGGTGACAGCAGCAAAGACAGTGGAAGAATATGGAGCCCAGGCCACATCTGTCACTGCAGCACCAATTTCCAATTCAAAGGTGAACATAGGAGACCTGTGAGAGACATGTATTGTTACTTTTATGAAACTACTATTCAGTCCAAATGAAGCTCTAACAGAAACTACAGTGCCCCATTCTGAATTAATCTAATGTGGGCAGAGAGAGAGAGAGAGAGAGAGAGAGAGAGAGAGAAAGAGAGAGAGAGAGAGATCCAGAGCCTTTGTTCACATGTAGGCTGTCAGAGTAACTGTGCTATGCTTTTAAAGCATCAACAAGACCGTCACAACCAGTAAGAACAAGAGAGAATCAGTAGTATCACATAATCCCATTTAAAGGAGAGTGCTTGATGAATTTATCCGCTGGTGTTTGTATGTACACCAGACTTAACAATTCTCTGTATATCACTGACTGCATCTGTGCAGGGAGCTGCCTGCCACTCTCTGAGCTTTTACAATGAGATTAAAGTCAGTTTTCAACTTTACAGCAATACACATTTTTAGTACGGGAAGGTTAATATACACTGTCATATGAAAGTTTGGGGTCCGTAAGATTCTTTTATGTTTTTGAGAGAAGTTTCTTACATCCACCAAGGCTGCATTTATTTGATGAAAAATACAGTAAAAGCAATAATATTGTGAAACATGACAATTTAAAATTACTCTTTTCTATTTTAATATATTTTAAAATGTAGTTTATTCCTATGATGGCAAAGCCAAATTTCCAGTAGCCAATACTTCAGTCTTTAGTGTCACATTATGCTTGGGAAATCATCAGCTTTACCACACAGATTTTGATACATGAACAGCTTAATAAAACAGGCCGTGTGCCATAGTAGACTAGAGGCTAGTTGTTGGTGCAAATACGAGGTACGTTACTATTCTTGAAATAAACACCTAATATTTATTTGGTACATGTAGTCAACATAACCAAAAGTTGTTAATATTATTTGAGGTACTGTATGGTGGAGGGGCTTGTGGGCTCTCGCAGTTAGAACTTAATTGCATCTGTCGGGTACATGCTTAAATAAGAATTGATGCCATGGGCCAAATTTAAATAAAAACTAACATTTTAATTTAAAAAAGAAAAAATATCTTGGACAAAAAGGAACTTATATAGTCAGAGGCCAAAAGGGCAGGTGCCTGCCAGTTATACTCACAACACGGGATGATCTTTTGGTGCAAAATTTCATATCAGGTAAAAAAACAAAACTATATGTGACCCTGGACGACAAAACCAGTTATAAGTGTCAATTTTTTGACATTGAGATTTATACATCATCTGAAAGTTGAATGAATAAGCTTTCCGTTGATGTATGATTTGTCATTGATGTATGATAGGACAATATTTGGCTGAGATACAACTATTTGAAAATCTGGAATCTGAGGGTGCAAAAAAATCTAAAACTGAGAAAATTGCTTTTAAAGCTGTCCAAATGAAGTTCTTAGAAATGCATATTACTAATACAAAATTTTTTATATATTTATGGTAGGAAATTTACAAAATATCTTCATGGAACAAGATCTTTAATTAATATCCTAATGATTTTTGGCATAAAAGAAAAATGTATAATTTTGACCCATACAATACATTACACAGGCAGTGTGGTACTTGATTAGCCTACCCAAAAAGAGTGAGAAGATGTTTGGCCTGTTGTTGAGATCTGGAAAAATTACCCTATTGTACAATCTAGTCTCTATGCTGTCAAATTTCACTAAGTATGTTCCTAACAATAGAAATAAGATTCAGCACATAATTGCATCAATTGTAAAAACACAAATAGATTGACTGATTAAACATTTAAGTAAGATCATTGTAAATGTTAAAAAATAAATTTAAACGGATTATTGTTCATATTTAAATTGTAACAGGCTGGAAAAGGCTGCTGTAGACATAGTGCTCTAGTGTAGGGAATGGTGCTCATACTTCATAGTTTGATCCCAAATGTTGACCATCCAGTCCCAGCTGCAGGAGATGAAGACATCAGGATGGAAGGGATTCCACCTCACACGAGTGACATTCATGAAGTGGGCATCATATGTCTCCACGAACCTATTATAGAGTTTGGAGCCCTGTGAAACACAAACTCATTACTGGTTAAAATAACGTTACAAAACTGCTGTTTTGTACAACAGCACACTTGCTCCTTTTATACTGCTTAACTATCCACCTGTGGTTATGAATAACATTTGCAGAAGTAATAGTGATATTTAAGATATTCCTTGCAGAGATCAACACAATTTTTCTTGAATTAATCCTGCAGCATCTGTTAAAATTGAAGGGATGTTGCCTTAACATGATACATATTTACTTATTTCTGTAATACATGTGAATGGCAAAAACATTTGTTTTGATAGGTGGAATTAACAGGTGTGTGTGTGTGTGTGTGTGTGTGTGTGTGTGTGTGTGTGTGTGTGTGTGTGTGTGTGTGTGTGTGTGTGTGTGTGTGTGTGTGTGTGTGTGTGTGTGTGTGTGTGTGTGTGTGTGTGTGTGTGTGTGTGTGTGTGTGTGTGTGTGTGTGTGTGTGTGTGTGTGTGTGTGTGTGTGTGTGTGTGTGTGTGTGTGTGTGTGTGTGTGTGTGTGTGTGTGTGTGTGTGTGTGTGTGTGTGTGTGTGTGTGTGTGTGTGTGTGTGTGTGTGTGTGTGTGTAAGTGAAAGGATTTTGGAGTCAGTAGGACTCAGTAGTTTTTGCATGTGATGTTTGTAATTTAGAAGAAAAAATGTCATACAGAGCAAAGTAAAGCACACAGATGAGAAACAAAACTGTCTGGTCTGTCAAAATGAATAGTTTGAATGCTAGTCTACCCCTGGCTGGCAGAGTGAAAAATATTAATAAGGAGAGACTGATATGAATGTTATTAGCCTCTGCTGCCGTCCCGTGCTACCGTGATCGCAGTGCAGAGACAGGTAGCTAATAAGAAGACTTCCTTGTTTGATAATATTATAAACAGTGACTGCTCAGCAGGAAACAATCACTACAAACACAAGCTCCTTCTCCCAGATTCTAACACAGAACAACGAGATGACTCAAGACTGCAGATCTTCAGAGAGCAAGATGTTTACAGGGTATTTGTTAATGTAAAATATATAGATTGAAAAAAAAAGTTTAGTTGATTAATTGTATGATTGGCCTTGGTGTAAAGGTTTATCTTGCCTGTGATGGTGTATGACTGACCTTGTGAATCTTTCCATACTCAGAACCAACAAGAAAATTGTCCTTTTGTTTGTGGAAGTCCAGATTTGTTCCAACTAGTCCCATAAAGAAAATGTCTTCAGTGAGTATGATAATTAATGCATGCAATTTTTTCTCATTAGCACATATATTCAGTTTGACATTATCATTCTGTTCTGAAATTTCTATGGGCTGCATTTCCCAAATTCATCGTAAGCCTAAATTGCTTACGATGCTTTTGGGAAACGTAGCAGTGAACATTTTCTGAACTCCTTTGAGGAGCTTCTTATGAGACCTCAGACTCAAACATTTAACAAGTCATCTGAATTATCATCAGACCTCAAACCTCAATATCACCCATGAATGAAACACTGTCATACAAAGCTAAATGCAAATACCAGCTGTGGCAAGATTATATTTAAATCTGTATTATGTGCAGGAAGGATGGGTAAAGTTTTTGTGATTGTGAATGTGATTACATTTCTTGTTCTATATTGTCAACATACAGTAGTCACAGCCGAAGGGTCTCTGTCTTTATACTGAGAGAAACCCCCACTCACATCATCACTGCATGTTTTTATAAATATCATTTTTGTTCATATTGGTTGTACAATGAAAGCTGCTTATAATGGAGCATTATTAAATACTTGTATTACATACTTGTAATTACTGACCAGTGTGGTAAGGTGGTTCATACCTGTGGAAAAGACATCCTTAAGGTTATCAGGAATTGTGTCTGGGACTGGGAGCTTGATCATGTCTGTGAAGACTAGTTCATGCTAAAATCAAAATGACTGGCATCAGACAACCTAGTACAGTAATGACTTGCTTGCTTTAGAATCAACTTTTAGATATTTCTGTACCTTTATCAGAGTCCAAGACACCACTCGTCCATCAGCAGACACAGAGATGAAGTTATGATTACTGTCCAAATCATCTTTCTGCCACTTCACCTGTAATGAAGACAATGAAATACAAAACACAGTACAAGTGTCACAGTAGTGTATATCGTATGCAATTATTGTTTAAAATAATACTATATTATATAGAATATTTGCACTGCATTGTGGGATAAGACTAAGAGCACACTGCAGAACGTGCTCTGGTTGTGTACTGCGCATTTTTGGCTAAATACACTATATTGCAAAAAGTATCGAGACACCTCCTTCTAATAAACAGGTTTGACTACTTTATTAATTTCCACGAGTACAAATCTTAATGTTTAAGCATATAATGATATTCTAGGGAATTGTATGCTTCTAATTTCATAGCAACAGTTTGGACAGGTCCCTTTACTATTCAATGCCTCTGTGTATAATAAGGGAAGACAGACACAGTAGACAGTTTTGCATATTACAGGACTAGCAAGAGTAGAATGGTACGATTCCGAACATTATATTAAACATACAGTTCCACTGTCATATCATACTTTAGGTAGTGAAGGCTTATCAGTATTGTTTTAATTGACTCCATGGTCACATCCTCATCCATACCTGTGTCACAGCCCCTTTATGTCTTCCAGGGCTGGCTCTGCTGTTCCAAAAGAGCTCATCGCTCTTTTTCCTTAGGTTATATACTGCAACACAGCCGTCATACAAACCTACAGCCACCAGGTGGGACAGATGCTCATGGATATCTACACACATTACGCCTGAGACCGTGTTAAAGATGAATTCTGGGTAATTGGGGTTCCTCAGGGTGTACAAGACAAGCATGCCACCCCCCTGCTGAGTAAATTCATCTGAACGGGGAAGATATAACACATTTAAGAGCCATTTAACTTACAAATGATTGCTTGTATATGGTAAATAGTAAACTTACGTGACCCAAGACCAACCGCAAACAAATCGTTGTGATTTTGATCCCTAGAAATAAAAAATTACAAATGCCAAGAGGTGCTTTTTATTTAACTTATGACTGCATTTTTTAATACAGTGTGAAACTCACCAGCAGAGGGCAGTCACAGACAGACTTTTGGCTTTATCGTACTCGAATTTCCACAAAGGGAGCAGAGTGCCCTTCTCTCCTCTGAATTCATCAGATGCATCCTCAAAATGCTTAAAATCTGGGGTTGGATATAAAGACATTTACTTAAGAAAAAGAAATGCTCTTTTTTCATTTCTGTCCATCTGTCCGTAATCCAAAATTATGGGTGTAGCAATGAAAATAAATAATTTATTATACTTACCATATAAAATGTCTGCATATGCCCTGTGAAACACCTTACCCTCCACGTACCTGGCCAGCCCAGCCAGATGGGCTATATCATAAGTCTATAAGCACAAGAGGGGTTTCGTTATAAAAGATAAGTCATTTTCTTGATGAAAGTGTGCACTTTGTTACAACACCACCTTAATTTGTGAATCTTCAAATTCTTCCTCCTTTATGGACTGATGGCTTGATTTGTCCCGGCTCTTAATTTCCTCTTGGTAAAAATCATAGATTTCCCACTGCAGAAAGAGCAGGGCATGCTAACATTGTATGTGTCCATATTCACTGTAGTACATAGGCTAACGTTAGTTCTGTTTTGCTGCAGATCTAACAAAATTTTGATCAAAATAATTCACCAGCAAATTAAAAGATTTTCTTACCTGGCTGGCTGTAGCGCTGAAGTTGGCGACCTTGGTGGACTTCAGTGGACTGGTTTGAGTTGCTTTGTCCTACAAAACATTGTTTTAAACAAAGCAAATAGTGTTGTAATATAATACTAGTAATAATAATTAATAGTAATAGCAGTAATGTGACCCAAAGGGCCAAGATTCTTCTGCTGCTAAAGAGTATCTGAAATCCCAACTTCCATATATAACTATCAAATATCATGTTTTTAAATAATGGGGGTATATCAAGGATGTGTATTGTCGCCGTTTTCATTTTCTGTTGATACAAATGAGATGAGAATACAGACAGAGTACATACATTATATAAATGTGCAGACGATAAGGCGCTGGTTACACTTTTATGGAAAGGTTGTCAGTCATGAGTATGAAGATGAGAATGGAAGAGTTGAGATGAGTGTGTGAGTATAGAAGTTTTAAGAGAGTCTCGGAATAATAATAAAAAAAACTATAAATAAGTTGAACTTTAACAAAGTTCAAGCCAAAAAAGTTATGTTGGCTTGAGAGAGCGCCACGACGCTCAAACTTCAACTGTCAAAAATGACCATCAAAACAGACACACATCTATCTATTCTCAAGCCAACAAAAGGTCTGTTATAAACTTTACTTATCTAGTTTGCTTTCTCTATAATCGTAATCATACCTCTTCAGATTTCACCGTCTCAAGTTTGCTTTCATCTTCTGCAGACATTGTTGCTTTCAACCGCTCCCGTCTCGGAAACTGCGTTGTCAAGGCAGCGGCATCTGGCTCACGTGACATTAATGCGCATGCGCATAATGAGATGTTCCTCACCTGTGCCTCAAGAACTGTAGAGCAATCCTTTTGTGTTGTGACAATTAACAAATTGTCTTAATTAACAAAACAAGTGTTAATTAATAAAACAATCTAATAGGTAGAACAAATATTTATTGTTGGTTTCTGGTACTAGCTGTATCCCTTCTATCCACAACCGCGAATATAACACGTAATTACTGTATGTGCATTACTGTAAGGGGACGTTTAGGGCTGTGGTAGGTGTATACATTCATAAAACATAATTTAACAGGTAGCATTTTTCGTTGTCGAATTGTACTACCCACTGTTGTTTTGATGGGAGGTAGCAAAATCTGACAGGGTAACGTAACGTTAGGACAAATCGACAGAACACCGGTTTATGATGAGCATAGTTATAGATTACTATTTAGCCTTAATCTAGAGTTGGTTCATCCTCTGCCGATGGGCATTGTGTGTAAGTGTCGTTAATCTTGATGGTTATACACGATGCTTTGTGTCCCTTTAACTTATAAATAAATAAATATAGGCATAAAAGCAAGTCCTCCCACAATGCATTGTTTAAAAAAATGCTTTGGAAAAAGAAGAAAAAACATTCCATGACGTCACAGTGCAGGAGTTGTTGCATGTAAATGAACGCTCGTAGATTGATCACCACCATTCGCTTCGGTGACACTCAGAGCAGAAGCGAAGATTATCACCTGAGAAAACCCTCGAAGTTTGTCCACAGAGCGACTTTTACAACGCTTCAGTGTGAGCACAAGCTCTTCAAGAGATATGGAGAATCGACCAACAGGCAGTTTACATTTCAACATAATTTTGTGAAAAGTTTAGGCTATATATACAGCAGTTAGAAAATATAACGTGAACAGGCATTGTTATAGGGGTTCATATAATTTGTGTAGGCTACATTGAAAGAACAAACGTTGCGATTATAATTTATTAATATTTTCATAAACTATTTTTGTAGTTTGTTTATCGGTGTAGTGTAGGCTACAGCAGTGTTTACTTCAAGATTTGGTGAAATGGAATAATACTCAGACTTCCAAAAATTACAACAAATCATGGGAGCCCATTTAGCAGGAGTATCTGTAACATTAACAGCCCAACTGTTTGCGTACATAAAGCATGACCGGACTTCATCAGCAAAGAAGAGCAGTGGGCAAAAAACTGTCTGTCAAATACTAAGAGGGATTGTGTCCAAATGACACAGAGGGCCCTGGTGCAAGTTGTACCTCTAGGCCTTGGGGTTGAAATCGTGTTCTCCCCGCTAGCATGGTTGTTAGTTTTGATGTAAAAAAACAACAACAAAAACCTATATATATATATATATGAATGTATACACCTACCACAACCCGTATTTCTCTGTTTATTTTTGTCTTTAGAAAAAGGCAGAAGAAGAAAGGCATCAGTGGGTTTATTTAAGAGAATGTGGCAGACTGTAAAAAGTGCAACACAAAACAATGAAGGGCCCTCTTCTGCCACAGCCTAACACAACTTTAGTGGGCCCTCAGCCAGATCCATCTATTCTCGAGTCAGTGGCTCTACAGGTTCCAACCAATCCTCAACCAGATCAATCCAAACATAAATCAATAACTCTGCAGGATCCAGATGATCCTCAACCAGGTCCATCTGTCCTTGAGACAGCAGTTCTGCAGGATCCAGATGTTCCTCAGCCAGATCCATCTGTCCTCAAGCCCATTGCTCTGCAGAATCCAGTTGTTCCTCGTACATTGCCACCTTGGCCTGTCCAGGGTGCTTTCAGGCGAAGAAGACGCATTGGAGATCCAGTTCCATACATCCCTCCAGCTACTCGTAAATCTTTTTCTGCTTGCCAGCCATTTCTTGTTCTTGCACATATTAGTTTTTACACCTGTGTCTAGTATCTGTTTGTTTATACATTTGTTTTATGTCAGATACCTCAATCAAATCTAACTGATAAATATAGTACTTGATCCAAGTAGTATTTTTTCCCCTATATTACCTATGTAAAGAAATACAATATAACGAACTTGATTATCATGCCCTTTTTCATAACATCATCAATATTTAGTCTCCAGGTAGCTGATTTGTACTAGATGTGTTTATTCTGTTTGATAATTCACACCCTTTGCTGCTACTGAAGTCCATGTAAATTAACATGCTCTTTTTTATCTTTTTGCAGTTCCATTTTGTGAATTTTATGAATGGGGGAGGTTAATTGGAAAAGGAGGCAATGGCTCTGTGTATGAGGGGATCCGGAAATCTGATGGCCAGAAGGTACAATCACTTTTGCTGTATTCACCAAATATATGAATTTGATGAGTGCTTTAATCAAAACATGTTTTAAATATATATAAAAAATTGGTGTTAATGAGAATATTCAGTCTTTAATATTAATTAGTATGATTGATTTACCCATTCTTTTTACCCATTTTTGTTTATCCTTTCTTTATTATTTTGCAGGTCGCCATCAAATTTATTCCAAAGAGGACAAGCGACAATAATATACAAATTGTAAGTTGGCAAAACTTTATAAATATATCTATATTAATCAAATTAATCTAAATACAAGTTTGTGAGAAAATCAAAATCCACTTCTCCACCGCTGAGCCGAGCTCAAGTGGAAACATTACTGGAACCGTTCTTGTTCAGCCCGATGGTGGAAGAGCAGCTAAACATACCCATAATGAACTAACCTTTTATTGATTTTGTTTTTCTAGCTTGGATGCTTTGAGCCAGTGTTTGAAGAAGTGGCTATAAATCTGGTGATGAAACAGCCTCCGCTAAGTCCGCACATAGTGTATATGCTGGAATGGTTTGAAGAGGAAGATGACTACATCCTCATTCTGGAGTATCCTCGTCCCTGCAAGAGTTTGCACAGATTCCTCAATGACAACAGGCCACGACTAAATGAATCACTTGCACGTGGCCTGATGATCCAAGCGGTCCTCGGAGCAAAGCACTGTCTTGACCGGGAGGTCTTCCATTGCAGCATCAAAGAAGACAACATGCTGGTCAATACATCGACGATGGAACTCAAATTAATAGACTTTGGTGGCAGTTGCCTCATCAATCCTTCTGGCTTTGAAAATGGACATTTAGGTGAGTTGGCTTTTTGTCTTAATGCTTACAATAAGCTCTAGTAAGATTTCAGTCTCCTGTGTACTGATTTAATGATCATATGATGTATTTCTAAGAATAGATATCTAAAAACGGACAAATTAAATGCTTGTTCAATGTAAAAATCTCTTGCTTCAATGAACAGGAGGTTGCCGCCCACCTGAGTACCCAAGTGAATATCACGCAGGCCCAACAACAGTCTGGAGTTTGGGCACTGTGCTTTACTCAATGGTGACTGGAAATAAGCCTTTTAAGACTGCATTTGACAGAATGATAGCCAATGTGACAATTGACCACACATTATCCAGAGGTAACAGAACCAATAACTACTAATAACACATAGACAATGGTATTGTTAAGCAAATGTTCATACAACACAATGTTAGCGTGACATACATGACTTACCAGCTGTCTTTTGAAAACTTGCACAGAATGCCAGGATTTGATAAACCAGTGCCTGACTCGTGATCCTGCAGAGAGAGCGACTATAGAGGACATCTTACAGCATGAATGGTTTCAGCAGGGACAAATTTCAGGAGTAGCTCAGGAGTCAGGTAGTGTAACATAGGGAAGGCAGAAATTATTTTTGTGAAAAGCAAGCAGTGCTTCAATTTTTCTATACATTTATTAATTCAGCAGCTGCTCCAAATCAGCCCCAGTCAGGAAAAACAGCACAAACCATTCAAGCTTAGTTAAACAATAAGCAGCAGACTCGGTGCACAAAAATGAGAAGCAAATTACTACAGCAGATAGAAAAACTCTTAAGAGCTAATCTAGTGCACAAAAAAAGAAGAAACAATTTTGAGGAAGTCTGAAATCATAAATCTAGTTGAATTATTGGGTGGGATTTTCTTAATAAATCATTTACAATTTTACGTATGGAGTGACTTGTCAGATGTTGTAAATCTGGTTTATTTCAAATATATATAGCTAAATTCTCATTTTTTTAATGACAGACGGTTGTCTTCAAACAGTGCATGAAGTGAATCATTTGTAATAAAATAAGAACAAGTTATAAAATTAGGTCTAATAAGAATATTCAGATACAGAAATGTGAAGTATCACTGCAAAGTGTTTACTGTATAAATTAAATATAGATTTATCTTTGCTAAAGCTGTTTTGTTGTTGTCAGATATTTAGAGGCTGCTGTCAGTTTAAGACTGAATGCACAGATCCAATACAATAAAAAAAGATTTTTTTTATTACCTTCTCTTCAAGACAACCGATTGTGTTTATGAGAAAACTTGACTAGAATTTTGAGGTAATTTAGAGTCTGTCCGCTCAAGCGCAAGGAGAAATTATGCACACATGCTTTCTGAAACGTGACTCTGTGTTCTGGTTAATATAGTTTACTAAAGATTCACCAGTTAAAATTCCCGTGATGTTCTTGTGTAGCAGGCTATGTTGTTAATCAGTATGTCTAATTACATAAATTTGTCAGAATTCTAGTTTTTAGCTAGGCCTATATTTGAGTAAATGTATCGGTTCTCATTTGACTTTACCCCTAAATAAGAGGTTTGTTAATTTAAAAACCGTCTGGCCTAGAAAGCTTTATAGATATGATTTAATTACATTGCATAATTATATTTATACAGTAAGCTATATTGTAGTAAGCTACTTTCTACCCAAGTAAACACAGTGTAGTGTACAACTATTCAAAATACTATATTGTATTGTAGTTTAACTACTTTAAATTGTAAGCAGTTCATGGCTTGACAAATTATACTTTGAAAGGAGACAAAGAATGAGATCCACCTTATTTCACCAGGGTCCTTATTTCCTGTGAAATAATGTACATTCAGCCGGTTATGATCGCAAAATAAACCCTTCCTATAAACCTAGATACTAATGTGTCGAAAAAATGTTGTTTTTCACACCTTAAGCACAGTAGATGGTTTTATAAATTCATGGATGACATTGTGCTGCATACAGGTAAAAAAAAAAACCTTTATTGAGTCACAGGTCATGTCCAAAGTGACTAAATGCAATACAGATAGAATTCCTCATGCGGCCCTTGTCATCACTGCAGTGCACTTGAAATCCAGTCAAAAACAAAAGAACAGAGTCCAGAGGCAGAGGATTTAATGCCAAACCATCATCCACATTGAGCAGGAAAAATAAAACCCTCTTAAAGTACTATCACCTACTTGAGACGCAGTTAATAAGACCACAGAACAGAGGTAACCGTATCAAAGAACAGAGAAGCTGCACGTATGTACAAAGTGTCAGATACAGAAACATCTCAAGGCTCTAAATACATCCAGACTGCTTTTGGTCACGAGATATAAGGTTGGCATATTCACATCACAGCAACACTCCTCCTTGCATAAGTTGTGTAATTGAAACCACATCATAATTAGAAACTGAATGCGTTGTACCAGATTTTGCTGGTTAGAATTGTTTTTGTATCTTAGAATGAACATTTGTTGTTTGTGTAATTGAAGTCAACTAGAAACCTTTTCTTTTAAGTGATACTTCCTCTGAAAGCTCTGACCAAGCTGCTGTTCCATCCAGATATATTGTAGTTTTATTTTTCATAAGCATCAAAACCGATATGAACAAAGGTGTTACAACAGGTAGTTACAGCTGTAGGAATAAAGCGAAGTTTTGGCATACATTATGTCTGCGACTGCTATAGGCTTGTATAACAAAAGAGAAAGTTTTATTGTTAGCACTGCTTAGAAGACATTGAGCCACTGAAAACCATAAACAATGTCAGACAACAAGCTTAGCAACTATAACACAATGAATTGTTTTAATTGCAGATATAACAGCTGCATTTCTGTGCTGTACAGAAATAAACATGAAATCGTGGATGTTCAAAACACCCTTCTGCCAGACAACACATTTCACACATGGAGGTTTGATTTGACATGGGTATGTCAAGGTAAGTCTTTGAGGCGTTCACAACAGAGAAGTTTGTGAAACCTCTTTTCGGCCAAATAATAGAGTGAAGCTGCAAACTGCTCATATAAATGCCACAAATACAGGCAGAGAAATTGTAATACTCCAAACATTTGTTAAAATGGCCACTTAAAATGTGCCCAAGGCATTCTGCTGGCATCAAGAAGTGTGCAAACCACTGATAGATGTCATTCTACAAAACTTACAGGAAAAAACTAAACAAAAAGACAGGAACACTCTCTTTGTTCTAATAGGTCTGTGGAGTTCAAACAAAGCTGCCTATATTTACAGACTGGTTAAAAGTTTAGCTGGATGCTTAAACTGATGAACGAGAGCTGGCGGCAAGGTAGAGAGAAAGTGACTGCTTTAGTTCACGTGAGCGGAGCGAGGGGTGCTGTGTTAGGAGAGGGTACTGTATGTCAGGCTAGTGCACTTTCGCCAGTTCTCTTGCCCAGCATTGATATCAGTGTGAATGGTCTAGCGTGACCTTTCATATGAAAAACAAAAAAAGTATCCCCCCCACACACAAAATGAATAGTACAAAATAAACTAAAAATTAACAAAATAATAAAGTAAAATAAGCTTGAGGCTTAGGAGTCGCTCTTCCAAAGTTTGATGGTTTTGTCGTTTTCTAGTGCTGCTGATGCAATGATGTTTTCTGTGGGGTGACATGCGGTTGAGATCACCACATCTACAAAAAAAAGGGATAAATTTATTTCACACAACATTAGAAATTTGCGCACACACATACGTACGCAAGTCTAAATTAAACCTCAACAATCACCTATGGAGTAAAATAGAATAAATGAATGACAAAAAGTAGACCAAAATAAATCTGTCAAATTCCGTACTGCTCAGCTGGAACGATTCGCAGGAAGTGTTCAAACTGTAGGGCTTAAAGAGCGAGTTCACCCAAAAATGAACATTCTGTCATTAATTACTCACCCTCATGTCGTTCCAAACCGGTAAGACCTTTGTTCATCTTCGGAACACAAATTAAGATATTTGATGAAATACGAGAGCTTTTTGACCCTCCATAGACAGCAAAGGTCCTACTACGGTCAAGGTCCAGAAAGGTAGTCCTTACTACGTTTCTGTGCCTTGACCGTGGTAGTACCCTTGCGGTGCCTAGGGAGGGTCAAGAGAGCTCTCGGATTTCATCAAAATGATTTAATTGGTGTTCAAAGATGAACGAAGCTCTTACGGGTTTGGAACGACATGAGGACGAGTAATTAACAACAGAATTTTTATTTTAGTGTGAACTATCCCTTTAAGCTTCTAGTGTTAAAATGCCAACTTATTGTTCCTACCTGTGTGCCCCTGTAGTTTCTGTACGATCTCCTTGGTCTGAAGGTTCCAAATATAGACCATGTTGTCCTCTGATCCGGAGACAATCCACTAAAGAGAAAGCAAAACATTTTTTGTGAAAAAACAGTAAATTGATGAGTATGCTCAATGTCCGTGTTTAGTGTGATGTGCTTAGTATAGTGTAGTTCCAATATACCTTTCCACCAGTGACAGAGAAATTAGCAAATATGCAGTACTTCTCGTTTTTATGACCGGTATACGTTTTCAAACACTAAACAAGAAACAAATATTGTTATACACAGACTAAGCATTATTTTTATGAATTAATACAATTAAACAGACAAAAATCTTACCTTTCCTTTGCTGTAGTCCCAAAGCTTCAAAGTGCTAAAACACAAAGGGAATGCAAGTGTCTTTTCAAAGGTCATGGAAAAATAGAATTAAAAATAAAATGGAAATGTCTTTTTTTAAGAATGAGCAGCATAAAAGGCTTAGACTAATAAGAAGGCTCTGACTCACTTATCCAGAGTGGCAGCCAGGATGTATTTGCCATTGGGGGAGAACTTCACAAATGACACAGGTGGGTTGTCATCATCTAATAACAATTTGCAAATATATACATTTTAATCCCTTTATTCTTATTAAAGCAGTCATACGTTTCGCAGTGTTTTACTAGTTTTTTGTTGGATAAATGTTATGCATGTTTGATAAGAACAAGTTTCATAAACACTTTAGAGGTACAAACTGTTGCTTTTGAAACAAGTCTGAACAAGTACTTTTGTGTAAAAGACTGGTCAACTTACCGATGAGTGTTTTAAGGCACTGCCCTGATGCTGTGTCCCATATACGGCTGTTTAAAAAGTCACATATAAGCATGTATGGTTGTTAGTTATACATCCCTGACATATTTATCCACTCTGTCAAAAAAAAAAAAAATTCTCCCTGCCAAAGTTCACTCACCAAAGTCCATCATAACTGCTGGAAACAATCAATGAGCCGTCTCTGTTGAAATGAACCTAAAACAAAGCAACAAATAAACATTTGCTAATTCAAAAAGGAAAATATAATCACCCGCTGTACACAATTGTGAATGTGATTATTTGCTCATCATAGGTCAAGTATAAAAGCACTCACTGCAGAGACAGGGTCCGAGTGCGCTGGCAGCGTCTTGAGACATTTCCCCGTTTTAACGTCCCAAATCCTCACACTCTCGTCAAACTGCCACAGAGATAATAATTAGCATGTTTGTTTTCCCGAATTAACGAAACGGTGAAATGATAAATGATTGTGAATGGACTTACAGATCCAGATACGATGAGGTTGGACTGGGGGTTGAAGTTACAGCAAAATACATAGTTGCTGTGACCCTTCAGTGTCTTTAAACACTTCCCCTGGTGATATAAAGAAACAATAAGAAAAAGCCCTGAATATCATAAATTGAGCTGTGATATTTTATATAAATTTGATATTCAGAAGTTAAGCTTTGGCTTGTGGTGTTGACTTACAGAGCTCACATCCCAAATTTTCAGTGTCTTGTCATCGGAAGCTGAGACCAGGAGATTGGAGTCAGAGGACCAGGCCACATCCGAGATGCCCTGCAGGTGAGGAAAACCAGGTCACATTAGACACCTCGTAAAGTAAACGCAGCGCTACTCTGAAACAATGGATCTTTTCAGGAACTCACCAGTTTGTGTCCAGATATCGTCTTTTCAAACTTGCCATCATATGCACCCCATATTTTGATCAGCTTATCAGCAGCTGGATGTAAAAAAAAAAATCAGAAGTGTTTAGCTTTTCTTCCACAACAGTAGTTCATCTATAACAGAGTATCTCAAAGGGGGGCTTTTTGAGTTTATTAAAAAATAATGAATCATAAAAATGTAAATGAAATAAAATAAACAAGGCTGCCATCAAAATAAAATAGAAATTGCCATATGTCAAGTGTGATTATCAAATTGCGAAAGGCTGTGATTTAGTCTGTGCTGCATGTTTGAGTTAAATTCAGCACTGTGTTCATTTCCAATGTGGTGTGGTGGTTTGCAGAAAATGCTGCACCATACAAACTCCGTCGTTGCATTCTGGTAACATGAATAACGTTCATTTTGGAACTCAGCACGGATCAGGACAACTTTTTCACATTTGCATAATTTTCAACATTTTTGTGGACATGCAATTATATTCTCAAATAAAAGCTTGGAAATGTAAAGTTTGAAAGTTAAGAATTTAGAATATATTAGTACTGTATCTTTTAATGTAAAATAATTATTATAATAATTACAATGTGTTCCCGAGGCTCAGTGGTAGAGCATTGCGTTAGCAGCGCAAAGGTCATGGGTTCAATTCCCAGGGAACACACATACTGCCAATAAATGTATAGCCTGAATGCACTGTAAGTCGCTTTGGATAAAAGCGTCTGCTAAATGCATAAATGTAAATGTATAATTATCAGATATAACTTTATATTCAAGTGCAATAGTATTACAATGGAAAAAATAAATAAAACCAACTTTATGATTCTTATCACTGAAAGAGGTTTTAGTTTCCAATCGCATCAGTGTGGGGTCTCTTGTTCTTTTTGATCAAATTCTGCAGCCCTATACATGTAAAAACACTATAGAAGTCAATGGCTACCAGCAACTGTTTGGTCAAAACAAATTATCTTCTGTGTTCAACAGAAAAAAAAAAATCATGTTTTTCAAATCATGTCAGGTTTGGAACAACATAAGAGTAAGTAAATGATCTTAAAAGTGATAGTTCACCCAAATATGACATCTCTGTCATAATCTACCCATTCCAAACCCATAAGACTTTGGTTAATCTTCAAATCACAAATGAAGATATTTGTAATGAAACAAGAGATTTCTGTCCCTCCACTGAGAGCAAGTAATCCATATCTTATGAACTGATATGAGATGTATGTATTTGTGTTGATAATTTTTCAGATGTAAATACAAACCTCAAATAAGTCAGTTAAGTCGGGTTTCAATTCTGTGAGGGTTAATTAAAATAACCTTTGTGTTTCGAAGAATAAAGTCTTATGGATTTGGAACATAAGGATGAGTAAATCACAAAAATCTTTAAAATCTCAAGAGGTATTTTACGTATCAGGAATCCCTGTTCTATAACACATAACTACTTTATATTAGTGCTGTACTGGTACAAGTACTTACATGAGCTCGCGAGCCACTCCCCACTCGGACTGAACTTGACAGAAGAGACCGCTTTTGTATGGCCAGCCAATGTGAATTTCAAGGTATAGTTTGGCTTCACGGGTGCTGACTGAGATAGAGCAGAACTCACATCATTAATGACGCCATGAAAAGAGACATGACATCGTCACAGATCATATTAGGTACATTTCTGTAGTAAAGCTGCTATACCATTTATACCACAAGTATGTCCGTTGCACGATACAAAAATCATATAAAAAACAATTCCAAACTGTGTCGCAGACGGGCGTTCCCAGTGATGTTTTACCTTGCTCTGGCTGGCGGAGGCAGCTGATGCCGGCTGTGTTTTTGTAGCCTCTGTGTCTGGTTTCTTCTCCTCAGTTGCCATGGCGACCAAGTTGGAGAGAATGGGTTTACAAAAGCAAGTTCAACGTCAACCCGACTGTCCAAAAGAGAAGCACTGATGAGCATTTGTATGATATTAGTCTTCAGATGACATAGAACGGCTACATGTAAAACTAATAACTAAGCACGATGCCAGTCAATTTGTTAGTTCTCAACATCTTTCCAATATAAATATCATGCTAAGAGTTCTGCCCCAAGTATATATTTTTAATTTACATTTTAAAATGTACTAATTTCCTCTCTCACACTTAATATTTTTATATAATAATAATATTATATAGAAAAATATAATAGCATTTTGTTCACTTTGTACTGTCCCAATGAAGCTATTTAATGTGGAACAAATCAAATAGTAACTGAATTTAGTTCACACAAATAATCCTTTTCAAAAGTTTGTTTTCTTAAAATTATGCTCTTTTGGCATCACTGACTGTTTTGTGGCCTTTTGTGATCCCTGGTCCCAGGTTTGTTAAGGGCTGCTAGTCTGCCCTCTGACAAAAAGCATCCAGGAGCTCTATGTATTTTGGTTTCCCACAATGCTCTGTACTTTTAACTTCTTCCTAACTATATTAATATCCCAGCTTTACCACTCAGGACTCATAGACGGCTATTAACACTTCAAGGAGTCACTGATGCTGGATGAACCAACACACGATATAAAGCACCAAGGGTATGTAAAGAGATAAAGAAGGTTATACGTGTAAATTAAAATGATTAAAACAAATAATAATAATTAAATGAACAGTTTGTATAATTTCACAATCTGGATAGGCATGTAAACTGATAACGCACACCTGTACATGAGAAAACACATACTTTGCATACGCCACCTAAAGCATATAATATGACATCAGTATGCGCATAAAATAACAAAACAGTTATATTAAAAATAATCAAATTCTGATAAAGCAGTGTTTCCTCTGAACAACATTCATGACTAGACTAATGGCAATGGGAAACTGACTAGAGTCTAAAACCATCTGGATAAATACTAACGCTAAAATCTAGATATCATTTACAGAGCTCGTGTCTGTCAGGAAGATCTGTAAAAACACCATTACTGTTAGCAGCTAGGCTATCCGAGAGACGCAGGGCCTCAGAGAAACCATACATCACCAGAAACACATGTATCCATGGTATTTACATATCTTCGTGTCTAAAGTCATGGTGTATCGCGATTGCTTCCGTCATCCGTCCCATCCCCAAAACATTAAATACAGTAAAGATTGATGGATAATTTCTCTGCACACATGCCTCTCTCACTCTCTCCCCATACATTCAGACAACAAAAGCAGCGAGTAAACTCACCCACTGGCGGCTGCTGAGGGGGTAATAAAAGCTGCGGTTGGCTTCTGGGACGAGTCCACTACTGGCTTTGGATAAAGATTTGTTCCTGAATCGCGCGACAGGCCGTTTTGATCATGCAATGAGTTGGTGATCGTGCTGAATGTGATGGTGGATGAGCGCCTCTGCACCGCAGGCTCAGGCGGTAATGTGGCAGTGATTATGAAGCTGCAGACTCGGAGCCTGCTGCATCCACAGTCCCGCACCTAGATTCCCGTTTTCCAGACCCCTCGTTTTTCGAGACAGCGCCTCCTATCAAATTGGATCGAAAAACACATGGATAAACACGTGAATAACCGAAACGTGAGTATCGTCAATCTTAAAATGATTTCGTCAAAATTATTTCTTTTTTAATCAAACTACTTTAAAGCTCATCGATAACACCAACATATGAACAGTCTATTTAATATTTGTAATGATAGTTTGTAACAAAATTTGAGCCGTTAATGTATGTTTTTTCGCCTTTTTCCCCCGAAAATATTTTGATAGCTAACGTTAACCTTGGACTTTTTGTAGACAAGCCATTGTAAAAAAAATATTAAAATTAGTTGACATTAAAGTAGACCAATTAAATACATTAAGTGTGTTATATCAAAGAATTTAATCATTAATTATTTAATCAGATTTACCTTTTTTTAATTACCGGACCCTTTCTCCTAAACTATAAATTGAACAAATTAATGCCGAAGTAATTATTTTATTTTACTTTATATAATTTATGTAGACTACTTAAATTAGTTCTTATAAAACGTAAGTATTAAAATGGATCAATATTAATTTAACTGTGATATAACTCATAGGCTGCAGTTGCCTAATAATCAAATTTGCTATGCCTTCACTATGTATTTACCAGTCTATGGTATTAACATGTGAGCTAGAATGTGTCATTTGGCCTTTTTGGGGGTTCCTTGTTTAATTTGTATTGACTGAAATTTGACTATGGGCTCTGTGGGGTGGTCTTAAATTTTGAATTTGAGTTTGACTCTCTCTTTTTTTTTTTGAAGATGGATATAACAATTCAAACGGGGAAATCACTTCCAGAATTACAGAAATGTAATAAATGCTGCAGTGATTTTCACTGCCCATTCTGTGCCCCGATATATTTCAAACCGACAAAGTTGTCCAAAGTTCAGAAACATGTTAAAGGACACTTCAACAGAGCAGTGCAACATGAAGGTAACATTAGCAAACATCTTTTTTTTTTTGCTTTTTGAAACATCATAAGACTGTGTGTGACAGTGCAATTGTATGCTGTTGTATTCCAGGGTACACCATACATCGATGCGGTCGCCCCTGCCGAACCCAGCAACATTACCATTGCTTGTACTGCGAGTCCACAATTTTAAGGAAGCCAGATTTTATCACACATTTAGGATCCTGCAAATACAAGCATGCTAAGAGAGCAAGTGCCACTGATGCCTGTAACAGCACACCCACTGCTGTGGCAACTGGTGTTGCACAAGCTACTGCCATTGCTGTTCCAGCTACCACAGCCATCTCTGCCACCTCTGTGGCTCCCATCTCTGTGCCTCCCAGCACTGTGGCTCCCATCTCTGTGCCTCCCAGCACTGTGGCTCCCATCTCTGTGCCTCCCACTGCTGCGCCATCTACCAAAGCCATCGCTGCCACCTCTGTGCCAACCACCTCTGCCATTGTCAGGCCCGTCACAAAAACTGGCATCCGTGTGGGTCCAAAAGTATTGCAGAAATGCCCCAAATGTAATTTGACATTTTACAAAAAAAATTAAAAAGGCCATTGAACGAAGAACCACAGCAAAAATGATGGACATTTCATCCTCATCCCATCTCAAAATGAATGCATGTTAGATCCCCAGAATGGACTGTATGCAGTCCACAAAAGTATTCATGGGGCTTCTACTCCACTCCATGTTCAAATTAAAATATGGGGGGAACAACATCATGTTTCTTGTGAATTAGGTGAGTGCCAAGCTAATATGGAGTTGGCATGGAGAAGTGGACTGCAGTCATACCAGTGTGTACACCTCCGGTCAGTTTCATACTGCAAAACCTTTTTAACCTCGCCCTCACTCAGAGAAGATAGTCTTAAAGAAATGGTGAAAAGCAAGTGGTTTGGGAAAGACAAAATTAAACTGTGTGTTGATCGTCAAACCCTAGCCAAAGAAAATAATGCACCACTTTCAGTTCTGTCAAAGATTGGAGCCCCTCCATCTAAAAAATTTATATCGGTTCATGAGCCAACTATTTCATATTACAGCAGACTAGGCAGAGTCATGGTGTCTTATGATACAAAAAAAAATTCATGGCACTGTCCTTGTGCAAAAACACAGAGATCATGCACGCATAAATACATCGCAAAATGGCACTTATTCCAAACCAATGCAGAACTCTTTCGGAGGGTCCGGAGCACTGAAAGGAGCGGTGAGGAGTTTCAGGTGACAGCAATGGAGGAAAGTGATGGAACTCATGTGGGTGAAAACACCTACCCACCAAAAGATGCTCCAGCAATACAAGGCATGGTACAATACATCTTAATGAACAAAAAGATACCTTCTACTATTCCCAACCATTTGAGACTTTCTTCAGTGGATAAGGAATTTCCACGACACCTAATTCCTGAGGAGACATTGTGCTACCACTGTCCAAACCGCATGGTCCTCAGTGACCCGATCTGCATTACTCAAAAGGCTAAAATTCTTACAACCTCAGGAATTGTCCAAGGTGGATTATTATTTATTTTTATGGTTGTGATTTTTGTACTTCTGATAATGTTGTGTTTTGAACTGAACCACTCCTTTTTTTATACCTTTTGTGTCTGCAGATATTCTACATACTACAAATACTGTCCTCAGTGTGGAGCACTGTACCGGTACCAAGAGTGGAGTGAAGGTCTACATAATTTCAATGACCATGTCCTTCTTGATCTACCTCTCTGCCTCACTATTAGAAACCTGTTGCAGGTGATGCTTATATTTTTTTCTTTATTCTTTAAAGTTGTTTTTATTATTGAATAGCAGTAATTAAGAGTGCCGTTTCTATATCATAGGTCCACACTGCAGTCAGCAGAATAGTTGAGTATTTGGAGTTAACTACAGGTGTCCAGTTCCCCTCAGCCGATACAGTTTTGCATGGTTATCTTCATTTTGAAGCTCTAACAGACCATGAATATCAGTATTCTTGTGTGACCTGTGGTGACCATCCGCCTGTGGTCATAATGGACCTTCACAAGAAGGCATCTTTTCATCTGTCAGGTAAAAAAACGTTTTAGTTTACGGATTGCACAAAGGTAGACCATGGTTTATGCAAATTTTTCTTCATTTCCTTTAGTGAGTGACCTTGCACAACCTCCAGAAGATTTTAATGGAGATGTGGATTCAGAACAGTTTTGGAAGGCACTGACAGAGGAAAGAATTGCCCGTGGATTTGTTTCAAGTAAGAAAGCAAATCCACCAGCAATTATTAAATGTTACACCTATGTAGATTTGTATTTAGTAAGATAAGACAAAAGGTTAAATGCTGATTTCTACGATATACTGACATGTTTTGTTTCCCAAAGGTCAAAAAAACAATCCATTCAGTGTTCCTCCAAGTTTTCACTTTTGGGCACCCTGGATAGGGAAAAATACACGCCGCTCAGACTGTGTTCTTAACACAGAATTCGAGAAGATCCGTCCAGCAAAAGCAGCAGAGGTCTCTGAGATAACTGTCTCAGAAGATCGTCTGAGAGATGAGCTCTGCAAACAGAAGGTAAAATCTCTATTCAATGTTGTCATTATTTTATGTTGTTGTCCTATTAAGGGTTAAGGGATTCACTGACACATTTTCTTTAATAGGTGCAGGTGATTAGAAATTTATGCAGAGAGTGTGGTTTGGGTGCCACTGGATCTCGAATTGACCTCCTTTTAAGACTAACACAATTCTTTCTTCCTTTTTTCTTTGCTTTCTCCTGTTTACAGCAAGATGACAGTGATTAAGGCGATCGTTAAATAAAGTACAGAATTGTTTATTATTGGTGTTTTGTCTATTATTTGAGTTTTGCTTCACATTCAAAATATCAAAAAACAGGTTTTGTAATGTTAGCATGGTATAATGTTAATTAGACCATTATATGTTGAACTGAAAGAAAAAATGGAATTTGAAACATTGTACAAAAACAAACATTGTAGCAATATAATATCACATAATATTTTTTCAGAAGATAGTTCAATCTGTATGTGTATCGTTACATCAATAATTTCCTTTCAATTACACCACGCTCAAAAAATAAATACTGGGTAATTAGTTAGTTGAGAACACAATGATTTTTTTTTTGCCACATGCATTAAGCAGGGAACGCAAATATTTATTTGGATAACTTTAAATAAAAAGAGACCGTAATACTGCGTTCTAATGTTTTCAATGGCATCTGGGTGCGGTTGGAACAGCAGGAGGCGATCTGTCTCGAAAACGAGGGTCTGAGAATGCGGGACTGTGGATAGCAGCAGGCTCCGAGTCTGCAGCTTCATAATGTTGGTTAATGTGGCAGTGACAACTACTGCGCATGCGCAGATCTCAACGGCGGATCAAGAGGGACAATTTTTCAAACGCCGAGTTGATAGATTGTACCGTGCACCAAGGTTCAAGGTTTTCTTTCTTTATTTGTCACATAAAAAATTATACAGTGTATAATATCAGAAGTTGAAATGTAGTGAAATCATGTCCGCTCAGTGGACGGTGCAAAAAAATAATAAAAAAAAATAATATAAAAGTAACACAACACAAGAGCATATATATGGTAAAAAAAGAGAAAAAGAGAAAAAAGAGAAAAAAAGAGAAAAGAGAAACGAGAAGGAGAAGAAAAAAGAGAAGAGAAATGTACAGCATGCACAGTATCCGTTTTTATAATGAGCTAGAGGCTTTTAGAAGCTCTTTTATCTTTTTATTACTTTTATGCAGATCTACCAGATATTTTTGACCGTGTAATTATTATTCTAAACATGTAGCTATATCATCACACTATAAACAACAAAGAGGCATCCAAATATATCCATTTCCATTATAGTAAACAGCGACTTGAATATATATAAAATAATAATAATTGTATATAATTTGTTCCTATTAGCAGGAAGTTGACAACAGGCCTGGCTCTGAGTCAGACTCTCCATATCTAATATGCAAATTGTGCCTTTTACAGAAGCATGAAAAAAGGAACAAATAAACAACATTTTAAAAAATAGATTTTTTTATGGATTTTTTTATGGATATGGTTTCAAACTGGGAGTCGAGGACTCTCAGGGGGCCACAAGAGGGTGCTAGCAAAACATTTATAAATAAAACAACTTTCATTCAATGAATGAATTAATTTAATTGAAATAAATACAAAATAAATGTAAATATAAGATTATTAAAATATAATAAAAAATAAAAAGGTCGGACTAGTATTAAACAGACTGTAAAAAAAGAACTAAAGAGCAGATGGTTTGGGGTTGGACATAGCGCGCCAATGCGCATGCGCACAACACTCCGTGTACCTCATCTCTGTGCTGCTGACCAGCCTCCAAACAAGCGACGAGCCACTGGGATTATCACACGCTAGCCCTTCTCCTAAAGACCCTAAGTGAGTAGTGTGCTACAGTTTTATTTAAACAATGCATTTTAGCATAGTAATATGGATTTTATGTCAACATTTTAATAGAGTTCGCGTTCAATTAGTTAATCTCACGAGAAGCCGTTAGCGAGATGCTAACGTAGTTGTTTTCAACAAAGCGATAGCACAACAAAGCCTCTTTGAAATAACATGGCCAAATTCACTTGTTTGCCCGCTACGCCGTTCTATGCCTCTTTATTTACATGTAATCTCTATTTCTGTATATTGCGTTTGGGTGTGAGTAAATTATAGGACTTGGGATGGTGTGGAGACGGTCAGTGTAGATGCTAACTAGGTTAGCCAGCGGCAGCTGCGCGCCATCTTACGGTGAGTGACTGACTGTGTGCTAAAGCTAATCAGCTGTTCAGTTCAGCGCGCCCGCTCTATTTCCCTCCACCACATGCACAAATACAACAGGAGACATTTATTTCGTAAATATACTATATTTGTGGTCAGAGGTGGGAGCAATATGAAGGCTGTGTTGGAAACAATTAAGTTTGATTAATTGCTTTCATAGTTGTAGCATATGTGTGCATCAGTTAGATGAGAATAAATCTAATTAGTGTTGGATATAGCCGTCTAAGTTTTAATACTTTATGTTTTTTTTTATTTTTAATTTAAATATAATTATTTTGAAAATAGCTATTTTATTTGGAAATAATAAGTGGACCTACGTTAGTCCGGTGAGGCAGCTTGATTGTTTACGCGGTAATTCTGCGACTGCTGCTGTGGTTTCAAACTAAACACACGTGCTTTCATTAAGATTAGCTAATGCAATTGTGTAGTTTAAATATGTAGTTAACACTATTGGCATCACTTATTCATACCCAAGGTGTTCTAAACCCCTATGACTTTTTTTTTTCTCAGAAAAAAGTCTGAGTAACCATTTACTTTCATTGAATCTTTTTTCTCTCCGTGTAATAAGTGAATGGTGACTAAGACTGTCATTCTGTCTCTTTTTTATTCTACAAATAAAAGTAAGTCATGCAGGCTTGGAACAACAAAAAGATTAAATCACGACAGAATTTTCTTAAGTACATACTTTCAGGGAAGCATTTGAAAAAGTGTGTTTTTGCCATGTCAAAAACAGAAACCACCATTGTAGTGTTTCCAGCTCTGAATGAATGCATGTTGTTATTATTACCTGCTGTGAGCTAATGTATTAATAGCTCAGTTTTTACACATGGCCAATATAGGATTGTTTACAAATTGAGACCCAGTTGTTTGTTTTGGGGAGAGTTATCTGATATGAAAAAAATACCCTATATATCTGTATAAATAGGCTCATCCATGCATATGTTACTTAAAAAAAAATCAAAATGTCATAAGTTGATGGACATCACTGTGGTGATGTCACTTTTGTTTTTCCCCCAGTCTATAATACAGAGTCTTGTACAATATGGAATCTGTGCATGGTATAGCTGACTCTGTTCAGCTTAACTTGACTGGCTAGACTATGTATTTGCTCAAAGATTGGCTTCCAGAAACATGGAAGTGCTTATTTTAATTTTAGTTAACATTCAGATCTGTCTGAATCTAATCAACAACCTGTGGATAGGCCTGACTTTTTCTGATATATTTCACTTGAATGAACCTCAATGCATAAGGTACACAAAGATATGTTGCTGCAGCCTGCTTTCTCTTCATTTTGGCTTCTAAAGTGATTTTTAATGCAGTTGCAACTTGCAGTATTGCTTATGTCATATTTCTTGTTTTTAGGTCAAAGGTCGGGTCCTGCAATGGGATGTGATCCCTCTCAGATGACTGAAGAGCTTAGAGAGAATCTGAAAAGCATAAAGAGAAAGCACATTGAGAATCAAAAATAAGTCTGCCTGCGCAGAGTAATAAAGATCCCTTCCCGTTAAACAGTTTTTCCCTTTTTTGCCAAAATGTCAACGGTCACTTCAGCAACCCCAAAAGCTCCTGCGATCGCCATCCCTATTCCCCCTGAGGTGACCAACCCTACCAAACCTGGCCGCAAGACTAACCAGCTGCAGTACATGCACAATGTAGTTGTCAAGACACTGTGGAGGCACCAGTTTGCATGGCCTTTCTACCTGCCTGTTGATGCCAATAAACTTGGTCTTCCGGTGAGTGAATGAAATAGGGAACATTCAATGTCTTATAGCTATTGTAGTTTAAAAAATCTAGGTTCTGTTAATTTAGTTTTCCTTTGAGAATGAGAGCTTGTCGTTTAGTTGATCCTGTTTGGTTTTAAATTAGTATGTGACGTTGATACTTTGGTTTGTTTTAACGATTTTCTGCCCTTTTTTGGGGGTGTTTAGGACTATCACACGATCATAAAGAGTCCAATGGACATGGGCACCATCAAGAAAAGACTGGAGAATGTGTACTACTGGAGTGCAAGCGAGTGTATGCAGGATTTCAACACAATGTTCACAAACTGTTATATTTACAACAAGGTATGGCTTGGCACAATCTGGTTTAAAACTCAACATGATTACACTGTACATGTTTGGAAGAGAAGCTGCTTTGGCAAATGCAATCCATGTTTATTCCTTGTTGGTTTTCTCAGCCAACAGATGACATTGTGTTGATGGCACAAGCGTTAGAGAAGGTCTTCCTTCAGAAGGTGGCCCTGATGCCTCAGGAGGAGGTTGAGCTTCTTCCTCCTGCCCCAAAGGGCAAAGGGCGCAAACCAACAGAGCCTGGTAAATATAAATAGTCTGCATGATGAATTGATCATAACATTCTACATTCATGCATTAGCAGAAAACAAATCATTATTTTTCTAATCATATAAATGCAGGTCAGCTGGATGGGTCAGTCTCTTCTGGCTCGCCTACTTCTGTTTTCCCTGGTGCCACCTCACCAAGTTCACCGACAGCAGTCGTATCTCCAGCTCCAGTGCCCACCATCACTCCTAGCGTATCAGCTGTACAGAACACAACCACTGCTGTCGTGATACCTGGCATGCCTCCGTCGCAACCCTCGATCAAAGTAAGTTGTAGGACCTCTCAAAATATCACTTAATATAAATACACTGACATTGCCTCACCATCTGCTTTGTGCCTCCCCGTGTTTATTTTTTGTTTCCTAGAAGAAGGGGGTAAAGAGGAAAGCAGACACAACCACCCCTACTACCTCTGCCATCACCGCCAGCAGGAGCCAGTCGCCCACCGCTCTTTCAGAAGACAAACAGGGCAAGGTGGCATCCAGGCGAGAGAGCACCGGTCGCCCCATCAAACCCCCTAAAAAGGATTTTGAGGATGATGAACTAGGCGTACACGGAAGCAAAAAGGGCAGGCTTTCAGAGCAGCTCAAGTACTGCGAGGTCATCCTTAAAGAAATGCTTTCTAAAAAGCATGCTGCATACGCCTGGCCTTTTTACAAGCCTGTTGACGCAGAGGCTCTCGAGCTACATGACTACCATGACATAATCAAACACCCCATGGACTTGAGCACAGCTAAAGTATGTTGAGTTTGCAGACAAAGTTGTAATGCCCCGATTAGTACTTTTGTAACAAGGAATTGTGGTTCAGCTAGTTATTGAATTTTTTTTATTTGCTTGCAGAAAAAAATGGACAGTCGAGAGTACCAAGATGCTCAGAATTTTGCTGCAGATGTCAGATTAATGTTTTCAAATTGTTACAAGTACAACCCACCTGATCATGAGGTGGTTGCTATGGCCAAAAAGCTGCAGGTGTGTTCCCCCCCCCCCATCTCATTTGACAATATCTTTTTAACATTTCTTTATTTAAAAGATTGAATTGTTTAATGACATTGTTTTTTTTAATCTCTCAGGACATGTTTGAAATGCGTTTTGCAAAAATGCCGGATGAGCCAGTGGAGGTGGCCGGGGCAGTTGGTGTAGGCGGGGCCGGTGTGGTCAGTAAGAGTACTGTCAGCAGTGAGAGCAGTGGCGGCGACTCCACATCTGACAGATCCGACTCCGAGGAGGAGAGAGCCACTCGGCTCGCCGAGCTGCAGGAACAGGTGGGTGCGGAACAGGTGGGTTTCAAAACAAGGACCAAGTCCCCTTAACCTCTCCAGGCTCAGATGTTCTCTCAGGCCTCCCGATATGTGTCGGCCCTTCTAATTATCCTTTTCGCACCATACCCACATACGACTGCTTTGACCAATGTTCATGCTCTGAAGGACCTGGAGGGGCTTCCACTTAAAATAACCCCTCCTTTTTTTTCACAGCAAGCACCTTTCTGTGTACTTATACGTAGAGCTGTGTTTTAGCCCTCTACCGCAACCAGCTGCATATACTGCTTTGCAATAAATCCCAGAATGCCTAAATGTAGATCTAGTAGCATTTTTTGTGGCTTTGTTTCTGTCTTATTGGAGCTCTATATCATACTTTCTTCCCTTGCCATTTTCTTTACCAGTGTATCTCTTTGGAGCACCCCATTGGTAGCAGACAGGGGATAAAAAACGGGTGCACCAAGAATAATCAGGTGAATTTACTTTTCATTTCCCTGTCTCTGCCTATGAACATTGTGTAATAGCTTTACAGTTGCTTTCGTTATTTGTGTTAGATGATCAAGTGTATGATATGGATGGCGAGATCAGCGGTAGAGGGTTAAAAGCAGCAGAAAAATATTGACTTTGTTGGGTGGTGTTGGGAATCCAGCCGTGTATGTTTAGGATGGAAGTGCTGAAAGTTTTGGATTAATAGATAAAAGTATGTTTATGAAGCATGTGTGTGAACGTCTTTGTTCATGTTGGCTTGTTTTGCATTTAGACAAACTCTTGCCAGTTCCAGAAATTAGTGCGACGCTCTAACTGCCTTTATCTACATTTGCCATTAATATGTATTTATAAGGACTGTTTTCATAGAATGAGACCATAGTCTGGTGGTATTCTTCAATTCTTACCATGGCTTTGTGGTTAACGGTCTGTTATTGTCACCGTTTTGGTTTGTTCTGTAAATATCAGTTACGCTGATATGCATCAGAACAGAGATACTGATAATATGTATTGTAATGCTGTTATTGCCAGTATCAGTTTTAATTGGTTGGGATTTTTTTCATTGAGCCATATTTAGTAAATAGTTGAGGCATTGCTAGGCACACATATATATATATATTTTTTGTATTTTTTTTGTTTTTCTATTTTACTTCTAGTAGTAAAGGGCAGAATTGCTTCTAAAACCTAATGTCCTATTCTTGATAATATTTTCATTCTGACATTTTCTTGGAATCACAGATAATAACAGGCATGAATGATTTTTGGTTGTCCAGTGTTAAGAATTTTGGAAGATACTGTTTTTAATTAATAGTAGTAATAATACTATTGCATTCTTAATTATTGTACTATTATAATTATTGTTACTTTATTTTAGTAATGGCAGTTGTTTTGTTCTATAATTGAATACATTTGTTTCTTTGGCACTGGAAAACCAAAATGAATGAAATATTTATTTATTTTTGATAAGCAAATGTAAATGTCATATACAATAATTGATGACTTGGAGCAGATCACTAACACCCCCTTCTTGGCTCTCCGCAGCTAAAAGCCGTCCACGAACAGTTAGCAGCTCTTTCTCAGGCCCCCGTAAGTAAACCGAAGAAAGAAAAAGACAAGAAAAAGAAAGAAAACAAGCTTAACAAATCCAAGCCAGAGGAGAAAAGCAAGCCAGGACCAAAACCAGCCCAGCAGAAAAAGGGGCCTGCCAGAAAGGCTAACAGCACTGTTCCAGGCAACAGGTTTGCACTTTTATTTATTTATTTAAAAAAAAAAAGATGTTCTGGATTTGTTTTATGGATTCAATCCAAAACAATAAATTAAGGGCTAAAGAGTTTCTGCTGTATGGATGGAACCTTCACAGGCAACCGAAGAAGGGTGCCAGAGGAACAGGCTACGAGTCTGACGAGGAGATGTCACTCCCCATGGCGTACGATGAGAAACGTCAACTGAGCCTCGACATCAACCGGCTGCCTGGAGAGAAGTTGGGCAGGGTGGTCCACATCATTCAGTCCAGAGAGCCTTCACTGCGCGATTCCAATCCTGACGAAATTGAAATAGATTTTGAGACGCTCAAACCTTCCACTTTGCGTGAGCTTGAGCGATATGTCAAGTCCTGTTTACAGAAGAAACAGAGGAAACCTCCACGTAAGTGCACACTCTTGGCCTACACGTAGCTAGATGCCAGACTGCACCGCTGTCACTATATTTAAAGCTGCAGTTCGTAACTTGGCGCTCTGTCGGTTCATAAACAACTGCATGCGTCTTGCGGAAGCCACTGCCGGATACTTCCTCTTTTTATTTATTCATGGTATTGTGCTACCCGCAGCAGTACCTAAAACCAGTAAAATTCTGAATAAACATTTATTAGAGGCTGTTAAAGTATTTTTTTTATAATTTCGAATTTTGTTGAATTTAAAATAAAAATCCACATTCGAATGCAAAAACGTTGCATGCGAATTATAGATGTGCGTCGGGCAGCAACACAAGATGCGATGACGATGTAGGTGTCATTGCATTTTAATGCTTTTTTTAGCCTATCCAGTTGAGCCCACTGGATGCGGTGCTGCGCATTCAAAATATTGCAGAAAAAGTGAACCTCATTGCGAAGATGTTGTTTACCTCAAAATAGGAACCAAGCCGTTCACACAGAACACATATTATCGCATTTTCTAGATGGACATCTATCACTGTTGCACTTGCGGCATATTTAGAAAGCCATGTAAAATTAATGTAAGTTCAACTTTTAAAAAACATTTCTCGAGACTTTATGGTGGTTTTTCTGCATCATGTTTTTAAAAGAAAAAAGTAGGCTACTCTTTGTGATTGGTTTTCGGTCCTTAGTATTAAACTATACAAACTTACTCGATACTAGTTGTTTCTAATTGCTTAAGCAATGTAATTAAATATATATGGTTTAATATGATTATGCACTTTTTTCAAAGATAGTCTTTTTTTATGACTTTGAAGAAAGGTGCATTAGTACTGTAATATTTAGCTCGAAGCGCCCTCTTGTGGCCTCAGGAGAGAAGCCTAAAGCTTTTTTCCGTAACAGAAATTTTGCCTTTTAAATTTAAATATAATTCTAATATTGATAATATTTTAGTACAAAATTCGAATGTAGTTTTTCAGCCAACATGACAGCCCTAGTGTACCGTAGTGATTCAGGACAAGCCAAAAACACAGTTTGGAAAATGAATTCATGGTGTACTCGATAATTATATACATTTTGAAAAAACAAAGTTACAGACTTTAATTACCAGAATGTTAACTTTCTGATTTAATCTTTTTAATTGTTTTCTTCAATTTAAAACTGATGGGGGTTATTAGCATCATTAAATCTATTGCTAATCAATGTGCATTTTGTTAATTTCACATGTTTCCTGTTTTTGGTTTGGTATGTAAATGCAGACCATTCTGTAACCACTGTGTCTCTCTTTGGTCTCAGAGAAAGGAGGCTCCGGCCCCTCTCGGCTCAGCGGCAGCAGCAGTTCCTCAGACTCAGGCAGCAGCAGCTCCAGTGGTTCCACTTCAGATAGCAGTGACTCCGACTGAACACTTTTTATTTACTTTTTTATTTTTTTTAAAACATTGTATGCAGTCAAGGTTGTTTCCCCTCTGAGACTTTTTATAAGAAAGAGAAAGAAAATAGACAATAAAAATGCATCATGTCACAACCTTTTTTTTTCTTTTTGGAAATGTCATGAAGAAAATTACAGCTAAAAAGCAAACTAATAAATTGCTTTTTATTTCCACTGACTCTGAAAGGGATGTCCAAAGTTAAAACTGCGAGGAGAGGAGGTCTTGAAGCATACTTTACAGTTCAAATTCTCTTTCCCGGCGTCCTGGTAAAGCTGTATGTTAGCACTGCAAACATAAGCCATCCCATCTCAACAGAGCGAGCGGAAGACGGAAAGCTCACACTCTTCTCTCCAGATTTGACTTCTGTACCAGTCTGTTGTATTTATTTTTTATATTTTTTTTTGCTATGGCCTCATATTTTCCCCATAGGGCACTGTGCCATTATTTGATTTATTTCTTCTGTGTATTATTGTTCTCTCAGGAACTGAGAAGTGTCTATGAAAATCTTGCCTTTCCCAATAATGTCACATTTAGGTAGTCTGGGGAACAAATGGCTTTAATTAGGCATAACGAGCTCTCTAAATTGAATTTGCCCATTATTATAGCTGTAGAACAATATTAAAACAGAATCCTATACTCTTCAGCTAATAAATGTATGGTTTAGGAAAATATTTTGATGGGAATCAAGTAGATTTGGTGGTTTTGTACAGATGCTTTACAATGACATGAATATGTAAATCAGTAAGCCTTGGTCAGCAATAAATATACATATTTCCAAATAGTCACCCCAATGACTGACATTTGTACATCAGATAATTTTAGATAAGGGTAGAAGTGTTGGTGATGTGGATACTGACATCTGGAAGCAGTAAATGTAATTTGTATCTTGGTCTATACTGCCAAGTTATAATAATGCTAATTATGATGCATTTCTTAATGTTTATTTCAAGTGTTTTGACAATGGTAGTTAAATCAGTCTTCCTCTTCTCCCTCGCTTGCAAAATTGATTCATGAATGTAAGTCTACTATAGATTTTATAAATAGTACGCAGTTCCAATCAGTTGGGTTTCACACAAGTTGTTTTTCCTTTAATAGGTTTCCCAGCAATCCACTGCGGATTGCTTTACTCAGATATCTCTTAGAATAACTATGTTTGATTCTTTTCTTAAGTGTTTGTAAGATATTGTAATGTCCTCTCTAAATCTATTTTTTTTTTAAGAATAAAATACACAATTGTAAGTATTGTAAAGGGAACTGATATTTGTTTAATTTTATGATGCATTTGTTTCATGGACCGTTGTTTTAAAGACTTTTGGGACATAACTGCAGGAACACTTATTCTGTAATGATTTTGACAAAGCTAAAATTCATGAGGGACATGTATTTTTCAGACTAATTAAAACACTAATAGACATAGTCAAAACATAATTATTTTAAGGTTAATCGTGTTATTAATGATTTTGTTGTCTGTCTTTGGGTGCACATAACTACAAAGCTTCCCCGAGTCATTTCTGAGTGTCTGATACAAATATTGATCAAGTCCTATCTGGTTTGTAAGAATGATTTCCTTTAGAGACGGACTGAAAAGAAGAAAAAGTATATGACTATATAGATAAAGTATAAATATATATAAATATACAACTTAATTTCATTATAGGTCCTGATTTGAAAAGAAAGTTCCTTTTATATTTAAAACTAAATGTTTACTTTTTTATTTGACATGCATGCTGATTTATTGTATTTTTCTTTAAAAAAAACACATTTGGAGCTGTTTATAGTTATACTGTAAATGTCAGTCATGGAAACAACAAAATCAAGAATACAGTGTGAGTAGATTTAGGCTTATTGTGATACGGGCCGGAGGGTTGGGGCATTGGGTCGGAGGCAGTGGTAGAGGCTAACATTTGATGTAATTGCTTACCTGGAACGTCTTGTACACCGGGTACTTTTTTTCATAAAATAAATGACAAATTGCTTTTTACTTTGTGTTTGCTTTCAATTTTTGCTCATTTGTTTTATGTGGACATGCCTTCTTCTGCAGTTTACCATAAAAACATATTTTAATTATCCATAGCTCATCATTTGATTATTTCTAATGTAGAACAGAACATAAGAATGGTAATGCTCTACATGGATATTCTGATATTTGGTAAAACTGGTCAAATCTTTCTATGACAGAAGTGTCATGTGTGAGTCCACCGAAATACCACCACTGGCCACTAGATGGCAACATTGTACCATTTCTGATAGAGTTGATTATGTCTGATATGATTGCAAGTTTTAATGTTACAAATTATTATTATAATAATTACTACAGTGTTAGAGTCTCCTGTCCTTGGGTGTTATATAACCCCAGATTGATGTCACATACGTTTCAGTTCCTGTAAGGAGATATCACCAACTCTTAATACATACTGATACTGGTTGATAGGGTATAACAGAAGTGATACTGGCCCAGTCATTTATTCAGTACACATGTAACTGTACATTCCTAGGGTTTATAACCGCCTTTCTGAGGGGAGGAACATGTGACCGTGTTGCTGCGGTGTTGAGAACATGGTCCCCACTAACAGAATACTGCAGAGACCAAGATGGATCAATGCTTTGAGTCTTGTGACAGCTATTCACATCTGTCTCAAAAAGCCATCTTTCATCCTGAATGTGCTTTAACCAGTTTTCATATTTGCCCCTGGGCAAAATAGTCACACTACAGCATATTTTCCATCCATACAAGCAGAACATACATGTCTCTGTCAATGTAAATTATTTTACTGAAGTGAATTGCGGGTGCCCACAAAAATGGAGTGAGATTTTTACTGTTATTATGTCTTAAGAATAAAAAGTGGAAGTGTATTTGGATTGCACATGTGCTATATAAATTACATGGCACACATATTAAGCTGATCAAGACTACATTACATGATTGGAGGCTCCCAGGGAATCTTATAAAACTCATCCACATAAAAAGCAGCCTGGAGTACATAGCAATAACAAAAATAACATGTAAATCATTGCATTTAATTATATTTTAATATTTTAAAGAGTTTAATCTAAAAGTAAGATGAGTCATTTTTGCACAGTAAAAACATTTTTTTTTTTCTTCACATGTTCGTATTTACCGTGATGTCTCCAGAATTTCCTCAAATAATAATAATTTAAAAAGGCAGTTATTTCAGTGAGACCGACCCTGACCCTCTCCTCCTCCTCACACGTGGACGAGCGCGACCGGAACCCAGATGCGATCTCTCCGCCGCGCGCCCTTTCTCCCGCTCCGCGCGCGCTCACGCTTGCTGCTCGCGAGCACTCACGGCTCACGCGAGCGGAGAAATCAAAACACTCCAGCCATCTACACGGAGATGAACTGAGAAACAACCGAGAAACCATCGCGAATCAAGGCACGACTGTCCAGCAAAACAAGACCTCGCGGCGTTTCTCTTTCTGTGGAAGCGAAAGGAGCGACAGTTTTCGCGTTAAAGACGCCAGAGTTTGTGCGTTTCACTGAACGCTGTGATATTTTCCTCAAGAAGTTTTTAAAACAAGTTTGGACCGGATTCTGTTTGTTGTTGGACGTTATTTAACGTTAGTTCACATCCCGCCTGGTGTGTGAGCGCTTGTGAGGAGATTTCTACTGAAGACTACAAAACATGGATTTATTCTTTATTTTAATGGTAAATCTTTGACAAACCTTCCGAAATTGCGTGTAACGGCTGCTTTGCAGTCTTTTCCAGCATTTATTGTTAAGGAACATATCTTGTTGTCCTGAGAGACACTTTTTTTTTTAGCTGTGACAGGACGCTTTTACAGAGCCAAATATGTCAGTCCATGATGAAGAAGAGGAAACTATAAGAGGGGAAACACATCTAAATTAACATAATACTGTACGATATTTCTTCGAATTCTCCTTTAATTTAGTTTACTAATCGGATTATTTCGTTATACAAAGTCCTGTATAGCTCTGTAGTGGATAGCACTCATAGCTGGATTTAATTCGTTAAAATTGTCACGTGTAACGTTATATCCTTGTGAAGATCGTTCTCACGCAATTGACCTTAGGCACTGCAGTGCTCTTTGGACTGAAGAGGAACTGGGATAATTTCACATCAGCATTATCTTGGTAACTTACGTGCGCCAGGCTGCTAGACATATAGTTGTATTTTTTGCCAGTATTCTGCATCATTTCTGTCAATATGGAGGAGTGGAGACAGTGCGGTCGCTGGTTGATAGACTGTAAGGTTTTGCCCCCCAACCACCGGGTCGTTTGGCCCTCAGCGGTGGTGTTTGACCTGGCCCAGGCGCTCAGAGATGGGGTGCTCCTGTGCCAGATGTTGCACAATCTGTCTCCTGGATCCGTGGACCTAAAGCAGATCAACTTCCGGCCTCAAATGTCACAGGTAAGTTAATGTTCACGACTGTGCTTTTAATGGCTATATTTTAATGCTTGTCACATATGCAGGAATGATTGATGATAGCATTGACAGCCGGAGAATGTGCAGTGTTGTTCTAATAGGTTGCCACTCTAATATCGTATCAACAGGGGTCGTTGTCGAGCATTAATGGCTGAGCAATTACAAATAGAACTGTCAATCGATTAATCGAAAATGTTATCTGATCTAAATCTTTTGATGTTTTATAGAGTCATTCTCATTGTTTAAGAGGTTGACATCTTTCTCTTGAAATCTTATTAAGTATCATTTTAGGGTCTCACAAACAGCAAGAAGTTGAATGCAAAGCACACACACAGGTGTCTTTTAAACTTTCCTTTGATAGAAGCATGCAAGTATTTCTAGTTGAACATCCTTTTTATTACTGTACATACTGCATAGAAGTTTGATGACCTGAAAGTAAGTTTATGAGGCTGTGCAGGGTTTAAAGGTGAATGTTGAGAAAGGGCCATGGCTCTCATATCCGCAAACATAAACCAGTAAAAGCATCAACTTCTTTGTGGGTTTCAGGAATGTGGCTTTCAGCCAGTGCTCTTTGTGAAGGAATGTATGGCAAAGGCAGTTCCTACACGTAAATATGATGTGGCTGAGAAGCATGATGTAGCCATTTGTAAGTGTTGACTGTTTTGAGAGGTTTTAAACACACGTCTCACTGTGTCTCCCACCCCTTCTGCATGTCTTGTCAGTGTTGAATTGGATTTAAACCCTTATGTCATATTGTCTTCATAACTGTGCTGTGTAGATTGACATTTGCATTGGTATCTATCTTACTCTTATCTACTGCTTTTAAAGTACTACAGTAATTTGCAGATTTATGGGTAGTTGACATACTTTTGAAAGTTTGAATTCATGCAGTATCACAGGCATTTTGGCATGTTATGAAGTATGACGATATACTTGATCTAAAACTCTTTTAAACCTCATATTGCAAATTATTTTACAATTCAAGTTATGTTTTTTTTTAAATCCAGCCTTATGGTGCTTGTCTTTAGGGCTGCAGTTTGGCCTAAAATTTTGTGATTGTTTGTCTGTATGACTGTATAATAATAATAATAATGATGATAATTATTTTTTACAAATTTTTAATAAAAAATTAATATTACGGTAATTTTATTCATAATTGTGATACTTAATTTATGTGCTCTTATCATAAAGAGTTTGGGAAGATGGATGGCGCATTTTATATTTGACTCAAACTCAGAGTAGATGCAGAGATGAATTTGCAGGGAGTCTCTAATGCCGAGTTCACACTGCACGATTTTCAAAGTCCGGATCACTGCTGTTTTCACACTACATGACTATCTGAGGTAGCATTCAGTCGCTGCTGTTTTCACATTGCACGATGGATCAGCGACAGGAGGTTACACACTGCATGATTTTACAATAGGAAGAATCGCCGACAACTCTGTCTGGTCCACAAACTACAGCCAAACGCACACGAGAAGCGAAGGAAATAACGTAAGATCACGCTGATATATGATCTATAAGTCCTCCCTGAACACACAGTAATTAACAAAGATGACTTGTTAACAAACATACTTCTGCTTGGAATTTTTTTATATACACAAATTTAAGTAGCCTACTTGAAAGTGAAACCAATGTGTTGTGCATTTTATAATGAGTTTATTTCTAATAGTCTATAAAAGCCCTCAAAGTGATGAAAAATAAAAATGTATAAATCTTTTGTGCTTTATAGAAGAATATTATTTATAGGAAAAACCCTAGCCCCTTCTTTATCTTCATGTAGCCTACCTGATCTGTATATTCTAATGCCAAAATGTATGCACGTCGTTTGTAAATGGCTAACGTTAAATGCTTTGTAAAAAATATGAATAAATAAAGTCCTCCCCGAACTTCCCGCTGCCCTGTATCTTGCTCTCTCATTGGCTGTAGGTCATCACTGATGTATTTTTCAGTCAGAACTCATACACACAGCAGGATTGTGAATCCCCGAAAGCTCCAGATATTTAGCCTGCCAAATATTTCACAGGTGTCTGCAACGCATCGGCGATTCCCTCAGATTGGGTATTTGAAAATTCACACTAGGGGTGTGAACCTACACTGATCTTACAGTTCGGTTCGATTACGATTATCACGTCATCGATTCGGTTCAATTCGATATCATGATGCATCACGGTGAATTGACGATGCACTGCTTCCTCAATTTTCAATTTTACTTCACATGTATACAATTTTGTCAATAAATACAAGCAGTCAGATATATTAACGGAATCATTAATTTTACCTGCTCAAAGAAAACACGCTTCTTGAATGTATCCAACATCAAACATAACTAAGTCTGGGCACAGAAGACAACAGGAGCATTTAGAACAAATACACAAAAGTAAATACTAAATACTTGGCACTGACAGGGTTAACAGCACAGGGTGAAAACGGCTGATGTGGTTTTTCAAGTTAGTTGTATTACCCCCTGGATATATTATTTCTGCGTGACATGATTTACACCAGCAGTTCTCAAATCCAGTCCTCGCGCCCTCCGCTGCATATTTTGAATGTCTCTCTTTGTTAATACACCTGATTCAGATAATCAGCTCGTTAGAAGTGCGCTCACGTGCATGAACTGTGTTCCGATTGACATGCTCCCTATACACAGTGTCCATTGCTCCCTACTCCCTGAGCAGGGGAAATCTGTTGTAGTTTACTTTACTCCGGAACATTCATTCATGGTTTGCGCTTGCTCTGAATGGAATACGTTCGCTTCGAACTGGAATCATGGTGGAATATCCTGTGATGTCCACTTCGCAGGGCACTTACGTTTGAATAGAACAAACATCTGAAGACTGGAATTGAGAACCGCTGATTTACACACAGCGTGTTTTCTCCAGGTCGTGCTTACCAGGTTGTTCATAAAAGCCAGATGTCGGCTTTTGAAATAGTTGGAGCATTTTTAATTATACGCGCACTCGCGTCTCACCCCCCTCTGCCATTGTATGCTCCTGCGACAAAGCATGTATGCGACAAATGACGTCAGAAAAGCTTCAGTACATTATAATCGGTTATGTCTATTACTGAACCGATACTGAATCATCCTCGTCTGCATCGCGATGCACCGTAGAAACTATTAATTTCGACACCCCTAATTCACACTGCGCAATTGTCACTCGCGTGAACGAGCACCGACTTGCCTCTGATTTCGGGCATTTGTCGGCGATTTATCAAAACCTGTTGGCGAGGGAAAAATCTGGCAAAAATCGTGCAGTGTGAACTAGGGCTGCATTAGACACGAAATATCGTTTCAGAACATCGATATCGCGATGTGCGCATCCGCAATAGTCACATCGAACGGATGTGCTGTTGTTTCTCTTAGTAGGCCTATGTTACAGCTACGTTATGGTAGAGAGAATTGTTTTCTTGCTCACTGTAGACACTGCATCTACACCCAGACGCGACAGCTGTACCTCCATTTTTAGAGATTCAATTGTAATAACTAGCAGAGTTTCTACTGCAAGATTGGGTCAGCGCTGGAAAATGATTTATCCTTTGCTGAAACTTCCGCGTTGTCGAGGAGAGCGCTGATCACGGTCCCTGCTTAGCAACCTGTGTTGGAACCTCGAAAGCGCTCCCTCCCTTGCAAAGAAGGAGAAAGCACGCGCTGCTTTCTATCATGAACCCTCAGGCATCCCTCTGTCTCTCTCGCGACAAAGCTCTCTCTATAAAGAACATTTGTTTGCTTTTTCAGTGCAGTTTTTTGGGATTTTCTGACATTAACAATTCTGGCCTCTGGCATCTGTCTACACTGGAGACAGACAGCATCTAAACTTTGTGCTATGCTGTTACTTCTTTTTTTGTGGATTATGAGCATGGTTATTTAAACAAGAGCTGTTCTTTGAAAGAGCAGCATGATCCAGTATTTGTAATTTGTTTATATAATCACTAGATTTACATCATAACATCAGAATATCATGGGTTCATACAGTATTTTGATGATTCTCGCAAGACAAAAGAGCCAGCAGATGCATATGGTAGGGTGAAACTTTGTTTTCATTGCTGTTTTTTTCTCATAAATTAATGCTGAAAACAGACCATCAGCTGTCGAGGATTTTTGTTTTCCAATTGTGAAACAATTCACAAACTAGTATTACACTGATCAGCAATTTCCAAGAAGCACCTAAATTCAGTATCACCGTACAGCCTTTCTGAGACAGAGTTGGATCATGTGTCAATAGAATTAATTCACAGTGCTGCGCTTCACTCTGAAACATGCAGTATATATATTTATTTAATTAAATCATAGCCTTTGTGATTTGATAATTACACTAAGGGTTCATTTACACAGAACATGTTTTGTCATGATACATGCAGTGGAATGGGGGGGGGGGAAACGCAAGCTTTCGAGACCCATTTGAACTGTCATGTGTGAGACGCTGTAAAAGACACAAGACTCGTGCAATGGACAAATACATCCATCTAGCATGTATTTACATAGAAAAACAATGTAAAAGTAGCACAGTGGAATTGAAAAATGCATTCTGTTTGAAAGGGCATATCATGATTTTGGTTATTTGTGCAGCCCTAGGAATGTTTAAAATGGTGATTTAAATGGTGATCAGTTATAGTACTTCTATACACTCATCCCTTACAGATTAATATAAATTTTGACCTAAAATCTTAATGTTGATTTAAAAAATGCCGATGTACACAGCCCCTTTGCAGATGCAAACCTTTCTTTTCATAGCAAACTTGGACCAGATATATGCTCAGTAAAAACATTAAGAGGTTTATGGCCTTCTTTTACTGACCATGGCCTGATTTATACCTGTACAAATGTTGTCATATGACTGTATAGCTGTTTCACCCAGCACTTATAGGCTTTTGTTTTAGCTGTTTTTTCAGAGGCAGTCATAGGGACCTTTGATCCTCCCACAACAGTAGCTTCCTCAGCATGGAAGGGTTTTGTGTGGTATTACGTTGTGACAAATTGGTTGAAAGGGGGATCTGGCAGCACAATGGAAGCTGTGATTTATACGCAGCAAAGGTCACTGTGCTTTGATACACAGTGGTTGTTAATTCACTACCTCCATTAAATCTGAATTAAGTGATTATGTGGGCTGTTTGTGGTAGATGTTCATAGATACCGAAGTTTCTGTTCTGCATGCTGCACATGTTCCTCGTTTCAGTCCAGTAGGCCTTTTTAATAATCACATTGTGTTTGAACCTGCTGATTGGCAGTCAATTATAACACCTATTATACCGGTAAAGTCTGGAGGGACAGCCTTGGGTGTTAGTTAACAGACAAGTGTTTCCGAAAATAATTTTAGTGAGCAAACACTTAGGAATTGTACACGCAAAGAATGTTGTAATAACAAGTAAGTCAAAGCCCATGTGCCAGAACTGTTGGTATCGGCCACACAGAGAGATACTTTTCCTCTCTTTCAGATAATAATTGCTTGCATCGCATGTCCATGAATATTTAATTTGTCTGTTGAGGGCAAGGGATTTGCTCTCTTTTCAGTGGAACAAGTACTCTTCAAATCAGTGCTTGTGTATTTCGAGAAGATGAATTCTGGTGTCTGACTGAAAGCTTGTTTTTAATAGATTAGCTCACCTAAAAATGAAAATGCTGTCATAATTTTTTTTTTTTTTACATTCATGTTGTTCCAAACACGTACAGTATGCTATTATTTATAATTTTTTTCTTGCAGAAACCCAGATATTTTTTTAAAATAAAAAGCCACATCTAACTCAAACTCCATCTTCAGGGCTCGCAAAATTTCAAAATCCCCGGTAGCCCCTCGGGCAGGTACTCTTGAGATTTTGGTAGCCCGAAAATGAATTCAACTAGCCCAAATAAAATAAGACCATAAATGTCAATCAAAAACATTTTCAATACACAAATATCAAGGAAAGAGTTTTAAGAACAATTAGAATTAAGACTTTTCTTATACCATTTAACGTATTTAATTTTTTTAAGGCCTTAACTCTTCAATTTAGTTGTATCAAATTGAAGGACCCGGGGGAGCAATGTTCCCTCTAATTTTTTTTCTTGCTGAGCAAAACTTTTCTCTATTGGACGAACATTTCAGACACCTGAGCAAAAACATAAGTGTGTAACTTTTAACTTAAATGTGCTATTTATGTTTGATTTGGCCCTTGATGTAACTAAATCATGTATATTTTAGGTTACCGCAGATTTTTTTTTTACAGTATAATGCACTGCTGTTCAATAGTTTGGGATCAGTGAAGTTTTTTAAAGATGTGTCTTATGCTCATCAAGGCTGTAGCCTATCTATTGTATAAAAAATACTGAATATTATTTCACAAAATAATATTGTGAAATATTATTGCAATTTAAAATTGTTAAAATTGTTTAAAATTGTTAAAATGTTTTCTATTTTAATATACTTTAAAATATTATTTATTCCTGTGATCAAAGCTGCATTTTCAGCATCATTACTCCAGTCTTCAGTGTCACACGATCCTTCAGAAATCATTCTAATATGCTGATTTTTAGTCAATGTTGGAAACAGTCGTATTGCTTAGTATTTTTTGGGACATGTGATATTGAATTTTTTTTGCATAATTAAACTTTTAATTAATTTATTCAAATATCAACTTTTTATTTTTTTTCCAATTTTTTCTTATTTTTTTAAACAGTTTCCCTGCATATTAAATCAGCAACACTGATAGTAATTCAGCATATCAGAATGATTTCTGAAGGATCATGGGACACTGACTGGAGTAATGATGCTGAAAATTCAGCTTTGATCACAGGAATAAATTATATTTTATAGTATAGGTTTTAAAATATAAAACCAACATTAGAAATTGCAATAATATTTCACAATATCAATTTTTTTCTGTATTTTTGAAATAAATACAGCCTTGATGAGCTAGAGACTCCATTAAAAAACAAAGTCAATTATTTATGTGGTTTATAATATAGGCCTAACATAATATAATATAATATCAAAACAAATTATTTAAACTGATAAAATAGAATAGAAAACAAACTGAAGCTAAACTTAAGCTGAGATCTGCACTGAAAAAGTTTTTTAAAGTACTGAGCAGAGATATATAAGATAAATAAAATCTAAATTAAGTGTTTTAAGGGCATGTGAATTATTATGGACTTCTATAGCACATGTCTAAAGTTTGGCCTTCTTGATCTTTGGCCTCGGCTAAACCAGCTGACCACACTCTCTAGCATTAAACATCTTCCAGTTGACCCCTCTACACTGTTTATCAGATCTTCACTGTGTCTGAATGAAGGGATGCTCTAGTGCAGTGCTGCGCCCCCATCCCACCACAGACTGTAAACATAATGAAAAAAAAAAAGAAGTATTTACTGCATAAAAATAAGTATACTTAGTTTAGTGTTATGTTAGAAGCATTTTTATACTCATACCTTTTCTTGAGAATTTTTTTAGCTTTATTTTCATTTAAATGTTTAGTTTTGAAATGTTGTATGCATTTGTCATGTTTATTTCATGTCTTTATCTTCCTTTTAATTTGAGTTACTTTTTCTTATTTGTATTTGGATAAAAGCCTGCTAAATGCTACTGTTCTGTTCTGTCTAATCGCTCTCTGTGCTCACTGTATTTTAATGCAGCCAAATTCTCAATAAAACTGTTTTACTTTATATATTTGACAGTCAACAGGATAAATATGAAATAATGACTTCCCTTTAAGAATTCATAACATGAAACTAGTCTGCATACTAATTTATAATTGTATTGAGCCGTTTGATGAAATCAATATGACAAGACAATCTGTGCTGTGATTTCTTCTATATTTGTATGTACATTTAGAGAAGCAATAATATCTGTGAACGGGTCCTCTCAGACGCTTGCTGAACAGAGCAGGTGCAGAGAAAGCGCGCTGATCTCTCGCCGTTGCGGCGAGAGACACTCTGAGAGACTCGATTTGTCACTAGCCTTTTTTGGGGAAAACAAAAAGTTGCTATGGGGGTCTACAAAGGCGTTAATGTCGTTAAGTTGGCATGCACGCATTCTTCTACTCATCTCTTTCTCTCTGTCTGACTGCAGCAGCACACGTGACGCATTTGTCAACGCGCACACACACATACAGGAATTTGGACCACGGCCAATATCCGCCCTTCACTATCTTGATTGGTTTAGACCACGATATAAGCCTAACGGGAGTGTCTCTTTTGTTGAGTTTCTGAGTCCAGATACATAATGGCTGGACGCACCAGTGCGCCCTGGGATTTTTGTTAGTCGCACCCGAGAGAAATTAGGTCGCACGTGCGATTGGTCTATGAAACTGATAAAATAGAATAGAAAACAAACTTAAACTTAAGGAGATCTGCAAGTTTTTATATATATATATATATATATATATTATAACGTGAACATGTGAATTCTTCTATAGCTGTCTCTAACATCCCTATTAAGTAGTTTGCACAATACACCTGTGTGTGACTGTAAATGTCTCACCGCTCTGTGCCCATTCCGCTATTTCATTTCAGATTCAAGCCACTCTTCTTTAATACATGGCTGTCATTGCATTCTGTTGAGCGCACCGCAACCATTGAAGTATTCGGTTTCTACAGTTTAATTTGGCACATTGTTCATTTCTATGAAACCTTAAACTGGCATTAATCTATAGTATTGCGATTCTTTGGCTTTTACTGGTTCCATTCAATCAAATGGCTAGCACAACTAATTTTTGCGTGCACGAAGCACATTATTTCTTCTGCGCGGCCACGGTGGAGGAAGTGCACGGTCACGCGTGTGCGCAGCTTAGAGGGAACATTGCGTGGGAGCCCTGTATTTAAGGTAGCCTGTCGGGCAGGGCGGTGATACATTTTGGTAGCCCGACTGGTTAAACACAATAGCCCCAGGACGTCGGGCTAGCGATTTTGCGAGCCCTGATCTTCCAAAATAGCATATCACATTCAATTATTACACACCCTTTACCCATTTGGCCTTCAATGACAGTGATTTCAATGACAGCTAAAAATCACTATAAACAGTCGCTGTGTGGAAAGAGCTCTGTAAAGATTCTTCAGGAATTTCTCCTTTTTTGAATCTGGTTTTGAATGACATGAAGATGAGTAAATATAATGACCCAATTTTCATTTTTGGGTGAATTTTTCCTTTAAAAAGTATTGTGCAATATTTATATGGGAACATTACATACTGGAAATTATGTGTATTTCACTCTGTGCATTTTACTATTGAGGCTGTATTATTTGTTGTTAATACTATAATGTTAAATAAATCTGCCTAATAATAAAGTATAGCCATCAACACAATGCGTTAAGGTGGATGTGAGGTCTCAAAAAGAGGGGCAGTTCATTTCCTCTGGCTCTGTCTGACAGACGTAGCTTGGTGGGTTTTGAATGTTTGAAGTCTACATTGTTCCTATATTTTCCCCACTTTTTTTATTTACCTCAGGTGGTTGGTAGCAACTAATACCTTAGAGATGATTCAGCTGCCAGTAGTGAGAATATGTGTGTGTACTTGCATGCTATACCTGTGTGTTTAGTTTCCATCCCCGGGCTCGGCCCGGGGACTGTCTTGGGACTTCAGTCTTAACAGTGAGGTCCGGCCCCTCTCTCTTTAGGGCTTTGGGGAATTCGCGATGTCTGTTGTTTCCTCTTAGAAAATGCAGCCTGTCTTACAGCACGTACACAGGGTAGAGAGAAAGAGAGACATGTCATTGCTCACTGTAGCACTTTTATGCATTTTATTGTACTCCCCATTTGCCTTTAACAGGCTATTCATTTTACCTCCGTTTTTAGATACGTTCATTTTTATAACTCTTGTGTTTCTGCTGCAAGGATAATGGGTTTCATCTTTGAAAATTTTCTCAGATTTATTACACAAAACCACCCCCACTCTCTCTCTCTCTCTCTCTCTCTCTCTCCTTCTCCCTCCCTCCCTCCCCCCTCCCTCCCTCCACTCTCTCCCCTCACAAGCACTCTCTCTCTCCTCTCTCTCTCTCTCTCTCTCATTCACATTTCACTCACTCTCTCACTCATACATTTGTTTGCTTTTTCAGCCACAATCTCATACAAGTTACTTTTGTTTTCAGACATTCACCACACTTCCTGGCCTCTGGCATCTGTTGGAGATCTCTTTGTGCTGGATCCTGCTTCTTTTTTGTGGATTTGAGTGGTTATTTAAACAAGCTGAAAGAGCAGCATGAAGTATTAAATACACTAGAAAAAACATCATAACATCAGAATAATCATGCATTCATAATAGAGAATATGGGCTTTGATGATTAAACTCTAAGACAAAAGTGAATGGAGTTGTGGCATAATGGTAGGGTGAGCGACTGGAGTGTTTGGAGGCAGGCATCATTGCTGTTAGCTCTTAAATTAATGCTGAAAAGACCATCAGCCTGTCAGGATCAATTTGGAGGCATTTAATTGTGAAACTCAATTCACAAAACTGTATTACACTGATCAGAGCCTAGAATTTCAGAAGGGAAGCTCCCTAAATTCAGTATCAGTACCAGCCTTTCTGAGGCAGAGAGGTGGATGTGATGTGAGGTCACCCTTTCTCTCTCACTAGGTTAATTTAATCTCTAAGCATGGCCTTTCTCTGAACTTTGACCCCTGGGAGCTGGGCGCAGGTAATTTCATCAATAGAGCTTGTTAGGGACACTTCCTGCTCCGTGCAGCTGTGACACACGGTCACAGCTGCATCAGAGAAAGTGAATAGGATTGTAAAAGGGATGGAAATATGAGACTACTCAATTAAATTACAATATACTCAAATCCACTTTATTTGCAGACAAAAGACGGGAGGTTAGACAAATACAGTGCCGGTCTGTGGTTGCCAGGACTTGATCTTTCATGTCTGTGTGCTTTTGTGATCCATCGAGTCTGTTGGAATGTGTGGAACGGTTTACTCACTGGTTCCTGTTCATTCTTTAGGGAGACCCTTTATTAAGCAACAGAGAAAGCAGTGAGTTCACAAGGATGAAGCAAGATCTCACACCATGACCAGACATGTTTAGGAGTCCAGGCTTCACTGTATGTTTCAGGTTGCAGGTTTCCCATACATTTACTTATTTGTGGCGGACGGCCACAATATCAAAACTGACCGCCACTAATAGATTTTGCAAAAGGCTTTGATTTCGTTGAATAAACATGAGCACTGCATGTTTAAAAATCAAAATCCTGTGTGGGTGTTTTTATATCACTGTATTTCAAAAGGAATTCGACTGTCTTCAGAAAATGTTCGATGTCATTTTAATTTTATCTTGCATGTAATGCCTAATAAAGCATCATTTGTGAGCAGAGTGCGGCTTTGTGTACAGCGTTACTGGGGAAACCTCTATTGCACTCTAAAAGCAACTCCTGCTGGCAGAGAATGAATTTGCATAATATATATATATATATATATATATATATATACACTCACACTCACCGGCCACTTTATTAGCTACACCCGTTCAATTGCTTGGTAACACAAATTGCTAATCAGCCAATCACATGGCAGCAACTCAATGCATTTAGGTGAAGACGACTTGCTGAAGTTCAAACCGAGCATCAGAATGGGGAAGAAAGGGGTTTTAAGTGACTTTGAACGTGGAATAGTTGTTGGTGCCAGACGGGCTGGTCTGAGTATTTCAAAAAACTACTGATCTACTGGTATTTTCATGCACAACCATCTCTAGGGTTTACAGAGAATGGTCTGAAAAAGAGAAAATATCCAGTGAGCAGCAGTTGTGTGGACGAAAATGCCTTGTTGATGTCAGAGGTCAGAGGAGAATGGGCAGACTGGTTAGAGATGATAGAAAGGCAACAGTAACTCAAATAACCACTCGTTACAACCAAGGTATGCAGAATACCATCTCTGAACGCACAACATGTCGAACCCTGAAGCAGATGGGCTACAGCAGCAGAAGACCACACCGGGTGCCGCTCCTGTCAGCTAAGAACAGGAAACAGAAGCAACAATTCACACAGGCTAACCAAAATTGGACAATGAAGATTGGAAAAACGTTGCCTGGTCTGATGAGTCTCGATTTCTGCTGCGACATTCAGATGGTGGGGTCAGAATTTGGCGTAAAGAACAAAGAGCAAAAGGGCTGGCAAAATCACTCTGGACCCCTCACATCCAGCACACTCCCTCTTTGAACTGTTGCCGTCTGGTCGACACTACAGAGCTCTGAGCACCAGAACGACCAGACAGCAATCCATCTCATGAACACTTGATATTAAACGTGGAACACACGACACTATTATACATAATTTTTCATTACACATACTTATTTTTCATTTCAAAATTTGAACATATCAGACCTGTACACACATAATTGTCAATATTGTATATTGTGTTTTTGCTATTTTGTACATTATTTTTAACTATTCACTAGGGGTGTAACGAGACACTTATCCTACGAGAACGAGACAAGATTTTTATTTTGAATTAAGGTTTTTAATAAATTGGTTGATCCCGATTCTCACAAAAGAATGTAATTTACTAGTGGTTCTGACAAAATGTTCATTGCTTAAGTCGTTTAAAAATATCTATATTAATTTGAACAAAATTAAAGAAGAAAACAAATTCAATGAAGGAGTCAGTGTCTCACTTCATAACGACTTGTTTCTCCTGAATTAATGATTCAATGTCAAATTAATGGGTTGTTGCCACATCCTGGCGGAAGATGATAAGCGTTACAATACAAGTGTTAAGATACTTTCGTTTTCATCGCTATTGTAGACAATAAGTGTTTATACCCAAACTATAAACTTTTATCCCAGTACTAATAATGATGAAATAATTATATGTGGTTGAAAATACCATTTGTGTTGCTGTTTCTGGATCAGCAGAAGCATGAATGCAGATTTGAATGTCTTTAACACCTGTTTCACATCACGAGTGTCAGTGGAGCTTGAGCAGCGCATGTTTTGTCGCCGCCCATATCAGTGAATGACAGCATTCACATCGGAAGCGTGATGACAGCCGACCCACTGACACTAGCGATGTGAAACAGTTTTAATAGACATAGCTGAATCGTTGTCATTCAGGAATAAGATCTCGTGGGTGTTTGAATCAAGATTGCAAGCGCAATTTTTAACTATTAATTGTGCAGCTCTAATGTAAACATTGCAAAATATTTTTTCTCGTCACATCCCTACTATTCACTATTTTTTACATTTTTGCTATTTTGCCTATTTGTATACTTGTATATTATTATTTTATTATCTGTGTCCTGTCCTGTTGCTGTCATTCTGTTGCACTGTGGAGCTTCTGTCGCTATAACAAACTCCTTGTATGTGTAAACATACCTGGCCAATAAAGCTCATTCTCTCTCTTCTCTCTTCTCTCTCATGAGAGGATACTATTGCGATTCGCGGTAGCTCTGCTAGGCTAAATTGCTGTTGTTTAGAGGGCGGATCATGTTGAAAAGCGCAAGATATATGAAACCTTTCAGAGGAATTCATATCCAAGAGTTCAGTGGGAGGAGATCCAAGAGCATGGTATGCAATCAACAGGATGTCTGCATAAGATGTATTTATTTTGTGCTGGACCAGTTGTGATATTGCAGTAATACAATTCCATAATGCTTATACATAAGCAATGGTTTAACCAAATAAGTGATTTTGAACAGCTATAAAATTGGGCCCAGGAAAGATAAATGATAATTGAGAAACTGAACAGTTGCATTGTTTCAAATTCTTGCAGCAAATTATTTGTAATTTTAATGCCCAGATAATTTGCTGGCCTTCGGACTCAACACAGACAGGAGGAGATGGAGTCCCTGCAGGGATTTGAGACTGCAACTCCATCACAAGTGACATTCCGTTAACAAAACGAGATATGAAGTAAAGAGAAACCCATACAGGGAGCTTATGTTCGCAAATGAGACCCCATCTGTGAGCAGTTTGTTGTGGAATATTAACATTGATGAGCCGGGGAGTCAGTCCTGACTTTCAGAGCGCATTGCGCCGGGCATGAGTACACAGCGCCCAGAGGCTTAGAAGAGCGGTAAGGCACAACCAACAGATGGCTGTTTTTTTTTTTTTTGACAGGCAGCATTTTCATACACCATAGTCATCTGTATATACCTCTTGAAAATGTTCAGCCTGTCTTTTCTCATTGTCTCATCTTCTGGTGAAGTCTCAAGCTCCTAAGCGTTCTTTATTCCTGCCTCAGGATGTTTAAGACATAGAAACTGTAGCTGTCAATGCTCAAAAGACTGTCTTTTTCACACTCCCACTTTTCTCTCTTGTGCTATTTTTAATTTTTTTTGGATGCAGCCTACTGTGGTATTTGCTGAGGATTGATTTTTAGCTTCTGACTGGGGTGGAAATGATAACCATTAGTATGTTGTGGAGAGGAGAAGCAAACAGTCTTCTCCTCATTCTCCATGCACACTTCCTCCGAGCACTTCCTCCTGCCAGCCCCTCAGTGGGTATGACGATAAGCTTCTTAATACTTTCTACTATCTCTACCAACAACGTCAGAGAAACGATTGTCTCTAGTGACCCGGGCCGGTTCCTTTGCAGTGCTTGTTAAGTAATATTTTAGGATGCACTGAATTTTCCCCACCAACACAAAGCGAACCAATATCCCATTACTGATCAGAATTGATCATATCTCATAAATGGCTTTGAAACAGGAGGAGCCGTACAGAGGTAGAAATTGCAACATTAGAGAGTCCTGTAAGAGGCTGCTGTGTATTGATCTTATCCCCAGCTGTCAAGCAGCTCATTAATCATGCAAACAGGAAGTTGTGTATCATTTCCACCCTTCCCCTTGTTGCTTCCCTATGAGCAGATTCTGGATTAGTGGCAATCTGTTGTTAAACTGAGCTAAAAATAGAGCTGGGCACTAGAAAATGTACTTTTACATCAGCCAGCTATATTGTATACATTTACAGCTCTCTGTTTTAATCAATTTACTTTACTTTTACTTTTTAGTCATTTAGCAGACGCTATTATCCAAAGCGACTTACAAATAAGAAAAAGTAATTAAAACTATAAGTTAAAACTCTATAAATACTATATATACACATTTAAGAAAATGGAGAAATTAAATAAAATGACAAATGCATACAACAACATTTCAAAACTAAACATTTAAATGAAGAAACAAATAAAGCTAAAAACAATTAAAAATATTAAAACAACAAAAGGTATGAGCATAAGAAAATACCTATAAAGACATAATAAATTCATACATAATTTATCTAAAATTAAAATAGATAAATCAAACCTAGTAAAATTTAATAGGCAAAAATGGAAAAAGTAAGGTAAAATAAAATAATATGTTAAATAAGATCTTTTAGCAAACAGATTGTGGTATGAAATGCTACTTTTCTTATGATTTGCCAGTAAGTAATTAGTGAGTAATGAAACATTGCAGCCCAAGCTGTGCTTATTAAAGCATATTTTTGTTAATAAAAGTATGATGGAGGGTTCTATCAGTGGGACATGACCACTAAAGTGAGATGATTTATAAAAGTTAAATAACATTTACTTTGATAATTACTTATTTTCAAGGTGTGCATTTTCTGTCAAATTAAAATGATAAACTGGTAATGGTTAATTATTTTGTTCAGTTCCAGACAATGTTGGATCCTGTACAATAATGTTTAGTAGGGATGTAATGAAATTATCAATATTGTGATATCGCGATAGCAAAACCATCTCAAATTTATCTTGGTCACATGACGATAGGAAACGATAGGTCCTCAGGGCAAAAAGTGTAGTTTTTAAAATATATTTAAACTTATTTTTCGAACACAAGTAAACTAAAGCAGAAAGCAAAATATAACTGCACGTTTCAAAGTGAAGCGCACTAGGGATGCAACGATTATAGATTTTGTTGGTACGATTAGAATCTGATAGTGAATGAATCACGGTTTCACGTGTGCGAGTGGGGTGATTATGAGCCGCAGCGAGGCCGATAATTTTACAATATAAAATCACATACAATGGTTAGATAATTAAAGTGTTGAATTTATTGCTGCCTTCACTTCAAACACAAATAACACGGTTTCAGGTTAAGCAATTGTAATGCAGCACAAAATAATAATATTAATAGAAAAATTCAACATACTTCTATTGGAATTAATCACATGAACTCTTTAGATATTAAAGTGTTATTCCTGCCTTTGAAAACAGAAATATAACAAATGTAAGAAATATGCATCACAAATGTTTAAAATGGTGTTTTCATAATACTATGTATAAGAATCTAGAAAAATTCTTTTATCTCTTCTATTGGGTACAGAACTTGGAAAGGTGAAATCTGCTTTTCTTAAAACTTATCAGTCAGTATTTCCCTTTGAATGAAAATAAATGTTAAAATGTATTATTAAATATACGACTAATATTAACTGTTTATATCCCGCAGAGGACACTTTTACTTGAGGGGAATAAACTGAACTATTTTATAATCAACTGTCATCTACTTATTCATTTTAATAATCTTTATTCTTTGATTTTACATATGATCTGAGAAAATCAGTGTCTATCAGTAACTTTGGAAAGATTTGGTGAAAGTTCGATTTTAGGAGGACAGAAACTTATGAATAATACTATGTTGTCAACGAATGACTGCCCAGCGACTTTCATATTACAATAGTCTTAATTACCGGATCGTTATATTAATATATAGCAATGATGGTAACAATTACGGTTTAAATGACTCCCGCCAGAGGATTTCATTGTCTGTTAGTGACACGCAGATGCAGGTAGAGCTAAAATTCACACACGCAACAAAGGTGCAACTATTACTTGTCTGTCTCTCTCTATCTCTCTCTTCTCTCTCTCTCTCTCTTTAATCTCTCTCTCTTTATCTCATTTCTCTCTGAAGCGGGCAGAATGCTAGAGCTAACGAACTTCACGTCAGGTGGTCCTTGCCTTCACGTCGTGCATTAAAATCCTGTGCATTTCCTTACAACGATTTTGGCTAGCCGACAACATTTTATCCATACATTATGTAACGTATACTGTAACTACTCTTTAACAGCAATTTAAATGGCAATATTTAAATGACGCCCTTCCCTGGTTATTCTTGGTGTACCCAAAATGGTCCCACACTATCTACTTCAGACATTCTCTGGTGGAAATAAAGGATCGCTGTTTGGTTCCTCTGTCACAGTTACTAATTAGTGTGTGTAGTAGCCTCCGTGTCTTGATAAGCCACATTTTTTAAGCTGGTGCGCCGCTAGTGTAACTTTTTGGTTCTGTTTTGCGCAAGCTGCAACAGTCCGTTCCGTTCCGTTCCGTGTAACAGAAACACTCGGTTTAGCAGTTTACTCGGTTTAGCAGAGCTTAACTTACGATTAATTAACCGTGACGTTTTAAAGCGCGGTTGGTTAATAGTAAAACCGGTTAATCGCTGCATCCCTACTCCTGAATAAAAGTATTACTTTCTTAAAAAAATTACTGACCCCAAACATTTGAAAAGTAGTGCATATTGAAACACTAAATTGTCCATTTTGAATAAACACTGTTCTTTTTAACTTTTTATTTATCAAATAATCCTGAAACATTATCACAGGTCCCAAACAATAGTAAGCAGCAAAACTGTTTCCTACATTGATTATAAATCAGCATATTAGAATGATTTCTGAAGATCATGTGACACTGAAGACTGAAGTAATGATGCTGAAAATTCAGCTTTGATCACAGAAATAAATTATATTTTAAATATATTAAAATATACATTTTTTATTTTAAATTACAATAATATTTCAAATATATACAGCATTGATGAGCATAAGAAACTTCTTAAAAAAACTTTTATCCCAAACCTTTGAATTGCAGTGTATTATACTGTAAAAAAAAAAAAAAAAACTCAGGTAACCTAAAATGTACATCATTTAGTTACATCAAGGGTCACATCAAATAAAAATAGCGTGTTAAAGGTTTCACACTTTTTTGTGTGTGCGCTGTACAGGTCTGGTATAAAGACCTGTTTTTGCTCAGGTGACCGAAATTTTCGCCCGACAGAGAAAAGTTTTGCTCAGCAAGAAAACAAATTAGAGGGAACATTGGTCACAAGCCTCCCGGTTTTCATCTAAAATATCTTAAATTGTGTTCCGAAGACGAACAATGCTTTTACGGGTTTGGAACGACATGGAGGTAAGTGATTAATGACAACATTTTTATTTTGGGGGTGGAGTAACCCTTTAATATTTTTTTATTTGTATTAATTGGGCAGCCCTTGTTCCCGGTTATGTCACGTGTGATTGTAACAGTGGGTGTTTTCTTTTCCAAACAAAGCATGAATGGAACCTTTCTGGATCAGGAACAAAAACGTTTATTGCGTGTCACCATCTGTTTGATTATAAATATGGAAATACAGTATGATTTTCATCTCTGCTGTCAGTCTGGTGTGTGTCAGTAGGCAAATGCTCCCTGGTTTCTGTGCAGGGACAGGGCCAGCAAAGAAAAAGCTGCGGATTAAGATCTGTCAAAATCGATAGAATTACAAATATTAAAGATGATTAGAGAGTTTAGGAGATAATTAGCAAATTATGTAACTTGATGTTAGAGATATTATACTTTGTTGAAAAAAAAAGTAAACATTTTGGTTCTGTGGTTCAGAGAGAATCTGAGAAGATGCAAACATTCTGACAGGACGAGAGACAGACAGGTTATTTATGTATATGAATAAGGATTTAGGATTTATTTTTATGAAAAAATGTCCTAAACTAGTTTTTTTTATTGTTGAATTACAGATTGCCCATAATAAAAATATATATTTTTATTTTGTGCAAAGATGCACAGTGTCTATAATAAACTACACCGTACTTGTCAACTGCAGGTGATTGCATGTGATCACTGTACTTTCTGCTTACTGGTTACCTCACTCGTGTTCCTCAGCAGGCTCTATTCAAAACAGTCATCACGGATGCTATTGCCTAGATTCATTTTCTCTCCCAGAAAAGGCCACGTAGCCACGAGATAATCACCTCTCTCCACAGTGCATGATGGGTTATCTGATCATGTAATCACACACAGCGTTCATTTCACTCGCAGATTGGATTCCCTGTAGACAAATGAAGGGAAGGCCTTACTGCACAGAGCATGTTTAGTCACAGTTGTTCAATACTGATGTCTATCCTTTTATAGCATTTTGTGATGAATTAATAATGATTGAAAGACGTTTTCCCAAGCATTTTGTTGATAAAGGGGACCATGTGTCCAATCTTGATGGATCGCACCTGCAAAAGCAATTTCCTGGGTGCTGGAAGAAGACATTGTAACAGCAGGTATGATTATGGAGAGGCTGTTTCCATTAAGGAGGAGAAAAGTTGAGAAACGTGGCAGCAATAAGGCAGGCTGGTAATGAAACCGATCGGCTGTGAAGGGATTGGAGCTGAAACAATTGAGAATCCTGTAGGAAGCGACTTGGATGGAAAAACAAAAAAATAAAAAAACAAAAGAGCTGGTGAAGATCTAATGTGATCTGAGGTGAATCTGTCTCAGAGCATTCAGAATGAAATGGACCCTTCCTCCATGATCAGTTTTGAGGAGGGGGTTTTCCAGGGATGTCATTGTTTTAGTAAAAAACAACAAAACCACAAATCAGTAGGCAGAGTAGCCTCTGTAGACTTCCTCAGGCCTCTGGTCTTCCGGCTTTTCTCTGCACTCACGGAGAGGAGCTAGGGTTATATAACCTCTTCTCCCTCCTCTCATCTAGACAACAAGAAACATCTGTAAGAAGAACAGAGAGTTTAGAACACACCCATCCCCAAGATGAAGAATGCTCTGAAAAACTGGACACCATTGTGTCTGGAGGTTTGCCACTGTCTCTTTTTCTCTCGGTCGACCGATATAGTTTTTTTGACAGCCAATGCCGATATCTTGGAAAGCAATTAATATTTAAGAATTAATATAAATTCTTTATATTAATATTATATTATATAAGTTTTTAATAGTTTTAGTAGTAGTATTATGTACTTTCCACCAGTGTTAATTTTGGCAGGCATTTTGGATTTAGTCTTAGTCTTTTTCTTCAGATGAAAATGCTTAATCGTCTTAGTCACATTTGAGTCATTTGAGTCTTTCATAGTTTTAGTGGACTAAAATCATTGCATTTTTGTCAACTTTGTCAAACTGCAGTTACCAACATTTATTTTGGTAGCTATTTTATATATAGTCTTCAAACAAATATAGTCATACATTTTTCTCTCTTTATACCAAATCAATAAAGCTTCTGAGAAATTTCAATCAGAATTAGAATCCGAAAGAGCTTTATTGCCAAGTAATTTGTTTTAGTGTCACAAGCTTCCAGTACACAGAGACAACAACACACAGACAATAAATATAGGATGAAATATAGCACAACCTTCTATTTTACACCTACTGGTAGAAAAGGGAATTGCTTGTCAAAAATTTACTTTCTTTTTGTAATAACTTTCGTCAGCAGGACGATAGAGACTTGACTGTGATCAAAGTGAACGTGTGTTCCTGCAGAACATTCCTCTCACCTGTTGGTTAACACTGAGTCTTTATTATCTTTATTAGTATTGACATTTTTAAAAGATTTAAACTATATTCACTATATACAATGCTTAACAAATTTATTAAAACAAATTTATGTAAGGTTTTTAACAAATTATGTAAGGTTTGTGCCACAGCTGCTCTAAAGTAACAGCATTGGTGATTACCAAAATCATGTTTTAGCTTTCTGTATTGGTTAGTCCTCCAAAATGCGTAAGCTCTTCAGTAACAGTAGTAAGCTATTTCTAATACTATAATATAATTATTGCTGTTATCTAAGAAAGAAAGGCAGAGCATTTTATAGTGTTTTTTTCAGATACCCAATTACAGTCAAAAAGTACATACACAATGCAAGCAAGAAAGCAAGCTGTAATGAGGCCATTTTTGTTATTATAAATACAAATTAGTTGTTTCTGTTTGTAATTTGCCCAATAAATGACAATAACACTTTTAGATTTTATTTTTTTGACAGATTACTAAAATATTTGTTTTCTCTTTATGACAGGTGGTCTAATATATTAAGCACTGTATGTTTTCATAGCATTCAGTTTGTTTGAAGGACATTGAGCAGAATGGGGAATAGTGTGTTTTTGTCAATTAAATAAAATAATTGTATTTAATCCGATTAATCGAAAGAATAATCGACCAACTAATCGATTGTCAAAATAATCGTTAGTTGCAGCCCTACTTGCATATTACTTGCTGCATAGTTCACAGTATACAAACTGTATGTTGCTTACTTAAACAAATAAAAAAAATATGCAAAAAAATGCTTTATATCAATTATTTCAAGCAGTATTTTATATTTGTCACATGACCCTACTGAGTTGTTTAATTTAGTGAGTGGTTTTCTTGAAAATGAATCATCATTACATCTTAGCATTATTTTGTTAAAAAATGTATTGGCAGTCAGATCAGATCAAGTAGAAAAAAATCAAGCTCATTGTAAATGTCATTGAGTGCACTGCATTATGGAATATCCTGTGCAATGTTTTGGATAGTCTAGTACATACAGTTTGCAAATCTAGATTACTTGGCATACAGAAAATTAATGTACTGAGTACAACATACTTTAGAAATGAGCAACAGTATGATAGCATACTGAACAACACCAAATTCATATAGGAAACTTTCAAAACTTTAAATATTGTCTGAGTTTTCATGGCATTTTATTATAAAAAAATGTGTTGATGCCAAGTGCACATTTCTGCAGGTGCAGCAGCTTAAAATAGTTTTCTGAAAGTGAGACGAGCACTTCTGCTTTTAGTCTATGATACTAGTGTTTCCATCTTAAGTCATGTTTTGCTTTCTTGTCCTTTTTTCCTGGGGAGATTTCACTGCGGACTCTCTGGGTTAGACATTCATTATTCAGAAACTGCAGCACAGTGTAGTTTGGTGCCTTCATTTTATGACAAAATTATAAAGGTTTTGTTTCTGGACAGAAAGCACTCATCAGGGAGGCTGGAGGTTTAGACTTAGTGTCTTTCTCCAAGTGAGAACAAAAGCATTTTATTTCCCTCCTTTTATTAGTGCTGGATAGCACCCAGTGGAGCATATTCCTGGTGAATTTCTTCTGTACTATGTATCGTCCTTGGCAGTACACACTAATCTTTTCCCCATAAAGATTCTCTGTGCTGAGGAAGATCTGTTTTCATTTTGTAGGATTAGGTTGTCTTTGTAGTGTTTCTCAGCCCCCTGTTACACCAAGTCCTATTTTTATATGGATAATATTCAGCTCTTTTTGTCCAAAGGAAGTGTTTGACACCAACATAAAGAGTAAAAAAAAAAACATTAGTCTCTTGTCTTCTTTCTGCAGCCAAAGCTGCTTTGCTAAGGGAACTCTAATATGATTTTCTAACCTTAATCCATTAGTTCTGTTGAGCCAAATGTAAACATTTGTGTTTGTACGCGATTGTCCTTGTCCCTCCGTCTGGTTTCATTTCACTGTTCTGGTCAGATTTCACACTATCATCTTTAATCTGCTCTTCTGTGACTTTGGCGACGGAGCATTGCTAGAGTCTGAAATAGCATTTAGCAAGACCAGTACTTCCAGACGGACTCCCGAGATGATGAACTGCAGAGCCTGGGCACATTAATCTTCCTCCCAATGCTTCATCTTTCTGCTAGACCTCACCCAGGCCTGCTGCCGCATGGCATTACAAACAGACACACTTGGCTAAACCAACATACGTCACCCTTATCCTATATAGCTCAGCTCATCTAGATCACTTCGGCAGTGCTCTCCTGATGATTCGCCACAATGTGATCAGTCACTTTCATACAATGCCCTCTGGGGTTTAATGGGAGGCTAATATGCAAAAGAATGTGGAAGTATTGGCTAAAACCGTACATATTTGATTATTTTTCATCACTACTTTAATGGGATATGATTTATTTTATAATCAGTGTTTCTCTCATTGTGTCTGCCATCTTGGATTACATTTTTCTCTGAGCAGTACAAAGGACACGTGTAATATTGTCTTAGAAATTGGCTTAAATGCGGTCTTATAAGGCAATGCAATTACGTTGTCCTGTAATCTGTGTTGATTTGAAATTAGAGATGCACCGATTACAATTTTCTTGGCCGATTCCGATTCCCGATTTTTTAGGAATTGTGACCTGCCAATACTGATTTTTGCCGATTCCGATTTTCTTTCTAAGAACTATAATTGACAGCATATACAAACAAAAATCTATGCAAATTTCAATGAAAAATTATTTACATAATAAAATAAATTATTAAACATTACAATTCCCCCAATCTGGACTAATTTACAGATTTTCTCTCACTTAAACAACTCTCAAAATAAAGTGCTCTGTGACTGGAAAGAGGAAGAAATAGTTAAAGGGATAGTTCACCCAAAAATGAAAATTCTGTCGTCATTTACTCACCCTCAAGTAGTTCCAAACCTGTATGAATGTCATTGTTTTACCGAACACAAAGGAAGATATTATGAAGAAAGTTTGTAACCAGGTTGTTTTGGGGCACCATTGACTTCCATAGTAGGAAAAATAAATACTATGATCCAGAACTGCTCATTGTCCCACCAGTGTTAATTTCGTCGACGAAAATGTATGCCGCGTCTTCGTTAACAAGACGAGACGGGACTAAAATGTTATTTGAGGACTACTGGATATTCAATATACATCCTATAGGCTAAGTTAACAGTCTTGTCTTTCAAAATGTGATTTTTTGTCATTGGATAAGGGGCGTTTGCATAGCTAGTCTCAGTATGGCAGCTGCAGTGGACAGATAGGCTACCAAAACGCGAACTAGCGATCTGAAACAATGGCCTCAGCACCCGAAGGGTTAGAGACTGGGTGACCAGACGTCCCGTTTTTCCAGGGAGTCACAATTTGTTGTCGATGATAGGCGGATACTGTTAGAATGGTCATTTCTTTCCCCTAACCTTATTGAATGTGTCATCTTTCACATCAAATTCTTACTTTGTTTCAATTAATTCACTTAGCATAATAAAAAACTGTAGAGCTGTTACCATTCAAATGAAATTTATTAACAAAATCTGTCTTTCCACTGCTGAGGAAACAGCTGCATCTGAAGTGGCATTAGATGTATTTACACACAGTTTGATGAAGCTGAGGTGCCAAAAATGCATTTACACTGCAAAATGTCAATTTTTTATAAGATTAAAGTTTTTTTGTTTTTTTTTAACATACAAATAAATGTTGAAAAAATACAATGATACTTTTAAATATGACTGAACCACCAGTAGGTGGCGGCAAGAGTCTGTTTTAGTGAGCGAGTCATTTATTCATTCATTCAATCGATTATTCAAACGGCTGATTCTTTCAGAAACGAGGCAATTGGCTGTCCATATGAAAGGGCCACTGAATCATTGACTCACTCGATTCGTTCAAAAACGTGGATTCATTCAGTAACAAAACACTGCTGTGTTGCTCGGAGACACACAACAGTTCTGCTGTGGCTTTGATCGCAACTATTGTCGGATGTGAAATTGGGCAAAAACACTCAATATTTTGTCTAAAATCTAAGTTACTTAATTTTAACCTCTTGTTTATTAAAATACTATATAGTATTGTATAGTTTTTGCGAACTGTGTCTATCCTCGAGGACAAATAAGCGTTCGTCTTTTCTATATTCAAAGTAACGTTATTCCCATACTGCCAATTTTTCGAATATATTTCAACGTGGGATAGAGATTAGAGATAAAGGCCTCTGTCTCTAATGTTGTCTCAGCTGTACAAGAGGGTGGACCAAGAGAACAGTTAAGTGGAAAGTTGTTGCCTAGGCGCAGGTGAGATTAAGCATCCTTTATTTTTTCCCAATACCGTAGATAAGCAAATGTTACACGGTATGATAATCGTACGTGTTTATCGTCATACCAGTATATCGTTACAACCCTAGTGTGCTGTCTCTCTCACACACTCACTCAGGCTGTGCAAGCCTCATCTGGCACAACATAAATACATTATCAGTTGTTTACACTGAATGCCATTAAAATTAGAATCATT